>WUAM01000431.1:20192629-20282521 GCA_024336885.1 Actenoides hombroni
CCATGTTGGCTGTCACTGTTCACTTCATTATTTTTCATGTGCCTTAGTACAGATACCAGGAGGATCTGCTCCATGATTTTTACCTGGCACAGAGGTGAGGCTGACTGCTCTGTCATTCCCTGGGTTTTCTTTGCTTCCCTTCTTAAAAATGTGGGTTACGTTTCCCCATTTCCAATCTGGGGGAACTTTTCTAGACTGCCATGACTTCTCAAATACGATGGCTAGTGGCTTAGCAACTTCAGCTGCCAGTTCAATTTTTATTGTTATCTGATTCACACATCAGAATTTCCAGATCTGTTTCCCACGCCAGGGCCAGCCTGAAGCCAGCAGCTATCAGAGAATTTGTCTGGTCTTCCTTCACAGAGATCCCTCCAGCTGTAAGTTCTTGCACCATGGAGATTGCACTGTTTTTCATATTGGTGTCAGATACAGTTCAGAACAATTCAGCTACAAGTTGTGTGGATCAACAACACTTTTTATGAATGTGTTGAGGCCTGAAAGTTTTGTTTGGTTTTGTTTTGTTGTCATTGTTTTGGTTTGATTTTTTTTAAAGATCCTGTGATTAGTTAATCACCTGAATGCTAAAATCTTCGGGAATACAGTGCCTATGTTGAAATTGGTGAGAGCAAGTAGATGGTGAATGCTTTTGGAAATACAAGTTTCCATCAAGTCATTAATTACAAAGCCTATTCACATTTCTCTTTATTTCAATCAGTATATTATAGATGACAGATATGTTTTATAACAAAACCTGGCATGAAAGCTCTAGGGAGGCAGAATCACCTACAGACTGCCTTTTGAACTTTCCCCAGCATTTTCCATTTCCTGACTCCTTCTATTTGCTGCTGACTGTTTCCCCGCCACAGTGAATCTGCAGCCATTAATTCTGGATGGTGTTTGGATTTGGTTCTGTTTGATGCCATTTATTAGCCTGAGAGAAGTGACACCTTCTGCCTCCAGGCATGCTGTTTCTCAGCCTGGTGCATCAACTCAGCCAGTCTGGCCTTCAGGCTCTTGCAAGATACAGGCCTTAGCAGTGCTTTTGTGAAGTCAACTGAGCAGAAAGGGTGTCTTTTATTTGGAGTGGCGATGAGGATATTATGTCACAGCTAAGGATTATTTTGATTGATTGTTTCCACAAGCATATCTAAGAAGATGCAGTGAATCTAGCGAGAAGATCAATATGGTATTGAAAGTTGCATTTTTCCACTGTAAAGTGTTTAAGGATATGCTGCCAGGGAAAACATTTCATCAGCCAAACCTCCCTCATCATACCACACTGAACAGGAAGCTCAAAGGGTGCTATGGTACTATATATTCTGTGGAACAGTGAGGAATTCTGTTACGAAAATGTAAAAAAAAAAAATATTAAGTGGGAAAAAAGGGTCTGACAGGAACCTAATGCAGTTCAACAAGGAAAAGTGCAAAGTCTTGCACCTGAGAACTACCCTATGCATCAGTGCAGGCTAAGGGCCACCCATCTGGAAGTAGCATGCCAGAAAAGAACCTGGGAGTCCTGGTGGATGCCAGGTTGAACATGAGACAGCAATGTGCCCTTGCAACGAAGAAGGCTAATGGTATCCTTTGCTGCATTTGGCAAAGTATTGCCAGCAGGTCAAGGGAGGTGATCCTTCCACTCTACTTGAACTAGTGAGGCCACACCTGGAGTACTGGGTCCAGTTTTGGGCTCTGCAGTACAAGAGAGACATGGATGTACAGTAAAGAGTCCAGCCAAGGGCCACAAAGATTATGAAGGAGCTGGAGCATCTCACATATGGAGAAAAGCTGAGAGTGATGGAACAGTTTAGCCTGGAGAAGGCTGGGGGGGGAGGTGCAAAGACAGAGGCAGTCTCTTTTCAGTGGTGCCCAGTGGCAGGACAAAGGGCAATGGGCACTAACTGAAACACAAGAAGTTCTTTCTGAACATTAGGAAACACTTTTGGAAACAATTTTTTACTATGGTGATGGCTGACCAAGCACTGGCACAGGTTACCCAGGGAGATTGTGGAGTCTCCATCCATGGAGACGTCAAAGACTGTCTGGACATGGTCCTGGGCAACTGACTTTAGGTGGCTCTGCTTAGGCAGGGGAGAGGTTGGACCAAATGACCTCCAGAGGTCTCCTCCAGCCTCAGTCATTCTGTGATTCTGTGATGCTGTAAGGAGTGCAACCTATTCTTTGGGAAAAGGCAGGATAGATTTTCTGCCTGTAGGGAGGTAGTCTGATCTGTTTAACTGGGAAAGGTTGCATTTAGAAGGGAGCAGGTTTATGTATCTGTCTAGCTAAAACTCTTGAGTGCTTTATTTAAAGGTACTGGTATATACCCTCTCCCAATCCAAGAAGCACATACCAAGGCAGGTTGCTAGTTTTTCTGTCGAACTCCAGTACTTTAGGGAAGATGGTAATGACAGAAACATGTCCAGAATCTTAGTTTGACTTTCCTCTGCTTCTATTCTTGCTACCATTTCTGTGCTCCAGTATATATAAACCAGCACTAATATAAGACAGAAAATACATTCTCTATTTTCTTATGCTTCACCTTAGTGCTCTGTTTATCATAATTTTAATAATGTAGCAAAGTGAAGGGTAAGTGCAGCAAAATCATATTTGCAAACAAAGTGTCTTAACCTATAAGACTGATGACCTTTAAGAGCATGAGGTTTAAATAGATATGTAATAATAACTTAATTTAATTAATTGGACTTTTAGCAAATACAAAGCTGTGTCTAATCCTGGCATGTAACTGAAAAGTGCATTTTTCTTCTCAGTCAGACAGAGCATTTTACCTGTTCTTTTCCACACTTATGCTCATGATTGGCACCCATCCCTGTACCCTACTTCCCATATTCATCTTTTCTAAAAGCACTTTTCTTTATCTTAGTGAGGATCTGATAGCAGCTGTTAATAAATGTAGAGTAAGATGTGAGAAAAAAGAATCCTAACTTTCTGTGTGCAGCTCTGAATTAGCCATGACTACTCAAGGAAAATGGTTTGCTGTTCTGGTAGTTTTCTGTGAAAACAAATGTGACCCAAAGTAAATTGGTGGATAGTTGGGTCCAAACAAACAGGAGTTGTAAGTAAGCCATGGCACTCTTTGCTGCAGGATGTTGTCGTTACTAAAACCTTACAGGACTTCAAAAGTTAACCAAATTCACGGGTGAAAAATCCATCAGAAGCTGTAAATAAAAAAAAAATACCACTCTAGTTCCAAAATTTAGTGCAAATTGCCAGAGAATGGAAGTATGTATGAGGGTGATCAGTATAGAATTTCCGTGGTTTTATGTTCTTCAGTAGGCACATGCCCACTATCCACTATCAGATGCTGGCTACTGACCTCAATGGAATTTTGATCTGACACAATACAAGCACCTATAAATTGATTATCCTTTCCTGTTGGTCTCTGTTCATTTTGGTACTGTTTTCCAAATTTGCTCTCTGCTAAGTCTACAAGACCAAGTCTCCTTCCTTATCCAGCTCAAGATACCTGTCCATGTACATAGTTCACTTAAAGCTACAGAGTGATCAATATTCACTTGGAAGCATGGGCAAATTTCCCCATCACCTGTTTGTGGGGGAAAAATAGCATACTTAGGGAAAATAAAAACACTACAGTTCCCTAAAGAAGTACAATATAAGAGATAAAGTCTGGCTGAATATGTTTGTGATGACTTGGTAGAAGAGTTGTGCTCTTCAATCTCAATGTGCGGGCAACAAGACTCAACTGTTTTTAAGAATAAAAATACCTGAATACTTGGGAATGTAGTCACTATGCAATTCATTCATAAGCAGAGAATGAACCACCGTTTTCTCCTCTCTTCATCACAGAAACAGAGAAGTTTGATTTTAAACTGTATGACTATATTAGACTTCTCTCCTTAAAAATGTCACTTCTTCAAACTCTAATGAATAGTGGTAGCAACTCTAAGAAAGCTGCATTAGTCTGTGTACAGCCACTGTGTTTTATCCAGCTTTTCCCAGAGATATATCATCAGAGCATAGCTGGAGAAGAGAACTTGCTGGTAAAGTAACACTGGACATGGAGTCTGTTGCTCCCACTTCTCTGGCATTCGCCAGAGTCATCAGTAGACTGATGGCCCTGTAATTTATATATTCATAGCCAGAAGCACTGAATAATTTAGATAATTTAGTGTATTTTTAGTCTTCAATTGTGGAAAGAATAAAGATGGTTCTGTTGAAAGATCATTAGTAAGAAGATACTGTTTCACTTAGTTTACTTAAGTGAATCACTGTCAGCACCAGCTAAATGTCTTTCTTTACTCTCCTCTTGTGAATAAAAACCCAGATCTCACAAGGTAGAGATCCAAGGTGTGGCTATTTCTGTTGAACTGACAATTATACAAATGGCAAAGTACGTCACACTGTTTTGTTTCTCTTCCATCTTTTACTAACTGTTTTTTTTCTGTTCCTCCCATATCTTCTAGGAATATTTTTCTCTGAAGGCACCTCTAATCTAGCTTGTAAAGCAAATGATTCACAAATATTCCACACATGGGCCATTTTATCTGTGATAGAGAAAATAAAAATATTAAGACTTACAGAAAATATTTAGATAAATAAAATGGCTAAATGTTACCAATTACATCAAAGTGGACAGCTTGGAGGTTACAGAATTTCGCAAGAGTTAGGTCACCTTAATTATCTCAAACTGGCACTTCTTAACTACTAAGCACCTATTCAACCATCGTGTTCTTGTATTTCTTTTAGTAAAACTACATGTAATACCCAGAGAGAGTGAGCCTTCCCAGTGCTGTTGTATAGCATAAGGAGTTTTCCTTGGCATGAATTTGGAGTGGTTACATTATTCATGAATAGCAAAGCCATGAAGAAATTATACTGGGGACTAATTAGGACCACTGTTTATGTCTTAGTCAACTCTACATCAGAGGAGAGGAAACTTTAGATACATTGAACCAATTGACAGTTTAAACTTCAACATATGCTCAAATCTAAGAAGTGCTAGCCAGCTGTAATGGACCGTTTGGAAGAGGGACTGCTCCTTTCATTTGTAAAAGCAATCCTTTCAGACATCAGGCTTCAGGATGGCAGGCTTTTAGCTTCTGTGTGCCAGATTGGAAGGAACTGCCAGGCAAGGATCTCCTCCCTGCAGTGATACATGGCAGTGGTGTTAGATACTGGGAATCCTGAGCACAAGGAAAGTAATGGCTCCTTAAAGGCATCTTATTTTTCCAGCCACCTTTCAGCTTCCCTGCTTGTCTCAAACTATTCATGCAACACCTGACCCCCCTGCCTTATTAGGCTTCTTTGTATAAGCGTATTGGAAGCTATTCTGGAGCAATATTGCATTTGGACTAATAAAATTAAGGACATGCCATCCATATTAATAACATAGGGTGGGTAATGATAAAAGTGAGTTCAAGTCGGTTAAATTGCCTTAACTCTTTTACCATGTCAGTGTGACTAGAGACCTGATCTCCATGGCTGGTCTAGCACAAGGATGTCAAGCAACAGATTCAGAATGATATGCAGAGTTTGGGGAAGCAGGGTAAATAACTGCTTTGCTGAGACTTTGATGAGATGGTCCATTCCTAAGGCCATCATGTGGGAAAGCTAGAATCACAAAGAACTGAGGTTTTGAGGGTATGAATTTGAAATTATCTCTGTTACACACATAAAAGAAATTTCTGGAGTGCATTGAGATTCACTAGGGGCTTAATACTGGTGTGTGTATCTGAGAGACAGAAGCTAGATATCTCTTCTAAGCACCATACAGATTACAGAGAGCGCAAGCAATAAGAACGAAATAAGAATGATGGCTCTTCAGACCCATAAATTAATCTGCGTTGTCTCTTACTTTCGTCTCTAGTTTCTTTCATAGTGATTTATACCAAGTCCTTGCAATACTTGTTTGTGTTACTTCTGCCATTCTACCATGCAAGTTCCTTAGACAGCACAATTAAATAATACATAGGCGTGTAGGTCACAATGCTAGCCAGATTGTTTACGCAACTGCTTACGTATGGATTATATGCATAGGCAAAGGAACATGTAAATGGGTTGCCAGGATGACGTGCTTTCAAAAAAACAAACAAAACTTCACACTTCAGTTTTCACTTTCTGTTTTGGGGTTGTTTTAAGATAACCTGCTTTTCCCCTTAAAATTTTGCCTTTCTCATTAAAGGTTTGCTCTACTACCCTCGTTTGGTTTTTTTTTCATTAACTTAACAGTGGTGGAAAGCTCTTCCCTGGTACAGAGAATACAGAAGAAAGTTGAGTGCCATTTTAAAGGGAAAAGAGCAGGTCAGCTTACATCAGCAGAGGCCTTGGTACTTTATATTCAAAAAGAAATGTGCTTTAAGCAGCTATTATTAGCCTTTCTTCAACCACTCTTCCAACTTCCAAATAAAGTTTAGGAACACATTCTCTTATGGGAAGCTTTTCTTGAAGGTTTTTGGAGGAAATGAGCTCTTCTGTGCAAAAGCTGTTTCACACAGTAAACTTTACAATGCCAGTGAATAGATACGAGACAGTTAAACAACAGAATAAATCTTCTCAGTTTTATGAATGCATTCGTTTCTGCCTACTTCCTCTGAAGTATAACATGCCAGCACAAATCCTGAAATCTGTCTCACTCAGGTCCCCTATAGACAAAATGCTAATTGAAGTTAATGGAAGCATGACTCAGAGGAAAACTGAAAATCTGAGAATTGTAGTGCATACCTGTTAAAACATTAAACAAGAGGAGTTTCAGACAGGGCAATAGGAACTTTTCAAAAACTTCTATATCCTGCTTTCAGCAGTGACTTTTGATAATTGAGAACTTTGGCCTCACAGGAAAAAAAAATCAGGCAGAGCTCATGGAACAGCCTAGTGCCACTAGTGCAATGGAATATTGAGTTTAGTCTCCAAACTTATTTTAGAAGCTGTTGAATTGTTGCGTTTAGTTCTTAGGAAAAAATGTAAACGTTTGGGTTCACCTTTTCAATATACAACAAACAAAAAATGTGGCTAAAGATGTTCTTTGGCTTTCTCCACTTTTGAGCACATTTGTGTGATGTCAGTAGTTATAAATTAAAGATGTAAGGCTTAAGGAAAATTTGAGTTTCTAAGAAACTATTTTTTTTGCAATTTTTCTGGCCCATTTTACCAAATGACCAGCCTCTCGAAATTCTGACCTCCAAATCTGTAAGAAATAAAAAGAAAAATTCATGTTTGGTACTTCTACTTCAGCGTCAGAAAATTCTGAGAATGGCAAACAGAAGGTTTTGCTTGGTTTGAAAATGAAAGCAATGTACAATACAGCTAAAGTTTTGGATTAAAAATATATTGCAATTTTTTCAGGATACCTGGATGTCTTGGAATGTGTTGTACATGTTGGAAAGGCTTAACTAATTTTAGTTATATGCTTGGTGTAAAGTAGTTTCCTGAAAGAACTTTTTTTTCATGCTTTCAGAAACTTTCACATATTTCAGGGCTTCTGAAGTTAATTTAAAATCAAGATTTTAGATGACTGTTTCAACATCAGAGATCTTCCACTATTGCAAGAAACTAGTGTCAGGAAGAGTTTCTCTCTCTAATGAAGATTATTTTTTCTTCCTCTTTCCCACTTCCCATTTCCTGTCAGTCGGAAGTGTCTTGGATCCCCAACAAACACTACTCTGGGATTTATGGGCTGATGAAGTTGGTTCTGACTAAGACTCTACCTTCCAATCTTGAGCGAGTCATTGTCCTCGACACAGACATAACATTTGCCACTGACATTGCTGAGCTATGGGCCGTCTTTCACAAGTTCAAAGGTATTCTAATGATTTTTTTACTGTCTTTATTTGAGGGGGAGGGAGAAAGGTAAAGCAAACAGTACAGTGCGGGTAAAAGGGCTATCTGAGCTATCTGAGTTAAATGTTTTCACTCTTTCAACTTTTGGTGTTTGAATATAATTGTTCTATTTGTGAGTGCTTTCCTCAGTGATGTTCCATATAGAATGATTGACAGCACTGATTATTTGTACGGATTATTTTGTTCATCTGCTTATTTGGGACAGGTGAGAGCTTGACAATACGGTAGATGGTAAAGAATTATGAGGATGCTGTAGTGATGCACCGTTCAAGTACCTGTTGGTATTCAATACTTGGAAGAACTTGTTTTATACTACTTTTTATTAATAAACATTACTTTCAATATAACTTCTCCATGTTACCAGTAACAGTAAATGAAGTTAGGATTATACTTGGACCTGGGAGGAGGATGAATGGGGCAGTTATACATGTGAATAGAAATGAGTTACTGCTTTCTCTTCTTAATGAGTTGATAAAGGGTTCTGGATTTGAAGTATCCACCTAAAGTAGTTTTCTCTGCCTATCCCTATTGCCTACAGCTCCTTGAAAATCTCCCTGATAGTTTGACCAAGAAAGGAGACTTTCAGAGTAACTGTGTAGTGACATGATCATAAAAAAGTTCCCCATGGCCCTGTGGCAAACCAGAACACTTTCCGGGCTAACACACTGCTAAAACCATTTCATTCTCCCAGGCTCCAGTGTTGCCAGCTTTTCAGAGTCAGAGACATACTCTATTGTTCTCCTCTTGCCTTCAGAGTGTGTATTGCAGTGCTGGTAAGTGCAGAGACATTCCAGTATCCCAGTTCAAAGGTTTAAAGCCCTATAAAAGTATAACCTTGATGCATACCATCAGCTCTCTTAAAATCTCCCAAGCAAAGTCAGCCTAAACAAATGGGAGTACTTATTTACAGAAGCCAAATTACACCACTCCATTGGAAAGGTGACTGAAAAGAGAGCACATTTACTGGACTTATCCCATGCTGAAATCCACAAGGCCTCTTTGCTTTTCCCAGTACTCAGCTGTAAGGCAGGACCTATTATCTACAGGTCTGTAGTCAAGGACTGGGTTATATTGCTTGCTTTGTGCATTTGTTTCTTTTCCCTCTCTGGATACACTGATGTCCCTTCCGCAGGCCAGAAGCAATCAGCTTCTTATGTAACTGAACTGTTCACAAACTTGCTTCATTAAGGAATATAGAGTTTTTCCTCCTCTTCAGGAATTGTTGAACTCTTCACCAAGCCTTTCCCTACACAGAACCTCAAGTTTCATATAAACATAAACCTTGACAACCGTAATTTACATAAATGTGTGCATAGGGAGTAATTCTATGCTATATTACTGTCTCACTGTGTGCTGCTGTCTCAATAATATTTTACTGAATATGGTGGATTAGTCTGATGTAGCAGGTAAAGAAATATGTACAAACTGAACTTGGTCATAGAGCAATGCATGGTCAAAGATAACAAAATCTGAATTGAGTCAATAAGGGGGATCGTCTCCTTGCTTATATTTTCTGCCATAGTTTCAATGAAAATCCCTTGCTTTTTACTAGGGAAAGAAACCAAACATAAACACTGCTTGTAAAGAAGGGAATGTGGAGCAGAGTCAGGCCTAAGATTGAAAAAAAATAGACAGAAAACATGGAAACATGGAGAAGGATAATTACAGCTAGTAATTCCTGGGTGTAAGTCCATCTCCATAGAGCTAGGCAAGGTTCTTCAGCTGACTAAAGCTGTGAAAAGCTCTAACTTGCCCGTGGAGACAGAATTCTTGTGTTCCTGCCAGCCCTCATAACATACGTGTCACAACTCCCAAATGTATGATTTTGTAAGTTGCCCATTCTGTCTTTTTAATTCTGTCTGACCACCTGCTTCTTCACATTTTTTTAATCCTGGCAATAAGTGGGTCAGTGTCTACATCTGCTCATCTCCCAGAAAGTCATACACAAAGAAAGAATTAATGGGACAATCCCATAGCCCCAGGAGTTGAACAGGGTGGGAGAGGATTTTGGAAAGCACATACACCAAAAATAGTAATTCTAAACGTTGGGTAGAAGAGAGAAATTAAAGTGTCCAAGCACAAGCTTGTTCTCCAGCCTGTGTCATAGGGTGCAGTCCCGTCAGGCAAAGATAAGTTTGATTAATGTTTATGGATAAGAATCAGGGAGAAAGCTAACAGGGCAGATATCATGGTGGGAGTCTGTTATAGATAACCCAACCAGGGTGAAGAGATAGATGAAATATTCTTTAAGCAGATGGGAGAAGTCTCACAATCACTAGCCCTTGTTCTTGTGGGGGACTTACCGTATGTGTGCTGGAAATAAAATACAGCAGAGAGGAAACAGTCAGGACATTACTGGAGTGTGTGGAAGACAATTTCAGGACACAGCTGGTGAGGGAGCCAGCTAGGGAAGGCACCCCACTGGACCTGCTATTTGCTAACATAGAAGGACTTGTGGATGATGTGATGGTTGGAGGCCATCTTGGTCATAGAAATCATGAAATGATGGAGGTTTTGATTCTCAAGAGAAGTAAGAAGAAGGGTCAACAGAACTGCTACCTTGGACTTCCAGAGGGAAGACTTTGGCCTGTTTAGGGGCCTGGTTGAGAGAGTCCATTGGGAAACAATCCTGAAGGGCAAAGGAGTCCAGGAAGGCTGAACATTCTTCAAGAAGGAAATATTAAGGGCGCAGGAGCAGACCATCCCCACGTGCCAAAAGCTGAGCTGGTGAGGGAGAAGACCATTCTGGCTGTACAGAGGTCTTTGGCGGGAAATCAGGAAAAAAAGGAGAGTTTATGACCTTCGGAAAAAGAGGCAGTAGGACCACAAAGGTGTCATAAGGCTATGCGGGGAGAAAATTATAAGGGCCAAAGCCCAGCTAGAGATTAATCTCATTACTGCCATGAAAGTCAATGAAAAATTGTTTTTATAAATACATTAGCAACAAAAGGAGGTTGAAGGAGAATTTCTATCCTTAGTTGGACGTGGCGGGAAACATAGAGACAAAGGATGAGAGAGAAGGCTGAGATACTTAATGTCACCTTTGCCTCAGTCTTTAACAGTAAGACCAGTTGTTCTCCAGGTACCCAGCTTCCTGAGCTGGAAGACAGGGATGGGGAACAGAGTGAAGCCACAATAATTGAAGGGGAAATGGTTAGCAACCTGCTGCACCACTTAGACACACACAGTTTTATGAGGCCAGATGGGATCCACCCAAGGGTACTGAGAAAAGTGCTCATCAAGCCACTTTCAGTCATTTATCAGTAGTGCTGGCTAATCCAAGGAGGCTGCAGTTGACTGAACGTTAGCAAATGTGACACATAGCTACAAGAAGGACCAGAAGGAGGTTCCAGGGAACTACAAGCCTGTCAGTCTGACTTTCGGGCCAGGGAATATTATGGAGCAGATCATCTTGAGTGTCATCATGTGGCACGTTGAGGACAACCAGGTGACCAGACCAAGTCACCATGGGTTTATGAAATGCAGGTCCTACTTGACTAACTTGATGTCCTTCTATGACAAGGTGGACTATTTAATGGACGAGGGAAAGGCTGTGGATTTTGTCTACTCAGACTTTTTAAAGTCCTTGACACCACTGCTCGAAGCATTGTTCTGGTGAAATAGGCTGCTTGTGGCTTGGACAGGCATACTTTTTGCTAGGTAAAAATTTGGCTGAATGTCCAAGCCCAAAGAGTGGTGGTGAATGGAGTTAAATCCATTTGGAGGCTGGTCACAAATGGTGTTCCACAGGTCTGAGTATTGGGGCCAGTTCTGTTTAATATCTTTATCAGTGATCTGGATGAGGGGATCATCAGTAAGTTTGCAAACACCAAGTTGGCTGGGAGTGTTGATCTGCTCGAGGACAGAAAGGCTCTACAGAGTGATCTGGACAAGCTGGATAGATGACATGAGATTCAGCAGGGCCAAATGGCAGGTCCTGCACTTGTGTCACAGCAACCCCAGGCAACACTACAGGCATGGGGAAGAGTGGCTGGAAAGCTACCTGGTAGAGGAGGACCTGGGAGTGCTGGTGAACACCTGGCTGAATATGAGCCAGCAGTGTGCCCAGGTGGCCAAGAAGACCAACGGCATCCTGGCTTGTATCGGAAATAGCATGGCCAGCAAGAGAAGGAAAGAGATTGTCCTCCTGAACTTGGCACTAATAAGGCCACACCCCAAATGCTGGGTTCAGTTTTTGGGCCTCTCACTACAAGAAGGACATAGAGGTGCAATGAAGCTAGTGAAGGGTCTAGAGAACAAGTCTTATGAGGGGCAGTTGGAGGAACTGGGGTTGTTTAGCCCGGAGAAAAAGAGGCTGAGAGGAGACCTTCTCGCTCTCGACAACTCCCTGGAAGGAGGTGGTAGTAAGGTGGGGTTGTCTGTACTCCCAAGTAACAAGTGATAGGACAAGAAGAAATGGCCTCAAGTTGCTCAAGGGGAGGTTTTGGTCAGAGGTTAGGAAAAATTTCTTCACTGAAAGGGTTGTAAAGCCCTGGAACAGGCTGCCCAGGGAAGTGACCATCCTTGAAGGTATTTAAAAGACATGTAGATACAGTGCTTAAGGACATAGTTTAGTGGTGGACTTGGCAGTGTTGGATTAATGGTTGGACTTTTCCAAACTAAATGATTCTATGATTCTGTGACTCAGTGGGAATGAACCATCCTGGAAAGCAAGGGCAAATAAGTTGGAGAGATACTGTAGCTCTTTAAGTTCCTTGTAAAAAATTGGTTTAAATCATATGGTGATTCTCAATTTGTCCTCAGTTTCTTTTTATTTCTCCTTCCAGCATTATGAAAGATTCAAAGGATGTCTCATGTCAGTAGCCCCAAATAATCCTCCAAAGGATCCGTTTTTAAACTAACTTATTAATCCCCTCCTTGTTTCTCCCTCAGAAGTCCCAACTAAGTTTATGAAGATTTCTTTGGAACAACCTATTGTGTTTGTTGAAATATTACTTTAACAGAAGAGAAATAAAACTCCTATGAAGGGAAATTCTACTCTCCAAAAGAACCTGACACTATGCCCAACCCCCAGCTTGGAGGGCATCTTTAGACCCATAGGCTCTCCTTCTAGATATGTTCAAACACTCAGTTGTTGGCTGTATGTGGCCATTATAAACCTGCTTGAACCAGGATATTATTTGAGCAAACAGAAGAACTTTTCAGTTCATTGCAGGAAGGGCAAGAGCTTCTTTCTGCAGGTTGCTGCAGGATAACCAGTGAGTCCAGCACAGCCTCTTCCAAACTACAGCCACACAGATAAAGTGAGAGAAGGTCCTAGAGTATGTAACTCTTTCTGTGCCCAGAAAGACTTTTCTTCCCATTAAAATAGTGACAAAGAGAGAACCAGTAGCTCAGATTCCCTTTTTTCTAGGACACCATGCATAGAAGAAACTCAGATTCTGGATTGTCCTGCAGTTTAACCAGGTCCAATTTGCTGTGTATAAAGGCCTACAGTATGTTTTAAATAGCACCTGCAATACCCAGTGTCCTCATTCTGCAAAGGTTCTTCTTCCAGTCATCTTAAGAGCCGGTGAAAAGATCAGACCCTTACATAGTAATTTAATATTTTAGGTGGTAAAGCTACTATTACATTCTCTCTGTAGATGGAAAAAAAGGGAGTAGAGCTCCTTTGTAAATTATTGCTCTTCTGCCCTTTCCTGATAAGCTCTTTGCATATGCCCTTACAATAAATGATCCAACTATTCTGTAACTGAGTGCACAAATTAGGGCTGTATATACATGATTTTATTTGAAAATCTCTTCTTTGAAGTGGCAACCTTAGGCTTTGGAAGAAATTCACACCTCTCTTCAGTAGCCTGGAACAGTGTCTCAAGCGATGGAACATTTAAAAATTTCTCTTATCAGTTACTGGTGGTTGTATAATTATTATTCCTTTTGTATGCAAGCTTCAATCTCTATGCATACATATGTCTTTGGGAACCAATAACTTAAATTTCAAGAGTCAGATCCATCTTTTCAGCTGGAATTTGAACATAGCTGCTTTAGCTTCATCCTCTCTTGCTCTCCCAAAGATAAGCAGTCTGTTTCTCTAGGACAGACATATACCTCCAAAATACTGACTTCAAAGGTGTGAGTCTGCACCCAGCCTGGTGAAGATAACCTGTCATGAATGTTTTCTGTGACTTAGTTGACATTGATTATGTTTTCTATTCATCTTTCACTGGATTTTGACAGTTCTAAACTTGAGAAAGGATCTAGCCTAAGGGCAGAAGAGTGGGACTGTAGATCATACACATTCTTGGAGGAGGTGCTGCAAAGTGTTTCAGACAGGAAGGATTAGTGTAACCAATATGCTTTTATTGCAGAAATTGTGCGAATCCTTCTGAGAAAAGAACCAGTCCAAAGCTGTGCTCTCTGCCACCAATCTTAAAGTCCTTTTAAAGATCACATAAGCTAATTCATAGAATCATAGAAGCATAGAATGGGAGAGGTTGGAAGGGACCTCTGGAGATCATCAAGTCTAACCCCGCTGCCAAAGCAGGATCACCTAGGGCATGCCACACAGGAACAGATCCAGGAGGGTTTTGAAAGTCTCCAGAGAAGGAAACTGGCCAACATTTTCCAGCACCTCACCAGCCACATAGTGAAGAATTTCTTCCTTACATAGAATTGTATAAGACCTTGGGTTAGAAGGGACCTCTAAAGATCATCTAGTCCAACCCCCCTACAGTAAGCAGGGACATCCTTAACAAGATCAGGTTGCTCAGAGCCTCATCAAGTCTGACCATGAATGTCTCCAGGGATGGGGCCTCCACCACCTCTGTGGGCAACTTGTTCCAGTGTTCCACCACCCTCATAGTAAAGATCTTCCTAATGTCCAATCTAAATCTACGCCGTCTCTAGTTTAAAACCATTGCCCCTCGTCTTACCACTACGTGCTCTTGTAAACAGTCCTTCTCCAGCTTTCTTGTAGGCCCCCTTTAAGTGCTGGAAGGCTGCTGTAAAGTCACCCTAGAGCCTTTTCTCCAAGTTGAACAACCCCAACTACCTCAGCCTGTCCTCATAGGAGAGATGTTCCATTCCTTGGCCTTCCTCTGGACCCGCTCCAACAGATTCATGTCCTTCTTGTGCTGAAGACTCCAGAGCTGGATGCAGTGCTCCAGGTGGAGTCTCACAAGAGCAGAGGGAGAGAATCACCTCCCTTGACCTGCTTGTCATAGTTCTTTTGATGGAGCCCAAGGTACCGTTGGCTTTCTGGGCTGCACTTGCACATTGCCAGGTCATGTTGAGCTTCTCATCAACCAACACCCCCAAGTCCTTCTCCTCATGGCTGCTCTCACTCCATTCTCTGCCCAGCCTGTATTTGTGCTTGGGATTGCCCTGACCCAGGTACAAGACCTTGTACTTGGCCTTGTTGAACTTCATGAGGTGTGCACAGGCCCACCTCTGAAGCCTGTCAAGGTCCCTCTGGATGGCAACCCTTTCCTCCAGTGTATCATCCACACTAGTCATCTTGGTATCATCAATAAACTTGCTGAGACTGCACTCAAGCCCACTGTCCATGTTGCCAACAAAAGTATTAAACAGTGCCAGTCCCAATACCACCCCCTGAAGTGTGCCACTCATCACCGGTCTCTACTTGGACATCGAACCTTTGACCACAACATTTTGAGTTCAATCATCCAGCCAATTCCTTATCCACTGACTGGTCCATCTGTCAAATCCATATCTCTCCAGTTTAGAGACAGGGATGTCATGCAAAACAGTGTCAAATGCTTTGCCCAAGTCCAGGTAGATGTTAGTTAGCTATCCTTCCCTTATCCACAAATGCTGTAACCTCACCAAAGAAGGTCACCAAATTTGTCAGATATGATATGCCCTTAGTGAAGCCATATTGTTTGTCACCAGTTACCTCCTTATTCTCCATGTGCCTTAGCACAGTTTCCAGGAGGAACTGCTCCATGGTCTTGCCAGGCACAGTGGTGATCTACATGCCTGTCAGTCTCACCTGATCTTCCTTTATTTCCTTTCTAAAAGTAGGGGTTATGTTTCCTCTTTTCCAGTCATCAGGAACTTCACCAGACTGCCATGATTTCTTAGATATGATCATAGTGGCTTAGAAACTTCATCCGCCATTTCCCTCAGGACCTGCAGATGCATCTTATCAGGTCCCATGGACTTGTATGCCTTCAGGTTCCTTAGATGGTCTCAAACCTAATCTTCTCCTACAGTGATTGATTCTTTATTGTCCCAGTCCCTGCTTTTGCCTTCTGCAACTTGTGCAGTGTGGCTGGAGCACTTGCTAATGAAGTCTGAGTCAAAAAAAGTCATTGAGTACCTCAGCCGTCTCTATATCCTGGGTAACCAGCTCTCCTGTCCTTCCAGAGAGGGACCACATTTTCCCCATCTTCCTTTTATAACCAGTGTACCTATAGAAGCTTTTCTTGTTGCCCTTGACATCCCTGGTCATATTTAATTGCATCAGGGCTATAGCTTTTATAACCTGATCCCTGGCTGCTCAGACAATTTCTCTGTATTCCTCCCAGGCTAAGTGTCTTTGTTTCCACCCTCTGTAGGTTTCCTTTTTGTTCTTGAGTTTGTCCAGGAGTTCCTTGTTCATCCATGCAGGCCTCCTGGCATTTTTGCCTGACTTCGTCTTTGTTGAGATTCATCGCTTCTGAGCTTGGAGGAGGTGTGTGGATGCTTACAAAACAGTGCTCAGTTGCTGGGTTATGTGGACTTCCAAGTCTCTCCCCTTGGCCAGTGGAATGTCCCTCCTATGAAGAGGTACCCTCCCTGCGCACCCTTCCACATGAACCACCACTCCATGTCCTGGCCAACATGCCAAACCCTGGTCACCGGTGCTCCCCAGGGCTGCCTTTTGTGGGAGTGGTTGCCGTTAGTCCTGGCTCTGCCTACACTTCATCAACTGTTCTCTCTTGTGAGATATGCTGGCGCCTGGTGGGTCTTCATGCTCCCCTGTGGCTTCCCTGGCTCAGGAAACCGCCCCTGTACACTGAGATGCTCCACTCTGCTGCAGAACATGCCTGCACTGGAGCTGATTGGCTCAGCGGTTTTAGGTACTTCTAAACCATAGAGACAGGATAGTACATAACTAGGGTATTTCAAATGACTCGTAGATAAGTCATCTAGATAATATAAGCTACAACTAGTGTTCATTTGTGCAAGTAAGTCTTCTCTGGAAAGCTGATGAAGGCAGGAAGGCAGAATCACCTACCTCCATTAACCAAGCATCCAAGAAGGAAAAGTGGCAAGTTTGAGATTCCCATACTCATATTTTGCATGAATAAAAACATGCTATAGAAGCCTTTTGCTTTGTGTCAGGAGCTCAAACAATGACAAAAATCCATGCTGACATCATAAATACCAGAAAAGGTCAACAGCAATTTTGGTGCAGGATCAAGTGCCCACAGCTGAAGAGGGATTGGCACATAGTCAATCCCAAACTTAAAATTTGCAAACACTCGCTATGTGGGTGCTTTGGCATATTGCTCTGCAGAATGCCTGAGGTTACAGTCTAGGTTCATGCTATTTTTGCAAGTTCTTCAGGAAAAAGAGCAAACAAAACAAGAAAAAAATCGCAACCATCACATAATTCAACATCTTGTGTAGGTGGTTTGGTAAATGATATTCCTGCAAGAACTATAATGCATAAGGTTGTAATATAAAGTGCATGCATAACTTTTCATCTGTGTGTGGATTTAGCATGCCAGAAAGTCAGATGCTGATGGCACCGGTGAGAGTCAGGCCAAGTCAGCAGGTGCTGTATAAATTTCCCTGAATTTGGCACTATCAGTGAAGTCCCACTTTAATAAACTGTATCTGTCATAAACCTAAGCTCTTCTTCTGCAAAGGTTGTGCTTTTTGTAGGTATGGTCTTCTTGTGGTGATGTAAAATATTCAGATCTTGCCAAGATTAAAATATAAAATTCATTGTCACTTCTGGCCAAAGCCAGGATTTGAGCCACAGAATTGATTCTGGGTAGGTTCTGTGGTTCAGTCTGTCAGCTGACACTGAGTAAATCATTAAAGCTTCCACAGACCGTTTTGAGACAGTTTGTGTTAAATCCTGCAGAGATCTTTCTGTTCCTTCTGGTCAGTACAATAGGTTTTCTTTTCTTATTAATCAAGAGGATGGCATTAGCAACGTGCACCTTAGTGTGTGTAAAAATCCATGGTATGAGTCAGTCTTTTTGTGAAGGAAACAGGATCACACAGTAGCAGAGTGCATTAATAAAATTGTCAGGCAGCTATTAAAATAGCTTAAATTATCTGAATTTTTATAGGTGTCTAAAAAGGCTGAATGGCACTTGTCTTTGCTCATAAAAGGAACATCTGTTAGTTTCTGAAAGGCTTGTGTGTTTAATGGTTAGACTATAGTACATAGCTCATCCTAGGGTTATTCCACAAATGTAATACATTTTCTATTTGAAAAGGTCCCTGTGGAGACTCTATCTGCTCAAGATTTTCTATTCCTAATTGTTACATCGTGGTGTTTTCTTCTTTTCTGCTGCAGAAGCTTTGAAGCTTCATTGATAAAGAATCCTATTTGTTAGCTAAAGCTGATAGAAATGTTGGGGTGTGTCGTGCTCCTCTGTCTCACGATGCTGTTGTTATCATCTGTGTGTGAAACTACAGGAGTGAACTCTGAATTATCTTGATGAAGAGCCAAAGGAAGTAAGGATTTAGGATATTCGGAAACAAGTTTCTAACTGTGACGGAGGTTAATTTTGCTGATTTTAATTAGGAGGGAATCGAGCAAAGAGATGGGCCTTGCTGATTCTGTGGGTCTAGGGAAAAACACTTTTGTCTCTTAACACTTGTCAGATAAGCTGACTGGCTGGAAGTTCTTTTCCTTCTTCTTTCTTTTTTTTTTTTTTCTAATTACAGTTTGCTTTGCTGTAGTATTCCTTTGTTGAGGAGGCAGTATGTAAGAAAGTTGACCTCAGTAAATGAGCTCCAGGGGAGAGAGTTTATTATATGGATCAGCATGTGCACATTCTAGTTTATGGGTTTTAATGTGACAAGGGACATAATCAGAAAATTCTGATTATGAATTGCTGCCAAAATAGAATGGCTGCAGTTTCTGAAACATCTGTAGTTCTTTTTTAGCTGAATGGTTCTTTGTCTGTTTCTGCCACCAGGCAGAAATATTTAGAGGTGAAAGGCCAAGAGTGCATAGAAATTGGGTATAACTCATGGTGGGTGAAATTCTAAAGTAAAGTAAAATAAAAGATTTGAGTTTTTTATTTTTCAGTTTTGATTTCCAAGGGATACCCTTTGGTCGTGTTTTCAAGGTTTTTCCCATGGAGGCTAGGAATGTTTTAATTAAACATTGAAAGCTGATATTCTTTTGCCATCTTTTGATTCCACAACTGGTGTTTTCATAATAAAATCCCACCACATACTACAAGATTTGGAATAAAATCTTGTTGGCAAGACTGAAATTTTGAGGACTTTTCTCTACCTTCTTAAGATTAGCCTAGTGCTTTTTCTACATTATTTTTCTCCAGTCTTTGTTAACCTGCAACTCATTCTACATCTGCCTTTTGGGCTTAGATGCTATGATGTATCAAACACCCAAACTAAACATTGTACAACTCACACAGTGTTAAAGCAAAAAACCAGTTTCTATCTTCTCTAAGCTCTTTCTTCAGGATTTAAAGAGACTTTAATGCTATTAATCTCAAGTACTTCAGCCTCAGAGAATGGATCTAAAGCTTTTTGAATTGCCTTGCAAATATTTATTGAGAGAAATCTGGGCAGAGTGTGGCATCAGAGCAAAGTGCATGTCCCCATCTACCTTGACTAGCAAAAGCTGTGACTAACTAGAAGCTAGAAAATCCATCTCTCGAAGGGTACACACTGGAAGAAGGATCATTTCTGCTTTGCATTTTTGTTCTTGGCAGAGGAAGAGTGCATTTCTGGGAATGGGATGCCAGTAGGCTCTGCTGAAATGAAGAACAGAGGATAGGAACAAACTGAGGAGGAAAATAATAACACCCCATCCCAACTAAAAATGGGAAATCAGTCAGGTGTTGCTGTCCACTGACGAATTTTTGGGTTGATCATTTTTTCCTGCTGTTGGTTCACTTTCGTGTGCAATTACAGACTTGCTCCCCTTCAGATACATCCAATACCCCTGCCCCATCAACTCACAACTTGTTTAATTATATCTTTTTCTTCAGAGGGCTATTAAAAAACCCCAGACCTGAATGTCTGCCAGTCTTCTTGGGTGGAGTACAGAAATTAAGTGCATGTACTAATATCCCTCTCACCAGTCACTCTGAATTCCCTAGGTGACAGTAAAGCAGAGCAAGTGCATGAGCAGACAGTGAATGTGGAGGGAGTGGCAGCCTCTCCATCGTTTCAATTAATAATGTGTAATGATGATTCACCTCTGCATGTGTGAAAAAGCCAAGCAGATAAGACACATGGGTCATTCACCTAACAAATGAAGTTTACTCTAAGGCTTGATAGTTATATTACTAGGACTAAAGAAAGAATGATATTTAATAGATAGGTTTCCGTGCCTAAGGCCCTCATTCTAATCACATGCAATCTATCAAGCACATATGCTTTTCACAGTTCTCTGTGACATGCATTGTAATAACTTGATATTCTGTTTTCTCCCTCTCTGAACCAGGCATATTCTGTAAGCCTACCTTGTTCTGCATTAGCAATCCATATTTTTAAGGACCTAAGGCTCCGTTTCCAATTACAAAGCTCTCATCTGAGGTTTCACCTTTTTGGTTTTATGCTGCAAATTATGTCTGTAATACTGTCCTTGGTAGCACGTGGATTTGCATAGAGTAAAGTGGCGTAGGGAGTATCTGTCTCACAGGCTCAAGCTGCAAGGTAAAATGTGTTGCCAGGAGGTCAATGGTATGATTGTCCCATCAGCAGGATGAGTGCATGGTATTGCTCTCTGCACAGTCAGGGAAGAAAGGCAAAAAGCATACAAAATTAAACCCATTTATTACATAACTATGCTAAGGTTGTGTACAAATGCACCATGAGCAAAACCAGGGAACAGTTACAAGAACTAAAAGTTAGACTAGTAAACAAAATCAATAATCAGTCCAATTTTGTGGAAATGGTAGAAACCTCACGGGTTTCCCTTTTCCAAGCGATAGAGAGAGTGAGGGATGTTTGAACCCCTCATTTTAACCCTCAAGCTAAAAGACAGAATTGGGTATGTCTGTAATGGCCCCTTTCACTGTGCATGTCCCAGGTGTCTTTATTTTACTTAAATCTCAAGCATGCTGTACTCCATGTTCTTTGCTTGCATCTCTAGCTTGCATTCAGCAGGGGCCAAGAAGTTCAATTAAACAAAGGAGCTTTTCTCCCTCTGACTCTTTCCTCAAGGTGAATCTTTTCTGTACTTTGAGACACTGCTAACGACAAAAAGATTTTTGTCCCGTCTCTTCTAGATACATACCAAAAGGTGATTGGCAAACACACAGTAAAGGTCAGGGACCAAATATTTCCACAACTTTTCCGTATTTTTATTTCATTGCCTGCATTTCAACACAGTGGAATTCATAGTTTGGGTTTATGTGTCAAATATGGTCATCTGTAACACCATTCATTGGATGAGGGCTGGTCATGAAAAGACTTTGGACCTCAAGTGCAAAATTCACAGCTGCAGTGAATGGTGTGCAAGTTCATGTCAGTAAAAGTGATTCCTTTGCACCACGTGGCTACTTAAAAGGGTCTCAAGATCTAAGTGGATGATACTTCTGCTTGGATGTTAGATGAGCCCTATGTCAGCTGCTTCTGGTTCTCATGTGTCTGGGATTCATTCTGGAGCTGGGACTGAACATGGCAGCAGAACATCTTCTTAAGAGCCATTAACTATTGGCACAACTAAGTGAAACCCTGAGGCTACATAGATCTTTGTTTGGGGGTGTGTTGGTTTTTTTCTATCTGTTTAGGGACTGGGGGAGCTGTCAAATAAGTGCTGTTCTGATACACCAAGAGAATTTGTGTGATGGGTACAGAGGTTAAGGTGTATAGCAAAGAATGTGTTACAGCATTCACTGGAGATGTTGACAAATAGGCCAGACCATGAACCACCCCCGGGCTGAGGACCTGGCACATGCTTATTGCCTCTGTTCTGAGGCACGTAACTTTGAGCAGGACCAAAGCCCTAAAGTGAAGTGAGCTATCTTACTTGTTCTGATACAAAGTTGTCCTTGGCTTACTCGATGCTATCACTCTTCTGTCATCACACAAAATGTCTGCTAGTTTGTGCTCACAGCAACTTAATGAAATGCACATCACCTCTGAAATTGGCTTGGGATCTCCTGAGCTTCATTAATTCATGGCATTACCATGTCTTCCTGCACATGTTATGTTTAATAGACAGTGATAATATTTCTTTCCTGTATGCTTCAGGATACAATTATTGCAGGTGTCAAGTGGCTTTCTGTAGTGCTATCTACAGGCTTTTTGCCAACCTGCTTCAGAGTCACACCGGCACAAATTTTTACAGTATTTGGAGATTAAGGCACTTTCCCATGCTACTAAGAAGTCATGATCTGAATATTGGTACATTGGTGTCCTAAACTCCTGAGAGAGCACATCTCAGCTGGTCCAAATTACTTTATACAACATCAGAGTGAACAGAATGAAGCTGACTTCCATTAGTAAAGAAGTCTAGCTCCTATATTCCCTGATTTACATAAACATCCCTGCTTTGAACTTAGAGCTTTTTTATAGGCTAACTTAAAAATGATGTGAATATTCGGAGGAGCAGTCTTTAAATATGCTTCCCTTTCAACTCTAGACCCCTGGGATGGATCACAAGTAAAAAGCATTGAGTGACCATAGCCAGGTCTGAGGTGCATGAAGGCTGAAGTGCAGAGCAGCAAAAGGGATGCACTCCTGGGGTATGAATTTTGAGGCACCTCTGCGGAGTTAGAAGACAGTGTTTGCACACTGTCAGTTCCAATCTCATGATCGTATAATCTTTTCAGCATCATAATAGGAAGTGGACATAGCTGGTAGGTAAATGAGAAAACTGTGGAGATAGAAAGTGGGAGTGAAAATACAGGATATTGAGCAGGAAAGAAAGAATAAGGAAAGGGAGAAGGGGCAACACATCTCAAATTAGTCAAGATTATCTCAAAACCTATCTGTAATTAGCTAAAAACATATACATCACAGTAGATCATATATCACAGTAGAATTATGTGAAGCTATATAGAAGCAAGTGTATGTATCTAGAAATTTTCTGCATTTTCTTGGCAGCAGCTTCTGACTGTAAGACAAAAATTGCCAAGGAACTAATGAATTACACAGTAGCATTGAGGAGCTAACCCAGCATTTAATTCAGTGTAATTTTTCCCTGTCCCTCCCATGGGCAGTGTGGGTATCATCCACACTTGACTGCAGTCAGCAATTACTCCTACTGTCATTGTCATCACTTTTTTTGTTTGTTTTGCTCTGTGGTGCAAGAGCTCTGTTTGTGGATCAGTGCTTCTAGTCCTTGTTCTAAAAGATGGTGGTAAGAAGGCTCTTCACATCCATTTCCATGAAGCCAAGTGGTTTTCTTCCTCTTCCTGAAGAGTTTTGACCACTGTAAGACCCAATCTAGTCTTTGTGTGGGGTAGAAAGGCTGAGAATTATTTGTAAAATTGAGAAGAGCAGTGATGAAGCTCCATTTTTGTGGATTCTGTTGGGGGTTTTTTGCTTTGGTTTTATGCGATTGCTTTTAAAGTTTGGTTACCATAACAACCGAAAGCAGTCCTGTATTACCATAGAAACGTGCTGTTGTGGGTGACAGTTTTTATGAGTATCTTTTTTTTTCTCTACCCTTCACATAGGGTCTTTTAATACTGGCCTTTTTGCAGGTATATCACAGTACACTACAGGGGTTTCATAAAGTATCAGAATGATGTAATAAACAAAAATGAAGCATATACTTAAATCCAGGAAGAAAATCTGGCATCATGGTTGAGTGAGAACAGAGAAAGTGTAGAAGTAAATTCGCTTTGCCTTACTTGGAGGACAAAACAATTGAGCTTAGGGCAGAGCTGCCTAATCAGTCCACATGAGTAAATACTCAAATAAAACTACAGAAAAACAGAAGTTAAGGTTTAGATTACATATAATATATTTAGGGAGTTAGTATAATATGTTACATATAATGTATTTAGGGAGTTAGTATAAAAACAACTTGTTATAATAGGTGTAGTTATCAAAAGATGGGACTACTTTAATGTTCTCTGCATGGGGCTACTCCTTGAGACTATTCAGAGGCTGAAGTGAAACTGCCAAATAAGGCAGCCTTTTTATAAAGCACTGCTTCATGCTGAGAGCCAGTTCCAGCTGCATACTGATAGCCTGTGAGCTTCAGGGGTTGGTTGTGACCTGGAAAGCTCTAAATTGTTTGGGATCTGTCTATATTGAGGACTTTTCCTCTCCCTGTGTGGTTATCTGTAACAGCGGTGCTCTGCAAAGTTGCTTGGGTTTGTGAAGAACGGTAATAGAGCTGTTCCTTCCACAAAGCTACATCTCCATCTACTCGTTACTTGGCTCTCCTAGAGCAGTGGACCACTGGAGCATATCAGCTCTCCTAACTTCTGATAAATTACTCTGCATCTTTACTACTAAACTTCAAATTGAAGTTATGGACCAGTCGCAGACCATTTACTCTGTCCCAGCAAACCATTGTAGTACAGATTACACTGTTACATGTTCATAATTTTATGACAAAATACACAACTTATTTGGAAAGACAGTAGACAAGCATATCCAGACAGCTGTGGAAATTGTTATTGATAAATATTTTTATAGGGAGGTGCAAGTCTATTAGTTACCTGTAATCAGTTGCATCGATGATGAAAAAACTTTTCATTCCTGATATGCATAAAAACATAAAAACTTCCAACTAGAATCTTGCAAGAGTTTCCCCTTGACAAGGTCAAGGAGGCAACAGGGAATACCATGTAGTTCAGACATGCTTTATGGTTACTGACCCCTCTATGAGTCTAGACAACTCTGCTATTACTTCCCCTCATTTGACCCTCAATTCTCCAGACTCAGTTCTGGATTTCTCAGCCCTACCCGAGACTAATAATTAGTGGGAAACAGGATTTCCTTCCTACTTTCCGAATGCCTCCCTCTAACATGTTCCGATGCATGACATCCTAGGTTGCTCCTTAGCCTCCATTTTTATGGTATTGGGAATCCCCTCCATGATCTTGAAGTTTCCAGATGAGACATGTTCCATCTAATCTAATCAAGATTTTCTGGACCCAGTTCCGTTCTTGCTCTTCTTCAAATCCTTTCTCCAGTCAGGAAGTTTCAAATTAATAAGTCAAGGGTAAAACATTGTAAATACTTACTTCTCTTTTTCCTTTACATCCTGATCACATGTTGACTTCAACTCTATTTTATAGCCAGACTTCAAAGGGACTTTTACATCACCTTCAAATTAGTTCCTGTTTCAGTTACACAGCTGAGGACTGACCACCATGCAATATGATTTCTACTCATTAATCTTACTAACTAGCTACATTCAGTAAAAAGCCATTCTCTGAGAATCTTCTTCCACCTCTAATGTAGAACACTCTGCCATAGCCTCTTCTTTTTGCCAGTCTCGCTGTAAATTCTGTGGTTTGTAGTTGAGTTTTATGGCTGGATTTGAAGATCTTAATTTTCTTAAGAACTGGACTACGGACAGATTTCCAAGCTACCATCTTTTCCACTTGTTTAATAATTAGAAGACTCACTGTTCAGCAAGATATATTCATGTGTGGGTTCTTAAAGAGCAGTATTATCAAACCAAATAATAGACATACCCTAACCTTTTGAAAATTGCTGCAACCTTACCCAGTGCTAATGCCAAGGCAGCTGCTAACCCTTTATATGACCTTCGTTATTAATGGAGCCCTCTATATCAACAGATAATCCTTCCTTCATTTTCATGACTGATGTGGTTTTTTTTCCTGTTTTACCTGACTGAGATTGCTGTATGAGATGAGCTCAGGTGAAGAAGCAAGATGGCAGACCTAGGGAGCATGTCAGGGATGGATCTAGATCTGGAATATGTACCTGTGCAGAGAGAGAATTTGTGGAGATTTCCTTTTAAAGTGTACCAAAGGTAAGGACAAGCTGCAGGTTGTGATATGCTCTTCACTAGTCCTACTACGAAAGAGGAGTTATCCTAACCCACAGTATTCACCTGGGAGCCTCAGTATATTGGCATTACAGAACATGTAATCAGCATTAGCCTGACCTAGACAGTACAGTCAATACCACTGAAGCGTGGGCAGCAAATGCTGCACTTGAGTATCAGTGTATTTCAGTGATGATAGTCCTTCGAGTACTTCAAGGCTGTTTTGACATTGCAGATGTGACACAAATATTTTAGCCTCATTGGTTTTCACCTTTCTTATGGTTTACAGCCCTTTTCCTATCTTCCTATCACCAAGTGTTTTCTGTAGTGCATTGAAAACATTAGCAGCCTACAACTGAGTTCCGTCTGCAGTTCCTTGCTGGAACAGTCTCTCTCTGAACTGGTGAGGCACACTTCACCAGATACCCAGGTCTGTACTTAATCTTTCCCTAAAAGGCACGAAACCATGAAGTGTAGAGTCTTATTGATGAAGGCTGTTGTTTAGAGATAGAGTAAATAAAACACCAGAGATCTTGGTACTAGATCAAAATGTCATAGACACCTAGCACTAAGTGGTAATCCAGTATAAATTCACTGATTCATTTCTGTTCCAAAATACTAATGGATTGACTATTCTGAGAAACCTTACTCTATCAGATACCATCTGTCTTTCCATAGTAAGCTTAAAGTCAGCATAAACTCCAAATCATGTGTTCTGGCTAATGCAATAGAAATGTCATTTTGTGCCCACATTTGATTATGTATCAGATTTGCTCTACTGGGTGACTCAGTCATGAACAGATCCTGTATACTAATGAACACAGAGCCATCACTGGAGTAAGGCTTGGACTAACTTCATTGAAATATATTGCTCTAGGGTACCTTGCTATTTAACTTTGACTTTCACGTTGAAGGCAGATGGGAATGCTAATTTCTTGGGATGAAGCTTGGAAGGCAAAAATCTAAAGTAGAAGAAATTTGATTTCAGTGATCCCAAGCTATGATTGGTCTGAATTTATCCCTTGGTAGTAAAAGAAGTTGTTTAATCGTTTCCCTAACAATATGTAAGGTCTTCAAGTTGTCAAAATTAAGAACGAAAGATTGGTTTAGAAATCACTGGAAAAGTGCATTGAGATCTGGAGAGCACCTTTCATTATTTCATCCCCTTGTGACTAATGCTTGAAAAAGCAATGATAAACTCTGAAGGAAGTTGCAACTAAAGTTCAAAGCAGAGACAGGAGAGCTGTGATTTAAGACTGAGAGCTCTGGGGGAAAAAAAAAGAAGTCTTGCTTACATGTCCACCTTTGCAAAAATGGACTGAGGAGATGCTGCTTAAGACATCCAAAATAGCTGGTGCTTTTCATTCTACTCTCCAAAGACTGCCTCTGTCTGGCCTAGCTGTCAGTCAAAACATGAGCTTGTTCCTGGGAGCATTGTAGCTCTCATGCCTTGTTCATAGTGGGTCCATTGTCAAAGGGCAAAGAGGAGGCAAAATTTTCCAGATGAATGAGGAGAAAGTACTGTTGCAATTTTATTGTTAGCCCGAAAGCCTGAAGCACCTTTACCAATTACCGATACCCGTTTCCTGCCTTGCAAGTGGAAGTAGGATTTCTCAGCAATATATTGAAAGCAATTGAGTATCATCCAGTAATTGCCAGGAGTGAAGTTGTAAGTAATTAGTACTAATGAGGGAAAAACAGTGTGGTCAAAACACTCTTTCCCCTTATAGACTTAAAATATACATAATCTGAAACTAGTTATTAAGTTATATGTTAGGTTTGTTGCAGAGGGTTTTTTCATTTATTTCTCGTGCTGAGGAAGTATATTGAGATAGCAAGATGTTGTAACCATTTCCCCTGAGATATGGCCAAAAGTTTTAATGTAATTGTGTAGAATTGATGTACTAGAAAATACCATTTTCCCCCACCAGGAGATCTTGTAAGAATGTGGTGCATTTTTCACTAAAAACTCAGTGTTACTAATGGAGATATTAAGGGAGACATTTATGAGACTAGGCCAAGATTCTTGTTTCATTTGCCATAGTCTGAATCCAGAGGAACTCCATTACTTTCATTGAAGTTATCCTTGGATTTATATTGGTGCAAATGAGATGAGAGTCTAGCTTTTGATTAGAAAACAGTCCATACATGAGAGGTACTGTGGGTTTTTTTTCCTAAGACAGCAGACTTCAGTGAGCAGTAGAGTTCTCCCAGAAGTAATCTTAACATCTATGTTCAATATAAAACCAAGAAAACGGTGGATCCAGATATGGGTTTGGGTTTTTTTTCTGAAAAATAAAACACCATTAAATTCTGTTAAAAATCAAGAAAAATGTAAGTAGCCAAGCTTTTGGACACTGTGAAATGTAGATAAATTTGGTGATCATGAAACAGAAGATGTGTTAGCTTTCATTTAGCTGCGAATAGCATGGGATTTTTCTGCTCATGCCTGAGCTCTAGTTTAAGGGTCTCCTTTATTTATTCCATAATCTGTACCCCATATTAGAGTGGCATGGCCCTGCTCCTGAAATGACATTGCATTATCAACAACTCTTGACAATTACTTGCCAAACAGATGTGATTCCTTGTGAATCACGAGATCGAGCTACATGGTGGCAAGAGAAATATATAGATTTCCCTGGCTGTGTGACACTGTTATGAGGGCATTTTAGATATCCAGTACTGTATAGGTGCTCTGCTGTGCCTGTCAGCTTTTTCTCTCCACATCACTTAAAGTTCAAGCAAGGTTCAGCATTAGAGGAAGGAGGATATAATTCAAGCAAGGGCTCAGTGCCAGGGAGTCTCATAAGTGAGACAAGAACTAAGAAGTTCCCGTCTCTCACTTCCTGTGAAAACCACAACAGATCACAGATCACAGCTCTCCCTCTTTATTTTCTAATGTACTGCTTTCTGCCAGTTTCCAACTCATTCACTATTTATCTCTGTTTTGGTTGTTATTCCTTAAGCTTATCAATGTGTGCTTTTTCCAGGGTGCTTTTTTTTTTTTTTTTTTTCTTTTCGTATTTCCCCACCCTTCCTGTTATCAGTTTAGGTCTCTCTGTAATATTTCTGGTCTGGTGGTGTGTGCAATAGCTCTCAATTTAATGACACCTACACTGATAATCAGGGTGCTTTTTACCCCGCTTTCAGTACTGTTAACATTCAATTGGGCAGCCTCAGCTGAAGAGAATAGAGGAATTTTAACAGCCATCACAGGTCAGGGTTTATGGACCCGGCAAGAGCTCCAAATGAAAAGCATGTGTGGCATCAGCACACACTTTTTGTGTCTGTGAAATAAGTGCAGGATTCTTTTTTGCTATTATTATTTTTATTACTATTATTATTATTATTATTTTATTGTTGTTATTATTATTATTTTATATATCATTCCTCTCTTCTCTCTCTTTATTTTAGGGTTTAATCCTCTCCTTAAAATTTTCCCAAGTCATGTATTATTATTTTCATAGCCAGTTCAGCCATTATGTTATGAATGCTTCTGCTTTTCTGCTGAGCGTCACTGGAAAGAATGTATCTCTGACCCACCTCCACTGCTCACTAAGTCAGCTGCCTTTGAAGTACATGTAATAAAATTTCTCTGATGGTAAAAAGAAAAACCTCATTACTTCCAGCCCATATTTGGGAGGCACATCTAATCTACAGTCATTCTGCTTCTTTCTTTCTTTCCAACACCTTACCTGACTCATACAGTCTACTAGTGGTGAGATTTTTCCTGCATTTTCCCAAACTCCATTAACATTTTCACTTCCTGACTCAAAGCCTGGGTCTCATTTACGTAAGGGTCTGTGAAATGTCTGGCAAAAGACCATAGCAAAGCAACCTATGTGAAGTAGGTTGTGATGGCTGCATGAGGCAGGAATGTATCCTTCTCTTCAGAAGAACCTGCAGAAAGAGAAAGGTGACAGCTCCACAGATGGCAGCTGCTGGTGGGGATATGTTGTGACCATGTGACACTCTCAGGTCTCCTGAAGAATCCATACTTCAGTGAAACCCAAAGTAAAACAAGATATCCAAGAGAGTGTAGCTGTGATGCTCTCACCTGTTTTCCCTTTGGATACTCCCCCATCTAAAGTGTTTAGCATGACTCGGACCCCTTTGTGTACCAGCCTCATTTCATCTCACCTGTGTATGCAAGTATCTCACTCTGCTCACACGATTAAGTTGAAGTCTGGTCATCAATACTTGATGTTACCTGTCCATAGTCTAAATAAGGTGAACTGCAACTTGCATTTGCTTGAAACCAAAGAGTTGTTTCACATGATGTCAGGCTAGCTTTGTGTAGTCCAGTGTTTTGCATTGGCACAGCTACACTGGTGGCTGGAATTTGAGGAAGTCCTTTCAACATGCAGTGGGAAAACAAAAATGGTATTTACAGGTAGCTACCCACTTGTGGCATTTGATATTTTCCCTTTTATTAGACAGAAGGTAAGAGGAATTGGTTGTTACCCATTTAACAGAAACAATTCTAGTAGCAAACAGTTCAGTTACTCTTCTTGTTCCGTTCACAGGAGTTGATGGTTTTGGTTTGTGTGCGGTTTGTTGCGGTTTTTTTACTTGTGAGGTTGTACTAGGCCTGTCTGGAATTTAATTTTCTTCATTGCAGCTCTTATGATGCTGGGGTTTAGATTCTTGACCAAAACAGTACTGACAGCACACTAATGTTCTAGCTTTTGCTCAACAGTGGTTGCACAGCATCAGGGCCTTCTTTGTTTCTCACTCCGTCCCCTCAGTGAATAGATTGGTGGGTGCCCAACAGGTTGGCAGGAGACACAACCAGGCAGATCACTCGAATTAACCAAAGAGCTATTCCATACCATATAACATCAGGCTCAGCAATAAAACAGACAAGAAGGGGCTTTAGGGGACTAGTCATCTTTTGATGGAACTGACTGGGCACCAGTCTACCCACAGAAGGACCCTGGCATCACTTGTTTTGTTTTGTTTTCTTCCCTTCCCTCTCCTTCCACTTACCCTTTACTTATTAAACAATTGTCTGCTTGTTTTGTCTTGAAATCCAAGTTTTCTTGGGCTTATTCTGCCTTTCCTCTTACCCCCATCACGCTGAGGGAGAGTGAATGACAAACTGTCTGGTGCTTATCTACTCACCAAGGTTAACACACAACACAGGTATAAAAAGTTCTGCCAGCTGGCTATCAGTATGGGACCGGTATCTCTTTACCTCTATTGTGTCCTGGCTGGGTGCATGAGCATTTGATGACTATCGAAGAAATACCACTTCTGTTGCAAAACCCTGGCATTGGAAAACATATATGTAGCTGTGCCAGAGAAAGTAAAGGTATCATCATAGCCGCCTGCACACAGGAGAAAAAAATCCCTTGTCAGAAGGAATATATGGAAGTAGAACAGTGACTTTGAGAAGTTAGTTCCTGAGACCTGCCTTACTGAAAAGCCTGCCATGGTAAAACCCTCAAAGATCATGAGACTTACTTAAAGATCATGATGTTAAAAAAAGACATTATATAGTTCTTGTTTGTTGTCTGGCTCATTAATGTTACACTGACTTGCTTTTCATATCAGTCATAAGAGCAAAAAGCTTAGTCTTCAAAAAAAAAGCGGAAGAAAACCCAAGTTTTTCCTGTATTAGATAACTTGTAGAATACGCACTGCTAAGAACCACCACCAAGGTATGGTGGAGCTCCTGCTGCCTTAGCCCCACAAAGGAAGGAAGATATTGGACTGTAGAAACATAATTTATTTACAGGATTTTCATTTTCCAAATTCTTAGGAGTGTTTTCAACCCCTGCCATAAAACACAGCGTGCTCAAGAAATTTCACCCTAGGGTCAATGTTCTTTAGTGGATATTGCAGGGACATTTCAATCCTCTAATCCCAACTCCATTTGACAGGGCACAAAGGAGAGCAGTAGGTACTGTAGGTATTAAAATATCAGGCAGCACTAAATAATAAAAAGTGATAGTATTGTTATAATACCACTTTAAAAAAAAAAAAAGAACAAAACAAAAAACAAGAATCAGGCTTTGTAATAATAATAATAATTATTATTAACATAGGAAATTATTTTTGCTTTTTATTTAGTAGTGCTCCAGAATCCTACTTGGGGCACACTTCATTAGAATAGGAGCTATGTTGTTTCAGTATATGGAAATTATGGGATAATATATCAAATACATACCTTTGTGAACAGAAAATCAGCTCAAAAATGGAATAACTGATGTCTGGCATAATCAAGCCTTTACTACTATGTTTTTGAAAGGTCTTGTTCCACATTCAATGTTTCTTTCTGCTTTTTTAACATTGCATAGTAAACTGCATCCAATGCTGTCCACAACTGATCTCTCTATGTATTTAGAAGAGTCTTTTCTAGGTCTAAACCGGGGAGTTTAGTGTGACTGCAAGGAGGTGAATTTTTTTACCTAAGAAGGTAAAAAACCTTGCCTGCTCACAAGAAATTTGTTGATTCAAATCCCTCACTGGGATTAAACCATGCTGATAAGTACCTTTAGTTCAGGTATGTTCATTCTTCCAATTAATTATTAAAGTAGGGTCTTTTGATAGTGACTTCTGTCTCTGCTGTTCAGGGAAACAACTCAACTGAAAGCACCTTCTTCCCCAAGAAAATAGAAAAGGAAGTCCCACCTTTAAGCTAGTATTCAGAGGCTTGTTCATCAGGGGGGGTTAAGCAGCTAGATGTGCTTGGCAGGTAACTCCTGTTAACCTGCCAGTTGCCTAGTAGAAAATGTGTAACCTGCTGACTTTCCCTGGAAAGGGCTTGGAAAGCTACTGAGAAAAGCCAGAGGTGTAGCAATAAGAAGTTGTATCTCTTTTTTCACCATGTTTCGTGCCATGCTTTTATACTGGTAGAATCAGCACTGAGTCTGGTCCCCTAAGAAGAAAAGTCCTTTTTCTGATATCCCATCAAATCCCTAAATAAAGACCTCTCGCCAAGGAGAGGCAGACAGTTTGGCCAGTTTTTTAGAAGTGCTCTTATTAAAATCGGTGTGAATTGTGGGTGTTCTGGCTCCTTTGAGAATCCAGACTCTCTGAACAGTATTCACACTCTTTCTTCTCAGCAGCTCTCTTATTTCTATTCTTTATCCTCTACTCAGTCTCTTTCCCCAACAATGTAACCCTCACAGTCCACATGCACTTGAGGCAGAGGAGGAAGGGCAAAAGGTTTAAGGTAACCAACTCAGCTCCCTTTCCCAGTCACTAGAAATGGATAGAAAGAAGCCTTCCATTACCAGCTTGCCAAAGCTGCAGCTCCTGGTTCAAGATTAGATTGTGCTATGATTAATGAAATATGTTTAGCAGTCTCATTTGAGCTTTTAATGGTCTGTTATCCCCATTATGGCTTTAGCATACACTTGAGCATGATCAATAGCCTGTTTGGGAGTAGGAAACAGGCTAGAGGGTGGCTTTGAGGTTTACACACTGAACAGAGAGAGAAGTGAAAACAGCTTGATAGCTTCTGGAAGTGCTGTGTGAATCCTTTAGGATATGGCTCTATGGGGGCCAACGCATGCACGTGTATCCAAGCTAGTTAACTGCACCATCAAAGAACTGTGCTGGGCTGATTAGTCCTCCTGAGAAGTAGAAAACATACACAGTGGCAAAACACTGCATTAACACAGTTGTATGCTCCCTCTGCTACTCAAACAAACAGATATCGCTGCAAGACACTGTGGTATGCCAGGTTCATATGCCTTTCCTTTTCTGTGTATTTCATCCTTTTCTGAGAGCCATAACAATCTACAGTTCTTCCCTACATCAGCAGTAGGGTAAACACAGTTCCCTCCTGAATCAATTTCCCATGTCTTAAGTTTGGTGGGAGGATTGCTGACATGCAGATTGGGATGTAATTTTGCCACATGTTTTGCCAGCCAGGACCCTGAAGGGAATACATTGCAGGTGAGAGAACAACCTTCAGGAGTACCTAGCAAGCATCTACAATTTAAATTTAATGACCTTATTTAGTGAAGTACTTAATCATAGGCTGAAGTGTAAAAGCTCATGAGTAGTCTCATTGACTTTAGCAAGATTGAAAATGATGATGCACTGAGATACAGCATTGAGTTAGGGCTGATAATGTCTGAGCCTGTCCTGGCTAATAGGTTCAGGGCCAAGAGCTGCTCTCCATCAGCATCCTCTTTTATCCCCCTCATTGAACAGTATCTGCCAAGAGTGGACTTTCCAAGTGCAGAGTAGAAGATGTGATGTACTAAGTTCCTGGTAGACCTTTGGCGCTGAAATTTAAGCTGAAGTTTAAGATCATTGAGTTTAGCATTGAGAAAAAGATGGAGCAGTCAGCAAAATGTCACAAGTGACCATGATGAACTGCTGCTACCCCCTGGCATGAGCTCTGGCAGATGATGTATGCCTGAGGCTACAGAGCTCAGTGATCCTGAGAAAAAAAAAGCTCTGGCCCACAACTCATAAATTCTTAACACTAAAATAGTTTTGTAACTAAACTTCAGCAGGTTAAAAGTGATCATAGCAAGAGTGTGGAGCTAACTGGAAACCTCCAGCTTCTTTAGAAACTGAGTTTTAATCTGGCCTCTTTTGCCCAGTTTCTGAGCTTTCATGTGTCATAAACTGTTAGTGTAATAATTTTGACCATTTTTTTAAATGAATATTATGAAATGCTACCTCTGTGTCCATCTGAACATGCACCTATCAATTTGCTTGTCACCTGTCTACATATTTGGATCGTATAAAAGATGTGAGCTTTGTCATCCATTTATTCATCTTCCTGGGAACGTTCATGAATTATTCTGGTCATTTAATTCATCCTAGTTCTGCATTTTGTGGGTATCTGTTCTTGGGAGCAATAAATCTGACAGTTTAATTGCTTTCTCTTTATCCTCAAACTTTTTCTCATTAAGTCAGTGAGTAATCATATTATTAAGGATACTAGGGCGGAAGAGTTGTTACTGGTTCTTTTTTGGTTCTTTTATTTAATAAAATGAGCTATCTAAATAATAATCCCTCCCCACTGTTTCCTAAATGGTATTACTTCCTGTTAGGTACATGGGAGCTTCAGCCTGTTTGCTTTTTAATTAAAAGTAAGTTTTCAGCTACCTCTTTCATCATCAGAATTTTCTGTCACCTTGAAATGAAGGCTCTGGCATTGTCTTTTAAATTATTGAGCTCTGGCCAACTGGGAGAGTTCAGTTTAGAGTATACATTAATCTTCTTAACTACTCTCATCAAACTGACTGTCCAGCCTGCTATGGTTTCAGTACTCCTGTTTGCTGTCCCTCCTTTGTTTGTCTACCCACCTATATAAAGCATGAATATTATCTTTCTTCATGCTTGCTAATTGCTATATTATATGTTCTTTGTGTCTTGACATGTTACAAAACAATTCCCAAGGTTGTGTCTGACATGGATAAGAGGAATAAGTTGGTATAGAAAGCTTTTCCTTTGCCACTTGGTTTAGCAGAACTTGGCATTGGAAGCAGAATTGCTGGGGGAGTTACTTCAGTCCCTCCAGGAAAACATTATGCATCTTTTTTTTTCTTTTTTTTTCCCCTTCAAATTCTCTGAATTGCAAAAGATCTAAAAAGTAATCCTTTAACCAGCGCTGAAGTAATTTGCGATCTTAACAACTATTTTTACTCTTTGGTTGAAACAAGAAAAGAGGTTAGTGGTTTATGCACATAAATGTCGTCAGTGTATTGACAAACTTTGTTGCTCACGAAGCAAGTTGTTAAAAATCCATAGTGGGATTGAGAATGGGAAGAGCAGTTTCGCCGGATGGAACAGCAGAGATCTGGTCTGCTGCAGTCTGTTTTGTGGCACGCAAAACTATAATTTTCTTTCTTCTTCCCACTGTCTGTCTTGCCTGGTGATTACAGGTTGTGTTTTTGTACAGCACCTAGCACTGCAGAGCACTGGATAGGCTACCCCCGTACAAATAAATTGTCCGCAGGAATAAATCTTTTCTTCACTGAGCCCTTTTTACACTGGGAATTTACAGTTCCATCTGACTTATCTCACATTTAGTCTCAGTGGAATAATTGTGCAAGATTTACTGTGAATATATGAAGTGTAGCTGTCTGGTTTCATTGTGGTTGCTCAGATGCTATTCTGTGTACTCCTGAGTGATATCTGTCAGACACTTTAGGGGACAAATGCTGTCTTCTGTGAATTTTAACATTTAGTGCCACACATGATTCTGGTACTTTCTTCTCGCAGTTTCCTCCCATGAGAACATCAAATTAGATGTACTCTCAGAGCGATTGAGCAGTAATTTACACATCCTGCTATGCCATCCTGGTATCATATCAAAAATAGTGGTTGGATCCCTTCACATTTGGGAAAGTTGTTAGTTTTAATTTAGCATGTTCTTCTAAGGAACTAAACTTGGACTGCTATGGATTAGAATTCATAAAGCCCAGTTTCCCAAATGGCAAAGCTTCTCCTACACAGCCGCATGGTCTATGGAGCGTGCCTTGTCCAGAGGATGGCTTGCCAGCAGTCCTGTTCTTGGTCTGACAGCTTTCCTCACCAACTTGCCCAGAATGGGAAAGTGGGAGGTTGTTAATCAGCAGCAAAGCCAACAGCCGGTGTTTTTATGAGGAAGTATATGAAAAATGCAGCATTTTTCTGTAGTATAAATTTAGCGAGCCAAATTCTGACCTGCTACAAATTGAAAAGGCTCTATTTGAAATAAAAGGAGTCATACCTGCTTACCGTATCTCTATACTGACTCCCTCAAGTCAATGTATGTAAATAGAGGGTCTTCATTCCCTGTTGCGCTCTTTACACCACTGAATCCATTGTATCAGGAACTATAGCAGCTGCTGTTGTTGACATCTAAGCCCACCCTGCTGAGTGTATTTTATTCAAAGCCAGCAGAGCTGTGTTTTGAGGGCCTGGAAGTGCTGGTGTTCACTGGAGCACCCTTGACAGACGGCATCCAAGGATACAGGTGCCCATGCAGCAGAACAAATCGGATTTTAATCTAGACCCTGATGCATGAGATACAGTTGCATTGCTCAGGTATGGTCTAGAGTGCCAATTGAAGTAGATAAATGGGAATAAATCCAAGAAGAGAGCAAAGGGACAAGGATCAGAGAGTTTGTCGTGTCAAATCTTGGCCGAACTTAATGATCAAAGCTGATGCAACATGCCTATAAAGTGGCATATTCTACAGAACATTCCACTATAAACAAAATTTTAAAATGTTAAGCTATGTTCTGACCTAAGTCCAAAGTTATGAATCAAATTAGTCAGTCTTTGTGATTGGCACATTCTGAGAATCTCAATTACCTACAATAACCTTAAAAACTTCTTCACAAGCCTCTGTGGTTATCAGCTCCCATGCAAATTTAACTGTACCATGTTGGTTTATTTTTTTCTTAGAGTCTGTCCTCCCCTAATTACTGATTAGCCTAACCAAAGCAAGTATATATAAAGGAAAGTTGAGTTTTTTCACCCCTTTCCAGTCAAATATGACCCACTTACCAGTCTCATTCAGGAATATATCTCAATCTGTCACCATGGAAATCATTTGATGTCACAAAAGTGAGAGTGTAGAATCTGTTAATATGTCAGGCAGGTAGACCCAGACTAATTACAAAGGAGAAAAATTAAATTTAACGTGCACATTTATTGACAGTAAGTAATGATGGGAAAGGAAATTAAGCAGAATCTCATGATTGTTAAGTGGTCCAGAAGAAATACATCAAACTTCTTATGAAAGCTGTTGTAGGTGTTTAAATCACTTCTGGATTATACTGTGAAAACAGCTTAATATGTGCAGGATCACATACCTTATAGCTTACTTCAGACCTCCACTCTGTAATCCTTATATAGAAATAAGTTAATTTCCGTTAGCAGTTCTATATGCTTGATTCAGGGTTTTTTTTCTTGCATTGGTACGTGATACAGTTGCAGGCATATTTATCGTTTCTCTTTCATTCACAGTAACTTACTGATAGAGTACATCCAGAAATTATTAGAATTATTAAAACAAGCTGCTTTCTTTGTTACACTGTTCAGCAGTGTTCATCTAGCTTCTGCTTCATATGCACATGTACATGTGTATAGTTGTGTGCTCCAAAGCTGACTGGAATTACTGAATGTTAGATGATGTTTTTTATTGTACATATATTCACATAGACTTTCCATTTAATTACTATTTCCATAGAAAATGTGTTACCTAGTTTTGGTGTTCTTGAGGACAAAGAATATATATATGCTGTTTCCCAAACAGTAAAGTTGGGAAGAAATAGTAATAATAAAAATTTATAATATTTGTTTTATCGAGCTTTCTTTCTTTTCCCCTTTTTACCTACATACCTCCATACAGCAGAGGGAATAATGGAGTTTAATTGGCAGTAGATTTTCCCCCTTAGCTGTCATTTCAAGGCACTCTGACAAGGTTTGTTAGACCTAAAAATCAATTCACATGACTTTGTTACTTGATACATCTGTAATGATTTTGTACAATTATTTTTTTCTACTTTTCGTTGTGGCTTGAAATTAAAAGAAAAAAACCAAAAGGATTGATTTGCTTTCTGCAATAAGAAGTAGACATCCAGTATGAAAAATAGCAACACCTTTATCTTCTGAAGGGAGATATTAAGGATTTGCATTAATAACCAACTCAGTTCTTCCCCACTGGGTTTTCTTCCAGCCAAGACACTAGTCCAAATACCAGGAAATAGCTTGAAGTCCTTCCATCTTAGTTGACAGTGGCTGGATAATTAAGTCCAAATCCTTGCATTTTATCCATGAACTAGATGATTTCATTCAATTCTGCAGCCAAATGGAGGTAAACCAAGCTCAGAAGCTCATTTCTCAGAACAGTTTTCTAAATGTGACTTCAAAGAACATTTTCATGGAAGGACAGAAATATCTCTCTGCCCCAGCTCAGCCACAACTTCAGGTGTTCTTCAGTACAGTCCATAAAACTCTATGTACATCTTTCTTGGTTCTCCTGTCCTAGGCTAGCTGTGTCTCACAGTTGCTGATGTGGGCAATAGAAGAGACAGAGGATGTTTTGGACCTACTGACCTTAACTGATCAGCTCTATCCACAGTGTTGGTTTTCCTTTCTGGTACTGCAGAAACTAAATCTCACGAGGAAGATTTTTTTGTTATCAGGGGTCAAAAAATCCTTTGTTCTACACACGCTACTTTTCTTAAATTGCAAAACTTTCCTTTCTTCCTACTATTGTTTGTGTAAAACAAAAAGTTGGCAATCCCTTTTCTCTCTCTTGAGTCCTCTAGCAGGCTGCTAATGTTTAGTAAGAGCTCACTAAGGTGACTGACAACTTTACATTAAGGAGAATTCCGGTGTGTAAAGCACTCAGACCATGGAGGGACATTACCTTTCTGGTCTGGAAGCTGTCCTTGTTCCTGTAACACATTTGCATAACATTGCAATCATCTTGGTTGGGGGAGAAGACTATGTAAGGAGGTAACTTTCAAGGTACGTTGATTTATCCTAATGCTCTTGCCAGTGAGTCACTTGATGTTTTGATGATTTTGGGTTTTGAACTACAGACGCAATAATAGATTGTAAGAAGCAAGTGAAGGGATTTTTTTTTCTCTCTCTTGCAGCAATTTAAAAAATAATTTTCATCTTTCATCTACACAGAGATGATTTAATTAAATACTTTAATCCTGACCACAAATAATTTATGTAGTGATTTAGTGAGAGAAGCCCAGCATTGTCTTATCATAGAGCATTTACTTAATCCTGTCATACCTGCTTGATAATTACTCCCTCAGATCTGTCCTTGCATGAGCTACAAAATTAGCTTAGAGGACTTGAAGAAAAAGAGGAGGGAGAAAATACTTCAAATTCGTTAATAATTTACGATTGTTGTTGAGTCAGTCCCCATTCAGTTTTTCTGAGGGTTGAACCTTCCCATCTGTCGTGAGATGAAATAACATTGGTACTTTTCAGTTTCTAGAGCTGATGAGATTCTGATAATGATATATAGATCTTTTCTCCACCTCCAAAACAGATAATGATCTCTTTTTAATGCCTTTGTGTCTTAAGTCACATCTTACATAAATCTTCCTTTCCTTCAGTGCACACATAGTCACATATTTCTCTTCTTGCAGTATTGATCTTATAAGCTTAAATGGGAAATTGTTTATTTTCTTTTCATGGAAAGGCAGGAGCTGAGTTCCTCTTCATGTGATGATAACAAATGGAAGGCTGTCACAGAATTTCATCTATGCCTTGGAGTTTGTTTCCTCATGCAATTAATGGGCTGAGCCTAAATGACAGAGTAAGAACTTTAAATTCAGTCAGAAGGTCACATCTTATTCTAGAAGGAAAGACACTGGCATTTCACATGTTGTAGAGAGGGTGTTGTGTTCTTTTGTTTTGAGTATGTATGCAACCTTGAAAATGATCCCTACATTTCTTATGCCAATTTACAAAGCACTGTTGACAATACATTTTACAGCATTGAACACAGAATTAACATCACACAAATCACTAATAATACAATTTCACTTCTGAAAACCCATAGGGCATGATAGGAAACAAGTATAGGTACAAGATAAAAGTAGCACTAAGGAAGTGGGGAGTTAGGAAATGGCCCAGGAGGATGCTTAAGTCACTTTAATAGAAGGAGGCTGCAACTGAATTAGATAAAATAATAGTTAATTGTCATGCATTTGTAAAAAATATGCATACAGATGATTTCACAAGAGTTACTTGAGGCCATCTACATTATCTTTCCTTTGTGAAGAGAAATCCTAGGCAGGTCTGTCTGTTTGGGACTACACAGTTGGATTTTATGAGTGAGTATAATATTTGTGCAACTTCAGAAAAGAATCCTAGAGGAAGATCGATTTTGCCTTTTGAAAGGACAGCGGTGGAAGCTACAGTGAGATACAGAAGGGAAACTTTCACAAATTTACCAGGTTATAGAATCTGTCCTCAGTGCTAACAAAGGATTTACCTTTTCTAGAGATTAGAACAGATTAACAGTAAATGTCCCATTTACTGGATGCTTTTGATGCCCTGATAATTTTGCTTTGAGTGATTTAAGAAATTATTGCTGTCATCTCTTCATTACTTTTCCATGATCTGCATTAACAGATTTTATGGGGACTCATTGTCCCTCTCACTCTCCATATAGCCATTATAGAGGGCCAGTGAAGAGGGCTGCAGCTAATCCAGATGGCTGTATACTGAGATGAACTAGATAGGCAGTAACTCCTGCTATGGGGTGATAATTTCTCAAATTAGTGTGCTTGCTTCTACAACATTTACGTGACTGAGGTCTGAATTAATTCTCACGGTGTTAAATCCAATGGAAGCCAAGATTTTATCACTAAATTTAACTGGGTCTCACTGATCTTCCCAATAAATGGTTGAAATTGTCATCTACATCACCCTTTTTTGGATCTGCAAATGCATATTAATTTGTTTCTGTTTTTCAGTACTTGAAAGGCAATCTATTTTTAATTTACTAGAGTATTAAATGTGTTTCTATTGTAATTTATATTTATTATGGTGCTTAATAGATCCACAGCATGACTAACAAAAAGGTGACATCAGATTCCGCTGCACGGAGCTGTGAGCTGATAAAGGGTTTGTCTTGTGATCATCTGATGGGTGAGGAATTTATTTTTTTTTCTCCCCAAGGAAGACAGAGACTGAAGCCCTTTGTTTTGTAATACCTTTTTTATGCAAAAGAGGCTTATTATTTGAATAGGTTGTGGATAATTATCTTATTTATCTCATACATTTGTTCCCTTTTTTAAGAGCAAGTACAGTGTGTCATCTAACATCTGTTGTTATGAGGGAGTGAGTTAGCCAAGTCCATTTTACAGCTTTCAGTTTTTATATTGTTTTCCATCTTGTCCCTAGACAGACAGATAGGTGAAGAGGAAAATAAGTAAAGGGAAATTTACTCATATTTGACTTGCTGTTTTTAGCCTTTTGATTACAGAATTCATTGAGATGCAAGATAGATTCAGAACTCATAACAGCGTTTTACTGCTTCATAAAAGAAATGTTGCTTACACTTCATGAATTAGTAGAGATTAAGGGGATTAACTGATACCCTAACTTCCTGCCCTTTGCATGTCTTCCTGCAGTGGTTGCACAGCTGTTTTACTACATTTTGATGTCCTCAGAATTCTTAATACTTTCATGCCTCTCTCTCATATTATTGTGGAAGTGTGGTTAATCTTTTCTAGACATTTTCAGTACTTGAGCATCATTCTTCCCTTTAATATTTTTGAAGGAAAGCTTGCATCCTTAGCCTTGCTATAAAAAATCTCAAAAAAAGAAAAAAAAAGAAAAAAAAAAAGAAAAAAAAAGCAGTTACATTAGGCTCAGATTAACAAAGGGACACTGTTGTTTAAATTTAAATCTAGGTGGAGTTTATACATAAAACTAACAAAGCAGTTCACAAAAGTTTTTCCAAACTGCTGACAAGTACCTTGCTTTTAACCACAACACACGGGCATTTTAAGTTCTGCTGCTCTGCTTGCCTATGGATGCTGTCATTTTGGTCAAGCCAGACAACTGCCAGCTATTTTCAGCCTAAATCCATTTTGCATCTTGACTCTCCTGAACCTGACCTTTCTGAAAGTCCAAACAAGTTGACCTCATTACCAGGGAAGAGTATAAGGGAGAGTTTGTGGGGTGCTTGTGCTACCTTATACATACTAATGTAGAGGAAAGAGCACACAACCAGCAAAGGGAGGACCTGCTTGCAGGTTCTTCTTTAGCCTGGAAAGGTTTCAACCAAATTCTCTCATTGCTTATAAAAGTATCTGTAGCATGTGGCTGCAGGTAGCTTCTTGGTGAGTCAATGCTGCTGTGCACCGGGAACGTAAAATTAATGAAGCTAGAAAGGGAGGGAGAATAAGCAGGAATGGTCATAACCCTGTCATTCACTGAAGAGGATGCTTTTCTGTGAAGGAAACTTCTAGATTTTCTTCCAGAAACTGCTTTTGCTTTTTGCATTTTCCTCCTCTGGTTATTTCCAAAGAGAGCAAGGTTGTCACCAATGCTATTTTACTCTTCTCTTAGCCTCTACTAAGTAGATTTGGGAACATTTTGGAGAGCTTTTTGGACTCCTATACAGATATCCATTTCCTTCTTTCAGGTGTTTGGCTTTTCAATACATTTATTTCTGTGACTAAGTGGGAACTCTGAGCTCTTTTTTGCCTCTCAATTGGTACAGCCACTTGTAACTGTTGAGTGTCAGTAAACACACTTCCAGAGTTTCTTTGATGATGTTTGCTGCTGAGGCTAAAGAGAGCAGGCTCTGTTGAATACGTGTTGTACATCCTCTCTGTTTTGTAAGCATAATGCAGAATATCTCCTTAAAACTAGGTGCTAGATTTTTTAATTGTTCATAGCCTTCTCTTCTGATCTTTTCTCTGCTTATAGCAGAAAACAGCAGTCAACAAAAAATGTTGACTCGTAGGCTAACAGATCTCATCTCAACACATCTTTGTGAGAAGTCTGAACTCTGCCTTTTCACAGATGCTGATGGCATGTGAGGCAGGCTGCAGTCTGGCCAGGTGAAAAGCCCTTCAGCTTCCAGGAAGAGAACCAAAGAGACTTTTCTAAATATTAGGACTGGTAGACTTTTGCACTCCTTTTGCTTTTTACCCATATAATGTCGATGTTACCCAGAGAGCAAACTCCCAGTAATGAAGTCTGAGTCTCTCCCCATCTGTCTCACTAAATGCCACTTGGAACAAGCGCCTTTTCATTTGACAATAAAATCAATGAATGAAATATTAGAGGCTTGAACGATATGATGTGCAGAATACATTATGGGAGTTGCTGTGTTCAGTGGACAGCAAGTCTTGCCCTTTCTTCCCTTTATCATAAGCATATCTACTTAATGAAACTGGCACCTTCTGCTAGTCTCTCACCTCTTGGCTTTTAGACTTTAACTCTTTTGTAACACTTTAAATTCTCTGTGGCTCAGGGCTGTGTAATAAAATTCTGAACTTTTTGTCTACTATTGGGCTCACATTTTTCATCGGTTTGTCTCAATTAAAGCCAGACCCGCACTAACTAAATAATTAAAAAAACAGAGGGAGAATGAGCTTAAGCTGTTTTTCATAACACTCGTTTTTATCCCTTAACTGAGACAGACTTCTTCCTCTTTGCTCTGAGGTTCTTCAGAGTGACAGGAATCACTCAATGCTAAGCCAATAAACAGGAAAAAAGGGAAATGTCACAGCTGAGATGGACTTCGGTTAAACATCCTAAAACCTCTGGAACTACCACAAAGCTTGATCTGCAAAAGACTGAAGAATGGGGTTTTTTGTTGCTTTTTCCAAGCCTTACTGAATTCTGTGTCAGAAATACTAACCAATTCATTGTCGCACTAGTAAAAGGTGTCATATATGTAATAAACAACTGTAAACTAAGAAAGTAAACAGTAATTAATGCTTACTAGCAATCCATGAGACATGCCATATTATTCAGCCTTGGAGCTCAAGGTACAGTGTGAGTGGCAGCTTCATGATTTTATCTTTGTGTCAATCATAACTCTGTAGTATTGGACAGGGTTATTACACGCTGGGAAAACTGAGTCAATGCTATATATGATTTCAAGTTGAGTTTATGAGTAGACACATTTTCAGCAAGACAACATATCAACCACTTTGCTCTGTAAATCCAGATGTCTTCAGGGCACAGGGTAAGCGACAGAGAAAGACATGGAGAGAGAATGGTTGTGTTAAAATTTAAGAGCAATTCTCTGAACGTTTATTAGGTATTTGCAATGCTCCATCTCTTGCTGACAAAATAACTTGCAACACTGTGTCAGAATAAAATTTTCTATTCTCTTCTCCAGGTTGTTCTTTTCTTCTTATATGCACATCCACTATGTAGCCAGGCTGCAGCATCATGCCCTACTTAGAGAGGCTGAAGCTCAACAAAGAGGTGACCCATCTGTAATTGCACAGCCAGTCAATATTAGAATGAAGGACAGACCCCAAGACTCTTGAGCTCATCACTAAAATATGAGGCTTCTGGGACATCCACTGTTTTGTTATATCAGACAAAAGCATCTCTTATTCTATAGGCTCAAGATACAAAACAGCAGATTATTGTTTGGTATCAGAGCTCTATCATATTTCCTGATTTAGGGCTAGTTGTGCTTAGTCATTAGATGTGAACAAATGTTTGCTGTGTTGTCCTACCATCTGATACTGCTGATGCATAAATAATTCTTAGTTGTCGTGTTTGTGAGCTCTAACCTGTCTTGAAGCCCATAATTAAAAGGACAAGGTGAGCTGTTTACATAAACCAGTTATCAGTACAGTAAGTGCCATTAGTAGCATTGGCAAGAAGTGCTAGGCAGGTAGCAGTATCTTACTACAGTCTGTGTTTACTGAAGAGATGAATTTACATCCTGAAAAATTTGCATAGGCTGATAAAGCCACATACGCAAAGGGAATGCAGAGCTTGTTTATTTTTTAACAAAACTGAAACCAACAAAGGGGAAAAATAATGTCAGCATAGTTGCATTTCAACACCATATACAACAACTTGGCAACCTTTTTCACATTAAGTGGGTGACTACAGCCCTTTTCTACTAAATATGGCACTGGTTTTTTTCTGGTTGGGTTTGGTTTTATTTACTTGTCACCAGAAAAACTAATCCTTTTCATTTGTTTCATCTCGTGTTTTTTTCCTGCCACTGCTTCTACATTCTGGGACTCTGCTGATCCTCAGAGAAAGTGCTTATGATACTTACCTACTGATGACACACAATCCTGTTGTGTCCATCGATTTAGAAGGTTTGTTCCTTGTAAATAAAAAAGGAAGGAGGTTTAATATCTTGCTGTTTATATATGATAACTGCCAGAAGGGTATGAAGTAGGAAGCTGTGCACAGTTTCCATGATCAGTCTCCGGAATATTAGAAAGCTCTTACCCTAATAAGCTCTGTCTCTAATTCATTGCTAATAACCAACAGTTTAGTATTCCAATAACCTCGAACACAAATTACTGAAACCTGATGAAGTGTAGTGAAGCAGTAATGCTATCCTCATTTTGCAGAACGAAAGTGAGGAATGAACAGCCATCTGCTAACCTCTGTTACCCTGGTGTGAATCTGAGTTAAGTTTGTTCAGTTAGCAGAGGCAGCTTAAGCTTTACAGTGCTACAGCTGAAATGAGCAGCTGCCTGAAAGTCAAGAGCAAAGTGGAGACATGTCCAGAATCCCAAGGGATGTAGCCAAAGTAAATCTATGGCAGAGCAGAATGTAGCATTCGGGGATGTGGCAAGAAAAACTCAGCCATTAATGGACCCAGTAAGCTGACAGCTGCTTGAAAGACTGACTGAGTGGGAATTTCTGAATGATTACCAGCAGTGACAGTTTAGGCACTAGCCTGCTAAAAAGGACAGTCTCTCAGTATCTAAGAGCAGTGCTGTGCGGTTCACAAGTGCTGCCAACTGTTCATAGATCACCACTGACCTCCCTGGTGACCTTGGAAATGTCACTCCGACACCATGTGCCTCAGTTTCTCCTGTGTAAGGAAGTCTCTCCTTCATAAAGTGCTACTGATGAAAGGTATTGCGTAAGAGATTATTGATTACACATTGCAGCCTCTGTTCAGCTCCCCATTACTGAGATGCATTTCACAAATGGGGTTTGTGCCAACAAAAATGTGTGTATCAGGACCTTATCCTCTTCATAAAATTGATACAGTTATGACAGGCAACGTCATGATGCATGGGCAGTTACCTTCATGCTCTTCACATGCTCCTCCAAGACACTTTTAGTGCATTATCTTTGTCAGCAAAAAAGAAGGCAATTTTTTTCAGTGACCAGGTATTCCTGCATCACACAAATTCAAGCCATAGTTTTAACAGCGTGTATATTCCTGAAACTCTGGGCACAGTCATTTAAAAATATCTTTTCTCTCAGACCAATGCCTGAGTATTAGAAGTAGCAGATTTGAATTTACTTTGTTTACAAGGATGTTTTGCTGCTTTCAGAGAAAGAAGTTGCAATTTTGTAAGAGTGTGGGGTTTTGTATCGAATACATTAAAAATTAAAAAGGAGACAATGGTGAGGAAAAAGCAGTGTCAGGGCACACAATCTTTAAGCTGACATCAATGTAAATAAAAAAAATGAGGTGTGTGGTCAGAGCAGTGAGTAGATCTCACTGACCTCCTGCAGCCTGGTTAGGAGAGAAATAGATATCACCTAAGAAAAGGTTCATGTCAAGTCACCTATTGCTGCTAATTAGGTGTCAGTTCTACTGCTGGGACATTTTGTGCTATAAACAGTGACATAAAAACGGAGGTGAGGAGGGTCAGGCTCAGCAGCATGTGAAGCTGGTATAAGCATCTCCTCTGGTCTAGCTTACAATTTCACAACCATTATAGTGGTCAAGCTCATTAGTCCCCAGGCTTCATGCTAGAGCACTTTTCCTGGCAATGTGTTGGGCATATCCTTTCCTGCCTGGGAGAAAATAAACCAAAACTTCTGTTCATGTCCAAAGCATAGCATCCTCAAATTCTTCTTAAGTTGCTGGCAACACAGGAGCCCTGTTCTCATGGGCACACAAAGCCTTGCCATTGTCACAGAAAACCTCAGAAAGTTTTGTTCCAAAGAGAAAGATTTTTTTTTTCTACACGTACTCTCTTGTACTTAGTTGCTGAGAATCTATTTTCCTGAAATTCTGCAGATGAAAGTGCTGCAAATATTAATGATAGATTTGCTATCTTGGCTGTAGTTTGCTTGACTCCTCACTGTCCTCTTCATTTTTCTAACAAGCCCCTTGGAGGAGAGAAGAAGATGTGTGAAAACCCGATATATTCTCTTCTTTTTATTGATTTAATTCTTTCATCTTTCCTTATGAAGATGAATCACAGATTTATCTCTTTACCTCAACCTTTCTCAATCCAATTATGTATACTCCATCCTCTTGATCACCTTTTGTGTATGATTATGCCTTTTGAATGCTCCCTTCTGCCACCTGCAAAACACTTGTCACGTTTTTCTGTATAGACTCTTGCTGAGTTATTCTTCTTCTCTGGCCCAAGTTGCTGTAACTTCTTTTGCCCTCGCCACATCAACACCTCTGAGTACATGCAGAAGTCAGCTGATACCATTGCTTTAGATCCTTGTTCCAGCATTGTCAGTGTCTTCCTTTATTCCTTTCACTAGCTCCTTTCTCCTTCACTGAGTCAATCTGTCCCATCTTGTATTTCTCTGCCCTTGATGTACTGTATCTACCTCTGCTTCACTTATGTGAAGTGATTCAGCTATCCAATATGATGCTCCCATGGAGCCATCCTCTTGTCTCCTGAGGCAGTCCTGTAGTACCTTCAGTGAGCTACTCTTTCTCTCTTTCTCATCCTAGTTGCTTATAAGTGACCATCCATGCACTTTCTTCCTATGAGCAATGAGTACACTAAGGGCTAATGTCTGTTGGGAAACAACAACATACTTGATGCATATGAGACGTTAAACTAACAGGTTAAACTTGTGTGGGAGGCATTTTTCCCTGAAACTTCACTTTTCCACATGTAAACGACTTCTTCATGGTAGAGACTGGTTTTTCCTATACCTGCCTATATATATATACACACATATCTGTGTATATTTATGCATGTATATATATGTATATGCATATGTATGTGTGCATATACGTATAACGCCTATATCTGTTATGTGTATGCACCCCTGTGAAATAAATGCCCAGTAGAGTGTCAAACACAGCATATCCTGTAGTGTGCAGGCCTATGAGAAAATGTCATTGTGTTTCTGGGGACAGGCAGATGCGCGTTCCAGTGCACACACAAGATTTCATGTGCATATTTTACTCTGGATTCACGGTAAAATTTCTCAAAACAAAATGATAGAGGACAGCACTGAGAGTTTTTGTGCTTGAAATATATTCTCAGAGGTAACTCGGGGCATTTGTTGCATGAGAAGACAGTCTTTTTCAGGGATGAGAGAGGACATGGCAGTAGAAGAGGAGTGAGTGAGTTTGGGAGCAGGAAGAAGCATGAATTCATATAGACAGTGCAAGAATTACACAGAGTGTCAGTGGTCTGAAAAGGTGGATGAAAGATATGGCAGGAGAAGTGAAAGATTTTAGAAGCCATATATTTTGTCTGAACCAATGCAAGATCAGGGACTGGAAGGCGATAAAGAAAGGGTCAGTTGCTCAGGCAAAACTTAACATGAGGTACAACTTTCAGCTGGTATCAATCAAACTACACTGATTTCTTTGAAGCCATGAAGGTTTATACCAGCTAAGAATGTGCCTCACACATACCAGAAAGGAAGGGTGTCATATGCAGGTGTTTAAACAATAAAGAAAAACAAATTGTGAGAAGAGGGAAAGAACATTAATGAAAGATTTTAACTCTTAAGTCGTGCAGAAAATAACATAGCTTCATTGAGCCATTATAGTATCATCTAGTCCTGAATATGTTCATCAGACTTGGTACTGGCCAATATAGAGATGTTCCCACATTCAGATTATGTACATTTCCCCCTCTTCCCTCCCTTTTTATTCTCTATTTCTGTCTCATTTGGGGAACAGAACTCTGCAGTTCTCCTGATTCCTACCAAGCTTCAATCTTAAATTCTTGTTGAGTCCTTCTCCTGTTCTTTCAGTTTACACTAAAGACATACTTTTCTCTGGAAGTACTTGGCTCCAGCATTCATGTCTGTATTAAATTCCTAATGATCTGAACCATGGCTGTTAAACTAGTTAGAAGTAGCAAGACAGAGCTCTGCTCTGTTCTTCTTTAATTACCTCCACAGTGTAGAATTTGCTTTCTTCTTATGTTTTTAAAGGCTGGAAAATACTTTGCACTTGCTTTTTGCTTTAGAGGCCTGTACCAAATGCAATTAAACCTTCCTGTCAAGGGTTAGGGGTGGATTAACCACTAGACAAATGGCAGATGCTCTCTATTAACAGAAGAGAAAGGGAATAAGACAGAGAAACTTATGGATCAGAAAAGAAAACGAAAAGCTTTAATGAAAATAGTAATAATAAAATGAATTAGACAGAAATATATATTAAAAAAACCAGTATCCAACGCAACCCTCCTGATGCCAATTAATTCGCTGTCACCACTGATGCTGTGGAACAGGCACTGGGGAAGTCCCAGACTGGACTCAGCAGCAGATGGGAGCTGGATTCAGGAGCTGGATTCTGGAACACACGGAGAAAGATCAAAGGCAGAACAGACAGATTCCTCATCAGACGCTGGCCTTTGAAGAAGAAGAGAACTTGATCCTTGTGATCCCTCAGCTTTATACCAAATATGATGTATATGGGATGGAATACCTCATGGGTCAGTTTAGGGTCACCTGTCCTGGCCGCTCCTCCCTGCAGATGCAGCCTTTTGTGTTCTGCACCCCTGAAGGTGGCACACAAGATTGAGCAGTGATCTTGCTCTGCACAGGAGCAAGTATAAGCCAGAACCTTTCTGAACGCCAATCCTTGGTACCAACTGTAAACATTGGATGTTATCACTGCTAGAAGCAGACACTGTCTGCAAAAATCTGCTGTTAACTTCAGAAAGTGCAGTGACTTAGAAGAGATTGAGATGAAAAGTAAAATCACTGAACAGAGTTAAGTTATCTTCTAGCACAAACCAGGACACTTGTGAATGTAAAAACCAGGAAGGCAATGCTGAAATGGATCTCTCCTGTGCTATCAACTCAACCCCACCCCTTCCCACCCCCTATCATACATTTTTATTTTCCATTTATGGAAACAGCCTGGTGTCCTCAGGACCACAGAAAGTGCAATTCATCCAAACTGTTTGCTGTGGACCCATTGCTCTTATTGTGGTTGCAGTAGGGTCACGTGAGAGCCACTGTAGTCTCTAAGACAAAGATAAAAGGCTTCCACTAAAGAAGATATTGAAAGTAGTTGTAATAACTATATTTTTTTTTACTACTGTTGTGATTGTAATAGCAAAATACCTTAAGGTAAGAGCTGAGGCTAGGTAATTCTCTAAAACTAGGGAAAAATCAGGGCAGAATAGGAAAATACTGTTCTCAGCAACAAAAATTTTACTGGGCACCAAATGAAACTAGTGGATATCAGACTCAACATAAATAAAAACTGATATTTCTTCCGATGTGCCATGTGCCACAAGCCACTGGAAGCCAGAGGACCATTATGAAGAAGTACCATAATGCAGCTGCACTGTTGTGCTCCACACTGCGCAGCTGCTACTCCCTGCTGCTGAAGACAAAAAGCCTTGCTGGATGGAGCTCCAGCCTGGCCACGTGCAGCTGCTGGTAGGCTTTCAGCAGAAACTAGAACACGTTTTTTATCTCAGAGGACTTATATTTGCAATATGTGAGACAGGCAGAATGGGAGAGGGGTAGAAGTTGTTGTTATCCCCATTTATATTAAGAGAGAATCAAGCAAGAGGCTTTTGTGTGACCTGTGCAGTTTCACCCAAGAAATCAGTATCAGAGCTAGAAGGTGAGATGAGATCCGGAGCTGCCTTCAATGCCTGAACTAGAGGATCGTGCTTTCCTCTCTGTTCGCCACCAGAAATCTGTGAAGTGAAAAGAGAATCGAAGGCGTTGAGTTGTCAGGCTCAGAAGTATCTGTTTTTCCATGGAAACCTCCTCACAGCGACAGCTAAGCTTTTACAAGGAGAGAAGAAGCACTTCTCGTCATGCGGGAGCTGTCAGGGAGCTGGACTGTGCAAAATGCTGTAGCTGTGCAGCTGCCTTCTGGAGAAGTCTCACCCCACAGCCAGGCATCATACAGCCCCATTCCCAACAATCCAGCTGTAATTCTGCCTACTCAATAATTTTTCACTGTGGTCATGCCAGAATCATAGCCTTGTTTTCTGTTGTCTGGCTGTTAGTGGTGATGTATGAATAAGGAAGAAAGACAGCTTCATTTTCATAGCTAACTTATGCCTGGAATAACAGAGAGTGAGAGGAGTGCACTTAATCATAACTGCAGGGCCAGAGCAGAAAACAATGACAGAGCTTTTGCTGTTAGTGATGGTATTTTATTATAATAACTCTTAGGAAGAAGAGACAGGCAGCTCAGAATGCTTAATGATTCAAATTCATTATGGTAACCACCATGTTCTCATCTACTGGAAGAGTAACTGACATAACTCTTTTATGCCTGCTGTTTACAGAAGGCCATTGTGGGAAGGAACTCTAGTCCTCCTTCTCAGAAAATCTGAGGTGAAATGAAGCTGGTGAAAGTTTCCGCAGAACCACAGGCAGCCTGCGGGGAAGGCGTGGAGAGGGGCTGAGGGACAGCTTGGAGTTGATGGATGGTCAGGGAACTGTGGGCAAGGGGATCATTCACTGTGCCTTCTTGATACCAGGCATTGCTTTGGTCAGTGCTCCATTTCTATAACTTCAGAATGATATGAAAAAGTAAATAGCTAAGTGAAATAAATGGCAATTTATACACTGGACAGATATTCTCACAGTCATTCATTAATACAAAGGAATTTGGATGAAAGCTCTGAGTGAAGCATTTTTAGTTGTTCAAAACTGGAAGGGCAAAACTTATGTTTTGAAGATTTAGATACATAGAATAATGTGGTATATACGGTATGTATTATTCATCTGTATTATATGTCACATTGTTTGATATTATTTAAAATAAGGATCGTTGTACATTTAGATGTGGTTATTTTGATACCTTCAGATGAAAATATTTGGGGATTTTTTTCCAGAGAATATTTCTGAATTTCTTTTTTCTAGTCAAATCAAAACCGTTTTTTGGAACCGTTAATATTTGCTATGCAGCTGAAGTTTTGGTTTCCTAAACACTTCTGCCCAGTGTCAAAATCATAGAGACAATGTATAGGGATATAAAAGTATATTCATCTTTGGCAAGAGGCAACAACACTATTCCAGCCTAGAGAAAACAGAAATCTAACTGGTGAAGATGCAAAACTTAACTTCATATCTTTCTCCAAGGTGGCTTGGGAGACAGGCTGTCTCATCTGCCTCATAGGTTTTTAGACACCACCAAGAATTGCCACATCACAACAAGTTGCTTAATGCTCTACCGTAGGACAGTGCGTGAATATGTGCTTATTCCCATGCCATTGCAAAAGCAAACTAAAGTGTGTTAGCTAACAAATTTTACTTTGTATTTGTGACTAAAAGTACAGGAGGTTATTCCAGCTCAGTTGTTGCACAGTAAGTCACATTATCTGATCCATGCATCTAAACCCCAAAGCTTACATAGTGTTAAGCTCTACCCTCATCCATGGCCTATATCAAACCTCAAGGAATACTGATGAGAGTAGGATTTGTTCTGGTGTCTTCAAAAATAAAGGGAAAAAGGGGAAGGAAATGATACAGCTACAATAAATACATGTGAACATAATTTCCTGTGTCTTTCAGTTTATCTAAGCATGAGAAATAATAACTGAGAAATAAGTATATCGGGGGTACATTGTCAGAACTGAGATTTTGGACTGGTAGGTGGGAAAGAAAAAACATTAACAAGCAGCAAGGTTTGTTCATTTTTCATTATTCGTCAGTTTGAAGGCTGAACTCTGTGGCTTGTTGGGAAATGCATGGGGATAAAATAATCAAAGCAGATTGATGCTCCATGGTAAAGAGGTTCAGTATCTGCTTCTTGCAAATGGAATTCTAACATTTCTTTTGATGTTAGCAGTACTATCCTGAGAAGGATCTGTGGACTGCTGAGTTGTGAAATGCGCTATTAGAATATGGGCAGGGTCACTCTCTTCCTACCAACTGTGCCAATCATTCTAGCCCAGCTGCAGCTGCATTTTTTACAGTTTGGGTTTTTTTCTCATCCTTTAGTAGCCATGGTAGTTTCTTACTTTGATATATTCTACCTCAGCTGTAAGGGTGTGGTTGTAAAAAAACAGGCAGTCTTCCAGCACGGAATCAACAAGTGCTGGTTTAAATTATGCCCTTCAGCCTTTTTTGGCTAAGACTTGTTTCAGTCAGTTCAGGTCCCTTTCGCATTTCCTCACAATACATGTTTTGTGGCGCCTGTCTGGTGTGTTCCATGTGTCTCACAGGTTGAGAGATGCTAAAGTCTATTTGCATGAACAAATCATCAGTTGCTTATGATGCATCTGCCTCCAACTTGTAATTTCCTTCATTCTCCTGTGCATTGTAGTCTGTTAATATTATCAGTTTTCAGTTGCAACAACAGGGTGACAAATGCGTGGCGGTCTTTTATATGATGCTTTCTGTTCTCCTTTAGATTTTCCACCTTCTTAAAAAATGAGTTACAGAGTATAATATGAAAAAAATAAATATGTATTATATATAATACATAATGGAAAAGGAGAGACATCATTAGAAAATGAGGTCTGGTGAGGATTGGCATGTTGTGATTAGGATAGAATAGGATGATCCTGAACAGTGGTGTGGTGTGGACTTGATAATATCTCAAGGTTATTTCCAGATTGATTTCCACTCACTCCCTGCATGCTTTTGTAATGTTCTGAGTTATTTGTTATATGCATTGGCCACTCATTGCTGCTCACACTTTTTGAAACAGCATTCGAGACACGTGGGGTTTACTGACGTTTCACTGAATTCCTGATGTTCCACTGATACCACAAGAGAGTATTGCAATCACCTGGCCTATCCCAACATCTTGCTAGTCAATTTTAAAATGAAATTTATCACTTCTGTCTTTAAGTCTTGCTTCTTAGCCTGATCATGTCATGGGCCATACTGAAATTTTAGTAATACAGCTGTGGTCCTACATAAGCAAAATATAATGATCATTTAATGCTTTCAGTGCACTGCTGTGACCATACACACAGTTTTATGAGCATAGCTGGGATTTTAAAATGTGCCTTCAGAGCATGATACTTAATTGCTTTCTCAAAAGGTTGCAAAATAATTTTCAGTCCCAGTCTTAGTGCCCTCACTCAGAGGGCTTCTCTGTAAAAACACCATTCTCTTTCCCCTCTGCCTAGTTCCAAATGCAGTTTTCCCCTTCCCTCCATCCTCTTTCACCAGAGCATCATTTCAATCACTCTTATTTACATTTTATACAACACATTTCAGGATAGATAATTAAGTCCTTATCTATACAAACATTCACTTTTCAGTTGATTTTTAAGCAGTGCAAACCTTCTAGACACATTTAATTTAAAACACGTTTTACTCTAGCTGAAGCCATCTGCTAATGAATGTAAGCTAAATCAAAATAAACCCATCTAAAACTGAAATCATAATTTCTGTGCAGCATTCCACACTGGCTTACCTAAATAACTTTTAAATTATTCTCTTAAATTAAAACAGTGCAACTTTCTTATGAAGGTAAACTCTCAGAACGCAGTATTTTCCCAAGCAACAAAGAATTCCTTTGTGACCGAGAAAAAAATCCCTGAAACTTGTTTTGGGAAGCATAGGAAGAGAATAATTTGTTATACTGAGCCGTGTTCTTCATTTATATTATCTCCATCAGAGTATGAACAGATCTTCATATTAGATGATCATTTTACCAACACTTACTTCTCACTAGGAGGATTCTCCATCATTGTATTCCAAAATCAAGCAGCATTCAGATTTGTCTGGGTGATATATTTTTGTCAGCATGACAAAGGTTCCCACAGTGTTTAATTACTCAGACTAGCCAGGGGAGAAGGAAAGAAATGAGCCATTCTGAGTTTGCTGTGCCAGACTTGATGTCTGTTACATAAGCAGGCGTCTTCCAAATGCATGAAAGGAAGGCAGTGCCCCAACTTTGTCTTCTCTTTCTACTGGCTGTCCCGCTCTAGATTTCATGTTTGTTTTCCACTGATTGACTGCCTTTTATCTCATGATCTTTTTTGCAATTTTCTTGTTTCCAGGGCAGCAGGTTCTTGGCTTGGTGGAGAACCAGAGTGACTGGTATTTGGGCAACCTTTGGAAGAATCATCGGCCCTGGCCAGCGCTTGGGAGGGGCTACAATACAGGTAAGCCCTGAGGGTTTTCTTTGAATTAATGGTTTTCACTGAGCATGAAATCAGTCTCCTGGAAGAAGGAGTATGAGATGTGGTAACTTGAACCTCCCTTCCTTACCTACTGCAAAATTTGTTGTTTAAAGTGGTAAAAGTTATGTGGTGGTGTGCATTTTGGGGTTCCTGGTCTTGTGCTACTCTGAGGAGGATATGTTTCTTCTGCAAATGGTCTTAAGAGAGATTTTATGGCATCCTTTGGGGAGGGACAGCTTTTCAGCAGTCTGACACATCCCGAGCTGTGTCCTGCAAGATTTCTATCCATGATGAAGCATATGTAGACCCAGCGAGAGGGAAAGAATAGGAATCAAGGCTCATTTTCTATAGAGAGGTAAATGATATCACAAAATGTCAGCCCAATAAATATATAACTCCTGCAGGACAGCAACAGGGTCATAATTGTCCTAATAAAATGCAAACTACTAGCCATCAATTTTTGCTGCCATGAGAAAGAAATAAAGGCACTGGATCGGAGAATTTATTAGGTTACAAGAGACAGGTCTTCCCACTGATTTGTGTTTGGTATGTGAGAAAACATACCAGGTGCCTAAAGAACACACACATACATCTAAATCATTTTGATGCTAGGCTGTACATGCTGATGCAGTGGGTTACGTTCCATCTCTATTTGTAATAAAAGGACAGAACAGATGGTGAAGACTCCATTTAGAGAAGATGAGCCCATTTAAATACCCCTGCACTATCAGGAAATCATTCACCATTATAGTGGTTTTGCTTCTCATAAATATGTTGGTTTGAATTAAACAGACTAACTAGAAAAAGGATTGCACAAGTTGTGGTTGTTTCATCTGTATTGCTATATTACTTTCTATATTTGAGGGAATCACAAGTTCTTGTGAGTTTATATTTCAGCCTTTGCAAGGCATCTCTGTTCTGTGAAAGTGTTCAAAAGAATAGCCTAACAGAAAACAGACAGGTATGGATACAGGATTTTGGCAAAAGGCATTTGTTTCCTGGTTCTCCACTTTCCAGAGCAGAATTACATATGTAAAACCTGGGGCTGCCCACCCCTCCCCCTATCCCCAAAAGCATGAGGCAGAACCTTAGTTTCACAGATTTGTCCTGAAACCTGAAAGCTTATGTTATACACAACTAAACTTGTTGATGTGAATTCTATTCAGTGTTGTATCACCAAGGGTATCTTTTGTTCTACTGAGAGAGGACCACCTTTGATAGTTACTTTTTTCTGCCGCATTTTTGCTTTTTTCATTTTGCTATTTTTATGCTGGCAGAGAGAAATCCATCACAACCACATAACTTTAGACTAACCCAGAAGTGTATGGTGGGTAGTATCTAAAATGCAGTTATGTAAATAGAAATGATGTAAAGCTTTAATATATAGTGTCATAACTTCCTGTTCAAAATGTTCCTTAAGTATACCATATGTCAATATAGTACAAAATTCTTCCACTGAAAGCAAAAATAATTTAATACCTGCAGTCCTTCATATACACTGCGTGTGTTCATTCTTGGTATGTGTTGATATATACCTACAAGGCCATGCATAATCCTGCCCATGATTTTAGTCTGCTCACAATTTCTTTCTTTGGACAACTCACCTGTAGTTATAAAAACTTTCTTTTTTTAGAAAGAAAACCAGAAGGTAGATTGACAAGTGATCGTAAGAAGTGGAATGATGTTTTTTTAAGTATGTAGAACAAGAGGTCACTGAGTGAAACAGTGCAACCTCTGAGAAGTAGCAAGCAATGTTATTGACAGAATCAGCATCATTTACTATAATTTTCTTAATTGAATTCATTGTTTGCCTCAGTAATCTAGTGGAGACTGGAGATATAAATCTCTCAAGGAAGATGAAATACAAAGTGAAACTGGAGTTTGTTTGATGTGTTCGGTAAATTAAAATAATTGACATTGAATGCAACACAGTGGGCTGAGGATTCAGTAAACTAGAGCCTGGGGGGGGTGGGGGTAGGGAGAGGAGGGGAGAGACCAGAAAAGAGAGAAAGAGAGACAATAATTCTAAGCAAAACATTCATGAAAGACAGTGGGTCAGGACTCGGAAATTCAGGTGCTTAGAGTTGTAGTTAGTAAAAGGTCCCCCAAAACCCTGAAACTTTAATGAACTAAACAAGGAGAGAAGGTCTTAGACTTTGCTCTTGCTCGTGGGAGATATAGTCTTAAGAAAAGAGATTTTTATTGTCAACCTCTTCAAGCAGACCTACCCCTGGAAGATTTGATGCCGAAGAACCCCTCAAAGTCAAAATTTTTCCACTGCTTCCTCCCAATTTCTAAAGCAAATAATTTATCTTATACTCACACCTTTCTGTGTCTGAGCCACTCTGGACAACATGTAGGTTAGAGGAGTCCCAGAAGGCAGATACATTAAAGCCAAAGGCGTGTTTGTTCCTTCTTTGCTAGCTCTTTAAACCCAGTAAGCATGAGTGTTCTCCTATTCCTGTCTGCCCAGGCCAAATCTCCTGACAGCCAGTACAGATTTTCAAGGAGAGAATTTATTTAGTTGGTTTTCATCCTTCTGCCTCATTTGCAGAAACAGATAATCCAAGTCATACTTTCGTCCATGATAATACAATCTTAGGAAAACCAGACCAAGCTCAAAAGTCAGTTCAGTGACAATTTAATTAGTGTTTAAAATGTTCTTAGTTGGAACCATTCTTTTTTTCAGATAACATTGTCTTCCTCAAGCCATGTGAAACACAGTTCCTTCTGTACCCCAAAGGTACAGGGGGGTTTTCTGTACCTCACTGACTGAAACTTAGTAAGCTGATAAATCAAATACTTTTCTTATATATCGTCCACTCCATCTAGCACACTTTTCTCTCTGTATTATATATATTGTTTTTCACTGACTAAACTGTGCTTTCAAAACTATTGCCTGAGCAACACTATGATTTTTCTCTTTACAGATGTTAAACTGACAGCTCCAGAATTGCACTGTATGGTTCGCTGTTCATTTCTAGAATAACAGTCATCTTAGTCCTCAGAAAAATATCTCATCAAAGAAATTCTAAACATAAAAGCTTTTAGTACTTTGTCTATCTTATGCTTTCCACCCTGGTGGAGAATAGCTTTTAAAAGCAGTTTCTGGTGACTGTTATGATTTCAGGACACTTCCTCAGCTGATGTGAATCAGCCCTGGCTTAGAGGGCAAACTTCCATCAGTTGAGAATGGACTCCATGCCTTTAAAATGGAGCTTTAGGATGGATCTGTGTCTGTAGTTTGGGTGTGAGGGGGGTGTTTGTAAAGCTTTGGCCCAGGGGATTTCAGACTTCTAGACTACAGAAGCCCATCCTGGGGATTTGAGGCTCATCTGAAATGCACTGTCTCAGTGCAACTACTAGATACTGTAAGGAAGTGTCTCAACAGCTTGAGCTGAGGATTCGTACTCCTACGCTGAGAGATGTCACATTACCAGATTTGTGGATTGAGAACAGAAGGGAATGGCTAGCACCTAACGATTACCAGGCTACGTGTGCACCGTGCATTTAATGCTCCTGTGTTTGTAATGACTGGAAGAATGCTAGAATGAATCTCTTTCCTTTATTGTTTCCCTAACAAAAAAAGGACCTATGGAAGATGAATTGGAAGTGGTAAGCATACGTTATGTCATTTTTGCATAATATTTAGCAGTTGTGGCAAGTGTAAGGTAGACAGTTCGTATGAAATGAGTCTGGATCACATCTTGTGCTTCCTCATGATGACGCTATGCATCTTCAGTGCAGAAAGCAAATGACTAGTAAAGTAGTGCAAAAGGGGGTGGTGATGGCCATGGAACTGCCTGTGGTCCTGCTCCAGAAATGCCATAGCCGCTTTCCTCTGAGCTCCACAGGCTTCTGCCCATGACATTATGATAATGGATCTGATGTTAACAAGTGCTGAGCACTTTTAATTTAATCAGACATTTTTACCTGTTGGAAATCTTCACAATTAATGCTTTAAATACTTATTGTTGACTAATATTACCAAATTGCCTTTTTTTCCCCCCGGAAGAGTCAAAATTTCATGACAGCCATCTGAATATAGCACTAATTTACAAACTATATTCCAGAGATACTGATTAAAACTAGTTGTTTTCTCTATGGTGGAAAGAAAGGAGTATAGCAGTAGCTTGAGAGAGGAAATTTTTCCAAATTGTCTCCGTGAATGAAGAAGTTGGAAAACTCGTGGTTTATAGAACTTTTAAATAGCTACCATCAGGGCCTGACTCAGTTTAACTGTGCCCTCTATAAAAGGAATTGCTATATTCCTACCTCACATTGCATGAAACATTAGTCATGTTTTGTAAAGGAACTGGTGTGATTAGACTTGGCTGTAAGTACAGGAATCTTTGCAAAGAGATGGAAAATACATTTTAATGGTAAACGAAAAAGAAAACATGAAGTCAAAGCAAAAAGCAGAACTTTCTGCACCTCCTGGGATTCATATCATACCAGTTATTTGAATTAGATTATTTCCTCTTTAAGGTACTGTGAGCTCATTCAGCAAATATTGTTATCGGTGCAAAGCACACTGATAAACATGTGCTTTATAATGCACAAAGATATACTTGATGTACAAGTATCATGCACATTGTACAGGTAATAGTTTAGGAAGTGCCAGCACATTGTTACTTTTAGGCTCAATAGGAAATGCCAGTCTGTTTGTGTCACTATTGGGAAGCTAAAACGATAATTTTGCTTTTGATGACTACATTCCCATGTTGGCTATAATCTGTAGCTTGCATTTAAAAATAAGCTATCTTAAAGCTGACTATCCTCAAAGAATAGCTTCCTTTCCAGTCTTTCTCCTGCAGCTTCTAAAGTATGTCATGTACTGAGAATTTGTTTACAGCATGATTGACATTTCTGAAATGAAGGTCAATATATATTTGATTTTGACAATGGTGCCTTTAGTTTGAGAGGCCTATCCATGTAGTAATGACACTGCTGTGGCTGAATTAGTCTACTGTTCATTGCATCCTCCAAGATGCATCCTCTGCTCCTTAACAATTGAATCTATCGGACATTGCAAAAACTGCCTTTTTTAAATAAACAAAACAAACAAACAAACAAACAAAAAAAGTAAAAAAAAAACCAAAACGGCACCTGACTTTCTTTGAAACACAGAAAACTTTTGCCTTCTGAGAAACCTGGGATTAAAAAAAACAATGGCATTCAGACAGTCTGTAGCAGATTCTAGTTTCCATTGCACTGGAGTAAATAAGTATTTCTCTTTAGTTGATTAAATTGTCCTAGTTTGGGGGTTTTTACTGGTCTGACCTGGGTTCATAATGTGAAGTTCTCCATGTAATGTACATAAATAGGACACACATGTAGTATTCCAATTCAGTGATTTAAAGAATCATTCTGAAGTGTGGCATTTTTCACTTGATCAATATAGTTCTTTACATGGACAGACATAGCTCGATGAGTAATTATGTTGTCCAGTACTCTGAAATGCCCTCTCTTTATTGTAGAAAGGCCATCATTAGCAGGCTAAATTTAGATGAAAGACTTGCACATAAAAGCTTAGTAGAGGCATCCATGTGCCTATACTGAGAACAAAAACTTCTATTATATGACAGGAGAACCTTAGACAAATGCATAGTAATAGTAAAACCGGTACTTTTTCTTCCGAAGTACAAGTTCACTTTCCAGTTTCTCACTGTATATGTTTCTCATAAAAGTGATTGTGTGAAGACAGTTCTTTTCTGTAGATACAGAAACATAGCTTTTTGCTATAGTCTCAAAGCAAACAGAGGCATCACAGTTGGACTCCATCTTTGGACTCTTAACAAGTAGCCAGGTGCCTGTCACAGAAAGTAGCAGAGTAACTAAGATATTGTTCTAAACCCTTGTGTCAAAGCTGTCACCTACCTCAAAGAGTGCCAACAAAAACCAGTTGTATTTGGTCATAGTCAGATCCATCTCTTAAGTGCTGTTGACTACAGCAATGACTATGCTTTAACTGTTTTTGTGTTAGGTCAAACTAGGTTCCAGACAAACCCTTTTCCTTTAAAAAAAATATCAAGAGACTCTTGAGAAAGAAGAATCTGCAAAGTTGAGTAAACACTGAAATCTCAGAAGCAGCAGCTCAATTATTTCCATTCCTCATTGTCTTTCTTCTGTCTCTATGTTCAGCTATATCCTGACTTTAATTGTTCCAGCTGTAGCTCCTCAGCCTTCCTCCTCTACCTGTCTTTGTCAAACTGAGCTCAGAGGAGAACGGCAACTCTACAATACTATATATACAGACAGTTTCTACACAGTTGTTCTCAAGGTCTTAACAGACACAGTGAAAAGAGAACCTTTCCCAAATAGGATCATAGAATTATAGGCAATTTTGATCAGAAAGGACCTTCAGAGTTCTTCTGATCCTCTTCCCACTGAATTCCAAATTAGATTGCTGAAGGCCTTTTCCAATTTATTTACTTTTTTTTTTGATATCTCCAAAGGGTACCTCTCAAGGCAGCTTGTTCCTGTATTTGGTTACTGTCTTGGTGAGAAAAGTGTGTAAAAAAAAAACCAACCAAACAAAACAAACAAACAAAAAAAAAACCCCTCTAGCACAGTAAATTCTAATTATATATTAGGAATTTTTGCTTATGTCCATTACCTCTCATTCTGTCTCTATGTATATCTTAGAAGATTTGGCTGTAGACAGCAATAAGAGAACCCCTTGGCCTTCTCTTCTCTAGGCTGAACAAGCCCAGTTTTCTCAGCTTTTCATACGTGTTCTCTGTGTCTCTGCTGGACTTAATTCAGCATGTCAGTGTCTTTATTTGATTGAGGAATACAAAACAGTACTTCAGATGTGGATATGGTAGGCCTTCTTTGCTGCAAGGTTGCACTGCTAGCTTGGGCTTAGCTTGCTGTCCACAAAGCCCCCTAGGACTTTTCTTGAAAAGCTCCTTTTTATCCACTTGTCCTCCAGTCTGCACTGTCTATTCAGGGATAGTCCTGTGCAGGACTTTCCATTGAACTTTATGAGCTTTCTCTTAGCCCACTTGTCCAGCCTGTCAAGGTCCCTCTGAATAGCAGCCCTATTCCTAGGGTATTGGCCACAGACCCCAATTTGATGTCATGTGTGTTGTTGCTGACCGTGCATTCTATCTCATCTCCAGCTCATTAATCAAGATGTTAAATAGTATAAGACCCAGTTTCAATTCTTGTGGAATGCCACTTGTAACTGGCCACCATCTGAATGTTTTATTGCTTAACACAGCCTTTTGAGCCTGGCAGTCCAACTTTCTTTGCAGCACCGTGTAGTCCACTTATCCAAACTGCACCTCAGTTCAGCTATATAAGCATGCTAACTAACTAGTTCCACACACTTTCTCATAACACAAATGCATCCCTGTGTGTCTGCTGTGAACCTAATCCTGTCTCTCTGTTAATGGAATATAAATATAGAAATAGTTGTTGAGGAAGGATTGACCAGCAGCTGACCTTTGCGTGAAATCATTGCAGTAAAGTACATTGTGTTTCCTGGGCTTTTTCTTTAAATGCTGAGGTTAATTTTTAGGCTTGTTCATTCTGTGCCGCTGCTTTCCTTCCCCTAATCTATTTCTTAGAACATTCTATTCCTCCTGAATCTCACCCAGTCAATAAACGGCCCATTAAGGGGGTGGTGGGGGAGATGTCTCGTTGCTTCTGAATGCAAAACCTCAAACGTCTTTGTCATCCAACTATAAAGAAATACCTGAGAGGCTGTTCAATCCATGAGCCACATTTCCTCCTCTGTTGCTAGGGCATTGCCTGAACACCAGACCAAGAAAAGCTGTGGCAGGTTCTTACTCATTGTGCCCATCCCTACCATTAGCCTTGTGGACTACTGTTAATATTAGACGCCAGTTAATATAATTATTGCCTGTGCAGTGTGCATTTCTCCTCTTCACATAGTCCAAAGTGGAAACCTTGTAAAATTGTTGAAATTTCAACTTCTATTAAATATGATGCTTTTGAGAGGACCAAAAGAAATCCCACATGATTTAAAGCAATGGTCCCTCTTGCCTTTCACTTTTTGCTCCTTTCTGGGGAAGAAAAAATGGATAAACATCATCAATAAGGTCCAGATCTGATAGAAATGGCTGACTCTTCTGTTAAATAGACCGAAGCTGATTTATAGAAGCTGAGGATCAAGAAGCAGATTGTTTGTTTTGGGTTTTTTTAATCCCCTCAAGGCGGGCGAGTTTTTTGGTTTGGTTTTTTTTTTGTTTTTGTTTTTGTTGGGGTTTTTTTTTTTGGTGGAGAGTCCAAGGTAGATTAGATTTGGGAAGAAATACTTGCTTTCATCAGGGCAAATACTCGGTAAATTCCAGCAAAAATCCACTGGTTTTATCCTTGTAAACAAGCTCGATGTGATCCCCTTTTCCAAACATGCCCACACAGAGAGATTCTATGACCGGACCTCCTGCACAGTTACCTTGTACAGCCTGTACAATTCTGTGATTTCATCTTCAGGACAGATCACCCAAAGTCCAGTTACTCTGGCTTGATGTAGAGTTGTGACACGCATTAGCACTTCTATGTTTTAAAGCAGTGACATATACTCTCAGAAAGAATGAAGAGGTGCATGAGCATCAGTCCAGGATGGTAAATCAGATGAACATGAACTCCAGATTTAATAAATTTGTCAAAATACTGTTTGTGATCATTGAATGTATAAAAGTGGACATTTCAACTATAACTGCAGGAGATAATATTTTTTTTGTACTGGGTGTAGGCTTTTTACTCCTGAAATACTGGATGTCTACACTGTGTGATAACTTAGCTTCTTAGTTGATTCTTCACTCCTGGCTCCTTGGTCTTCCACAGGCTACAGGAATTACTTGGTACCTTGCCTTTCTCAGGGAGCAACCTGACTTCTGTCAAAAAAATAACTAAATATTGAGTGTAATTTGTTGATGGTTACGCTAGGAAGCATTTTGGGAAGGTAGTATGGTTAAGACTACACTTTGTTTGGTACCACTTTCCAGTCCTTCAATACTGCATCAGAAGACTTCACAGTCTTCCACATGCTCTGGTGACATTCTCCAGGGCACACAACATAGACCCTCAGTTCCAGGCTAAATACTCTCCAATCTAGAAAATTGTAAGATAGTGCCTTCATAATGTCAGACAGTGAGAAATGAAAACAAAATAATTGATGTGTCTAAAAACTGAAGGAACACAAACTAGGTCATCAGAGACAAGTGCTATGTAGTTTGAATGAGGCCAGCCTGCTCGATAAAGAGCTAGACCCTGAAAAGTGTGTGTTTCTGTAAGTTCTTGATATGGGTGCTAGGGATCATTTCTTCAACTGGATATATTTTTAAATGTAGATTTAGCTACTTATCCAGGTCTAATCTCCACAGGTCAAAGACAAGTACTTATAAATTAACCAAGTTCAAAGACAATACTGGAAGGTTTCCTATGAATGTGGGAAAAATGGCTCCAGGAGCTTATCTGGTAGTGAGTCAAGGGATAGTTTGATCATAGGTTATTAGTATCTGCAGAAGAAAATAACATTAGTTAATAGGGGGCTTGTCAATTTAGCAGAGGTTCAGCAAGATCAAATGATTGCAAGTTCAAAGATATGTTAAAATTAGAAATAAGGGAAGTATCCTTCATATGGGTAATTATGCATTGGAATAACTTATCAAAGTTTGTGATAGATTATCCATTATTGTAAATTTTTAAATCAAGACAATGTTTTCCTAGAAGTTATGCTCTAGTTAAAGCACAAATTGATTTTGAAAAATCCTATGATCTCTCTTACGCAAGTACAAAAAATTACCCTTTCTGACTTTATCACTTAAGTATGTATTTAACCTGGACTTTGTTTTCCTCTCAATTGAAGTCTCCTAATCACATAGACAAATGAAATCTAGATAACTTGCCATTTAAGAATTTACTGCATTTTTAGTATTGCAAAGAGGAAAAGTTCTTCACAACCTTGTAGAAATTTTTCCACATTTCCCCTGTGTAACTTTTCTCTTTAAGTTCACATTTCAAAGTGCTTTATAATAAGACTCCTGACCATCTTTTTGTTAGTGTCAACTTTTGGCACATCCTTCATGACTTCCAGACATCTACAGAGTTGCACACTGAGTAGCTGTTGATGATGGTACATGGCAGTGATGTGAGACATGGCTTTGAGACAGCTCTCCTCTGTTCCATTTAGATTGGTCATTGCCTTTGTGCTACAGAATACAGAAGCTGAAAGCTTCCTCCTTTCTCACTTTGCTGGTCTGAAGTTAGAATGTGCTATCTCAAGTTTAAAGCTTCTGAGCAAAGATTTTACCAATGTTTTAAATTTCAGGAGGATTTTATGATTTGCTTCTGGTGGGTTTCTTTTCCCCTCTTGGAAAAGTCCCCTTTCTCTCATTTACCAACTGAGAAGTCCCTGGAGTGTTTGCTTTCCACTACCTTAAAAATGTAATCTACCTATAGGCTGACAAAGATCATGGAGTGCAAAGGCTATAAGAAAACTGAGGAGCTCTTTAAAGCTCATGTAAGGAGCTTCTTCACAGATGCTTTTCATTTCCTACAGCTCTTTGCATACAAGTTTAAGAAACAGGGATTCAAGGAAGGTTACTACGTTTACTGTCTTCCTTGATGCCTAAAGCAAGTAGAGCCACTCAGAAAAATTCATTTCTCTTTTTGATTTTGCTGATATTTGCCTTTTTGCCAGCCATGTTTACCATTATAGGATTTAGGAAAACTTCTATCAGCAATTTGGGGAGGGAAGTGTATAATTTTGCACTGGTTGGGATCTATGAAGGCCAGTTTCTCCAGTTCTAGGGAGAGTTTTTATTTACTGGCTTCTGAGAGACCTGCAGAGTTGTTACTTCTCTTCGCAAGACTCTGGAAGATAGGAGGGGAAAGCATTACTTAGCAGGATGGCCTTTAAGTAGCAGAGGCTTTCCTCCATAGGCTTTCTAAAAGTCTTATGGCTCATGATTCCTCTCCTGTAGACCTTTTAGATTCCTGAATCAAGGAACTGTTTCTGTAGCAGCCTTTGGGACTTCACAAAAGTTGGAGAAATTCCCCTGGAAGTCATGAAAGAGAAGATAAAAAGCATATGTATCTTTTTTTCATATTACTCAGGAAAAACAGAATCTAAACAATAAAGAAAGAATTAGAAAAATAGGAAATTCTGAGCTACAGCTAGTTAGCTCTATAAGACATTAGAATCATGCTCAAGTATATCCTTCATCTTAATTCTGCTTAAGGAGAAACAGCATACTTCAGAAGAGAACAAAGGAAACAAGTGTTCCATTTCATTAAATGGTCATCAGGAAGTGTAAACAAAATGTTTATAATGCTTCAAGAGGAACCAGGCTCCCAACAGAGTGACTGCATTACATTTCAAAATGCACTCTACCACAGCTTCGCTTTCAATACATGTGCAGAGAAAACACAGGCTGTTGCATTCTGTCACTGTGCCTGGAGGGACACCCACTTTCCATTTCAAAACAGCTTCTCAGCCCTGTTCGGTTTTCTCAGAGATAAGTTTAAATGTGGAGTCATCGTTTATTCTCAGTTAACACATTGTGCATATCTGCAAGTTGTTATTAGGTGTGATTGTTGTTTTGTTGGGTTTTTTTTATACTGTGGAAGGCTTTTTTGGAAAAAAGGGCTGGTGCATATAAGTTCGTAGTTAAATACTGTACTGGGATGCTCCAAAAATGTGTTAGAATGGCAGTCCTTTGGTCATACAGTGTTAAAGGCTATAGACATAAGCTATGGGTTTATTATACTAATGATACAGCTAGTCAAATGATGAGCAGCACTTAGATAGATGGTCTATAAATCAAGTGATATAAATGCATCCACACAAAGACTTAAAATGAAGATTTAAAAATGCGTGCAGTAAATTGTTGTGAAATTGCAGCTTTAAATCGACTTCTTTAATCAGCTATATACTTGTTTTCTGTTTGCTCTTGATACTATGGGTAGAGACCAGAGACTATAGTCAGTGATGTGGAGGTTTGGCCCAGTGGATTCCAAATGCAGTCCGTAACAAAACTGGTCATTTAGGCCCTCATTCAGCAAAGGCATAGTCACATTCCTTGCATTACACTCTGTGACCACTTCCACTGATTTCAGGTACAACAAATTGAAATTAAAAGAACATAGATAAATATTTGCTAGAGTACTAAGCAGTCAACACTGTCATGGTGCTTCTCTTGGGATAGCAGAACTACAAGCCCCTTCCATAGCACCTGAAACTGAACTCACCTTTTTGGTGCGAAATCTATTTCACAAAGCATGGTCACTTACTGTTGTTTGTTCTGCTTGCAATCTCTGGGTCATTTATTTCTTGCAGCATATCTCCATAACATTAGCCCTGGTTAACATTATTTTTTACAGCATGTAAGACTCAGTGGTTTGCTGTATGCTCTTTGGTGCACTGGTTAGGGATTGTAAAATCCTAGGAATTTTTTTAAAATGCGCTATAGCTTTATAATGTATTTTGAAGTGGGTCTTGCCTGTCTTTCTCAGATATTATAACAGTATGTACTTGCTATTTGTCTAGATGATTCACTGTTACAGGCTTAGTTTCAAGAAGAGTTTTTAAAAACCTGACAAGGATAGGCTCTGAGATGTTGCTCACATTAGATGTCATTACCTCAACAGCTCACAAAAGCATCCTGTTCCACCTGAAAGAAATAGGCAAGGTAGCGCTTACAGAAAATTCTCTTAGTAGCTGTTTTTTTTCCCCCAACAACACTGAGTATTTTTTCAGCCAACTTAAAAGGGCCATTGTAATAAATTGATTGAGTTTGAAAGGTTGTCCACTTTCACTGTAACTTCTGTAAGTGATTCTGTTCTATCTTAAAATGTTGTTTATTACTTCCAGCTCTACTATATATTCCTCTTTGAATTTCAGGAAAAGCCATATTCTGTGTTCCTGAAGAAAGAGGTGGGGATGCTGGGTTAATCAAGGGCTTGTCAGGTTAATGATTGAACTCAGTGATCTTAACAGTCCTTTCAAATCTAGGCAATTCCATGATTCTGTGATTCTATTCTTAGTGGCATTCCAAGGGAAATTGCTGATGTTTCTGCAAACTTTCAATTTACTATTGAGAAAAATGAAATATTTTTTTCTAGAGCGGATAAAAAACCAACCAAACAAAAAACAAACAAAAAACACCCCACACCCCAAAAAAAACCACAAAGTAACCTAGACTATTTTGCTGAGGTGGCTCAAAGCATCTACTGAAACCATTGCTTAGTCAAAACATTGGCATGACAAAAAAATTGATTTGTATTGACAAAAATTCAGGTGATGCCTAGAGGTTTGTTAGATCCAGAATAAAACTTTTCTTTTTCAGGTCTTGCAACTATTTTTTGTGAGATTTTAAGTTTGTATCAGTTTTGAAGTGAAAAATATTACTTTAGAATTAGTTGGTTTTTAAAATGTGCCAAAAAAAAAACCTGCAGTATTTCCCAACTGATACATTTTAGACCAAATATGTTAGCCCAGATTTTTTGCTCTGTTTTCTGCAATCTATTCACTAAATTCCTTTTGTTGTTGTTGTTTATTTTGCTTTTGGGGCTGGAGGTTTTTATGTGTGTCCTGAAATTACATTTTTGAGGAATTTTTTTTGTTTGTTTGCTTTCTTGTTTGTTTCTTTCAGCAATTCAGAATCTGACAGATTTTGGTAATTCAAGCAAAGTCTCATTAGGCAGGGGGAGAAAATGACAGTCAAATAAAAACTAGACTAGTATGTGTTCTACAGGTTTAGTAATAAAACATTATTTTTCCAAGAGCTTTTTGAGATAATTGCATCTCTATATATGCCTGAACTATTTCCTCAGGATAAGGAAAATAGGGTGTTTGGTGGCTGATCATAATTTGTTTAATACTCATGAGACATTTGGGTTGCCACTTTCTCTTTTTGTTTATTTGCTGCCAAGCTTTCGCTTTATTTTTCTCAGGTAGGTTAGAGCAGGAAAATGCTGCACTCGTCAAAAGATGAGAAATCCCACTGCCTGGGGCCAGATGTTCATAAAATATTCCTTTGATTTTTTTTATTTTTTTTCTCCAGTCTCTTCCTCCCCCAGCACAGCAGCTGAGAGTAAGTCCTTTTTCCCCATATGTTCAGCTGTATGTCATCTTGAATTTAGTCTGAGATTTCAGTCAATTTGACTCTGAGGGAAGGGGCTCCTGAGGCAAATATTTCCCTTTCCTTATTTCAGATACTTTGCCTGCAAACTAACTGCGCAGATTGGAGTTAGTTCATTTGTTGTGCTTGCCTTTGATAACAGAACAATATAGAAGTAAAACTGAAGTGCTGTATTCTGAAGAAAAGGTAATTTTTCCTCTACATGAACTATTTAAAAGTTCACAACACACATGCTTTTGCTTTGCTTTTGCACTAAATAACACTAATTAGGTGAATAGTATTACATTCTCCTCTTAGAAATCGCTTATTCTCACTAATACTAATGAGTAAATATTTAAACTTGCTATAAATACTCTCCAGTAGTTATTTTTACAGCAGCAGTAAATTAGAATTCCACGGTGTGAGAAGCCCTGAACAGAGGCTATAGAAAGGTGTTAAATCCAAGCCTGTAGGTGAATTAAAGTAGAAATCACATCAAAATTAGTCTTGATGATGGAACATTAAAAGCTTGTGAATATTTTCAATAGTCATGATTGCATCAGAATTTAATACATTCTTTCTCACATATATTCCAGTTTTTCCAACCCATCCGCCTCTTTTACTCTCAGCTGCTACTATGATAGCCCCTCAGGACAGCATAATCTCTTTAGCTGCAATGTCATAATCTGCTGCTAGCATAAGAGTGGAAGTCAAAAAAAATGGAGAATACTGCACACATTAAAACATTTCCCCTTTTCCTCCTCAGACTGGAGGCTTAAAGAAATGAAGAAAAATTGATTTGTTTATACATTCTAAAAACTACTGCGTTACAGTTAACAGTATCTTACAATTTATTTATTTATTTATTTATTTTTCTTCTTAATGAAGAATCTTTTCTGTTGTATTTCACTATTGAAACAATACTGACAGTTTTTGCCAGTAAATCCACTGCCAGAGAGGAGCTTATCCCACCCAGATTATTGCTGCAGCACATGGAACCTGCTTCACATTGATCTAGAATTTCAGACGATGCACAGTGGCTCTCTTAGAAGCTAATGCACACACACTACACACTGCAAATAGACCTGGGTTGTGCGGGAGAGAAGACAACCACACTGGCAGAAATACTTTGTAGCATCTTGTGATAGTACCTCGCTTTCCAATCCAACAGCTGAAAGCAGGAAGGTTGACTGAAGGTGAAAGGGGATCCCTCCAGTACAGGTTCCAGCATCCTTGGGAGCCAGATGGACTGAAATGGAAAACAGAACTAAAATAGGCCACAAAATTCACTGCCAGAAGAGCAGAATTCATGGCAGTGACAGATTTTACTAGAAAGAAATTTGCCATGTTATTGAAACCGAAGATAGGAATTAACTGGTACCACCTTTCTTGTCTCCCAACCAGTGCAGGATTATTCCAGGTATATTTTCTAATCTTTGTGTAGTCTGATTTTTAAAGACTCATGAAATAAAGCTTTTTATTTGATATTTTTAGGTTATTTCACCACAATGGTTTTAGGAGAATTTTTCTTAAGTATCCAGACTACATTTTCTTTCTTATTCTCATTACTTTTAGTTTTATCATCTTAGACTCCCTCGGGCAGCTTTTCCCAGTGCCTGCTTTTTGCCACTTCATATTCTTCTGTGTGGCCATTATGTTTCTCTACAGTTGCCATGATATGTTTTTGTAAGACCTCATTTAATGTCCCTTTCAGATGTCATTACTATTCTGTTCACTTCCCCCTTCCACTAATGAAGATGTGAAACAACACAGAGCCTATCATGCTCTTACTAGGTACTTCTCGTCAATGTCCTAGGCTGCTGTTTATCAGTAGTCTTCCTTTTATGGTCCTTCAGTTTGCATTCATTCCCTATGACAGTGCTCTTATCTAAGGCTTTTCAAATTAATTTTTCAAGTAAAATCTTCTGAGGAACTGTAGAAAGGGTTTTGCTGGTGCTTCAATCCAGTTTCATGGCTTCTGCTGTTTTCCCTTCTACACTAGGGATTTTGTCCACACAAAAAAGCAACTGAGGAATAACAGTGCCTGTTGAGATACCTCTTTTTCCCACTTCAACTGATGATCCTGCTCTATGAACACTTGCTGCTTTAATGGCAGGAACTATCAAAGGCTAACTTGCAACCAGCGTTGATAATCTGTAACTCCAAAAAGTTTCAAGGATTGCAATCAGATGTGTCAGGTGATAGACCTCTTAGTAGGTGGAGTAAGGGCTACAATTACATCTTAATACAGTATATGTATTGCATCCTATGCAGTATGTATTAAGGGCCAGATTTCCCCCCACGCACATTGAATAAAATGTTTTCTACGAGTGAAAGAATTCTCTGTGTCTCAGCATAATCTTGATTTCAGGCCAGATAGAAATTAAACAGTGGGATTTTGGAAGAAGTGTGTCAAGATGAAGTGTGAAGATGGCAGAAATGGAGTCATGCTAGATAAATCTGGATTGTCTCTACCCTTTCTGTTGTAGTCAGTGACGTCACAGAATATCCTCTTGGCACCTGTAGCGTTTCAGAAGAAAAAGTAGGGAGGGTCACTTCTGAGTGTTATGAAGTTCCTTCTTTCTTTCTTATAGGATATTGCCTAATTCTCTTTGGAATGATAATGACCTTTGAATGGAGTTAAACTTCATCATGTGAATCACCTGTATTGGTTCATTTTGTACGGAATAATCCCAGTGCTAATGATGGCATAATGAAAGCAAGCTTTATCAACTTAAGAGACTACTAGAAATACAGAATCCTTCTCTTCTTCACAGTTTTGCTCCTCTTTGGCTACTTTAGCCTTCTTGTGAGCCTGTATAACCTAGCATTGATCTGTATGCCATCTCTCTGTTTCTTCACTGCAACCTCAGGAAAGCTTTCTCTTAGTGGCATCTTGAAGCCTGAAGCTTTTTTTTTTTTCAGTCAACCTTCTGAGTTAGTACCAGTTAAGGACTGTAGTTTCCACTGATAGTTGTCAGCTCATGTCCTTGTTTTAACTGCCGAGTCAGCACATAGACAGGATGGACCTTGACTGGCATGTGACATCATGGCTTCTCTTGTTCTCTGCACTGTTTTCCTTCAGGGGTTATCTTGCTGCTTCTCGATAAGTTACGGAAGATGAAATGGGAACAGATGTGGAGACTCACGGCAGAGCGGGAGTTAATGAGCATGCTATCCACTTCACTGGCTGACCAGGTGAGTAGGCCATTGCAGATGAGTAGTATAATCACTACTCCATGTATTGAGGAAGGTGAGAAAGAGAAAGGGGATGACATTTGGGAAAAGGTGGTGGAAGGATATTGTGCCTGTAGTCATTGTTCTGGGGAAAATGTGGAAGAGAGAAATGGAGATTTACACATGAGTTTTTTCTTACTACACTGACATTTTTACCTCCTCTGCAAAGATGATTCATAGGATAGACAAGTGGGGTTTTCAGGCTTTTATTTTCTGTCCTCCTTTCTTTAGCATAAAATTCTCCAGACAGTAGAAGTCCAAATATACTGTGTCTTTTCCTACCGGTTATTGTCTAAGCAGGATTTAGGTTTAAGAGTCTCCAGATATTTCTTTACTGTTTCTAGCAGATGAGTCCAAACAGCCTTTTAATGTACTCCTTGCTACAACACCCCTGTGAAGATAAAAGCACTGTTGTCTCCCGCCTCAGATGGGAAACTGAGGCCAAGAGAAGAAATAGTATTCTTATATGTAGAAATGCATATTTACTCTTTGTGCTTCCTGACAGCTCTCAGCTTTAAATCCAGAAATCCTGTTAAGGTAATACTGGATCTGAACCAGTAAGTCTTGCTCAACAGGTTGAGTGTATTAAGTCAATACAACATCATATTTAGACATTTCTGTTGCTTCTCAGCTACATCTGGTTTATGAGCAGTTACCACTAAGGAAGCATGCTGCTTACTGTGCGCATAGAGATTTGAACTTGTGTACGGTATCCTTGCAGGCTGATCCAAAAGCTACTGAAGTTCATCAAAATGATCCTTGCAACTTCACTGTGTTTTCAGTCAGGTCCTGAGTTGCTGTCTAATACCATCATGGGGCAGAATTTTGCAGTGTGGACCAAGGTTGTTTGTCTTACCCTACTACCTTAACCACAAGACTGTCCTTGTAACTTACTTTTCCAGTTGGATGGATACGCAGAAGTAGAGCATGTTCTGTCCCTCATGGGTAGGCTATTCTGCAGATCATGCCGTTTCCATGAAATACCTAGAGTACTTGTTGCAACAATGAAGTGCTAACTAAAATACCACATAGTTATTCACCTTGAAGCGGCACAATTTACAGGATGAGTTTCATCTCCCTTATTGAAAAGCGATGCGGTACTTATTAACAGCAGGCAGTTTGTCACTTACTACATACTACTCTCCTTGGTGACTAGAAGAGGAACCACATCTTTTGCTAGCAGTACAAGATACGTGTTTTGAAAACTTTGCTGGAGTCCATTAGCCTTGTGTGACAAGAGAGCCCGTTCCTATTGTTCATATCTACACATCAGTCCTTAGATTAATAGCACCCTCTATGAAAACAGAATTACAAAGCAAGGTTTGCAGAGTTCAGCTTTCATGACCGTTTCTACCTGTGAAGGGGAGAAGAATAGTCAGTGTGGGGAGGGACTGAGATCACATCACTGTAAAAACAACATACCTAACTCTTTCTCTGGTTTTGTCTGCTAGGATATCTTCAATGCAGTCATCAAACAAAATCCCTTCCTCGTCTACCAGCTTCCGTGTTTCTGGAATGTGCAGCTGTCTGATCACACCCGTTCTGAGCAGTGCTACAGAGATGTGTCCGACCTGAAGGTATGTTTCACTGGAGGTTGGATGGGTGGTATCCTTTGGGACAGAGAATGCAGGAGTACACTGTGACAAAGATGAAATCCGTTGAGCAGGGGGGAAACTAACACAGTTTGAGGACGCTCAAACAGTGGAAGCAAACATGACTTTGGCTTTGTACGTTTTGACTGCTAGGAAAGTCAAAGATGGCTGCTGCTTTGGGGTTTGACACAGTATTAGAGAAGTGCTTCACCTTCTTACGTTCTGTACCTGTCATCTATGCTACTGCACCTTACTATTGAGTTCTTATTGCCGTCCCAGTTCTTAGCTCTTCCTAGCCAAAGAATACAAAACTTGGGGGTTTTTTGTACTGGACTCTTCATTCAACATCACTTAATAGAGTGAAATTCATAATGAGGGTTATCATAGCACATCCTAGCTACAAATATATTAGTCAAAATTTAAAGAACTTGCACTCTTCATATTTAGCCTTTGCATACACTTAACCCAGACATGCTGCCACTCATTTTTCTAGAATGTGCCCTGGAAAAAAAAGCTGAATTACTATTAATTAAATTAATAGTAAACCTATTAATTTAATAAAATGAAGCTATAGTATCAGTTTAATAGGACATTCTTCACTATTGTCAAGCAAGGTATAAAAGCAGGATAGATTTGAACGTATATGGGTAAATTAACATCAGTTGCGCTGTGGTCATTTGGAAAGGCCAGGCTTGATCATAGCATGGAGAGAGTTCAGAATTGAAGCTGATTAGGCTTCTACCAGTTGTAGAGCAAGACTGACTGGCTACACAGCAGTAGATTCCATCAGAGAAGACTAGTGGCATCAGAACACAGTAAATGTTAGGTAGGTTTTGGTGATTCATTTCAAAATTCAGTTAAGGTTTATATACTTAATTTATATTTTGAGAAGGATTTAGCAAATGAAGTTTATAAAACAAAGAAAACCACAGAACCACAGAAGATGTTGCAGGGTACTGATCAGTAGTGGAGACCATCCAAACCTCACTCAAAGCAGGACCAACTTAAATCAGGTTGCTCAGTGACTTCTGCAGTTGAGTATCAAGTCTCCAAAGTCTAAGATACCACAACCTCACTGTTTCCCTGTTCCAGAGTTTGACCACCCTCATAGTGCAATATATTTCCTAAATCTAACCAGATTTTCCCTTGTGACAATTTGTAGAGTAGCAGCAGGAGTGTTCAATATGAACACCAGATACTGATTGAATGTAGAAAATCAATCACCCTTGGCACTCGTGATTTCAAAAGCTGCACTTCCCAAAGGACAGAAGACCTACTACATGGATTAACTGACCTGTCAAAAGTGGCCAGTATTACTTGACTTTCAAACATAAAGTATTCACAACCAACTATGCAGGTGTGATCCTTAGAAGGCAGCTTTTCAAGTTAGATCAGTATACTGATCAGTACACTGATCACTAAATGTTTTATGATAGAAGTTTGTAGGGCAGGATCAACGCAGGGACTTAAAAGCATCATGATTTTATGCCTTGTAGCAAAGTGCTGGTAGAGATTTTAATTCTGTGCTCATGTTGAGAATCATGTATGACAGCAATTGCAAGGCCTGCTAACAAAGGAGAGATGTATTAGCAGGGAACATGAATTTTAGAAAAATATACCTGCTGCCTGGGAGATATCACAGAATTTTTCTGTGAATTAGAGGCTGATGTCAGTTCATATAATCTGCTGAGACAATCTGAGTGGATTCAGCACAAGGTTAGCACACATACATTTACATGAGAAAAATATATTGAAGCTAATAACTGAAGATCTAGAGCTTGGTTCAACAGTTTGAGTCATCATAGGTGCTCTCAGATATCCATACAGGACTGGCAGATACAATATAGACCTACAGGAGTCAATACACTTTTGCTAACGCAGCTGATGGGCAGGCAGGGTAGTGTTTTCAGTGTTTCTGTACATCCATATTTAGGCAGCTGACCTGTGATCCCCAGGAGTGGTTTTGGAGACTGGTTGATCTCAGAGTAGACAGCTGACAAGGAATGAGGCACATCACTTTTTAGGGTCCAATGAGTCTGTTGACTATTCTACTTCAGATGTGGTACGTCTAGGTCGTATGTAACACCTACAAGTAAGCATTTAAGAGAAGTGTCTTAAAAGTAAATTGAATCCTTTTTTCATTGTTGATTAACAAATTTTTGTTTACAAGTATATTTTAGACTTGATTGTTTATTACCGTATATTGTATCACACTGTCAGTTCCATTACATCATGGGCAATGAAGTCTAAGATGCAAAATATCCTTCACTGGCTTTCTGGTCTGAGATATTTAACTCAACAAGAGGTGTGGACATACAAGCAATTTCTTCAGCTGAACTGGACTTACTCAGACTGATAAAATTATCCTCTAAATACTGAATCGAGGCTGAAGTCTTTTCCTTTGAAAGAGAGGCCAGAGCCTTATCTAGTGCACATAAGTCCCCTGGTTTCAGTAAAGCTCTTCCCAAATTCAGCTGTTAAAGAACTGGCCTTCAGGCAGCACTGATTGAAATTCACCACACAATTAAAAAAAAAAAACCCATAAGCCAATTAAAATGAATATGCATTATGAACATTAACAAAATTATAGATCTGAAAAGAATGAGGTTCTCTCAAAAAAGCAACAAATGTCATTAGGCCAAGTTAGAAAATGTACTCTTAAAGTCACTGAAGTTAGTCAGTTCCATGGCATTTAATATAAATGGTATGACACAACATATTTGGCACATCCTGTATTTTATCGTAAGACTGGAATAAGAAACAAAGTAAAAGAAACCTCCAGGGTAAGAGGTGGAGAAAGACAGATTGTGAAGTTTGTACTGGAGGATTAAGAAGAATAGCGTATGAAAGAAGGAAATGCAGAGAGCGATTTAAATTCCGAGGTAAAGCTGGCCCAGTCAAGTATTCCTCAGTCAAATCAGGCTGCATTCCTCACGTCAGGCTGAAAAGGCACTGATCTAATTCCATCTGGCCTCAGAGTCCGTGAGACTTGATGATTTGTCATCTCTTACACACAACAATGTGTCAAATAAGCTTAGACCCGCAGGGCTGGCTGCTCTTCAGGGTGTGTGGAGATGTATGTGCATGTGTGTATATATTTATAAATATATATATATATATATACACACTTCTTTGCTGCTTTAGTTACATTCATGCAAACATAGCATGACCAGCATATTCTTTGCAGCCCTGTGGAGCACTTGAGTATCTCATATTGCCTGAAGAGGATTCTCATCACTTTTTTTTTTCCTTTATAGTCCTCATTAAGTTTCATCTCTATGCATTTTATTGAATTTTTTTTTTACTGTCTTTATGTTAGAGAAGGTCAGCTGTTTGTCTACTGATGAATTCTACTTCCTTGCTGCAGCTGAGCAACATATACAAATTTAGAAGGACTTGCATATGGGGATCTTTCAGAAAAGATATAAAAAGAATAGAAGAATTTATAACCAAGTTCTGCATTGTTAGTGACCGCTAATTTTATATCTGCCTAAAGCCACATGAAAATAAGACTACTTTATTATTTTTATTCATCTAAATGCTTACTTACCTCCTGTGTCATACTATATGGTGCTAGAGGCCACACTGTACACAACTAGACTGAAGTCTGTGGGTTTTGTTCTGCTACACCATGGTGTATGGAACCAGAACTTATGTAATCAGTTACACTTACAGAAACCTTCCTTTTTCAACCCTAAGGGCACCTGTATTAAGGATGCTTTGCATCAGTTAAGAATGTCTTGAAATGAGCAATTTTAGTAGAAAACAAAGAGTGGGCTAAGAGGAAGCAGATGCCCTTTAATTCTTTTTGCTAAGTGAGCCAACTGCAGTCTCGAAAGGTCAGAGGTGTTTAATTTTGCATGGCATTTGTTACACCTTGGAGAAACACTCCGGAGGTGTTATTGAAGACTGGCCAAAAGATGTGGAAGTGCTAACAGTCATTCTGTGTAGGCATCCACTGTCTGTCTTGCTTATCTCAGCTCCTCACATGGTCGCAAGTAGCCCACATTGTCAATAGGCAAGCACGTGTGGACCATGACTTGCTGGGCTTCCAAGCCTGTGGGGATCTGCCTGCAGCAGAGGTTTACTTATGCATTACTTTTGCTGGGTTGGGCCCTGTGTTTGCTTTCCTTTTTTGGTTAATAATATCTTCCTGTCTGTAAGGAAATCTCAATTACCATGATTTGGCACAAACCAAATGGCAAGAAAATCCTATGAAAGAAGGTAATGAATTGTGATGCCTCTGACAATGAATCATGACCTCATTGAATGAGTCAGTCATGAAGAGAAATCTCGTTGTCAAGGATACAGATGCTATTTACACACACAGAATCTGGTAATTCACAATCGCAAAAATCAGATGCTGGAGACTCTTCAGTGGGAATGTATCAAATTATAAGAATTTACCCCCTACACATCCCAAAATAGGACAATGCTTTAAAACCTGTTGCTGGCTTTTCAAACTGGTTTTGAACGCAGCTAGTACTAAATGAGTGCATAGATAAATAATTAACCTCATAAATTTCCTCATTCTGAAATTGTGTTGCTGATTCACATTGTCCTCCCTGGGAACATCCTCCACAGCAGGATGGTTTTGTGAGATTGCTTACAGAAGTTTAAATAGCTTCTTGTCCATAACCCAAATACCTAATTTCAGTTCTGCCTCCAACGTGACTTATGGCACCTCTTTCCCCATGCAAGCACCTCAGCACTGATCTGCAATAGTTCTGGCTTTCTGCCACTTTGCACCATTAAACAGCAACCAAGGAAGAGTTAAGAGTTAACTCAGAGTTAACTGAGAGGAGTTAAGGGCTCAGGAGGGTTAAATGTACCCCTCCCTCAAATGAACATCAGAGTCAGTAATGTGCTGCTGCTTTTCCAAAAAGGGAGGCACTGTGGTATTATAGAGGTGTTTTTGCAGGCAGGAGGCTCTCATTAATGATGTACCAATGGGTACAGGAATTGAAGGGGAAAGCTGCAGATCCTTTTGAGGAAAAATTGAGAACTTTGAAGAGTACAAGACAGGGACAGTCTGCCAGCTTACTGCCGTGCAGCATGGGCAGTAAGCAGGAGAGTAAAGTAATCCCTGGGACCATGGACACCAAATTAGGCAGGACAGGGATTTGAATTGCACATCCAAACGCAGTATCTGGACCTCAGAGTTGCTGGCTACTCCAAAGTGAGTCTCTTTCACTTATGTAGTTCAGAAATACCACTCTGAAACCTCCCTGATGATGTTTTTGTGAAGTATTTGATTTTTTCTGAGGAAATAAATTCTTTTATTAAACCATTCATTTCTGATAAAACATAGTTTAAAAATAAAATTTCCAGGCATATCTAAACAAGGTGTAAGTTACACACATGTGGTTCTTGTTTCCAGTGTGACTTGGGGCATATTTAAATTTTTCAATAATATACACCTGAAGAAAAGCCTATTCAGATGGCATTCAGGTGGCATATATGGTGGCTTTACCATGCACATTTGCTGAACATTTAACTCCTATTCCTGTTGATTTCAGTGGGAACTGTCTCATTGCTTAAAGAAGTAGTCTAGTTTTTAAGCAGGAAAGCTCTTCATCTACAAAATACCACTTTTAGTTATTTACCTAAACTGTAAAGTGCTCATGGGCTTAGTTAAGAATATCTGTTCAGTGCTTTGCAAAGTTAAATTTCTTTAGGCTTAAATTTAAGCTTAATTTATTCTTACTTTTTACCCCTTCAGCCTGGGAAGTAGGTATATAGGTATACAGGATATGCTGTGTTCTCTCATTTCGTAAGGGCTGAAGCAGAATGAGCAGTTATCAGGATCTGTCTTTGGGTAAAAAACAGAAGGGATTGTGGTTAAGGAAATATTTAACCAAATATTTCTTTTGGAGAGAGAAGATGCTTCAGGGGAACAATCAATAAAGGTACCTATGGAAATAATGTTATGTTGAGGCTTATTGTGTAGTGGTTTGAACATCAGATTCAAAAATATTCATCTCCCTGGAGAGGACAATGCATTTGCTAAGCTAAGGAGCGCCACTGTGGTTTGTTGGTTTTTTTACATTGCATTTCCATACAGATAACTGACCTTAGAGCCCTCTCCTACACTCCACCAGCATATAACATCTTCTGTTACCTTCCATCTTGGATCCTATTGCCAATCTTCAAGGCTCCAACTGTGTCATCATTTTTTGGGTCAGAATCTGGTGAATAAATGGGAACTATTAGTGCAGCTAGCTTGTTTCACTAGGTCACAAGCATATGGAAGTATTCCAGAAGGCTGGCTGAGCATAATCAGTCAGTGGTAATGGTTGCTGATTAACTAGGGTGGTATTAACAGAAATGCAGATAGTGCCAAGTTGCTTAATGACAACAAACCAAGTGTTAAATAGATGTGGAATTTTAAGTTCTGATCTTTCAGTACTTCAATTGCTAAATGAAGATTAAGGAGTGTATTTTTCTTAGTTCTTGGAAGATCTTGATGAAGAGTGGGGTGGATCTGTGAGACAACCAGAAGGCTAGTGCTGTTCCTGAGCTGTCCATGCAGATAATGGCAATGGAATTTTATATGTTCTAGCTGCAGTTTGTTCTCTAAACCAACAGAGTTTTGGAATAGCTTAGAAACTAAGAGGGAAAATAGAAGAAGAAATAAACACAGTATTATTGTGCTATTCAGCCTTGGAAAGGGGATTTGTTGTAATGAGATTTTTAGTTTCTAGGTTTGCTTTCTCTTTTTAATGCTGAGATGACACTTGCTAAGATGAAGTGGATTCTCAGTCTGACTATTTTTATTTTCTTCTGATTTCCCTGTAGTTTCTTTCCAAATATTGTTTCATTTGGGTTTTTTTCTGTCTCTAACCAATTCACTGTTGACCATAAAAAAGTTTCTAATGTAATGGCCGTAGCTTTACCTGTGCAGTCTTAGTGTACCTCACTGATGCCTGTGAAAGGCTGTGCAAGGATGTCTTGATCTGTACAACTTCTGCTGTAGCTGATGGTGCAATAGGCCAAATCGGACAGCTACAATCAGAACTGAAGGTGAATTTGTGGGCTGAAAGCATGAAAAGAATATGGTCTTTGGATGTAGTGTTGTATGTCAATGGTTAAGAGTCTTGTTGCTTTTTGAAACCTGCTGGTCTTTTGGTTTTTTTATGTTTTCATATATCACATAATATTTATTTAATCATGTTACATTTGAAAAGCAGCCTGCTTTTTCACTAGACCTGGTTTTAGGGTTTTCTACCTCAGGTCATCCAGATGGTTGCTTAGTTCCTTGATATTCTTTAGCTGCATTGGCTTGTGCTGTCTGTCTTGATTAAAAAATCAGCTTTTCTGGATAGTCATCAGCTCCATTCAGCTTTCTTCAGTTGACTTCAGGCTCCCCTGACATCTGCACAAATGCAGCATCCTGACACATTTCAGATCTGATCAGTTCTGAACCACCAGCTAGGCCCTTGACACTTAGCAGCTTTTACACACACAACAGATTTTGAAGCACGGCAGCAAAGAGCCCCTGTGCTGACAACTGGCTTTGACATCATACCCCACACAACCGGGTACAGGCATCAACACCAGTACTTTGCTGTGATGTGGCAGAGTGTACGTTGATGGGAAATTCCTGCAGCATCAGGGAGCCTGTCCCATAACAGTTTCTGAGTTTATTATCATTAGCCATTTCCGTACTCATGGACTCCAGGGTGAGTCGTCAAGAGTGCTCAGCAGGAGGACAGGATGCTCGTGAAGACATCCAAACTCATATGAAGTGTAGGAGTAGTACAGAGAACACATGGAAGATTTTTCTTAGCAAGTATTTTTTGTTCCATTTGCCAGCTTCTCAGTTTTCTCTGATCCACTCTTAAATAAGTGCAGGTTACCAGCAGACAGTTTCCATTCTACGCCTGCTTGTAAAAATGCATGCTAGTCCTCTGTAAAACTGTTAAAACAGCCCTTTAGGTTTCTTTAGACCTATGCTTCTGTTATATGTGCCCGTTTCCCTGAGGTAGGATTCAGTCATTGAGACTTTTTTTTTTTTTCCATGCATTTAATGCCTTTTGCTACAGTTAAATGCAGCGAATGAAATATGTCAAAGAAAGGAAATGTTGAAGATCCATTTTTCAGTGGAGGAAGGCTGTCATCTCAAGTTTGTGTTCTAACCTACCTTAAACTCCTTTTGTTTCTTCATGTTCTGTATTTTCAGCACATATTGCAGCAACATGTTACTGTACAGTTAAGCTACACTTCTGAACGTACGGACAAATATCAAACCAGCAAAGAATATAGAATTACCTGGGAAAAATACCTACACGAAGTATTTTTGTCCAAATAATTTCCCAGATTTATACAATGTATAGATGCATCATAATTTTGGTTTAAAGTGTTCCTATTGCTGGAAAAAGTGATTTGTCAATTTCTGAAATGATCTTTTTTTTTTCCTCTGCAGTCGCTTTTCTGTAGCTGCATGTGTGGTTTTCTGACATCCTAGTAGCCTCAGCAATGAAATCCCATGAAGGGATAAAGATATTGTTATTGGTGTTGGGTATGTAGAAGAGAGTGCCATAACTTTCATGGCAGTATAAATACTCAGTGGAAAGACTTGCATTGTTTGCTGAGTTAGTACAGGAAGAATTCAGGCTACATCCTGCTTTTTCCTCCTTCAGTCCACTCACTCAGCAGCGGAGGTCATGATTTCAGAGGGTTCCCTGTTCCTGTGGAGTTGCCTTGCTGACAGCAAGGGAACGGTGCTCATCTTCTCTGGGCTGCTTTGGTTCTATGTGCTGCACTGCAGCTCTGTTCATTCCCTCCCACAAATGCAATGTTCAGAGCAAAGCTCACTGGTGACTGACTTGGCAGCTGGCATTGCAGCTCTGTGGCTATGTGCGAGTGACACACTGCCTTCATGCAATTAACTTAATGGAATCAGAGAACCTCCACAACTCCTAGCTTGAAAATATTCCCAAGGGAGACTTTTTTTTAATCTCTTTAGAAGTCAGAAAACTGAATACAAAACATTTGCTGGGTTGCTTTTTTTCTTATGCCTAAAATATAGTCTCTAGAAAATGAAATAATTCCTGCAAGCCACTTTTGGCTCCCTCTTTAGTTTTTCCTTAGGGCCCCATTCTTGTTCACAGTGGTAGAAGTGCAAAGTTGCCTTGATGTAAATGAGAATTGGGCCCTTTATGTCAGCATTAGAGTTAAATCTAGGCCAGTGTGAGAATCTTCTCCTATTAACAGAGGCTAAATACCTCCTAGAAATTGGAAATCAAAGGGTGAAACGTACTGCATCACTGTTGTGTAAACAACTAAGATCAGTCTTGTTTAAATGAAGCAATGGTGAAAATGAAGTCAGATTAAATTCAGTCCTTTTTGAAGGGTGTAAATGAATATAGGAATTCATATCAAGCTTTTTCTTCTCAATACCTAACCAGAAAAGAGCCTGCCTGGCCTGAATCAGTGAATCAATTTCATTAGCTGAAACAGTCATGTAGAAATCTGAGATTAATGTTTAATACCTACATCCCAGCATCCTTTCTCCTGCCACCTTTTTCAACAGAGTCCATAACCTATCAGGTCCATGATTAGAGTTGTGACAGGATTTATGAGGTGCTGCATCACAAATTAGAGCAACATCCTAGCTCAAATGTGCAGGTAATTCCATGGAGAAGTTTCAGAGCACATCACTTGAGTATGCAGTTACTTGTGAAAGACATAGCAAAGCCTTCCTGATAAAAAGACAGAAGGAAGTCTGTGTAGTATTGAGGTTGTTGGGTTGGGCTTTTTTATTTTTAAGAGGACAGTGAACTGAACGCACATAAAAAGAGCAGCTAAAGCAAATCTGTATTCTAACAGCAGGCTGTATTTTCTCTCTTTTTTTCTTCCTTCTTCCTCCTCTGAGGTGATTCACTGGAACTCACCAAAGAAGCTGCGAGTGAAAAACAAGCATGTGGAGTTTTTCCGCAACCTCTACTTGACATTTCTGGAATATGATGGAAATTTGCTGAGACGAGAACTCTTTGGCTGCCCCAGTGAAGCAGATGTTAACAGTGAAAACGTAAGTGGGATGACTAGATGTTAACAATTTAAAGGGTGGTTCATCAAGGCCCAGGCTACATGAAGTCTTGGAGAGTTGGTGGTGTGGGTTGTGCTGTGTGGAGAGACTCAGGAGAATTGAGGTCAGTGCTCATATTCCAGGAGTGATGCTGTGCAAATCATTTAATCTCTCTCTGTCTCAGTTCCTCACCTGTAAAATTGTCATATTAATCCTTCTCCCCTGTTTTTTTCTTCCTTTTTCTTGGTCTGTTTTGCCTTTTAAAAATCCCCAACAAAGGTAACATCACAAACTGACAATGCGGATTTGGTCTTTTAATTCCATTAGGCATTTTTACACGTCACCCTTAGACCTAAAACTTTCCCATGGGAAGGGCTTGTTTCTTTCTGTGTGTTTGTTCGTCATACAATGATGTCAATTTTGGCTAGTAGATACTAATGCAGTAATAATGAAGAAGAAATGAAAATACCAAGACTGCTGTATTTAGGTCTATGAGTTTTTGCTGTGCTGCAAACTACAGAATGAGTTGATACTTCAAGGTACACATAGGCTGTGAGACTGCAGTTTTTTTCTGCACTACCTCTAACTAAACTCAGCAGCATTTATGTGTATCTGCATATAATTTGCAATCAGAACCTTTCAGACGAATTGAAAGTGGTTGAAATCAAGGATGTTTGCATACAGATGTTCTTATGTGTGTGTATGCCTTAGTACATACAATTCCTGTGTAAAAAAACTTAACTGAAATGTTTATACTCAGATGTATATAAGCTACTTGTGTATAATGTGTACTCTGGAGAGTTCTAGACCAAGTACCAATTTTGCCTACATAGTCTGAAAGGAAATAAAAAAGGAACCTGTAACATTTTATACTATCTTCAAGAAAAAAAAATAATTCTAAAATATATAACATTCTCTGCATAAAAATCAATAAAGCAAAGCCAGTGTCATGTACACATTAGCAGTTAAGAGGTAATGGGCAATCAATAGCACCACTAAGGCTTGTAGTGTTTCCATTTAGTCTGTGGATAAAATGACCACAGGAGATGCCATTCCCAATTTTTTAACTACAGCACTCAGAGATTAGGTAGATATATTTTAGCCCAAGGCATGGCTTCCCAGATACTTATTTCACCATCCCACTGTCTTCTGAAAGGAGTGGGGAAGCATGAGAAGTGGAGACAAACATTAATTGGGAGAGACTGAAGCAGGCAGGGAGGTGGGGGATTGAGAAGAGAGCCATGAGAGCAAAAGAAAATGGAGAAAAAAAATCCTCTGCAAGAGTGAGAGGCTTTTAGACAATCAAGTGAACTGAATGTGATAAAAGACCACAAGAGTCTTGATGGTCAGAGACATTAAGTTTGAATAGACAGTGTAGACAGTGAGATAGGAAAAGGAGAGTGACACATTTGAAAAACAAAAAAGCAAACAAAAAAACAACAAAACACACCTTCAGCACACTTTAAGAATGCAGGTTAAAATTATACTGAAGAGTATGAATGCAGTCACAGACTTGTTGCTATATTGTCATAGCTCTGTAAATCCTTAATAAACAGATTTATTTCAGACAAGTCGATGGGGAGAGGTGCACAGTGAATGCAAGTTCTTGCTGCTGAAAATGGCAGTTCTGAAAGTTTAAAATGGCTCATTTTACTGAGCTTGCATCTAGTTGACAGACACTGGAAATGACTAACTGTTCAAGCCTGTTTCTTACTCAAGACAAGTAGAACGCAATATGGTATATGGTATGGCTTGTGTCTGAAAAAGAAATTTAACTCATTCTTCCATTTATAAATAAAAAAATAAATTAAAATCCTGGAAAAGAATGAGCTAGACATTCAAAAATACTTAAATCCCAAGTTGCCAAGTGACACCAAAAAGTTAACAGCCTTCTATCGAAACAATCAGATAGAGAAAAAGGTCTTAACAAGATAGCTTAAGACTAATCACTTAGGAGACGACATTGTTTTTTATTAGTCACCCTTGATGTAAGCTCCCCTTGACTATATCCTTTTTATTGTAGAATACAAAAAGCAAGTGTCAGCTTTGCAGTTATGAGACTCTTAAGGATAGGATTATAGTGAAAACCACTCTTTCTTTCACTGTCTGCTGTAGCACATGCAGTGTTACAGGTGTCCTATTAAAATACAGTACATTCCCATGATCTATGGCAAGATAATCTTCAGAAGTGGAACATCTTGTAAGGTGAGCAGGGAACCACTGTTTGTCATTCCTCCCAGTACAAGAAATAGGGGGCATGAAGTGGAACCAGCAAGTAGCACATTCAAAGCAAAGATACACTTATCACCCAGAATGTAATGAAGCTTTGAGCAGGAGGAAACGTTGCTAAAAATATACATATGCTCAGAAGTGACTTGTCATGGAAAGAAAATCAATCAGGAACTGTTAAGCTTTGATGCAGAAAGTCCTTAAAACACAAGTTCAGGACTAGGGGAGCGTTCTGAGAAAGGATGGCTGTACACTCACACTACTTTTACGCTCCCCTCTAGGCAGCCAGCTCACAGCTAGAGACAGGGTGCTGGGCTAGACAGACCTTTCGTCTAACAAGATACATTTCCGTTAGGATTCCTAAGTATATGTTACATAAAGGCTGTCATTTCTGCAAAGTCAAATATGTATAAAGTAGCAATTGCTATTTGATTTATCTTAATACCTATTATTTTTCCTTTTGTCTCTGAGTTGGGACTAGCAGCCCCAAAACACGATTGGGCTTTGTTATGCTAGGCATTGTATATGGGTAAAAGGCGCTCCTTCAGCAGCCTGTGCTTCTCTACACTGTGGACCAGCAGAAAAAATGTTAGAGCAGCTCTGCTGGTTTTATAATCAGAGAGAATTACTTAAGCACTAAATGCATTGAGCCCTGTTGTGGAAGAAGCAGTGGCTTGGTGTGAGTCTGTCACTCACAGTCTGGACGTATCAGAATCTACCCCTTAAGGTCTTATTCCAATATGCTAGCCATTGGTTCTCTACGGTTTAGTGTTTGTAATGATGTTTTATGTAAAATGCAACCTGTAATTAAGGAATCTCATTTGTAATGCGAATGTCTGTAAAACACAAAAAGGAAATGTGGCAGTGAGTACCATTGGGCTGGTTCTGACTCTAAAGCCCCTTTACACTTCTCATCAGTACTGAGATAGCCTTAAAATGAATTATTTATCTTCCCTTTGTAAGGACTCTGCAGTGCCAGAGAGATGTAAAGGATCATTAGTCTAAAAGGTAATCAGACATTACATTAATTTGTCTCAGTCTTCTCTGTATATGTGTGCACATGCATGTATGCTTAGATATATATGTCTATATACATGTGGAAGGATTAGTACTTTTTTTAATGTTTGCTAAGGAAGTATAATGCCCCAGACTGAATTTTAAGAGGTCTAAAGGCCGTGGATTTTTTACTGCATAGTCAGTTATTGATCTTCAGCTGCATCAAACAGCACTGTTATTAGGTTCCAAAACATTACAAATGGGAATGAGCAGAACAGATAGGGCTTGGAAACTGAAATATTGCAGGCAAAGAAATACTGACTGGGGTAATTTTTCTATTGATGTAAAAATGCTTATATGTATGTTGTGTACATATGCATTTCATCCTTTCCTTGAAATATTCAAGCTGAAAGACCCTGTGTGTTGCAGGGACAGGCTGTGGAAAGGAACATGCCCCATGTTCTTTGCCACAGAGCAGCACTGTAAGTCCCCTTTATTCTCTATGTGCTAAAATGAGATTACACAGAGCAGACTCTTCTGCAAATTGATGTCAAATCACCCTTTTGCCTTTTGTGCAAATTCTGGATGTGAAATTGAGAATATGAGGCAAATCCTCCTGTAAACTCAGCCATTGACTCAAGTGGCCTTTGAAGCACATCCTTAGTCACTCCATCCTACTTTTCCATGCTAGTTCCCCCTTCTCACTCCTTTCTGATTTGATGCAATGCAGAAGATTTTAGGGAACCCCATGAAGTCAAAGCTCACAATAAGCTTGAATTTTAACATTTCCTATTGGCTTTTAATGCTTGTGTCCAGTATTTCATTCTAAAGGACTTACTGTACTTCCTAAAACCCAGGATATTCTGTGTACTAACCTATCTCTCTGCTTACACTATGAGATAGATACTGTAAGCCTGATTTTAGCACCCAGATACACACTCAGCTTTTTAGCACTCCCATAAAACTCCTTTCCTGCAGACAGCGTCTCACCAGGTACTTCTGCCAAAGCATTAAATCTGAAGGTTGAATGGGGTGTCCCCTATTAGTGAAGCTGATGTCCTGATCCAAAGCCCAGAGCAAGATCAGTGAGAAGTTTATTCCTGATTTCATTCAGTTTAAGAAAAGTACAGTAGATTCCCATGAGAGCAGACTTTCAGAAAACACAGGAAAAAATTCTCTGCAGATTTTTATTTTCAGACTTTCAAATCTGCAATACAAAGTGTAAAAAAAAAAAAAAAAAAAGCACATAAAAAGTGTAAAAAAAACCCCAAACAAACCAAAAAACTAGATGCATTTTTACTTATTTACTTTTTTGTGCAAAACCAGTGATTATTAATGTTAGCAAATGGCTATGCATGCCAGCTCATAATACCCACCAGAAGAGCAGGAAGTTCTAGCAATGTACCACATAGTATAAACTCTACTAATAAATTTAGCAATTTTTGAATGCCTAAAATAGCACTCAAAGGGAGCTCCCAAGTCAGTATCTGGGTGCTGAACTTGCAGTCAGACTGATAGCTTGAGTACCCTTTGCTTCTGCAGAATTTCAGAAGCTTGAATCATTGGTAGGACTGGGATTTAAAGTTACTGTTTGTCATAACATGGTTTTCCTCTAGTGATAACAGATGGTATAATACAGTTTTGAGGTGAAATCCTGACTTCCCCAGCTGTGTTGTTTTTATTATTATAACAGTTATTGTCATTAAATGCTGAGCTGGTAGCCCATCCTGTTGCCTGAAAGTTGCCATTATACTGCTTTCAACTAATTATAATATTACTAGATGGCGGATCATGTGGACTGGAATTTCTTTTATCATGCTGGTATGCCTATTTTATGTATTTTTTTTTTTTCTTTTTTTCCCTTTCCCTC
>WUAM01000431.1:20282621-20337808 GCA_024336885.1 Actenoides hombroni
TTCGCTCGGGGGGGGATATGTGTGGGTGGGTTTTTCTTTTATCTCGGGGTTAGCCTTTTTTTGTTTTTTTTTTTTTTTCTTGTTCCTCCTGGCCCCGCCCCCCCCCCCCCATTTTTTAAATCAAAACATGGGGGAAATCTTGGAGGGTTTTCACACACCACAAGTTCCGATGACCTGTTCATGGAAATACTCCATACCTCAAAGAAGGAACTGACTTTTGGGCCAGAAACATGTCTTTTGCCAAGCTGGTAAAAACTTTGGCAAAATATAATGCTGAACAGTCACGGTTTACACATCATCAGTAGTGTTTTATTTGATTTTGAGGACACTCAGACACAGGAGTGTGCATGGGTATGTCAGACCAGATTATATATATCCTGGTGACAGAGCAGAGTTGAGCATGCTGCAGGCAGGGGACATGGACAAAGATTGACATTTTTTCTTACTGTTTCTTCTGAATGCTCCATGCCAGGTTCTGACTGGACAGGAGAGCTGGGAGCAGAAATCTATTTGGTCTCTGTTCTGAGGAACATCCATTGCCTTCATTGATGTCCAGACAGTGTGGAGGAGAAAAAAAAGAGATTCCCATATAAAAGGGATCAAAGTTAGATCAAAGGCAGAAAGGGAGGAGTTAACTGAGACCTAGGTTTTGGAGAGAGGGTGTTTGGAGCAGTGAGAGGAAAGGACTGGTGGGTTCCTCTAGGTATAGGGAGCTGGCAGATTACTTGAATAGGGACCATGGGACTAGAAACATGTCTGGGACCAATTTAGACCATGGAATTTGCCACACAAGCAGCAACAGGGCTAGTAACAATCTGAGGAAACAAAAGAAAGATCAACCTGTTGAGGCCCTGTCCTGGAAACAGCTCAGCTAAGAATGTTTGTCAGGAACCTGGGGTAAGGAGATGCAGAGGACTACTAAGATCTGACATCTGCAGCTGAGATCACGGGAAGTTTTACTTCATATATACAGAACTATCTAAGATGTTATGCATGCCTAAAAATCACATTCTTAATTGTGTTGATTAATTGTGGTTGAGATAAGCTATTACTTCCATTTAGCAAGAGAATTAACTACTTTATACATGCTTCAGCAAAATTGCTCTTGCTAGGTAGCCTTGCTCAGACACTATCCTCTTTGTCCTTATGACAGCTTTGTGTCATAGAAGGCTGAATTTGACCCATACCAAATGTACAAAATGTTATGGCATGGGAAGGACAAAGGTTTAATAGACATGGGATTAGTGTGGCTTTTATTGCTAATCATTGTAGAAGACAAAAGTATTTACTGTAGGTAATCTCAAACAAGACTCGGCAAATGTTTTTTCATCACTACATCATCATCTGCTTTGTTTATGCCATGCTAAAGGCAACAGTTAACTCACACACTTTGAAAGTGCTAAACATTGCAATCCAAACTGCCTACTGGTGGGAGCTGGGACAGCTACACAGGAGGAGATGAAATTGCTGCATTTTGTAACCAGATTATCATTTCATCCTGGGCTGATATTAGTTTTCATCTTGGCGGCTAAACCGAGTTTATTTTGTGCTATGAATCTTAACTGCACACACCTTAAGAGAAGGAAAGATAATCTGAAAGTTAAAAGTTTTCATCTAAAATGCACCTGTTGTATTAGCATGATACTGAGTGAGAGATTTAAGCCTAGTGTCATCTCACCTCACCTATAAACACTTGATGTGAGAGAGATGCCTACATTAGGGGTTTTATCTCCTTCCCCAAGATCTAAATAGCCTCCAGACACAGAACATGGCTTGTTGGTAGTTTTGTTAAATATCACTAATCCCTAAGAAAATACTTATGATGGATTGATCTCATCTGAGATTAAATCCTATAGATTTTGGTGGGAAGTGAAGTATTTCTGTGACACAGCATTAAAAAAGAAAAAAAAAGAATGAAGCTAATCACAAATTTGCTTACACTGGGAACAGCCTTAGGAAGGGAGATTTATGATCAGACTAACCAGGCTGCTAGGGTAAGGTACATGTTGTATGCCATGTATTACATGGGTCTACCATCTATCACATGGATAGAAAACAGCACCTCCTCTCATAGAAATGTATTAATCAGAAAAGCAGACCTGGTAAATCATGACGATTTATGACAGAGTTGAATACCTTGTGACCTGGCTGTGCCTCTGTAGCCAGCCTGGCTTCAAAGACTGCTTCCCCTGATATGAAGTCTGATCATCTGCCACAATTGGTTGCCCAGAGAAGTAACTTAATGTATATATTTTTATGTATTTGTCTCTTTGTTTTGGCATTGTGTGCATCATGGTTGCCGTTTTTACTTCTGAAATGAGTAACATCATAATGCTAATGGAAGAATTTGTTGTTTTGCACTACAGCATTTCCTAAGAGAACATCTACCATATGTAGTCTGAAAATAATACTTTTTTCAACTGTGAGAGCGTTTCCTAGAGGTGACCTTTCTCACATGCTCAGTGGCAAGTAGCCTTAGCATTGACAATCTTGTAGAAGCAGTGAATGCTAAGCAGGTACTCCCTTATGAGAACACATGCTGTCACTCTAATGTTGAGAAGTCTTTGCTGTATTAGACACATTGTTGTAAGTATAATGGAGGGGTCCATAATGGGGATGCCATCTTTTCATCAAATCTAGCTTATATTAAAGTCCTTGTTTTGGTGGTGCACTGTGTTTAAGTAAGCATCTGTTTGCATAGATCTGTCAGCATTCCCATTATAAACCCATCTTTTCAGGAAGACATAATGTAGGAGCAAGCTGTAAGTTATTTGTCTGTAAATAATGGATCCATGTGATACACATTCTGTAGATGAGATTATATCATTGGAGAAATTTTATGTGATCATGTAACAAAAATAAGATGAGGTAACTCACAAAGAGATAAATTTAAGGATATATATGTCTCTTAAGACAATTCCCTATCTGAATGCTGTACATCTTTAACATTCTTCATTTTAAATATGTGTGTAAAAAATGTTATATGACGGTGTGCAACATGTGTTTATAGGTTGTATGTATCTCCTTATGATAAAAAAGGAAGCAGCCTTTATATGCATATGTGATACTGGGGAATGAATATCTCAGTGTATCTGAATGAGAGGAACAATGAAAGTGAGTGAGTGAAAAGGGCTCTTAAACTGCATAAACCTATGCAGCATTTAGCCGTTGGTCCTGTTGATTATTAGCTTCAGTCAGCTTGTGAGCTTATGGGTTTTACTGGACTAAATCCAGAGTACCTAGCATGTGCAGAGTTGCTTACAGTAGGAGAAAAGTTTTCATTTGGATAATCACATATCACATGCTATTGCATTCCAGTTCCTGTTGCCTGACCATTGCAATATAGACCTGTCCTTAATGCAAACTGCTTGCCATGCACACAAGGACTATGCTACAGGCCAAATCACAGCCTATCCCATGTTGGTTGTCCTACCTGAAGGAGCACACCTTAAGTAAGCTGTGTTTGCCCAGCCTGCAGAGCACAGTTCTTAAGACTGCCTAGCAGTTTAGGCTCATAGTTTGAGTGGAAAAGGATTGAACAAACATTCATTCCTGCAAAGTGCTGAAGGAGCTGTGTGTCTGATCCTGTCAAGTGATGCCCACGTAATTAGCCAGGGCTCTCTGACAGCCTGTGCTTGGTCTTCCCCCTGGCAATCTGCCTGCACTCAAGTGGAGAGTGCTGGGGGCAGAGTCTGGGGGAGAGTCAGAGCACAGCATGCCCACAGTCCTTCTGGGGACTGCTCTCTCCAAGGGGTATGGACGCAGCTGTCTCTTCTCTTTTCTTGGATCCCAACACTACATACAGCATTGAGCATGAGTCGTGGGAAGTGCCAGGGAGAACCTCGCAGACTATCAGCATAGCTGCAGGCTCAGAAGAAGTCTGACAGGACAGAGACAAAACCCTGAACCTACAAAATGCATCAGAAAGAGCAGTAGTTCGCTTTCTCTGTAGCAGAAGGGATCTTCTGCTCTCTTTCACCTCCATGACCAATTTTGTGACTTGGTGAGTTTCACCGTCAAAATACAGGGGCTTCTAAGAATCAGTGTCTCCTCTTCCCCACTCAGGGATCTATAGTGTGTAAAGCCATAACTTAGCCCCAGATGCTGTTCTTTAACATCAAGTATTTATAACCTCTTAGCTTGCAACTCAAACATATTCTAATAGTCACTGAGTGACTGCCTGGTTAATAGCTGCTGTGCAATTATAAACTTGTAGCCTGGTCATTTGTACATACAGCTGGATAGTACAGTGCCCCTGAAATGTGCTTGGTTTTTGTTTTAACCATTTAAATTTCAATCATCTCCTTGATAATTTTGTTAAAGCATACTAATGTCTCTTTTCAAGAAAGAAACAGAAAGATATAATATTCTTTCTAGTCGTTGTAAATATTTGGTTTAATTCAAATATTGCTTGAATGTGATTTGAAAAATAAAAGCATGGGCTCAGCTGAATGATGATTTGTAAAGCAGAATGAGTGAAGCTCCAAGAATATGTAAAAGAACCCCTAATTTCTATTCCACCAAAGGAGATCTTGATTTCATAGACGTTTTGACTGAGTAAAGATTTGTCAAGGTTTAGACTCTCCTCCTTCTAAAAGGAGTCTCTCGTGAGGGATGTTTTAGGATCTGTGCAGAACAATAGCACAGAAGAATGAGAGCCTGATGCAAAACTCATTGAAATCAAAGGAAGTATTTCCATTATTCAAAAGCAGATTATAGAGTGATGTGCAGGAAAGTACCAAGAATTATTCCATCAGCCTTCACAGGAAAGCATTCAGCTGTAAACATTATTGTTAATGGCAACTATTATGCTTATAGATCCAAGAACAACAGCTCTTCTTCACACAGTATTAGAACAAGAAATACCTACCTTTTGGTTTTGGGGTTTTTTATTTGCTTGAAGATGGTAAAATTATTGCTTTAAATCATTCTGGACAGAACAAAAAGAAGAGAATTTTAAATCTAAATTAATGTCTATAATTCAGAAATATGTTGCATGAAACAGTTTTGAAGTGCACTGTGATTTTTATCAGAACTTCTAAAATTCCTATAAAGTTGTTATTTTTATGTATTACTAATAAATGTGCAATTGTGTTCTTATAGGATGTCTTGTGAAATAAAATATAAAAATGATACCTTTATTAATAACCAACATTTTAGAGCAACACTAATGGAACTCTCTTTGACATGTAAAGGCCATGTAATATTTATATTCATTACATTTTGTAGTACGTTTTACAGCATTTTACAGATTTTTCCTTTTAAGTGAATTCATTTTAAATAATCTCGCCAGTCGTTTGGCTTTAATGTAATTCAGGGATGGAATTGGTCAGTGGCACAGATATTTGATCAGGTTTTCTGTTCCTCCTTTCCCCAGAGCTAACCTTTTATTCACTTAAAGCTACATGTTGAAGTGACTCAGGATTGGATCAGTTTGAGATGCCCATTTTGACTTTGAAGGGGCTTGGTTTCAAAGGGAGCCAAAAAAATACCTGTTCTCTGCTAATCTGCCATTCTTTGCATTGCTGAAACTACATATCGAGAAGCATAAATCCCATTAAAAGTGTAGGCTTAATTCTGGCACCTCTGCAGTTGAAAGAATATTTTCATAACAAAATCTTAACTGGTGCAGTTATATAAATATCAAGAGATGGAATAATGATCAGTTAAAGATGTGACTTTATCAGCTGTCTGTCCATGCTGCTAGTAGCAGTTACTATTTTCCAACAGAGGCAGCAGACAGGAATTGCTCAGTCCAGCGCATACAAGCTTAATCTGCTGCTGAATCTTGTCTACTGGAGCTGTTATGTCTACAAGTAGTTTGAAACACTGCTTCTAATAAGGAATGACATTTTGTACCACGTTGGAGCATTAACTCTGAAACTTGGTGACTATTAAACTTGTGATTTTTCACTGTTTCATTGCTAGTCTGGATGTTGAAATTATGTAATACATGTAATGTATACAGTATATAGGCCATAGTACAGTGGTCTCTCTCTCTCTGCCTTATCGATTTACTTACAACTGCTTTCTTCTAATCTTTTGTTCAGTGACTTGCAGGAGCAAGTCTTGGGAAAACACTGCTACACTCTATATTCCACTTTCCCTCCCCATTGCATCATGCTGCAAGTTCCCAACCTCCTCATTCTCTCTGATTTGCTAAAATGATCATAAATAACTTACCTTTATGTCCATTCTTTCCTTATAGCTTCAGAAACAGCTGTCTGAGCTGGATGAGGATGACTTATGCTATGAATTTCGTCGAGAACGTTTCACCGTCCATCGCACTCATTTGTATTTTCTACATTATGAATATGAGCCTGCTGCAGACAATACCGACGTAACACTGGTGGCTCAGCTTTCAATGGACAGGTAGGGAAAATGTCTTTTTCATCCAGAAGCATGAGACAGTGAATATTTTCTTACATAGAAATCCAACTATGTAATTGTCCTGTTTTGCATTAGAACAGAACCAATTTTGGTCAGTGATTTTAATTCTCAGCTAAGTGTCTTCTAAGTAACTTCACTTTCTGAAGTTAACAGCATTTTTTTGCAGACAGTGTCTGCTTCTAGCAGTGGTAATGCTCCATGTTTAGAGTTACTACCAAGGATAGGTGTGCAGAAAGGCTCTGGCTTATACTTGCTCCTGTGCAGACCAAAGTCACTGCTAAATCTTGTGTACCCTGTTGAGAGTGCAGGAAGTAAAAAGCTGCACCTGTGAGGAGGAGCAGCCAGGACAGGTGACCCTAAACTGACCAATGAGGGATTCCATCCCATGTACATCATATTCAGTGTAAAGCTGAGGGATCACGAAGGTCAAGCTCTCTTCTTCAATGGCCAAAATCTGAGGAGGACTCTGTCCTTTCTGCCCTCAATCCCAATCTGTGTGTTCCCAAATCCAGTTCCCATCTGGCACTTAGTCCAGGATTTCCCCAGGGCCTGCTTCACAATGTCAGTGGTGATGGTGATGTAATTTCCATGAGGGCAGTTGGGTTCAATACTGATTTACTATGTATTTGTATATATTTCATTTTATTTTTACTACTTTCAGTAAAGCTGGTTTTAGTTTTATTTTCCAATCCATAACTCTTTCTCCCTTATTCCCTTTCTCCTCGAGGGGTTAACAGAGAGCATCTGTCATTTGTCATGTGTCTACTGGCCAACCCCACCCTAACCCTTGGGGAGAGAAAAAACTCACTTTCATAGAAACTTGGATGTCATGCTGTAACACCTTTCTTGAATTAGGAGTTGCACATGTAGATATCACACAAGCATCCAAACTTCAGCTCCGCAGTGCACACACAAGTGTAGGTAGAATTCATGAGAGATTGAATACAGGAACTGCAGGACTTGTTAATTGTCAGGATTGACAGGCATCATTAGTTCATGGAGCTTTGCAGCAACTTAGGAAAAACAGGAAATGTTTGTAATAGACTTAGGCAAGCAGTTGTAGTTGATGAAGTTCATACACAGACTATTTCCTCATTAGACAGTGTTAGTTTTGCTTTCATTGGCATCTTCCCTGCAGAAAATTTCAATATCAAAACTGAACATTTTAGCTTCGAATTGGGAAGATGAAAATACAGCTTTTTTTTTTTTTTTTTTTCCCCCAATATGCTAGTGTGAAATATGAAACCTCCTTTCGAGAGGAGTACTATTTTTATTCAAATGTTGATTTTCAAAATACCATTTCTAATTTAACTCTTTTCAACTTACAGCTCTAATGTAAAATGGAATTTAGCTGGTATTTCATTTGGGGAAAAAAAAATCCATTTTGCGACAAGTTCCACCTTTCTGATTCCCACCACTGTAATTACTTGTCATTTTTCAGAAGCTCTGAAAGTGCTTCCGGATCAGCCACCTTTGTGAAATTTTGAATTGTCAGTCTCCTTCTCAGTTGAATTCTAGTCTAAACTTTGCTGCTACCAGAGTGGGTTACAAAACAGGTCACAACTCCTTGAACATTATCCAGAAACTGATATTTCATTTAGTAGAACACGTACAAAATACAACATGACCCGTGTATAGCACCACTGCTACACCAGTGGAAGGTCAACAGTATTCTGGGAAGATCAGAGGAATTCAGATCAACAAAACAATTGCAGACTGTTTTAAAAATAAACACAAATGAATGAGGGCTGTTCTGTTTTGCCGGTGCCTCAGCACTGCATCCTGCACGTTGTATTATGATTTGCACATCAGTGTCTGTTTTATTGATTTTTAATTGAGGAAACATTTCTTAAGTGTTCACAAACCTTTGAGTAAAAAACTAAAGCGATAAATTAAACCAGACCCTGAGCGAGTACCACAGTAAATTAGTAAAGCTGGTGTGTGCATATAGCATATTTCCCCCCTGGAATTTAATTCAGAAGAATGAGCTAGGGCTCAGTGCTGATCCACTGGCACGGATGCAAAGTCTGAGCATCTGTTTCCCTTTCTGCATCCTCACTGGGGCACATGTTTTTATTGATAGACAGAACCACACATTTTTATTCAGGAAGAACAGCCCTCCTGATACTGTGCAGGAAGAATCTTCCCTACTTCGTTGGTGTATTGGTATAAATTATTGATTTGAGTTGGAAATTCTTTCTTTCAACTAAAATCAATAAATAATACCATACCAAAGAACTGTTTAGCTGCTTTGTTTTCTTTCACATCTTTCAGTTACTGTCTTACTTTTTGTATTGTCTTAAAACCACTTTTATTAAACTCCTCCAGTGTAGCTGTAGACAGTTAAGAATAGTGTCTCAGATGTAAGGTGACATGTACATAAACAGCGTGCTATACACTACATTCCTACGCTACTATTTCAAATGATCATCCAAGATGAGGAAAGGCAAAAAAGCAAATCCCAGTGTCTCCTATTTACAGTCCTGTTGGAAATGAGACTGACTATCGTGACAGGCTTATGTTTGCCTGTGCTATAGGCTTGGGAAATGAAAGAGATGAATGCAGTTTAGGACCTAACATCAACATGCAGATAAAAGCTTTGAGACAGACTTTGTTCAGTATTGTTCATTACTGGTTAATTGTCACCTTTTTTACTGTTGTGACATTTTCTTGGGTAATGGCTTGGTAACATCACTGTGGTTTTCATTCATGTGTTTTGACTAGGCAGCCTTTTTAAAGGCATGGTATGTACCTGGGATTCAGAAATCAGAGTGGGAGTTACAAAAGTGTAAGGTCAGGATGTAGACAAGGAAAGACTCAATTAACATTACACGGTGGGAAGTCTGGGTGAGAATGAGTTGTAAATTGGTTAAGTATTCTTAAGAACAAAAGTAAAAACAAAGAATCTCACAAAACAATGAAATTCCAGCAAAATTCACTTGACTGAAACAGACCTTTAAAAAATGTACTAACTAAATGATGACCTCATTATTATGCAGTACAGTAGTACATTTATATTCTCTAGAGTCTTTAAGAGAAAACATTTCTCAAGACCGCTAGCAAAACCAAGATAACTTGGTTATGTTGTGCTTAGAAACTCATAATTCTAACTTTTATGGTCAAAGCAGACTAGTGTAACAACCTGTAGAGAGCAGATTAGGGAGCATCACCCAGCAGTCCCTTTATCAGACTCATGGAAGTGCAGCCTGTCAATAAGAGCGATGCAGCAGAATGGAGTATTCTGAAGGGCACTAAGCTGTCCAGCTGGAAATTTATACCAGCAAAAGCCAGTTCCCACTTAACTATCGTGAAAAGCTTTGCAGTCATTATCAGGTGTGCCGTTTAAATAAGTTATGTATGCCATTTGTCCACTGCCTGGAGTCCTTGAAAGGCATTTTGCTGCATTTCTTGCTAGGCAAGTATTCCATTTTTAAAAGGCTGTCCTAAATCTTGAGTGCTGATGAATTGGAAGTCTCCTGATTAATAGGTTTCCAGTATGTTGCAAAAAGGAAAAAAAAAACCCCAAAAGGTGTTTTTCTCTATTTATTATTTGAGCAATCAAAAGTCTAAAGCCTTCACATTCTTTTTAGATCTTTTTTCATCAATTTTTGTTTCTAATTCAGCTGTATGTTTCAGGCTGATAATAACGTTTGTTTCAATAACAGATAAAAAGAAAATAATGTACCAGGTGTAGACTAGTAAAGGTAATATTTCATACCTAAGAAAAAAATACTATATAATCTTGGATGTCATCACAGTCATTCAGAAATGCAGGAAAAAGCTATTAATGTTAACTAAGAATGCATATTTGCTGGTGTAAGTTCATCGTTCCTTTCTGATGCAAAGCTTAGGGAGATAGTAGAAGGGGGAAATTATTTTCTCTGGTTACGATGATGTAGAAAACTTTTATTCTGTATAAATATTAATAGGAAAAAATCTAGTAATGTGGATTTGGAAGGTAAAAAAAGGTAATCATGTTGCATAGTCTGCTCTTCCTAATTTTTAATAGAATATCTGGCTACTCTGCATAGGTTCGTTTCCCTTTGTATTTACTCAAGAGTTTTTGTAATCAGTCCTTGCTGTATTTTTGGGTGGCATATTTCTAGGCAATTCTCTGTAAATTACCCAAAGTGCTTAAATGAATTTAATTAGTCTGGGTTTGATTTAGGTTTGTATGTGAGATCTTTTGTTGTCATTTTCATCAATAGTATTGTAACTGCTGGAAGGTTCTTAAAATATACATTGATACAAACCATTATAAAAATGATTTAATGAAATTTGAGATACTGCTAAAACATACACAAATTAGTACTGTAAATGATGGTTTTGTCCAAAAATGTTCTTTTGGTATTCCACAGCAATACTGTGTCTCTCCCTTCTTCTCTCCTTACTTGCTACACATAGTAAATCCCAGTTCTATCTGTGTCACCTTTTTGCCCTCTCCCTGACAGTGAGTTTTCTTCTAGTCAATGCAAATGTTCACGTAAGTCGGTATTTCCTTGGTCTATCACTTTTAAGCTTTTTTAAGATCTAACTAACTGCCTTGCAAAAATCTGGGGAACGTTTTCCTAAACAAGAGATAAAGTATCTGTGTACACCTTTCCCCTCCACAAGCTTACTGAAGATTGCTCTGGTATGTTAGAGTGTGAGAGTAGCTTGACCCAAAGGGTGAATTGGGCACTAGACACTGTTTAAAGTTGAGACCCCTATCCTGTAAGTAGGTCCACATGGACAGATCCCTGCAACTACTCAAAACTTCCATTAGATGAAGTCCCATTGTCCACGTGGATTTTCCTGCAGCATCAATGCTTTAGGCAGAGAAAATGGTGTTGATTTCACCTAGCTTTAAGTATCTAAGTTGTGGATCTGTGTATCTGAGCTAGGGCCGTCTTAGGCTCCTTGTATTCAGCAGAGAGAAGCAGGCATATCTAGCGTATCTGTCCAGAAAGAGACATCAACGTAGGTGAGACGGTTAGAAATATCTGTTGCTTTCCACAGCATATAAAGTGTCCCCAGTCTGTCTCACTTAGAGATAGGTATCTGCGTTTGATCAGATGAACCCAAGCAAAGAGCTGCAGATAGAGACACAGCCTTTTCTTATTCTCACCCTTCCTCTTTCAGGCTCCAGATGCTTGAAGCCATCTGCAAACACTGGGAAGGTCCAATCAGCCTGGCACTCTATCTTTCTGATGCAGAAGCCCAGCAATTTCTGCGCTACGCCCAGGGCTCGGAAGTACTTATGAGCCGCCACAATGTTGGCTACCATATTGTGTACAAGGAGGGACAGTTTTATCCTGTGAATCTCCTAAGGAATGTGGCCATGAAGCATATCAGCACACCATACATGTTTCTGTCCGACATTGACTTCTTGCCCATGTATGGACTCTACGAGTACCTCAGGTAAAAGGAAAGTGGAGGGATTCCCCCCACCCCCGTCAGCTTACAGATTTTTAAGGTGTGACAATGCAAGGCAAGGCATAAGTATTTTTAGAGTAGAGGAAGGGGCTCTAATTGAAAGTAAAGCAATGTGGTTATAAAAGAAAAAACTCAGGTCTAAATGTGAGCCCTGTTAGCCATCAGAGTAATTCCCTCAGAGCAGCAGTAGAATCAATTTGAAAATTGAACTAAGTATTATTAAATGTTCAAGAGCATCCTGTATTAGCAGAGATGTGAACCAGGCAATTTCCCTAAACATCCGTGGTTCTTAATGTCAGTGACAGAAAAAACATGCAAAGCATTACTGAACTTGTTGTCCATCTGACATACTCTTAATCCAGTTCCACATCTTGAAAAGAGGATGATAGTCTAACTAGCTCAAAAAAATTACTGTAATGCCAGCACTTGTCAAGGCAAAATAATTAGCATAAGGAAACTGGAAAGAGTAACCTCAGTGTGTATTGTATCATAATGACTGTGAGCAGGTTGGGCTGAGCAAACTACAGACCTCTGATCCATTAACTGAGCCTTTTTTAATAAAGACCTTTTTCCCCCTGCAGAGGCTGGTCATCTGAGGCCAAAGCATAGAGCAAGGAGGACACCGTGTGGCCAGACAGGAGGATTTCAGTGCCTTAGTCCTGACCAGTTTTGCTTTTCATCTCTGTTCACAATTTGGTAAAAGCTGGTCAAAGTGTTCTAGTGAGAGTCTGCCTGTAGATGATCCCTTTCAGTCCTTAGGCCTGAGGTTTTGGAGTGTAAAGGGAAATACACCTTCTGCTATTGTAAACTTATGGAGGAATTCCTTTGTTTCAGGCTTAACAACTCAGTAAGCATCTTCTCACTTCTCCCTCACGTGGAGAATTAATGCCTTTTCAATTTCTGCTTCTGTGTAGAGGGACAAATTCACCATTCAAAGGGCTGGAACACCTCTTCTGAAAAGAAAGGCTGAGAGAGTTGGGGTTATTCTGCTTGAAGTAAAAAAAGTGTCGGGGAGACCTGATGGCAGCCTTTCAATACTTACACAGGGGCTTATAAGATGAGCACAAAGTTTTTAGCAGGACCTGTTGAGACAGGACAAAGGGTGATGGTTTTAAACTAAAAGAGGGTAGATTTAGATTAAATATAAGGAAAAAATCGTTTAGAGTGAGGGTGGTGAAACACTGGAACAGCTTGCCCAGAGAGGATTCCATCCTGGGAAACATTCAGGGTCAAGTTGGGCAGGGCTCTGAGCAACCTGATCTAGTTGCAGATGTCCCTGCTCATTGCAAGTGGAGGTGAACCTTTAAAGGTCCTTTCCAACCCAAACTCAAACTATTCTATGATTCTATAGCTTTTAAGACACTGGTTTTCAATAATATCATTGCAATTTTATTGTGCTGTATCAGCTTGTTTCTCACTTATTTTAGGGATATTTCTTTTTCGACTTGTGCTATGAGGACTCCAAAATAATTCCATCCCTTTCACACATTCACTGTCTCAAGATATGTGTAGGGACAGTTGTTAGCCTCTCTGTTCTTTGACGTTAGTGTTGCATACTGTTACATTTCTTCAGATCAATGCTGGACACAGTAAGGGTAGCAGCTGTTGATACTGGCATGTAGCACTAAAAAAGCAACTTGCTCCTCCATGCTGCTGCTTAGTGCACTGTTGGGAGCCAGGACTGAAAGGAAGAAGAGAGACAACAGAATGATGTACCACAATATACTCAAGATACTACAACCATAGAAATAACCTTTTTATGGTGATATTGGTTTATAAACCTAATTTTACAGTTATTCCCCCACCTTAAAAAAAAAAAAAAAAAAAAAAAACCAAAACAGATTTACACTGAGGGCTGTTACATCTGAGACCTTGTGTTACTCTACCAGCCTTTTGTGAGACCCACACCACCTTAACTCAGAGTGCCTGTCTCTGTTGCCTGGGAGTATTGAAAATGCTAATCTGCTACTACCAGCTCTTTAAAAAGGGATTGGATTTTTTTTTGCCTGTGAACTAGAGGCTTTTGTTGCTTTTTCAGTAATGATTTTTCTGAGCAAAATAGCAGGGAGGAGCAGTGAGATTATTTTAAATATGGATACCGTGTATCTTTCTGCATTGACTGTTCCCACTGCCTCTGCACGTAGCTGATTAGTGCTATCTATCTGAATGGCAGCAATTGTTAGAGAGACATACAAACATTTTCATCTTCATTTCCTCAGCTAGAACAACCATAAGCAAATAGAAATAGCATGGTGTTTCAGGCATCTCTTTCTACATGATGATGTACAGACAAGTCCTTCTCTCTGCGAGTCTGGTGATTTACATATATTGTATATTGTGTCTCTACAGACAATATAGTCTCAGAAAGAAAAGACACTTGAAAAACACATTCAACGTATTTTGAAGGTGGTAACGAAAGGTTATGGCTAGTTTTGAAGGAGAAGCTGATGGTTAGGTGTCCCTCTAGGTATCTCTTGCTAGCACATAGATTTGTGCTAATTGAGCTTTTTCACAGTTGCTCAGTAAGACAATTTAAATTATTTTAATCTCCATCAACCCCCCTCCTACCTTACTCTTCTGTGAAGCACAAAAGGAAATAGATGTATCATTTAAAGATTTCCTGTTTACAAAACTCAGACACTTTCATGGTCTGTGCTGAGTCAAAGTCTTTTGTCACCTTCCCTCATTAGTTACTGAGGTCATTTTGCCATTGCCCTAGAGGTAAAAGCTCGTTCTGGTTGCTACAAATAAGGTGCGTGGGTCATCCTAAAAGTTCTTCTAACACAAAATGACTAGACAGGCTGCTTATCTACAGTTGTCATAACTAGCAACATGAGTTGTGAAGTATTTATAGTTGTTCTTCAGAGTCTCATCAAGAGAGACACTTCATGTTGTGCCTATTTTTTATTTCTTGGATACCTTTGTAGGCTATGCATTTATTGTTTTTCCAGAGACATTCTAATGAATTTAACAGTGGCCTGACAACTTTGTAGTTCTTCAAACTCTGTGACTGCCATATTCATTGATCTTGAACTAACAACTTAGAGTCCTGATAGTGGAAGCTAATTCGAATTAATGGACTCTTTTTTTTTTTTTTTTTCTTTCTTTCTTTTTTTTTTCATGAATTCAGTGCTTTAGGATTAGGTTGCCAACCTTTCTGTGTCTGAGCTTCTCTATCCTCCAGAAATAAGAATGATATTACTATCTGCCCCCATGAGGATGAAAATTCTGCATTAATTTTTGGAGAGAACTATGGAGATTAAAAGATTGATATCAACATGCTGAAGTTCATTCAACCTGTGAAGTGAATCTTGTGATTTAAGATTCATTTCTTCCATGCTTTATGAAAAATAGGGTTGATTAGTATATTTAGAAATTTATCCCAACCATCACTGTGTCAGAATGACATGCATCAGGTCTGAATGCAAAGATGCCTGGGAAACGGTTTCCTGGACAACACTAGCAAAGAGAAAGCTCTTCATAAAATCATATATCCTTATTTTGGGGTTTGGGGAAAAAGAACAGATAAAAGAAAGTGAATACCGAAACAATATTACAGTTTACCCAGTGCTAGTTTGCAAAATAACCAAATGTATCCCCTACATTATATTCCATGTACCTTGCATCACTAACAGTGAAAATTTTCCTATTTCAATTATCACAGAACCAGTCAAACAGCAAATGGTACCTCCACTCAAAACAGGAAGAAAAGTCACCTCACAGAAAAGAAAAAGTAGATTTGCTTTCAATAGGAAGAGGTTAGATTTTCAGAAGGTTGTCCAAGGAGCAGACCACCAGCCAAATTATCAGAAGAAAATGGAAGGTGTTTTTTTCTCTACCAAATCCTCCCCACCATTATGACAAGTTACATGGCCTCCATTGTCCTTTGTCATTCAGGTTCAACGCCTGGATGTCAGTACTGATTCCTTCTTGCCCTTACATTAGTCCTTTATGTCATCTATTCCACGTCAAAGGCAGGCTATTGAACTTGCAGGTCAGTGCTGCTGGACTTCTTGACTGAGCATGTCTCAACTCCCAGCTCAGTTTTGGTGAACCCTTCCACTTTGACCTTCCCAACATGCACCCCAGATGCTCACATATCTCTTGAAAATATTTCTGCAGAGATTATCCTTCTATTTTATTTCAGTCTTTAAGTACTTCCAATAGTTCTCTGTGTTTAACTACAAACATCCACTACAAACATCTTGTTTTCAGATATCTGCTTCTTTCCACTTACCTAACTTTCCATGTTGATCTTTGACGGTGCAAGGAATTTCAGCCTCTTGTACCAGTTTGTTCCCTCTGCCTTTTGGTTTTCTTCATGAAGATACTTGTCATCTGTTCTTTCTATTGGTTCTTTCCAATGGTTCTGCCATTGACACCTATATTAAATTTGCCCGTAAGAAGAGTAGAGAGTGTGCTGAAAGCATATTGGTATCCACATCATTTTTGTGCTTGTATCCCATATCTTACAAAACAATTCACATTCAACAGTTGTTTCAATGCAGCTTGCTCTCATAGTCTCTGCTGTTACCCTTGCTTGATACCTGTACCTACTTCAGCGTTGTTCAGCTTCAGTGAACTTTGGTGGGCAAGATTGTCTCCTACTTCTTGACAGTACCAAACACAGCAAGGCCTTGATTTTTGCCTGGGACTTTTGAGCTGTTCATCAAACAAAGAGAGAATAACAGACATAAATAGAAGCTCCTGTTTCCTGGCCAAGCCCAAAGGGTAAGCATCACTGAAAATGCTACCTGCTCTTTTCTAGAACTGAATCCCCAAAGCTTACCACTCAAGGCTGATGGATTGCACAGACTCCAGAAAGCCTGAGATACTAGAAGAGAAACTGTTAGTGTCCCCTGCTCTCAGAGAAGGTGTGAAGCAGAGGAAGCACTAAGAATATCATAAAGACTGGATGCTGACACTGTTCAATGATTCTGGGAGGTCTTGGAGTCTGATTCTGAAGGATTCACCTATTTATATGCAGATATCTTGGCCATTACTGATAATGAGGGAGAAGCTAGTGAAGAAAGTACAAAAATGTACAATAAGATGCTGTTAAAATCCTTCAGTTGTGGAACGTTCACTGGAATGTGGCAGTTCTTATAGAACAGGCCTATAGAGTGATGTGAATTATCTAAAATTCAGATTTTATTAAAGAGACCTGCGCCTCTTCTTTTTCTCTGATGGCACTATAAATGAATTTTAGGTATTCTGGGCCTGGGAAAGTGGTTTGTTTGGTCCTTCTGTTATGACAGTGATCCAAATTCCTTCACCTTATAAGGCTGTATAGAGTTTGCTGCTTGTCAGCATTGTCCTTGATTGCTTGTTGCAATAACATAAAAGTCAGGACAGTGAATCCTGTTAAGGGGAACTGATTTTGATAGGGAGAGAGAGGCATAGTTCTCATATGACATATGAAGATAATGAAAGGAAAATGGAGACAGTGTTATTTCTAATGACAAGCGTAGTAAGATTCATTTTGGGGATGGAAAAGTAACTTCTTTTTCTTCAGGTTTTAGTTGGTTAGAAAAGAACGGACTGAGTACCCCTGGCAGGAAGGATGTAAGTTTGCTAAGCTGTTGCTGTCCTATGGCAGTCGTCCTAAGGTCCCTGTCTGGAGAAGGGCCTTACTATGCAAAATGCAGTATGTCCACACACACATTACACCCCGAAACAGTCTCTGCACTGAACAACTTGCAGCAAAAGAAGGGAAAAAGCGAAATATCTGAGTGCACCCAGTACACAGCTCTCTTCTGCAGGAAACAGCCTCTTTGCTGTGTGTACGGAGCCAAGCACAAGTGAGCTGTGATCTCTGGGCACTACCATGTGTATGATTAACAACACTCGAAAAATACTGCTAATGCACAGTTCAGCTGATTTGCACCATGGCCTATTGCAGTAGACATGTGCCTTGCCTTGACCAAAAAAACACCATCATAGCAACAGTGTTTTTGAGAGCAAACATCTGGTCCACAGTGGTTTTAAGGTAACTAAGCCCTTGCAAGGACACACAGAGCTCTAAAACAGATAAAAAGCAAGTATGATGGCACAGCACAGAGAATAGCTAGGCTGAAGTGCAACCAAACTTTCCAGCTCCTCATCTTGTAAAGTTCCGGATGAATCCCATATTTCTTAGAACTACCATTGACTGGGCAGCTCTTGTCCATCCGTTCAACTATGTGTCTCTTACAAGGGTGGTCAGTTGGCTGTGCTCAGAGTGCTAGCTCAGCTGTGTGTGCCCCTGTTCATGCAGAGCAGCGCTGACCAGCCAGGCACCCAAGCTCTTTTTGAACTGTGGTGTTCTCCCTGCTCTTAGAGCAGTAGATCAAATGGAGAAGAAAATATGAAGCATCCCTGGGAAAAAATATGGGCCATAGTTAACATCTTACAGCATCAAACTGCCCATTCTCTGTGCTCTATTTCCAAAAGCCAAGAGATCTGCTCAGTTTAAAATTTTCCCGCTTTTATTTGTTGTTTCTCTTTTCCAGGAAGTCTGTCATCCAGCTAGACCTGGCTAACACCAAGAAAGCTCTGATTGTACCTGCTTTTGAGACCCTACGATACCGCCTCTCCTTCCCCAAGTCAAAAGCAGAACTGCTGTCTATGTTGGACATGGGAACCCTCTTCACATTCAGGTAATGGAAAGTAATGACCTCTGGTCATTTTATCTCTAAAGATTTTTTTGAGTGTTCTTGTAAATATCTGATATTCTCTCTCACTGTCAACTAGCTAGCTCCATTAAGAACGTACTGAAGGCTTTTTGTCCTTTTCAGGGAGGCAGTGAACAGAATCATCTGTGGATGTATTCCAGCTGTAAGCTCAGCATTTCATGTAGTATTATAGTCCTCTACTGAAGGACTTCAGTTGTTAAATTGAATTTGTTTTATTTTCATCGGGTTTTTTATTGCGCTACAAAATCAAGCATGACCATTACACTCATGTGCGTGTAATTTACTTTTTGGCTGCCAAATACTATCCAGATAGCTATGTCTCTCATGTGACCAAAAATAATTTCTCTCTGCTCGTTGGTTTGCTTCCTTACTGACTTAGTGGAAAAACAAATGCAGGCTTGTCATGTGCTCTTTTAAAGTGTGAAACAACTTCTTAAATAGCTTGAGTTTCTCAAGCAGAGGTAAAAGTGTACTCTGACTACAAGTTGAGAAGTGACGAACACCTAAATTTGGAGCTCCTCTCTGAAGCAGACTCCTTTTGTGGCTGTGAACAAGTCACTTCTATTATCTGCCAGACTCTTCGGTTTTAAAATGCAACTACCAGGGGTTAAGTGTCTCTTGGGGGTGTGTGGTAAGGTCTGATTAGCAGACATTTGTAAAGCATCGCCATGATGGGAAGAGTACAATATGGCCTTATGATGTTGAACAGAAAGGGGGCTTAGGAGACCTGCGCTCTCTTCTCAGCTCCACTACTACCCTGCTGGGAGGTGGTATGTGAATCAATTCACTGTCTTTTACCTCTGTTCTCCATCTCTGAAATGCAGGTAAAAATGTTCACCTTTCCTTTTCACGGTATTTTGAGATCTAGAGATAAAAACCATGAAAAAGCTAGGGATGATCCATGGCCAATGGAGCGCTTTATCTTGTCTCCCATCCTTCCCTTACTTTAGAGCTTTCCTCACACTTCTCCCATTCCCTGTATTACATGCCTCTCTTGTTGCAGTAGCCACCCTTCCCTCGGGTAGCCACCCTTCCCTTGGGTAGCCACATGCGTCTATCATAGCAGACAGCCTGTGTGAGCCTGAAGAACATAATTCTGACCCTACTTCTACCAGTGACTGCCTTGAAATAGAAACTTAAGGCAGATGAGAGGGGCCTAGCTCTCTGGAAAATAACTTAAGGATACTGATGATGGAGCAAGTGCCTTTCACTCTCCCATCATTCTTTAACAGTCAAATATAAATTAACAAAGATTTGTTGATAGAAAATAATTGTTTCTCCCATAGTTGAAACAAAAAATTGTTCCAGTGGAAAATAACGTCCTCATGATTTTCAGATGTTACATTCCACCAACAATCAAATTCTCAGCTTGCACAGCAGTGGCCTTCCACTACAGTTCTCATGTTCTAGCTGTACAGCGTGTTGGCATGTTACGTACACAGCCAGATTTGCAGATCCTTTCTTAAGTCTCATTCAGGCAAAAATGTCTTTAACATCAGTGGGAGTTTTGCCAGAGCAAGGTTAAATAAAAATTGAAGGACATGCAGTCTGTAGCTGGTGTACTTATTAATATAGGACACATTTTACAAATGCTTCCCCAGTTTGCTTTGGCTCGTTTCATTGCTTAAATCTATCAACAGCCACAAAGCAGCTGTGAGATCTGGGCTGAGAATTTCCACCTCCACCTTCAAGGTGCTTTAATAATGCTGCAATTCGAGGCTGAGCAGGTGGGAGTGAGCTGGGGAGGACTGCTGTGACAGTGATTGCTGAGAGTGCCTGCAGCATCCCAGTCCCGCGCACCACATGCTAGATTACAATCTTTCCTTCACTGAAATTGCTTTTGTCACCTCTTTTCCAAATGGTGACCTTTTCTACCTCCGGGCAGCTAAGAAGTACAAAATGGCTCTCAATTATATCACCCAGTCGCCACTAGAAGAAAAGGGAAGTCATGTAAGCATCCGTGGCTGGCAAGGGGTGCTGTGTGGCAACCCTCTGCGGCAGCAGATTGCTCTGTGCCAGCTTGCTGGCTTTGATTGCAGGGGTGCTGGCTGTGACTGTGCCTCACGAGGATGTGCCCGCTCAGTGCCAAGGTATAGCTGATGAGCCACAAACATACCACTAACACAGCTTTCAGGCACAAGGGAAACTACAGCTGGTAGAAGACATAATGTATTGAGAAAATATAACCAGCAGCAACTGATTAACTAATTAACTGATTGCATCCACAATCCAGCAAAACATTTAAGCATCTGAGAACAGAACTGGGGAAGTTTTTCTTTCACCAGATCATCTTTCTGACTGAAATTGGAAGCCTTGAGGGACATGGCAGGGAGGAAGAACGCTCCAAGAGGAATAATGATTTTGTTTCACTAACTTCAGCACAGTTTACTGTATTTTTGGAATTTTATTTTAAATAAAAGCAATCAACAACGCAAGTAAGATGAAACATTTGATCCAAAGTTGGGGAGTGGGGGTGTGTTTGCCTGTTGTTTTTCATGAACTGTGGGAAAGAAACTCATCATCATTTCACAGAGATTTGAATGATTTAGTTTGGATTTGTCAAAATTGCCAGCATAGTGAAAAATATGTCGTTCACAATTTTAGCAAAGTTCTCCTGGGAGTCGGTGAGATTGACTGTGGCCTTAAAATTCAGTGTGTATTTAAACCTTGAGTGAGAAGGGCCTGACCAGGGAAATTAGTTTTATTTCATTTGTCCTGTGAGATGGAAGACCAATATAGACAGTGAACCAATTCTCACAACTGCATTACTAAGCATAAAGTCTGTTGGAAATGATTCGCTCTTTTATGGTAGCTTCCTTTATATGGACACCATGTAATGGTGTCTGCATATCACACTTTGCAGTGCATTTCATGCAGTAATCGGCTGTTGGCCAAGACCTATCTCAAGCAAATTATATATGTGTGTATATATGTATATGGGCCTGTATATATTGTATGTACAGATATGTATATAATCCTGAACTCTCACAATTCTTGTTTTGAGTCCAATTATTCCTGTGTAATTAGTGTATGCACACTTCATCTGAGCATCCGGTACTCATTCTCCTCTGTGTCCTGACCTTAGCCATCCTTTTGTCTTCCTCTTTCCCTCAACTCATATCAGTCACTCTGAAGAGGCAATTAGATCATCTCTGGTATTATTCTGTTTAGTACAATCAAGTCTATTCCTTTCTGCTTTGTTTTCTCTCTCCAATCTCAATTCCTTATTTTCCCTTCATTGTCTCTTCCCAATTACTGCTTTTTTTCCCTGCTGATTGCCTCTCTTGACTCACAGAGGATATACTTGAGTTGATGTTACTGCTTACACTGATATCCCAAAAAAGAGCAGAAAGAAATTGGTGGATTTTATGGTTAGTGTCCGGTTCGCCTGTGTTTAAATCAGTGGGAGAGTGTTACTAGACCAATAGCAGCATTTGACTGCTTCTCTGCAGGAATCTCTCAATTAACCAAAGTTTGTATGGGGCTTTGAAGATACAAATCACTTCATAAGTGTTTAGTAGTCATTATTACTATCATAATTAATTTCAAAATGCCAGAGGTAGAATTTTAGAAGTTAAAGCATCCTTCACAAGTACATATAATTTTAAACCCCACATTGTGATTGTATTTATTTATTTCAGCATAGATAGCTGCCCATGAGTGACTGGTTAGGTTACCCACTCATTTCCAAAAGAGACCAAGAAAAGGGATAGGCTTTTTAGAGATGATTGCAGAGGGCATTAAGGATGGTACGCATCTTTGTGAATCTGGCACTGGTTTCTATTATTCTCTAGAGAATTAATTCACTATCAGGTTTGGTTTTTATACAGAAGGGCTTTGTTTTTCCAGGTCCCCAATATCTGGCCAGAGATCTGAAAGTGATACAACCTGTTTATGGTTTACAAATGCAGCCTTCAAAGGACCATGCATCCCTTGGGACCCACGTGCTGTCCTAATAGTTCTGTCCTCCTGAACAGGGAGAGTCAGCGAAGCTGACCATCTCTCTATTTTTTCCTGTTACAAGCCATACAACTATACAATCCAAGTGAAAACTCCTAGGCTGTGATTTTACATCTGTCTTTATTTAGCCAGTTGTTCTATCACCAAGTGAGACCCCCCTACCCCAGGAAGGGCAATTGGGAAAAGTAAAGGAGACCCGTGGGCCTAAATGGAAACAGAATTAACAAAATAGAAAAGTAATTAAAAATCCTAATACTAATATAAAATACACAAAGTTATACTCAGTCAACATAGTGGTCATGAGCTGCACGCTCCCAGCAGTGAATGCTGGATGTCAAGCACTGTGAGCACCACAGCTACAATGAAAACGTGATGGTCACAACAAACAGGAGAGTCAGCCTCGGGAGCAAAATGATGGGGGAGGCCCTCCAGGAATGGTGCCCATCAGAAGAAGACACTGTCCTGAGTAAATTTTCTAATTTGTAGTGAGCATGACATTTATGGTATGGAATACTTCTGTTGACCAGTTTGGGTCAGCTGCCCTGCCTTTCTCTCCTCCTAGCTTTAGCACCTGGCTAACTCAAAACTGCTGAAGACCTTCATCACAATGGAGACCCTCATACCATGGCCAGCCACAAGCAAAATAAAAGTGTCTCATCAACTTGGTTCTTACCAAATCGGGTGCTGCAGCCTCCTCAAAAACAACTGTGCTGAATACAACATTGATTCTATGAGTCTATCCCAGTGAAGCCAGGACAACACCCATGCTTTTAGTAATGGCTCACAATGTTAGGAGAATTTCTGGGGTTGAAACATTACCTCAGGTCCTAATTCTGCAAGTATTTAATGCACAAATCCCTTTACTTTTAGCACATGAGTCACCCCTGTAAATTCAATGTACCTTTCATTACAAACTGGCAGGATGTTTGTTTTGCCTCTTCAGTTATGCATCTCAGAGCATTGTAATACAGATGGTCTGCTATGCCTTTGTTTCATTATTTAATCTATGAGTCTGCAGAAAGAGCCTGTCTCATTGATTTTTGGAAAGGTGTAAGGAGAATAAGTGGGTGAGAGCGTCATTGACCCTGGCACTAATGGGGTGGATTCAAGCTGTTCTTGAAGGAGACCTGCTGTGACCTAAACAAGATTAACAAAGAATCTTTTTCTGTAAATCAAATTGATTACCTTACTGAGGATCACATGCGTACTCTCTACAATGCAAAAAGTACATTAGTAAGCCTTTATGTAATATTTTACTTATTAATTTAATTATGCACTTTGGCTCGTGCCATGGTAATAACAGTAATTAATAAAACGGAACATCTATCCAGAGCTGCAGGTGCCTCTCATATAAATTTTGAAACTGCATATAAACCAGATCGTTATTGGCACTGTGGTGTAGAAATAGCTAATTTTAGGGACCTTATCTGAGCTACAGAATTTCACACAGATTTTAGAGCACCAATGCAGCTGCTTGGTTGCTAGGAAGAAGACACAGAACTTTGTAGTGCAGATGAACTGTCTGTGTACTTCGTAATTGTTTCTCACATTAGCATTACATAGTGTTTTCACACTATCCTTCACCAACTAGATGTGTTTAAGCATTGAACACGCAGAGGCTCTGGGCGGCATGCTGGAAATAGTCCTAGAAATTGCCTTCGATATGTCCTGAAAATGGTGATGTGAACTGTATGCTAATGTCCTTATTTTTGAGCATTTCATCTAACAAGTAATATTTTGTTTCCTCGCCAAGATGCGTTCTATCTAATTGCCTCCCTACGTCCGTGCCATTTATGTCTGTTTAAGGTATCACGTCTGGACTAAAGGGCATGCGCCAACGAATTTTGCCAAGTGGCGAACAGCCACCACCCCCTACCGCGTTGAGTGGGAAGCAGACTTTGAGCCATACGTTGTTGTGAGGAAGGACTGCCCGGAGTATGACAGGCGGTTTGTTGGATTTGGCTGGAACAAAGTAGCTCACATCATGGAACTGGATGCACAGGTGAGGAGATGATGCCTGCATATCTCACCCAGGGCTGGGCAGCAGGGTTGTTAAAAGGGAATCTGTGTTCTGTAGGAAGGCTTCAGGCTTTTCATCACCAAAGTGCTCACCTGGCCTTACTGAGCTCCTTAATGAGTGTTTGGTGAGCTGGGAACACTCAGTTCAGTCCTTGTCAAGCATTAAAAAGAGAGCTGAGTCTGAGTTTATTTGTCAGTGCTGAGAAAGTTGTTGTTTCATGGTGGCACAATGCCTGCCTCCAGCCCAACAGTGTGCCTGAGGAATGCATCACTTGAGGCCAGTGTCATCACCTCCTAGGGGATGTATAGACCTAGCTGGAAGTTTTTCAGTTAAACAGAGGTTGGTGAGTCCCAAATGCTAATTTAAAATTCAAAAAGCAATCTTAAACTGAATCCAAGACAAGCATCTTCAATTTCTGGTCTGAATTTACAGCACATCTCTGCAAAGCCAAGGACCTTACATTCCCAAAGTCTCTAGGTGTGGAGCAGACTCTAGAGGATCCAGGCACTAGATCTTGGGCTAACTGCCTCTTGGATCTGTGACTTGGTATGGAGCTGCTGGGCAGAATGTATAAGAAGAAGGATGCAGAGAAAGCTCAGGAGTCCTGGACTTGCACTAGAGCTCTCAGAGCTGCCAACGTCCCTGCCACTGACCTAGATCTTAGATTCTGGCAGTGACTATGGCTCCATGGGAGCCTGCTGCTGCTGCTCACTGAAGTGGAAGGGTTTGCATCTCCCTGCTGTTCTTGGATGTGAAGCTAACCACTGTGCTAATCAACACAGTCTGGGACGTGGCATTTCTTTTCAGTTTGGTTTGTTTGTTGTTTTTTTTTAGTTTGGTTTCAGTCCCAGTTTTTAAACTTGTAGCATTTCATGCTAACCAAAAGTCATGCTTTTTGGCCATCTCTGTCCTCTGCTGTGCTAGCTTCTGCTTGGGTCTGGGATATAGCTGATCCTTCTCTGCTCAACTCTTACCATTTATGTGAAGCAGAGCAGCAGAAGGCATGCAACAAGTTACTAGGAGATCGTGTCTCTGGGTGTGGGCTACAGTCTATTTGTGTGCAGGCACGTATGTGAGAGTGATATTTTCTACTTAAAAACCCAAACGGTCACCTTGGGCTGGCAGCCACGTGCCGTCTGTTATCAGAAGGGCATTCCCAACAAATTTGTACCTACTTATGTTGAAAAAAAGTTGCTACAGGCTAGGAAAAAAAAAAATGTCCCTGATATTATGACACTGGAACAGGTTGCCCAGAGAGGTGGTGGAAGCCCCATCCTTGGAAGTTTTTAAGACCAGGCTGGATGGGGCTCTGAGCAACCTGATCCTAGTGGGAGGTGTCCCTGCCATTGGCAGGGGGGTTCGAACTAGATGATCTTTAAGGTCCCTTCCAACCTTGACAATTCTATGATTCTATGATTATCGTTAATAGTAATACTTTGGTCTACTCTAGCAGTTTAATTTTCCAGTGCACTTCCCAAACAATAATCAATTAACCATCAGTTGTGGAGATTGCCAAGGTAATGATTTATTATTTGTTAATCTGGGTAACAAAGGCTTATGTTCCCACTGGCAACTCTCATCTAGCACTCACAATTTTAACTCTTCTGTTCAGAGACCTTTGCCCAGCATACAGATTCACACATGGAAAATGGGAACATTTTTCAAAGTTGATCATAGCAGTTATTTTAAAAGGCCTAGGTTGGAACTAACTCTAGGGAATTGTTTTTCTCACTCTCGCAGCCTTAAAAACATTCTCACATTGAAAAGATGTTTCCTTTTCATCTGTAGAAACATGGGTATTGGCCTGTTCTCCCAGAAAATCAACTGGGAGGGGATGTGGGATCTCACAGCTACCTCCCTCTGTGGCATTCCTCTGCTTTGGGGTGTCCATAACTCAGGTTGCTGCCAGCTGCTTTGCTCGTTTCATTATCAGCAGGCAGAGCAGCTGCTCAATTGAATTATTTCACTGCTCCTCACAACTGTAGCATCCCTCAAGACACCTGTTTCAGACTCCTTCCCAAGGGCGTGTGCCACTACTATGCTTTAGAGCGGTACACAGCGTGGAGATAATCATCATTATTATTCTGGGGGCATGCAGATGTCCATTGAGCTGGATAATGTACAAATACATAGATAATGACAGTCTCCGTCTAAAGAATTTATAACCTGTGAGGTAGGGACAGAGGTTCCTACAAGTGCACTGTTCTCTCAGCAGATGTCTCCTTAAAGTAGAGATGGGCCATTAAGAAACCTTTCCCTGCTCTTCCAGTGACTGTGGAACTAGACTGTGAGCAATCCTTTTTCCAGGACCCCAGCCCAGTATCTTTCAAGGAGGCTTATTAGCAGCAAACTAGTAAGGTTTTAGAAGGCTTTATGTGCCTGGAGGACTGGGAGCACGGTTGTGTTGAACAGTTTACACTGCAGAGCATTGATGGTCCCTGACCATCAGGATTACAGATTTGAGATGCAAAGACAAAACAAAGAAAAGATTGCATGAGGGGGGTGTATCTTCCTCTGCAGCTTCAGCCTTTAGTTTTAAGGCCCCATAGAGACATGGTTTATAGTTCGTAGTTATCAGGTCTCCTCACTCCATCATGCCAGCCTTTGGTTTTTGTATTTGGTTCTCCATTAGTTCTAAGTCACTTTCAGCTAAATGAGTTCTGCCTGTAAGCATCAGATTATTTCGTTCATGCTGTATATTTGTCACCCCAAACAGAAGCTTAGAGGGGTCCATTCCTCATTCCCATATGACAGCATTGTAATTTGGCACAAAGATTTACTGCTTTAGAGATGTCTGGCAGGGAACAGGCATTCCCATAATGAGAAAGAAGCAACCATATAGCTGCATTTGCACCTAGCTGTCCAACACATGCTGCTGTTTCATAGGTAGGCTCTCTGGGACAGCACTGCAGCCTTAGCTACGCTTTGGGCTGGCCAGTACCACTGCCTGAGTTGGGAAATAAAGCCATATTGTGTTCTGCTCACTTCTTTCCATTTTGTTTGGGCTTCATTTTGGGCTGTGTTGCTCTTACACTTGGTTTCTGGTAGCATCATCACCCAGCAGTTTTCAGTCTTTCCCAGGCTGATCATAGCTTTTTTCAGGTGAGGAAAGATTTATAAGTGAAACAGTCATGTTTATTAGCCCACGTGTGTTCTCTCCCGTAAGTATCTTTCTCTACAAAATGGTTTTGGAATACTCTGCTTCTGTGCTGCAGATACTCTTTGCCTCTGACTCCTAAATCTACAAGTGACTGGACTTGCAAAGCTGGAGAAGTTGTGCACCGTTTCTTTCAAAGCCAGCATACTCTGTGGCCATTCTTTATCTGCTCACTGTCTTTTGCAGAGATGGTTAATGACTTAATACAGCAATAGTTATCAGAAACTGCATGAGAGCAACAGGAAATTTGCCTGTGGAGTCTTTGAAGTTTCTTTGTCATTTCATCTCATACAGGTCATGTTTTTTTTAAATTTTGTATTAAAAAAAAAGAGTCAATGTCAGCACAGAATACCAAGGTTCACTTCCCTTTTCTGCCCTGTTCCTTGCAGAAGCAGATACCTGGTTCTCGCACACCTTACACTAGTGACCCTCCAGCTTGTCTAAGAATCACTTTGTCTAGCTTTGCTCTAATGATCATATATTTAGTTAAAAAATGGAATAAATCTAACTGGAATAATTGACACTTAAATGAACCATCATTTTTTGACAACAAAAATTGTCCAAGAACTTGGTCGTATATAAATAAAGAGAATTAGTGAAGTAATTTTAGAGGAGAGGGAAAATGAGCACAGTATCTTATACTTTGTGAAGAACTTAATTTACATAAAACTTTCTCAAAGCATATGGAATTAGCAGGTCCATTTTCAGACGTTGCCTATAAGAGATATCATATTCTCCCCTCATTTCAGGTTTATAAATAGTTTGGGACAGTTTTGTCACTGTGAGTATCTTAGTATACAGGCAAAACAACGTATGTAGTGCAATGTGTGCCTTTGTAAATAAAGCTTGTTCCAGCATCCCAAGCAAGATAAATCGTAGGGGCCAAAGCATGATTTTGCACGGAGACTTGAGATTTATGCTGTGCGCAGTCACAGCTGTGTTGGTTGCAAGCAGACTACTGAAAACTCCGTGCCGCAGACATGGCGTCAGGCGTGCCTTTTGTACCATTGCCCCATCGTTTGGCTTATACGGAGTAAAACATTTTAGAAGGGAAAGTCAAGCTTTCATAAAAGCAAGAAAAAGCAACTTTAATAAAAGGCGGCTTATGTGGCATATCTGTATGTGTTTATTTCTTCTGAGACCCACACTGCACTTACCTGATGGAGCATGTTTGACCGTGGAAGCTCCACAGTGAGGTACATTGCAAGAGGTCTCAGGAACACCTTCACAGCCGGTGTCTTTCTCCCCCAGGAGTATGAGTTCACGGTGCTGCCCAACGCCTACATGATCCACATGCCACACGCCCCCAGCTTCGACATCACCAAGTTTCGCTCCAACAAGCAATACCGCATCTGTCTCAAGACGCTGAAGGAGGAGTTCCAGCAGGATATGTCGCGCCACTACGGCTTTGCAGCCCTCAAATATCTCACGGCAGAGAACAACAGCTAGCACAGCGGACCCCGTGTGCGGGAAACAGGGACACCGCGGGGAGGAGGCACTCAACGTTTGGAGCCTGGTCTTCGAACTTCGAACTGAGAAACACTTTCTGTTTTTATATCATACTTGGCAGTTCTAACAGTAGAAATTTGAAGTGACATGTCTTCGGACTATGCTCATTCGTCCCTTCCCCGACTACCCCAGGCCTTTCAGCTTTAGCATTTGTGAGATGTCAGCAAGAGGGGCCGGCCATGTGCCTGCCGTGCCGCCGGAGGTGGGGACTGGGCGGGGGCTGGGAACGCACTTTGCTCTCTTAACTGCAGAGCACAGACAGACCTTCAGAATATAGGATTTCATGTTGCTATTTAATAATTTGACATGCTTTTTATCTGTAAAGGAAGATCTTCGGGTCGCTGTCCTGTGAATTTCAAATCTGCACTATTCTAAAAGGGAACTTTTACCTGTGAACTTTCACAGGGGCCCTGTTAATATGGATGACCTTGTTAATGCAGGATGAGCCAAAGGTCTGAATTAGCCTTGAAAATGAAAGGGACGCTGATACAATACTGCACTCCAGAGAAGGCTTGTTACTGGTTTAGGTGTATACATGATACCAGTTGGTCTTTTATTCTCAAATTAGTTGTTTTATCAGGAAAATCCCCTATACCCTGCCCGACCTTTTCCCCAGTCCTAAATGCTGCTCCTTTCCTTACCAAGGAATGTCTCCCCTGTGTTTCTTTCCCATATTCATTTCTGGTGGTCCAGTAAAGAAGATCAGTAGCTCTGCCAGAAAGAGAACAAAACTTGTCAGTGTAAGATCTGTTTTCACCAGAGCGACTTGTTTGTGTGTGTCTTGTAAAATAAAGGGCCTGGCTGTAACTCTTTATCTTTTTTTAGGCAAGAGTTGGATTTTGCCTATAAGGCACATTGTGCTGGGGGATATTGATCTGTAGGCTCATTTCAGTGCATGCCCATCCTGGAAGGCATTGGGCATTGGGCTTTAAGTGGATTTCTTCTCTGAACAGGGAATATAAACATGGCAACTAGTAGCCTTGGTGCTCTCCTGCTGCCTGCTGCAAGGTCTCAGAACTACTTCGTTAAAGGAGTTTATAATTAAAAGGAGCAGAACTGTTAGGAATAATCTCCCCATTCGAGGGGGAGAAAAGAATGCATTGGGAATCCGAGTGTGAGTGTTTGCTTGAACGTGAGCTGCTCAAGTTCACAACTCAGTATACACAGGAGTATGCTGGAGGGCGGACAGTAAACCTAACAAGCAAAATGCAGAAAACAAGACACTGGACTTTTTACCATTTTCTTTATTCTTCAGTATTAATGTTGTGTTTACATGGGATGAAGAGATGAGGTTTAATGCACTACCCCTTGCAGGGCTATTTGTAATTTCTGTTGCAATGTTAATAGAGAAAGCAGAAACAACTCAGTAAGAAATGTGTCTGTCTCCCTACCCCAGATCCCCCTACAACCACACGTCACGTACCGATTACCACTGCCTGAGCTGGGAAATGGATCCACGTTGCATTCTGCTCACTTTTTTTTCCATTTTGTTTTTCAGCCACTGGACCTTCTACTTTCCTCCCCATCTCATCCCTCTAGGGCTTGATTTTATTTCTAACCTGACATTTTGTGAGAGCTTTCTGTTACAGTGGAAACCATGCAGTTAAACCAGACATTTAAACTACAAATATCAGTTCATCGTCCTGTGTATATATAAGAAAAGACAAAAAAGGCAACATCTTTGACAAGAAATAAAAAAGGGCGGGAGGCTATGTGTAATTTTCACTTCTTCCCCTGGGAGTGTTGCCTGTATAAGAATACATCACTGCATAATTTTCCAAAGTGCTTTTCTTCTGTTCTTAATAGCTTTATGTAAAGATCTACATAAAAAGCTGAAAAGAAGTGACATGAGTGCTCAGTCCTGGCTAAGATACATTCTTTTAAAAAAAACAAATGTTAACTCCCCAAGTCCTGTAGTACTCACCAGTAAGGGCCCACGTCACTGTGCATATTGAGAATGAGAAGAACCCTGCAGCACAAAGTGCTGTTGATTAGCTAAAAAAATGTGCCGAAAGAGATCAAAAGCTGATCCTAAGAGAGGCTAACACTGATTGTACGTACATAAAATCTCCAGTCAGAGCTTCAGTGTGGCCACCATTATGTTTCATACATATTAAAAACTCATTTCCAGATGTGCATTTCTCATTGGCTTCACAATATTGCCCAAGGATGGACTGGATTGCCCTGCAGTAGCATAATCTGTAGCATGAACCTGTACATTGGTTGGATGTGCCATTTGCACCATGAACATTATTCTCTCGGTAGTCACAAGATGCGGATGGGGAAGCAGGGAGAAAATCTCATTTGCTGCTTGCCTGCCTGTACAGCGAGTCATGGGACCTCCTGGGTAAGCTTAGGATTGCTGGCTGGTGTCACCAGCTCAAAGATTGGTAGTAGGTTCAAAGAGCCCCTTTTCTTTCCCCTATAGAAGCTGTACTGAATTGTGTCTGTCATGTCATGTTTGTCTGTGTGCTTCATAACTGGGAGGTGTGGGGCTTGGTTTTTTTGACACTTTTCAGCCAATTTACATGCTAGCAAATTAGGATTACATATCTGTCTGTAACTGCCAGGGTTTCTCCAACACCATGAAGAAACCACAACCAACAACAACAAAAATCCCCAACTCAAGTTATAGTACTGACTGTCTTCCAGTCTTCTGCTGTAGTAGGTATTTGCTATCGACTTTGTTACTTAATTCTCAGTTTTCTTCCTGAAATCTTCAAGAAGTATCAGGTAAACCTGGTAACTTAATGCCTTTGATTTACTGATTTGTTCCACCAACTCTCTAGAGTCTTCAGCCTGTGACTTCTCCTTATCTTTGATATTTGGAAAGTGTGAGTCTCTCATTTAGCTATCAATCCAGCGCCCTCTCTGGTGAAGACTGATGCAAATAAATCATTTAGATTCTTGGCAATGTCCTTATTGTCTTTAATTGTTTCTTCTACTTAATGTTTGGGGTGGCCTACTGGTTGTCTCCAGTTTTCTGCTTTTGGTGTACTGAGCAAATGTGCATTTTCAGTTTTAACTTCATACTATTTTCTATTTCAGATTCCATCTTAGCTTGCTCAAACTCCATCTTAACTATTAGATACCTTCCTTTCAGCTTTACAAAGTTTTGATTTCCATTCTCTGAAGACTTCCTGTTTTTCCTGAGTAACTTTGAAAATTTCCAATTTAGTCATTCCATCATTTCCTTGTCTTCCATTTATCTAAGGGAGTACCATACTCCATGGCTATTTATAAGGCCTTTCAATTTTCAATCTGAGGATTTCGGGTTTTCTAATGATTCTTTACAAGGAAAAAGGGGAGTTTGTTTTTAAATTTTTATATCAAATATCACCCTACTAGGTTTTGAGGGTTTGTATTTTCTTTATCCTTCCTAAATGCTAACCTTTTCCCAGTTAAGGGTTCAGAAATAAAATGTTTAAAAATATTTTTTTCTTCTAATTTGGGCTCTTATCTTGACACATCTTGTTCTGTGTCTCCCTTTGTCCCCTCCACTCCAAAACACTGACACATACAAATCACTGCAAACTTTTCAGTCCCAGAGCCTGAACTGTGTATTTCCCAGCACCTTCTGACAGCTCACCACATTTCAGACACAATTATTATTCCAAATAGTAATCTGCTGGCTGGCACCCAATCCTCCTATTTTTGTTTTCATGCTTCTCCCTTTGATATAACAGGCTTTTCAAGCTTAAGTTTTGGGCAAAGCATTTGCCTTTCTTTGATATCTTATTGTAACCCTCTAATATGTTTCCACGATTTCTCTCTGTTGTCACAGTATATACCTTCAAATGTTTGGCAGTAGTTTCCATCCTATCATTTTCTGGCTATGGGTCATCTACTATTTGCCTACATGTCTGACCAGAAATTGTCTTTGTTTATTCTGAATAGTCTTTAGTATCTATCAGATTTTTTTTTTCAAGTCCTACTTTTACTAACTCCTTCCAGCCTTGCTGTTTTCCTGTGTGAGCAATCTGGTTCCACTTCATGATTTGTGATTTTTTTTTCTATTTGTAATCATCATCTTGGACTCCGTGACATAAAGGAATTAGCAGCCATGCCTGCAGTTCCATCAGTTTTGTTAGACTGAATATCACATATGCTCACATTATTCCTAAATTACTTATTTTTTACCTAGTAGGCTTCATGTGGTTTGTATGTAAATTAAAAACTGCATTTTTCTTTTACTGGAACAAACGTAGGCACTTTGTAGTATTATTTGTAGTAGCTGTTGCAGCAGAGTAAGCCCTGTGTTAGAGGGAAAAGCACAAAAACCTCAGAATTGTAGCTACTGTTTCTCTCTGCAGGGGAAAATAAGGCCCTAGCTCAGCTGAACAGTTTTATAAATGCTGTGCACAAAACACATTGTACATTATTTTCTGGTAGGTATAATCATACATCGTCCAATTAAATATGAAAAATATATTTTTAATGTTCTCATTTTTACGTGCAATTCTATCCAGAAGATAATGTGTTTCCTTCTGTATCTTGCCATTTTCCCCCATAATTCCAGCCTGCCTAATAGCCCCATCTGTTTTTGGCTGAGAAGGATTAATGACCAGCAGCACTGGGAGTCCTGGCAAATCAGCAGAGATATTACTCTTAGGCATTGCACACGACATTCCTTCCTGCTCCGCCATATACTGTTTGGGTGTCTTCAGGTTTCAGTGCAGCAACAGGGGAACACAGCAAGCTCAGCAAGTGGGGTGAGCATCATTATTTATGAACTTCAAGAAGGTCCAATACATTAGATGGTGTGAGTGCTAGAAAAAGAATGTACCATTGTTAGCTCAAAAATGTTTTATTTTTGGGAGAAGAAAGACGCTAAGTTCCTGCAACTCCAGTACATGAGACAGTCTGTAACAAATAAGTCACTAGTAGACAATGACAACCAATAACTGAGTATTTCCACTGCAGTATTGAAAATGCAGAAGCATTGATAGCTAAATGAAGTCATTTTTACAGCAGTAATTCATAATGTCTATTTAGATGGTGTGTTTACATCCAAACACTTTGGGGATTATTTGAAGAATATGACTTTGGTTCACAATATAAAATTAAGTTTGGAAAAGCTTCTGGCTGTGCACAGCAAATTACAACTCAGGAAATGTTTACAAACCTGGATTTAGAAATACCTTGCTTTTATAAGAATTTGTTTTCATCAGTAGTTATACGTTCTCAAAACAAGACACAAAGTCCCTGAGAATTTCAAAAGGAGCTATGTACGTGTCAGTTGGCTGGAACATTTCCCTCTTATGACTACTTGGGATTTTGGTGTTGTTTGCTCTGCAGTGTGGAATTATTATGATCAATTGAAAAGGTAATCTGGGAATTAGAAAGCCAACCAAGTATTTCTGTGATGGATCATATTGAATGTATTTGTCCAGACCTGTTAATGGGGACTGCAATGGAAGTTGTAGCTCATTGAAGGTGTCAGGATGAAAAAGATCTGAAACCCAGGCTAAGAGCTCAGTATTTTTCAGTCATTCTCTTCAATAGTTTTCCCTCATGAGAACAGCTTCCTGTCTCCCAGCTCATTAGTATTTCTGTGGGGTGAAAATGTCCTAAACCTCTGCAGCATGGATTCAGGAGAAGTCACTGTGAAGGTGACTGCATTTGAACAACATTTGAGCTCCATAGTCCATTGCTATGAGGTACAAGATTTCAGTCCAAAAGAAATAGTCCTGACCTGAAGGTAATTCTCCAATCAGGCAGGTAGACACCACTCTCACCAAATATATTCGAGGTCCCCAAACACATGAGGCCAAGTAATTCAAACCAAGCTAAGCCTGTTCCCCAGTATTACCATTCTCAAGCAATGGATGTATGAATTTTCAGCATTAATCTTTGTAACACAAGACTCCTGCTAAGCCTGAAAAAATAGTCCTGTGAAAGTTAGGAGATCTGAAATTTCAAGTTGCTGGAGGAGCTCGTGATATGCTTGTACACCTTCTTTCTGTCCCCTGTCACATATGTAATAGGACATAGTCTCTACACAACCATTTGCAGGGCTTTTTAGGGGACTCCTCTTTCATTCTATGCACAGAGTGCATAGTGCATGGTACTCAGAGAATGAAGCAGCTGGGTGAATCTTCTTTTTACTTTTGCTCTCACTGAGCTTTTCATAATATGAGAGCTGCCTTGATTCTGAGGAAAGCCAGAGGTTTTTTACTTCTTTTTTTTTACTTCTTTTTTTTTTTTTTTTTTTTTTTTTCCCAAAGGACAGGTTTAAACTGTGATTTAAGAAAATCAATTATACCCCATGCTCTCAGACTTTCTGAGCAGAATGCCTGCAGTTCTGTTCTATGGTCTTTTCTTGTGTGGAGAGATCCGACGGAGCTGATGGAAATTACACACTCAGAGGTCTTGTAGCACTCACCCCCAACCTATGAATGCTAACAGCTGAACATGAAAGTCTGATGAAACCCAGCTCTGTCCAAGAATGTCTCCTCCATCTCTGAGAGCAGTCGAAAGTCTGTCAGGTAAGCAGTGAAAAGATGGGAGTAAATAACTGGTGAGGGGCATAAGGAGGTTGTTTTAAGTGGCCAAATTTCCAGAGGAGCAAGGAAGGCAAAAGCATTCTGAGGTCTTTGTTCGTAGGATCTATAGGTTGGACTAAGCTTGTGCCGGATCTGTGGCATTTCTTATGCAACACTGAGCAACGTGGCCTACCTGTAGTAAATCCTATGGGTTGTAAAATTCATGAAAGCCAGCACTAAGATTAAACCATTCTCATCTCAAAGATGTTCAATTTGTTTCAATTCTTTGGATTCCCACACCATTCCTTTGGTGCTCATTGGAAAAAGAAAAAGAGAAAAATAATAGCAGCTTGATAACAAGAGTCTTGACTACCCAGCCTTTTTTAAAGTGTCAGCACTGAGGTGAGTGGTTGGGGCAAGGCTGGTGTTATCAAGGTTCATATAATTTCTTCTTTTGATCTGCCTGTGGGTCTGTTGTTCCAGCAGTGCTCTCCAGCGACACTATAAGGAAAGAAAAAATTATCCAATACCGATTGATGCATGAACTCTTCATCCAAACGGAACTAACCACCAGCAGCAGGAAGGAAGCCGCACTGCTGTCTGCTTTGAGGTTTTTTTAGATGGCAATAGTGAGTTGAGTATGAAACCTACTATTCTGATGATAGACTTTGCTGAGCTTTTTAGATGTATATTTGCCATGAGTGACAGGGCCTTGGTGTTAGGAAGAGATGGGACTCAGTAGTTTTCAGGTTCAGAATAAGAACAAGAGATGTGTGTATTTTTCCTCGACACCTTGACCATTGTTTACTAATTATATTAGCATCAATTAATCCATCTGATCTGAGACTCAGTGTTCAGGCTGAGCAGTATGCTTCCGATGTCTGTGTTGACAAGACAACAGACATGAACAAAATGATGCTTTTTTTCCAAAACATCAATGAATATTGCCATAGGGCTTCAAATGAAGAGTTTACATCTTTTGCTTTTCACTATTAGGGTTTATTCAAAGAACAGCAAAGGTAATCCAAAAAAAAAAAAAAAAAAAAAGCTGTGTTTTGTAAGGAGCCACAGGGGTTAAGGTTCACAGAGATTCATCAATGCAAACTATCCACCAAGTTAACCTGCCAGCTTTTATTGTGAATGCAGAGAATACAGGCACTGTCTTCTTTCTGATTACACTTCGTAGTGCGAAACAAGCGCATGCAATAAAAACAACTCAAATCAGATCACCCAAGACCCAAACATTTTATAATTTTTATTGCTTTCATGTCCGTTGTCACATGTGAAATTCACAGCTACCAAAAAACTTTATTTTCTTAATCTGATGCAGCTTTCTTCTGCATCAATCAGGCCTGCAAACATTACAGCATTTTCTGAGGTGAAGAATGTGGGGTGTTGAGATGTCCATGGTAACACCTTTAGTGCAGATAGTGCCTTTCCAGTAGCCTAGGGGATTTTTCTTTCCTTTGTGCTATCACAGGTTTTATTTCTATCTTAGCAGCATCTCTTCCAGTAAGTATGAAAGATTACTGGCTTGTGATAGACCATTGTGTGAGTTCATTACCAAAACAATGTTTCTGGCATGGCACCTGGGCCTTCACACAAATTTATTCTGCAGTGTTTTTTTCCAATTTTAATCTTCAAGCCTACATCTGAGAGAAAATTCAACAATTTGAGGATGTAAGAATGGGATCATTATGCTATATTTTATTTTTAACATATTCATATTTTTCAAACTTTTCATCCACTACACCCATATATCTTCCAGAAAAATATTTTGAGAGGAAGAGAGTCATTGCACGTAAACCAATGGGGCTGAAATTAGCAGCATTTGTGCAGATAAGTAACCTACTCAAGGCTTAAGTTTTAGGACAAGTTTCTACAATTCAGGATCAATTTCGGGATCGTTCTACAGCAAGCCCATTCTTGGGTTTTGCACTTTTTCTCAACATTCACAATCAGCTGCACCCCTAAATCCATGTTTACACCAACCTTAGGCAGACAACATAGACAGTTTCCACAGTGTGGAAGTCTGGTGGTAACTATTACATAGAAAAAGATATCTCTCATCTCTCTACTGCTGGCTCCCTTAAACCACCAAGAACTTTAAGAGGAAAACAAATAGTTGGGCTGCTGGAGGAGAAGGGAGTGAGAGACGTAGTCCTTTAACACTGTTAATGCCAAAACAAGATCAGGTATCTTAGGACCTGAAACATTACTACAAGTTGTTATCCATACACTAGATGTCAATGGTGATCATGTGTGGCTCTGGATGAAATAATGACTTTTGAAGACTTGACATAGATCATTTGATCTGAGGCCATAGGTTTTGCTTTTCATATGTATTTGAATTGCCTTTCACAAAGCCATCTCCCAGTAGCACTGTTCCCAATGGGCAAGCACTAACTAGCACAACAAGTTTATAAATGCTCCCTTTCCTTTCAAACTCACTGTAGATCATGTTGGCATCACTTACTTTGTTTCTCCACCCTACAGCAGAGGGTCCATATCCTGAAGAAAGTTAGCACCCAAGTGATCTATATACCCAATGTACCTTGCAATGCCAGAATTCCTAGGTTTTTAGGTGCTCAGCTGGAAGCATTCAGGCCCAGATTCAGCCCATGCATCTTGGAAGCTGTCACCCACAGAGCTGGAGTTGATCACCTTAGTTTCCTTTGATAGTCAATGGAGTGAGCAGGACTTCTGCAGAGGGTATTGCTGTTCACTTAAGCCCTACATCACCCTTTGCAGTGCTGAGGGTCCCCACACAGGTGTACACCTGCCCAAAGTAACATGGGACAAATCTGGGCCAGTGAGCATCCGTTTTAGAGATACCACCTACTCATTTAAGATTGCAGGTGTCAAAATCCCTTGGAAACTAAGCAGTAAGTGCTATAAGGCCATAAACTCAGGATTAGCTGACAAACTTGAAAACAATAATCTATATGATGGAAAACGTGTGGGCGGATCAGCCGTGGGAGGAGAGCGATTTGTGGACCCGAGAGACTTAGATATGTGTTGTGACAAACAGTTTGTGCTAGCAGCCAGGAAAGCACCCTTCAGCACAAAGCTGTGGGCTTCATAATAGTGGTTAAAATATTACCCCTAGCATTGCTGGTCAAGTTGTGCAACATTCATTGCACTGTATTATCGCTGTGCAGTTCTGCCGAGAGCAGAGGCAGCATTTGCAATGTGTCAGCCAGCACTTTTCTGAAAGCACAGGTAAGAAATTCATGAGAAAGAAGAAAAAAAATCAAACCAACAACAGCCTTTAAGGAGTATTTCTTCTTAAGATTGAAACCTCATTTCTTTTCTGTCACGACCAAGGTGATTCTATGTTCTCCAGGGGAACATTGGGATGTCTTGACCTTTAGGATGAACCATGTGTGAAGCAAGGCTTCTGAATTTTTTGCAAGGCTTGTGTCACTGAAGGGTTTTGAATTTTCAACTCACCACCCTGTGAGTACATTACCTGACTGGCTGGCCTTTTGCTTGAACTAATACTGAACTCTTGTTTCCCTCCCCAGAATGGGGGAAGATCCTTAACATTTCAGGAAAGAAAAAAGGAAAATATGTTCTCTTTCCTTCTGCTGCCCCATCTCCCAAGAACCTCCCCCTCCGGTGTTAGACTGAGGCAACTTACATTTAACACGAAACACCTAGTTTACTTGTGTGCTTCAGTCCATGTGTAAGTTTTCTAGGTGACAATTTTATCGGGGAAAATGCTGGTTAGATTGTGTGTGCAAAATAAATGGCTTGTAAATATTTAAAAAGAAAGGTAAATTTTCAGTTGTGCAATAAAATTGTGAAATAATCCTCTTAATTCCTTTCCAGTGTCTGACTTCGTATGTTGGTTTCAGGATCATACCAGCTGTTCTTTCTTCAAATGGAAAGATGGAAACAAAAAAAAGAGAGGTCATAGATTGTTTTGGTTTCATCTTTAAGCTTTTTATTACTTTTTAAAATTGCCTTGTCATTCTCTTTAATCTGTTTTATTCATCCAACCCTGGTTCAATCAGACACATTAGTACAAGGCTGTTCCTACTGAAGACAGGTTAGTCATTATCTGCTTGGAGTTAATCATTTGTTTATCTGCTTTACTTGACCTTGACCTTCTTCCTGCTGTTGTCTTTCTGTAATCAAAGACAAGACTTTGGCAGATGGGGGCAGTTCTTTCAGTTCATAGTGAAGTTTGACAACAAGCACATGGATACTCTGCAATGTATGACACCTCACCACCACCATGGAAGCAAATCTAGCTAACAGGTTAGTATTGCAAATGCTTTGCTAGGTGGGAGCATGGATTTTCCATTATATAGAAGTCCTTCTCAAGATAATAGAAAAAACTATGCAAAAACCAGAAGCCTTGACTTTTCTATTAATTTAGTCTTGCTGATAGGTTTGTCAGGTGCTCAGAGCTGCAACTGCACCTCCCATAATCTCACTCGCAGCTGGTACATGCTTTAGCACAAATAAGTAGAACCATAGGAGGAGAGGTCTCTTCTTTCTTCTTCCTTCTTATGTGGTGACTTAAGGCTTCTCTTCAGGAATTCACTATCAAGAAAGGAGATGGAGGCAAGAGTAGAAAGACAGGTCAGCTGCATAATACTTTCTGGTTTGTTTTTGGTTGTTTGGGTTTCTTTAACCAAAATTCAAAGTAAGTTATACTGTAAAAGTGTGTTTGCAGGGGCTAACCACAGAGTTTAAATTTGTAGGGACATCATAAAGAATAGGATGTCCCTAGATGCGGGGTATGGAGTCTCTCTCAAAGACTGAATATGAACAAAAACTAGTGTAAATTGAGAAGCTAGCTGAGCTTCTTGTTCTTCAGACAATTACAAAATCAAACTGATTATGTGTGTGGTGGAACAGGCTGGGAGTCCAACAAGAATTAGAAAGAGCTTTGGAATCATTATCAGAAATATAATACTTGGAAAAGTATATATACATATAAATAGGTAGAGAAAGAATTCACAGAAAAAGGAAGATGAAGGGCTGGAAATATAGAAGTGGGAGTTTTATAAGCTGAACTCTGCAATCATTGGAGAGAAAGAGAAAACCTGCAGGTGTAACTCCCTTAAATTCCCTGACTTTGCAGCAAGGCAAAGCTGGCTTGCACTGGGAAATGAATGATTGAGCAGGTGCAAGAAGTGAATGGCATTAACTGTGTAAATAGCAGCTGATTTTCAATAACCAGGCTCCCAGAAGGGATCCTCTGCCTCTGCCATTTCCATATTACCCACAACTCTTCCTATCCATCCACCTCTGACAAATCAGTGATAAAGAGCAGAGCTTCCTTTAGGATTTATGTCAAATATTAATGCTCCAGCATAGATGCAGTAGGGCAGATGACAATGTGTTTACCCTGGGGTTAGAAGTTATGCCTCATCACAAGGAGGCAAGTTGAGTTCCCAAGACTGAAGTAGTGATGGGGTGATATCCAGTTCTGTACCAACTCTCTGTTGGTTCCCGGTGGTCTTTGTTTAATCACATTTACCTTCAAGTTGCTTTAAAAGGAGAGTTAGCTAGTGACTGGATCCTATGGACAGATGTGTGATGTCTCTGTTTGCTGCCTCTGGGTACATTACACAGCTCCAGAGCCGGGTATTAGGCTGGGTATCTTGAAGAGTGTTCTGCCACAGATACAGCCATTAAAAGGGCATAAAAGAGGGTTCTCTATCTCCCTAGTTCGCTACTTGAGTTTCTTTCCCATGTTTCCACAGACCAAATCTGGCTACCATTTACTCACTTCCCTATTACACAAGCACAGTCTATTATTTCTCCTTTGTCCCCCTGCCAAATTATACATCAAGAATTGCATGATTCTAGTATGAATCATATGCCCTGTATGGTCAATGTAGCTGTAAGGTACCCAGTGTCTGTGGGAGAAAACAAAAATCAAAATCTAATTCACATGTCAAAACTTGTATTTCATAGCCCAGGCACTGGAAGAGTCTGAAATATTTAGTCTTGGTAATTTTGTATTTCAAAATAAGTAGAAGCATAGTGTATTCATAGCAAAGCCAAAAAGGGGTTGGCACTTGAACTAACCCAAGTATTGCCTGGGGTAAAACCTGTAGCATCAGCTGGTCACTAAATAGCCTATGTGTACCAGGAGAGAAATAGCATTTCGCTGACATTCACACTCCCAGTTTGGCTCCAAAGCTGTCAATTTCAGGTGGTAAATGGCAACAACCTCTCAAAGCTCTCATTTCAGGCTTCTGCTGATACAGCATCTTTATTTATGTTGGGTTCTGATTTTGAAGGTTAATTTTGCAATTATAAGTACTGTACACATTTTTTTTAAACAAAAGCCAGTATTTTGAAGTGGCCACCGGGGAGAAGGATGAACAACTCTAATGGGTTCAATTCATCCTCTGCTTCAGGGCATAACAACAATTCTTAGAAGCAATTGTTCCTCTTTCCCAAACTGCATAGGCAAGTGTGAGACATCCATATATAGTTGCCTTTATCATGCCCTTGGATTATGCTTTCACTTGAGGATTTGCATGTATTTCTTGCTGAGAATAGCTCTTTCATGTTATTTTCAGGGAGCAGCCTACCTCTTGCCGCCTTGTTAGTCTCAGTACTGCTCCTACAGAGACCCAAGTCCTTGTCCCTTTTTCATCTGATTAAACTCTCACACACTAGTGCTCCTGCATAACTTCAGCAATGTTTGTGCCAAGTGGGAAACCTTTGCTTAGGTTTACGTAAAGAAATTGGGAGATCTGTGCTACTGCTACATCCTACTGATGTGTTGCTTTGTAATAATCCAGGAGAAGTTTGTAAAGTCAGGCTTGTCCATCAGGGTTACCTGGACAAACCATTAGGAAGCTTTAAGGAACCAAGCAACATCCAAAGAGTCACAGGGAAACCCCTTATTCAGTTGGCAGGCTTCTCATAGATGTTCATCATACCCAGAAGGTTGTTTGCCTTGTGTATTTGATAACAGCATATCAGCAAGTTTAATGTCCTGTAACTAATTCTTTGGTTAATGTCATATTTACCTGAATCAATTACTTGCCTCCTGGCATGCATGAAACATTAGTTGCAAGGACTTTGGGAATTGTCCATGTCATGGCATTTAAGGAGGGGTTAGCAGCACTTGGCTGCTCAGTGAGGCTGTATCTTGAAGTCAAGGATGGGAATGTGTGATGCTTTCCAGAAAGAGCACGTAGACCCTAGTTGCAATGTGTATGTCAGCACAGTACCAGTATTTAGATGTCTCTTTTCCTTTAGCCAAAGGCTGGGGGAATTCTTTATGCTTCAGTCTTGCCAGCAAACTCTTGCTAAGAAATCTGCTGAGATTCAAGAAGTTTTGTTATTTGTGTCTCTTTGGGAATCACCCAGATGATCCTAAATGGTTGTCTTCAGAGGCTTCTTCAAGGAAACTCAATTCTCAAAGGCGCAGCTAAAGTAATGCAGACATGAGATGCTCCACTAATATATCTCAGTCAACTTGGTTCCAAAATGACTTTAATAGGGGAATAAGCATCACAGCTCGGAAGGCTGCCACACTGCTCCATCAAACAGCAGACAGCTTTCAAGGACCAGAAGTGTCAGTTCATAATGACAGCGTTTATTTATATATCTATTAAGGTTTTTTTTAAAAAGCCCAACAATACCTGTTCTCAATGCTACTCTCAAGTAGCATTCCTCCTTGGAGGTCAGTTCTTGTTTTAGTGACACTGTCTTCATCATTTCATCACTTCTCTTTGTACTTTTCCATTATGGAGTGGCTCTTCAAGTAATAAGGTTGTGTGCTTTCATATGGGTAGTCTGGAAGCCTGTAAACCACAGGACACTTCAAGCATGGGGAGAGGAACTGTTGTGAGAAATTCCTCCTTGCTCTGTATGTGCTACTGCCCTCACAGAGATGATTTTTGCACCATGTCCCTCTGAGGTGCTGCAGGCTGGCAGAAAGCGTGGGAAATCTCAGGTTATTTCAGTGATACTTAGTGGTTTCCATAGGGTTATTTGGAAGGGAGGGAGCAGAGGCACAAATCTGTCCCCACACAGTGAACCCATTAACACAGCATCATCGTGCTTCTGCTTTCCAGCATAGCAGGGGTGTTTGTTTATTAAAGCGGTTTCATGCATTGGAGCTTTCTTCTCTGACAGGGAATCAATCACCTTGCTGTAGGAACGTCTGCCTATGCATGGTATAACTTAATTTTGTTGTGGTTTCCCTGCAGAGAGGGTAAGTTTATCTTGAGCAATAGAAACAATCCACCATCTCTGCTCATTCCAGTTAAGCATGAGGCATACGACCTTAATTTTAAATGTCCCTTAAAATAACAACAGGATGTTTAATTTTCAGCTGGAGCCTGTGAAAGTCCTTCTGCCACAGTGCTACACCTACTTTCCTCAGACAACAAAGTACATCAGAGGCCTGCTTGTTTATATGTCCTTCTCAACCCAATAAGGAGCAGTCACAGCCCTCACCCAGAGCTGGATGACTGCTCCCTTCATATCTCTGGCTGTCAAGGAAGGCAGAAACCATGAGCTGGGGGCCCCTTTCAGCTTGGTGTCTCGAGTTTGGTGGTTATTTAATGCACCTGAACCTTTGTGAAATGTTTGTTTCATGAGAAACAGATTTAAATTGGATGGTTCGTTGATTTGATTAAGGAAAGTGATTAGTATGGCAGTGAAAATTCGTTAGTCAAAGATTTTTAACCCAGCTGTTCCTGTGGGGGAAAAAAAAAAAAAATCAGATGGGATTTTACTGCTGATTCCAGCACTCAGTTCAGTTCGCTTTACAAGCTGATACAAAGCTAAAGGCACAGGAGCTAGAGCATTTGGTTATTTAAAAGGAAAAATATTGCAGCCTGTGTCACATCTCTGCTTGATTTTGACTAGAACAGAAAGGCGCCGGGCTGTGCATGTAGTAAGATGAGGTAAGAATTGTGTGGCTGAATCCCTCCTTTTGGGGCAGAGCTGCCATGCCAAGTTTTCTGATTCTCCCTGATTGATGGCAAATGAGGAAGCAGTGGTTTGCTGGCTGCCAGGGTGGCAGTACTGTGGGGTCTTTGTAGATACTTTCATTCCTGTCCCCATCCCCACTGTGTAGTTCAGGAGGTGGGATCAAGATGACAAGCAAATATTGAAGCCCTACCCCAAAGGCTGTAAACCTTTGTGTCGACTGAATGTCCATCTTCCATATACATTGTGATGTAGGAAAGGGGACTTAGCCCATTTTAGAACTGAGATATCTGAACTAGTTTGAGGTTAACCGGCTTGTAAATGTGTCAGTAACTTAAAAAAACCCCAAACCCAAACCAACTAGCTGAAATGCTTCAGTTATACAAAAAATCTGTATTTGCTGTGGGTGAAGGATTCATAAATGTTATATTCTCCAGGCTATTCTACAGAAAAAAACCAAAACAAAAACCAAACCAACAAAACAAAAACCAAACCAACCAAACAAACCCCAACAAACAAACAAAAAAAACAAAGAAAAAAACATAACAACAAAAAAACCAACCAAAAAAAGGCCCAGGCTTTACTAAGGGACTATTATGTTCCTTCAGCCTTGTCTCTCTTTATTGTACAGAAGAGACCAGGGAGAAAGGTAGGGAAATGGATGGAAGGAAACCAGTAAGGGGCTTATTCCTCATCCTCACCAGATACCTGGGAGTAGGAAATCTTTGTTCCTGTGTGCCAGCTTCTACTGAAAAGCTGGCGCAATGAAGCGGTTAATGGATTTTATCACCTGAAGGCCAGAAGCAAGTGGAGTAATGCAGGGGTCCTTCTTAGCACTGACCTGTGTAACATCTTTATCAGTGACATGAAGGAGGTGACAAGGTGCATATTCATCATGTTCACAGGTGACACAAAGCTGGTGATGACAGCTGGGCAGGTCAGTACAATGACAGGGAGTGTGGCCATCCAGCAGGACCTAGACAGGCTCAGGGTATGGGCTAATAGAAACCTTATGAAATTCAAGAACAAATGCCAAGTGCTGCAGCTGGGAAGGAAGAGCAATCCAGCAACCCAGGCCAGGACAGCCTGCCTAGGAGGCAGCTCTGATGAAAAGACTTGGGGTGGGGGGGGTCATTGGTGAGCAATGAGCTGATCATGAACCACCAGCAGCACTGCTAACAGGAATGGCCACCAGCCTCCTGGTCTGTATCAACAGCAGCACAGCCAACAAGGTCAAGGGAACTGATTATCCTGCTCTACACAGCACTCAGGAAGCCACACCTGAAATGCTGTACCCAGTTTTGGGCCCAGACATTATAAACTGGAGAGAATTCAGGGGAGGGCCTCCAGAATGGTTAGAGACTGGGGCTCTTGCTCTGTGAGGAGCAGATGAGGAAGCTGGGCCTGCTCAGTCTGGAGAAGTGAAGGCTTCAAGGAGACCTAGCCACAGCCCCCTTGTGGGGTCTAGGAGGAGGTTGTAAAGATGGAGCTAGTCTCTTCACAGTAATGCATAGCTTCTATGAAGGCTATGCAAATTCATCCAACCCATACTGAAATTCCTGCAACCACCCACCCATCACAGCCCTGCTCTGTCTGAGCACCTGACTGAATTGCCGCCTCATTGGCACTTCAGTCCCAACCCTTTCTGGGAGCCCAGCAAGCTCTGGCACTCTGATGCTCTCCATGTGCTCTCCCTGCACACCAGCCCTCCTGCCCTCATCTCTCTTAGCTGTGCTCTGCTCCTGTCACTACATAAACCAGTCTGTATTGCCATGACCTGAAGTTTACGGTCATAGGCAGGCAATATTTTATTACCATTTAATGCGTGAAAACTCCTACAACAGTTCTAAACTTCACTGCTTAATTTTTCGAAACAAGTGATGGGAGAGGCAATAGCTTGAACGAATGACCCAGGACAAGTAGCTCCTAGGTGGGTAAGTTAGCACCCACCTTTGTCCTGCACCCAGTTAGCTGAGGCTACAGTTCTGCCTGGCATCTTTTTAAAGGCATTAATGATGTCAAGCTGCACAGTCCAGTGCCAAAGGCTTAACCAGGCGTACTCTAAAAATACAGAGAAATCATGCAGCATAAAACTGCTTATCATTTACCTGCCTCTGAGCTGAAAGCCAATGGATAACAACTCAGACCATTGTGCATAGCAAGTGATTCAGGAAAGCCAATTGCACGGGCTGCAAGTCTGATAAGAAAAAAAGGTGTCTGTATTGAATGGATCAGACAGGTGCCTTACAGGTCCTGGTTTCCTCCACCATGGTACATAAAGTTGTTTAAGGCTGTATCAGTGAAATTAAGAGCACAATCAGGACTAGAATGCCGCAAGTCCGCAGATGGGAAATATCCTTCAGTTTTCAGACAGTGTGTGAACAGGGGCGGTCAGGCAGGGCCACCCCGATAGCTTTTGTGAGTGAAGCGGTGTGTAGATGGACTGGTATTGCCCTCTGCTGGCTGGTGCTCTGGGTCGGTGACGCTGGGTGCACGGAGCTTTGTGGGACTCTGCCAGGTTTCTCGATGTGCTCATCACAGTCTCCTTCCCTCTGTATGATACGTAGCCCAACAGCGGTTCTGCGTTCCTGCTTCTCTGGTGGCAGCTGGGCAGGGTCTAACATCATCCTTCTGTATTTGACACTTTGTTCTACTTTTTTTCTCCTGTGGGTGTAGTTTTGGCCTTGTCTTCCTCTTCTCTCTCTCAGTGTACTAGGTAATGACTTGCTTTCTGCTCTTACCTAAGTTTCTGGGGCACTATTCCCTGATGGGCACAGGCCCATTGCTTTTAGTGGCATTACATTAAGAAAAGAACAAAGCTCACAGCCCCAACATCACTTGAAGAGTCTTTAGTGCTCTCCCCATACTACATTACACACATTGCATTTTGCAGTCTTGCCCCTGGGAGAGCTGGCACTTTCCAAGGAGAATATGGATCTCTTGAACAAGATACAGGAGTGAAGGGAAGTGTAAGCCACATTTCAAGGGTGTGGAATGGAAATGGAGAGGCTTTTTAATGAGTTATTCCCATCTCTCAGATCAATAACAGCCAAGCTAGTCCCAGGGACTGAGTTTTTCTTCTACCCTTGCCTGTTAACGTGTCTCCCCATCAGAAGGACTTATGATGCTGTGCGATGTGTTGCACAAGTTTTATTTTGCTGGAGCTAATGAAGATAAAGAGCACAGAGGAAAGGCTGGTTGGAAATGATTTCCTGCAATACTAGCAACTCACATTCAGAGCCAGATAGCACCACTGGTTACAGTGTTACTTCTTCAATTTGACGTCCATAGTCTTCCTAATGAAACATTGCAGACACCTCTGCCTTGCAGAGCAACCAAACTTAGGGAGAAGGGCAGCCATGAAAACAGAGTGGGCATCACTCACCAAATACAACCAATATGCATTCTTAATAGTGCTTAGCTCCCAGTGGCACTGATGCAATAGGCATAGCAATGAACACCAAAATAAACACACTTGGTGGTGGCAGCCTGTAAAACTGGGCCGAGAAGCAGAAACCTAGGAGAAGAGCAGGGGATGAAAAGCTGAAAAAGGTCTCAAGACACTACTGGTAAAAAGATTATGAAGGATACTCAACAGGGAAAGAACCACTGCAGATGAAGGTCCTTGCTGTCTGGGGCTGAGGACCCAGATCTAATCCAGATGGAGCCCACTGACATGAGAATGTATCAGCACAGTCCAGGATAATGGAGTTGGACAGATACAGGGACAAAGTCACTGTTAAGCATGTCACGATCAGAGGATTATCATGAAGCACTGAAGTGAGAGACAGGTCAGTCACCTTACATGAGTTGGGAAGAGGTGCCCCCTGCATTCTCCAGTTGTAAGGAAAACCCTGCAAAGTGGGGCAGAAACCCCTAATGTGGGTATAAATCCCCCTGTCTTCCCTATCTGGCACTGCAGTAGCCTCAGATAATCTACTGCATTCCTTACTGTCTATGCTTAGCTATACAGAAAATCAAGACATTCTTGTGATTGCTTTACAATCTTATAACAAGGTCTCTCTGACAGTGATACACTCTTCTTGTGATTGATGGTGGTGCTCCTGTGTGGAGCAAACTTCCAAACTAGTGTCATGGAGTAGAGTCTACACTGGGGCTTTATTTCATACAATAATATTGCTTGACAGTGGCTTGGAGCCTACTCCTGCCAGATGAGCAGGAGAGATAGGATCAGTTGATCTCTCTCCCCAAGTATTTGGGACATTATCCTCCGCTGATGGTCCTTGGAGACATAACAGCAACAAAGAACATGGCCCATAGTCTCAAATTCTCCACATTAAGATTCATTGTCTCTCTTTGATGCTTTTTTGTGTGACAAGAATGCCTGGAGAATCAGGTGAAGATCCCTTGTTTGCTCAGAGTTATTTTGCACTCAGGAAAAATGGCAACAACAACAAAAATACAGATGGTAAATCATGTGGAACTTGAGAAGCTGCTGCCCTGAAACTTTACTCTGAAGGGTCGGCAGCAGAGTGATGTTAATCTAGCCTGAAAACAGCTGTTCCTTGGGGAGCAGAAAATAATTATTTTGGGGAAATCATCAGTATAATGATTTTTTTTTATTTTATCTGAAACTTTATCTGCTTGTTTCCTGCTATTGTTTTTCATTTTTGGTTTCAGCAAAGATAAGAGTTTCGTCTGGATGGCCACCCAATTATGGTGTGCATTGTTGCCTGTACTCTGAGTGAGAGCAAGAGGGAGAAGGAGAAAAAACAAGTTATGGTTAATTATAGCCACTGTTCTGCCACTAGAGACTCCTGGAATTTATCAGTCACCTTTCTGAGTACCTCATAGGAGTTACAACAGGTTTAACAACCCAAACAAGGTGAAAGTCTGTTTGAGGTAGAGAGAAATCTCTGAGGACACATTGGAAACACTTGGAGAAGGGTAAGTAGTATGTCAGACTGACATTATGGTTGGGGATAAGGTTAACCAAGAGACATTCTTAGCAAAGGACCCAAGGACTGAACAGCTGTTCCCCTGGGAGTGTGGGTCTGCTTTCTCTCAAGTGACTGATAACTTGGGAAGCTCAGTCTGGAGCATGGACAAAGCTTATGCCCCACAGTACATAGACCATAATACTTCATCCAATTCCCTTATACTCAGGCCAGATCATAAGTCTTTCTGATGTGAAGCCCTTTATGAGGGTTGTACTCACCAGGGGATGTCAGTCCTCTACTTGTCACCTTTGGAGAGTTCTGGGCCAGGATGAGGAGGACATTTCTGGAACAAGATACACAGGTTAGTTTGAACCACTGCTGCTGCTTGTAGTAGAAGCAAGGAGAAAAGACAATGTTTTGTCATCCAAGTCCTTTTAGAACATGTAGCCTGCAGCCTTTTTTTTTTTTTTTTTTGTGGGAATAAGGGAACACTTAAGAAGGAACAGTGTTCAGGATATCACAGAATCACAGAATGTCTTTGGTTGGAAGAGACCTTCAAGACCATCTAGTCCAACCTTTGACCAAATACTGCAAGCTCACCATTAAACCATCTACTTGAGCACCAGGTCCACACACCATTTAAATGCCTCCAGGGATAGTGACTCCACCACTGCCCTGGGCAGACTGTTCCAATGTTTGATAACCCTTCCAGTGAAGAAATGCTTCCTAATATCCACCCTAAATCTCCCCATGCATAGCTTGCATCCATTCCATCTAGTCCTGTCACACATCAGCAGGGAGAAGAGTCTATCCCCCTCCTCGCTCCAACCTCCTTTCAGGTAGTTGTAGAGAGCAATAAGGTCTCTCCTCAGCCTCCTCTTCTCCAGACTAAACAACTTCAGCTCCCTCAGATGCTCCTCAGAAGACTTGTTCTCCAGGCCCTTCACCAGCCTCATTGCCCTTTTCTGGACATGCTCCAGCACTTCTATGTCCTTCTTATAGTGAGGGGCCCAGAACTGAACGCAATATTCAAAGTGTGGCCTCACCAGTGCCGAGTACAGAGGGACAATCACCTCCCTATTCCTGCTGGCCACTGTGTTTCTAATACAAGCCAGGATGCCATTGGCCTTCTTGGCCACCTGCGTGCACTGTTGACTCTTATTTAGTCAACTATCGATCAATAACCCCAGGTCCTTTTCCAACTGGCAGCTTTCCAAACACATATCCCCAAGTCTGTAGGTTGTTATGACTCAAGTGCAGGATCTGGCACTTGGCCTTGTTGAACCCCATGCAATTAACCTTGGCTCACTGATCTACCCTGTCTAGGTCCTGCTGTAAAGCTTCCCTACCTTCTAGAAGATTGACACACCCACCTAGCTTGGTGTCACCTGCAAATTTACTGAGGATACACTCAATCCTCTCATCCAGATCATTAATAAAGATATTGAAGAGAACAGGCCCCAGTACTGAACCCTGGGGAACACCACCTGTGACCGGAATGTCAGTCAGATTTAGCTCCGTTCACTACCACTCTTTCAGCCTGGCCATCCAGCCAGTTTTTTTATCAAATGCAGAGTGTATTTATCCAAGCCTTGGACCATAAGTTTCTGAAGGAGAATGCTGTGGGAGACAATGTCAAAGGCTTTTCTAAAGTCCGGAGAGACAATGTCCACAGCTTTTCCCTCATCCGCTAGGTGGGTCACCTTGTTGTAGAAGGAGATCAGGTTAGTCAGGCAGGATCTGCCTTTCCTAAACCCATGCTGACTGGGCCTGATACCTGGTTGTCTTGTATGTGCCATGTGATGGCACTCAAGATGATCTGCTCCATAACCTTCCCTGGCACTGAGGTCAGACTGACAGGTCTGTAGTTCCCAGGATCATCCTTTCGGCCCTTCTTGTAGATGGGTGTCACGTTTGCTAGCTTCCAGTCAACTGGTTAGCCAGGACTGTTGATAAATAATGGAGAGTGGCTTAGTGAGTATTTCTGCCAGCTCCTTTAGTACCCTTGGGTGGATCCCATCTGGTCCCATAGACTTGTGCACATCTATGTGATACAATAGGTCACTGATCATTTCAACTTGGATTATGGGGGCTGCATTCTGCTCCCCATCCCCATCCTCCAATTCAGGGAGCTGGACCCTCAGGTAGCAACTGGCATTGCTGACAAAAACTGAGGCAAAGTGGGCACTCAGTAGCTAAGCCTTTTCCTTGTTCTTGGTCACAAGGTTCCCTCCTGTGTCCAGTAGAGAGTAGAGATTCTCCTTAGCTCTTCTTTTTACTGTTAACATATTTATAGAAACACTTTTCATGATCTTTAATGATGCTGGTTAGAGTAAGTTCTAGCTGAGCTTTAGCCTTAGTAATTTTCTCCCTACATAACCTTGCAACAACTTTGTACTCTTCCTGTATTGCCTGCCCCTTCTTCCATAGCCAGCAGACTTTCCTTTTCTTCCAGAGTTCTACCCAAAGCTCTCTGTTTAGCCAGGCTGGTCTTCTACCACGCCGACTTGTTTTACAGTACACAGGGACAGCTAGTTCCTGTGCCTTGAGGATTTCCCTCTTAAGAAATGTCCAGCCTTCATGGACTCTTTTGTCCTTGAGGGCTACCTCCCAATGGATGCCATTGACCAATCTCCTAAACGTGTCAGAGTCTTCCTCCTGGAAGTCCAAGGAGGTAGTTCTATTGACCTCTCTCCTTTCTTCCATAAGAATTGAAAACTCCACCATCTCATGGTTGCTTTTCCCAAGACAGCCACCAACCTTCATATCTCCCACTAGTCCTTCTCTGTTCACAAACAGCAGGTCAGTAAAGAGCCTTCCCTAGCTGGCTCAATCACCAGTTTTGTTAGGAAGTTATCTTCCACACACTCCGAGAATCCCTGGGACTGCTTCCTGTCTGCTGTATTGTATTTCCAACAGACATCTGGTAAGTTGAAGTCCCCCACAAGAACAAGGGCTAGCAATTCTGAGACTTTACCCAGTCACCCATAGAATACTTAATCAATCTCTTCATCCTGACTGGGTGGTCTATAACAGACCCCTACCATGACATCTGCCTTGTTAGCCTTCCCCTTAATTCTTACCCATAAGCATTCAATCCTATCATCACCATCATCATCATGCTCAAGACAGTTGAGATCTTCCCTAACATACAGGTCCACGCCACCACCTCTCCTTCTGTGTCTATCCTTTCTGAAGAACCTATAGGCATCCAACACAGCACTCCAATTATGGGATTCATTCCACCATGTTTCCATAAGGGCAATTACATCATAGTTTTCCTGTTGGCTGATAGCTTCAAGCTCTTCCTGCTTATTGCCCATGCTACACGCATTGGCATAGATGCATTTTAGTTGGTGCACCTTTTTGCATGGGAAGGGTCTAGTCCCTACGTGATCATTCACTGGCACTACTGTGAGTCCCGGCTCATCAACAGCTCTTGCGTTTTCCCTATCATATGGCCCACTGTCCTTTACAGCCCCTGAGATAGCAGTGGAGCTGGCACACCATCTCACAAACGTTCCAGGCTTGTCTTCAGCAAGCCTAGTTTTTCCCCTTTCCCCCTTCAAATCTATTTTAAGGCTCTGTCAATGAGCCCTGCCGAGTCCTGCAATAAAACCAGGAAAATGCTCAGCTGTACAACTCTTCCATTGAGTAAAATTTACTGTTTAGTGAGGGAAACCCATACTAAAATTCCACAACAAATGCTTTGTCTTCCTTTAATCTGGTCAGCATGTGAAGACCTCAAAACCTTAAAGACAGTCAAGTCCACTACAATTCTTCTTTTTTGTTGTTTGTTTCCAAAAACTAAAACCATCAATGGCCAAATTACCTGATTTACCGGACAGACTCCCCCCATTCTATTCACCTTTTATTCCTCTAGCCTGACTGAATAATAAAGATTTCCTAACTATTCAAATACATAGCCATCTATACTTATATATAAAACACCATTGAAGATTTTAAACATGGCTAAGATTCAGTGATTTCACAGGGCAGTTCAGTAGGCTTTGGGTCAAGCTGTCACATTCCTGAGAGAACAGGGTACTATATGGCATAAATAAGGCCCAAGCCACTTAAGACAGCAGTGTCTGTCCTACTGTGTCTCAAGAACTAAATGGAGAACATGAGACTCAAAGTATCACACAGTATGTCAATAATGAACCAACCTGTCAACAGTGAGATGCTCTTAGATGAAGCAGAAAGGGTGGAATGGGAAGAAGAGACTGAATATTGCATCATGCCATTTCCCATGGTCACCTAGAGATAAGACTGAAATATATCACCATGAAAGTTCCTCCAGCTCCTTTTAGGATATTTTGGGATACTGCAGCTTCAGCAGCAAGTGGACTTGTGAGCCCATCTGGGCTCAATGTACTGAGCCAAAAGCCTCATCCCAAATACCTGTATATGGCATTTGCAAAAGGTTACTGTGGAGAACTCATGTGGAAAAAGCAAGCAGTCTACATGATCTATGAGACTGACTGATCTTCCCTTAGCATGTACACATGTAGGCAGCTCAAGAGAATACAGTTGTGTTCTCTGAGTCACTTCTGGGCTTTTTCTGTTTCTTGAAGTGTCAGTATGCACTTTCCTACCAATTCAACAGAATCAGGGACAGGAGACTTGGATGTCATGAACTGTCTATGGCTTTAGGTGGTGAACCTGGAACCAATACATTAAGACACCAAGCAATTCCCTAGTCTTTTAAAACTAAGAAACTAACAAAAATTAGATGGACTTGTTGACGTTTACTTTTTCTCACATCTGTCAGCATGTCACTACTTTCAGTTCAAACCAACTCACGGTATGCTTCAGTTACTTGAGTTACATTAGAGTTTAACATTAGCTACAACTTGAGTTAATTAGAGAATAACCTAGCCTTTTTAAAACAAATGCCTTTCCAAATATTTGTGACTTTTTCTGAAGATATTTTTTGTGAGAGCCATTCTGATGTTATGCATGTCTTATAAAAGTTGCTTCTATGTTCAGGCATAGAAAGGCTGTTTTGTGTTAAAATAACAGTCTTAATGGAGCATACAACCCCTTTAGTCTCTGCTGTGTGGAGCTTTCAACCTGTTGGTAAGACAGATGTCATCAAAATACACCAGAGCTGAGCTTAAACTGCTCTTCTGCATTCGAGAAAGCTGTGCAACAAGCAGCAAAGGACCACCATTTATTCTTCATGTGCAGTGTCTTCCTGATGTCCCTGCATCTTGATGGTCACTGTTTGTCAAAAAATATTTAGAATATTGAAGAGACTTAATCTGCAGTCGCACACTACCCGCACTCCAGTGACGGCAGAACAGAGCAGGCACCCAGCGCCTCGGCTCCCGCAGCCCCGCCCAGCGCCTCACTGCCCGCCCCCCGGCCCGCCCCCAGCCAGTGCGCAGGTGCCGTCTGCCGCCGGAGGCGGTCGGGAGTTACGCCCGCGCACGGGTCCCTTTCCTGCCGGGGCGCGGGCGGGAGGCGCCGCTGGAGCTGGCCGGGTCGATCGGCGAGGCGAGGCGAGGCGAGGTGAGAGGCGCGGAGCGCAGCGGCGGGAGGTGACCGTGCTGGCCGTGCGGGTGGGCCCGGCGCTGGGGACGCCGCCAGCACCCAGGCGGAGCACGCAGCTCCGCGGGGCTGGCGCTGGGCTCCCGCCGCGCCCGGACGGCTGCGGTGACCGAGCCGCGGCTGGGTGGTGGGGCGGGCCCTGCTGCACCGGGGCCGGGCTTTGGAAGGCTGCCGGGATCAGGCCGTGCTGCTCCGGGA
>WUAM01000431.1:20337908-20374163 GCA_024336885.1 Actenoides hombroni
GCTGTATTGTATTTCCAACAGACATCTGGTAAGTTGAAGTCCCCCACAAGAACAAGGGCTAGTGATTCTGAGACCTTACCCAGCTGCCTGTAGAATACTTATCAACCTCTGATCATCAGATCATCAGATCATCCTGATTGGTTAGTCTGTAAGAGACCCCTACCATGACATCTGCCTTGTTAGCCTCCCCCCCTGATTCTTACCCATAAGCATTCAACCTTATCACCACCATCATCATCATGCTCAAGACAGTTGAAACCTTCCCTAACATACAGGGCCACACCACTGCCTCTCCTTCTGCACCTATCCTTTCTGAAGAGCCTACAGCCATCCAACACAGCACTCCAGTTATGGGATTCATCCCACCATGTTTCTGTAAGGGTAATTACATCATAGTTTTCCTGCTGGACAATAGCTTCAAGCTCTTCCTGCTTATTGCCCATGCTACGTGCATTGGCATAGATGCATTTTAGTTGGTGCAGCTTTTTGTATGGGAGGGGTCTAGTCCCTGCTTGATCATTCTCAGGCACTACTGTGAGTCCTGGCTCATCAACAGCCCTTGTGTCGTCCCTATCACATGGCCCATTGTCTTCTACAACCCCTGAGATAGCAGTGGAGCTGGGACACCGTCCCACAGATGTCCCAGGCTTGTCTCCAATGAGCCTGGTTTTTCCCCTTTCCTCCTTTGAATCTAGTTTAAAGCTCTGTCAATGAGCCTGGCCAACTCCTGTGATAAAATCCTTCCCCCTCTTTAGGACAGATGTACCCATCTGCTGCCATCAGGCCAGGCATTGTGTAGATTGACCCATGGTCAAAAAACCTGAAGTCCTGCTGGGAGCCCAGGCTCGAAGCCAAGAATTAATCTGGTGGGTTGGACCCTGCAACTAGGGGGATAGAGGAAAACACTACCTGTGCTCCCACTCCCTTGACGAGTTGAACCGAGGCCTGAAGTCTTTCTTGATAGCCCTCAGTTTTCTTCTTTCAAGTTCATCGCTGCCTACCTGGAAGTTTAATAATGAGTAATAATCCATGGGCCATACTATGGTAGGAAGCTTTCTTACTACATCCTTAATTAGGGCCCTGTGGAAGGCAACACACTTCCCTTAGAAGTGGGTCAGGTCTGCATACTGGGGCCTCTGTTCCCTTCAGAAGGGAGTCACCAATAACAATGATGCATCTCTTTTTTTTTTGATAGAAGACATTTTTATGTTGGAATATGTTGACATGTGTCAAGATGCAAGGTCACTGTTAATGGACTGGGCAAGTTCCAGGGAAGACTTTGTTGGGACTTATCTCAGTTTCCTCCCTCTGAAAAAGAAAAGGGGATCAGGCTCAGTCCCTCTGCCTATCAGTCTCACTTACACGAGCTGTGGCACAGGGACAGCACACCTCTTCAGAGTGTCCCAAGCTCTTTATATAATTTACATCCAGGGTGATTGGATTATCTGCAGAGACCATAAAGCCACAGACACTTTAAGCAGTTATTGCAACATGTTTTATGTTGGTTATTGTGGTTATGCTCCAAGGGGATTTGAGTCAGCTGTGATTCTCAACAATCCCAATTACTAATTCCTGTCTTTACAGCCCACCCAAAGAAAACTGTATTATAGCACAGACGTGTTGTCTGGTACAATCAACAGAAATTTTACTCATGCTTGGAATAAAATAGAAGAAGAGTTCTGTAATGGGCTTGGCTGAAGGGCATAGAAGCCTGGAAGTGTAAATATGCTTTGTAATTCTCTCTAGTGACTTGTCTGCCTTGAGTAAGTTGAGCTAAAACAGGCTGTGAATCTAGATTGCAGTTGTCATTCCTGGATAACTCTGTGGGTGGCCCAATGTAATCAATGTTTACAGACCCAGTCTGATTTCTCAGTATACAGTAAAAGCCAATACTCTTCAATGAGTCAGGGGAAAAAAAGAAAAGGAAAATGTTTAATCCTATGTGAAACAACGTGATGTTTTTAACTTAGGTTTCCGCTTCATTTATCACACTTATCAGAGAGGCTCAATGCCTCTATCCTGGGAACTCTTATCATTTAAGGAAGCCGAAGAAAAAGTTGTCTTAGGAAGCCATGTACTTGTGCTCCAAATGCTATAGTTAGCTAAATGTCACCTCTAGAAACATTGTAATTCAAGTTAGTGGGCTATGTGGGAATATTTCTGAGAATTTGATTTGCTTAAATCTGTCTTTGTGCCCGTAATCTCAGATCCTTGCATTGCCCTTTCAAAATGCCAAACAGCTTGGATCATTAGCACACTTTGAATTCTGTTATTTGGGTCGTGCAAATGTGACTCCTGTCCTTTAGATAGACACTTTCATGCTGTAGGGAGAGTGGGGTGGGGAAGGGGGGGATAATATTTAAAATACTGTAGGACAATTCTGATGTCATGTACAGCGTTGTAACTCCAATTAAACCTAATAGACCTATCCCAAGCCTAACTGACATGAAAAATTTGCCGAGGTATGAGAGTTTTATCATTAACTCATTTCTCTTTGAAATTTAATTTCCCCTGCAACATTTATTTTAATCAAGTTTGCTCACTACACACTCAACTTTGAATTGTAGTCCTTCTATAAGATCCTAACTTTCTGCAGAGTGATTCCATACAGAAATCCTATTGAGAAGGAAGAAGAGGCAGAGCTTTGGGCAGCCTTATTCCAGTTTGCACAGGCTACCACCTGCCCATTCAGGCTGTATGACTGTCAGGGTTGCAGGGAGATAATTCAGTGAGCTCTGTGCTATTCATATACCCTCCTGTCCTCTGCTATCTGTTTTTTCTCTCTTATTTTGGATCTCTTCTCAATTCCACAATGCAGTTTGTAATCAAAGTGATGATAATCTCTTGCCACAGTTCTTGCCAGAGAAATTGGTATTTATCTGAAGGCGTTGGGCTGGGGAAGTGGAAGGGCATAAAGGGGCCTCTAGCAGAGATGACAGTAGGATAACAGTGTAAGATTAAATGCAAGTGAGGAAAAGAGAGGGGAAAGACTGGGTTTTGAGGAAGGACTGGAAGTATGTGTGAGGAAAGAGCAAAGAGGAAAAGGAGGAAGGACAATCAGAAGGGATGAAGGGAGAGGAACAAAAAAAGAAAGAGAAAAATTGAAAAGCAGCAGTATGGGATGCCACACATGATAAAAAAAAAAAAGTGATCAAATAGGAAGGAAAAATGACACTAATATGCATAAATCAAAAACAAATTCTAACAAAGTTGAATGCCAAAGTGCTATCTATTACTGTCAATAACTACTGCATGTTGTGTTGCTTTCCACTGGGTGTAACATAGACACCAGGATGGACACTTCCAACATCATGTTTTATCACATACCTTTAAATAGTTGCTTCTTTGTCAGTAGAAAACATTTGGGTACACAGCTATTTAGCTTTTGGCCAACTGCATCCACATCCTTACAAGGGAGTCTGTTCACCTTTGTGTGTGTGTGTGTGTGTATATGTGTCACCTTTTGTGTATATGTTGATAAAGAGCATTTGCACTGCAGCTGCCATACACTCTCCTGAAATGACCTGTCATAATTCCAATGTACCTTGTAACACATGCAAACAGAGAAGTCAAAATCAGATTTCACTGAGGACCTTAATTTTAGCATTTTCCAGCTTTCAAATGCTTGAGTTTGCAACCTTGATGTTTTTAACATTTTTTTCTCTGCAATTATAAACAACACTTTACATTTCTCTGATGTATTCTGCTTGAAAATTTGATAGTATTCTATAAATATTTTTATGATTAGTCATGACAGCAGCCTTTTGAAATAAGTAACTATTTCCATTATTTCAGCTTTTGAAATGAATACATGCAGAGATCGTGCTTTACTGAGAGTCACAGAGAATGTTGGTGGATCAGAAGTGGCAGTTTCTAACTTCTACATCCTGACCTGTGATTTGACCTTCATCCGCACTTTTTTTTTCAGCTAAAAAAGTCCTTTTTAAGATCACAGAATTGCATTTGTGAACTCTGCCCAAGATGCCCTCTCATCCACCCTAAGTCTGAACAGGATGCTCATTAACCAGTAGCATCCTCAGTCTGCCTTAGGTTCACTGCAAAGGGCCACATGAATACTTTATGAATAATAAAATGGAATGGAAAAGTTTGGATAATGCAGGTGAAGTTTTCTGTAAGAGCTATGTGAATTACTAACAACAGAGCATCATTAAATTCTTGTTAGCTGAGTTTAAATTCAATCTCTTTGGAATAGTTCCTTATGTGTCCATCAGCAAAGGTCTTCTGTGCATCATGTTGCCTTTTGATAGAGCAGTCTCTGTCTGTTCAAGCTAATTACTTATGTTTTCATCCTGTCTGGTAAACAGATCTCCCCTTGTTCTTATCGCAATTCACAACTCACTTGTTTTCTGGTAGACTGCTTTATTTCTTCTGACAAGCTACAAAGGCCTCTTCTTCCAAGGCAAGAATTGAAAACAAACATTGAAAACAAGTCCAGACTGAAACTTTATAGTCCTTCGTCTCTGTACAGGCAAAATACTTCATGAATTCAGAGCAAACAAATGTTCACTCTGCCTGCGCTCACTCACCTTTTCACTCTGTTCCTCTCCCAATGGCCTCACATTTTAGTTTTACTGGTTCCCATTTCCTAAGAGTCATCTATAATGTTTCCATCTCCAAGTGCCTTCATAGAGCTTTTCCAGACCACCTTCTTTGGCTGTCTTCTCTTTAGACCCAGTCAGCTTGGTTGGGTACCATCCCTGGAACACAGGACAGTATTTGAAGCCAGTGGCAGTAGCAGGAAAAGGAGCTGGGCTGTGTGTTCGATGGTTTTGTCTAGCATGAATAATAGGAGTGTGTCACCTCAGCCCCCACCCAGCAGTGGCCCTGCTCCAGAGTTACAAACCACTTTGTGAAAATCGCTCCTCCCTGATACCTCTTATGAAACAGACCTTTCTTGACATCCTGTCTCTTCCCTACTCTTTGCCTCCTCCATCATGTGAATTGGACTGATGGATAGGCTGATACTGTAAAGCAGCCTGTGCTGAAATAAGAGGTAGACTGAGGTGTAAAACCTGGTCTCAAGATCATATTTCTACCTGTGTGCTTTGGAGCTTCTGACTTTACTCCACTTGGTGATAAATGGCAGGAGGGAGGAAGAGGAAGTGTGGAAGCCCTCCTGCTTTCATTAGGGTAAGAATGCTTAGTGTGCAGTAAATTTCTCATATTTCCAATTCAGTCTGGAGCATGTTTGCCAAGATTTAAGAGTTATAGGCCTATAAGTCAAATGCCTTGCAAAATAGGTGCCATTATTCTCCCATTTTTCACCTGAGCTTGTAAGTAAACCCCATATATCTTTGAGTCACTCTGCAGCACAGATTTCTTCCATGTCCTGTTCTGTTCTTTTATGTCAACTAAACTCCAGCAGGGTCATGATGTATGAATCTATTTCAGCAAACTAATCATGCTCAGAGCCTGATGATGGTGCTCCAACAAAAGCCATGTCATGGACACAGCATGCCAGGAGGTGTCATCAGAACTTATTCTGGTTACACCCAGCAGCACCTACAGGCAGCACCTTGACTGCTTCTTCACAGCATACACGTCAGCATCTATCATGTTAGAAGCATGGCCTACACCCTGCCATTGCTCCAGTGTCTGGGTGCTTCACAGCACGACTCTCTTGGAAGAAAAGAAACAGTCACACCTCAGTTTTGTAATGAAAGAGCTGAAATACCACCAGAGTAGTTCACTTACCCAGGGAACTCTTTATGAGGATTAAGGATGACTGGGAAGAGAAGCGATAAATAGGGATGAAGAAAAAGCAGAGGCATTCAATGTTTCGCTTTTTTTGCCTCAGTCTCTAATAATACTGGTAGGTCTTGGACTGCCCAGTCCTCTGAGTTGGAGGACCATGGCTGAGGAAACAATAGCATTAGAAAACGTTTCTTTACCAAGCTGCTAACCAAATGTTGAAACAGGCTTCCTAAAAAGGTGTTTGGCAGTGTTTAAGAGGCATTTGAACAATGCCTCTACCATGTTTTAACTTTCGGTAAGCCCTGAAGTGGTCAGTGAGTTGGACTGGATAATAATTGTAGGTCCCTTCCAACTAAGCTGCTCTGCTATGCTTTACTCTTTCATTGTGAGAGTGGTTGACGACTGGAACAGATTGCGCAGAGAGGTTGTAAAATCCCTACCCTTCAAGATACTTGAAACTCAACCAAGCATGACCCTGAGTGAGCCTTCTGTTCTAGGTGACCCTGGTCTGAGCAGGAGGACTGATCAAGACCATCTCCAGAGGCACCTCCCAAATTCACCATCTCTGTCATGCAGAGCTCTTGTGCTGGGGCCTGACTGCAGATTTCTGCCATTAAGTGTTAGTAGTGAAGTAACCTTAAAAATGTTTTCATTTTATTAGAAATGGTAGGCAGCAGTGTTGTCCCTCAGCACAGACCACTTGCTTTAGATGGTTTTTGGGTTTTATTGTTAGATGAACGCTTACGGCCCAGTGTGTGCTCTCATCTGTTGATTTTTTAGTAAAGCTACTGGTGGATTTTACTGTACTTTATGGCTGGTGGGGAAATACCCATTTTCAGTGGCATAGTGTGCTTCTCTGAGCTTTGAACATAACACCAGGTCACATAAAAAGGGAGCATGCTCAGTCAGATCTTCCCCATGTTCACTAGCTTTTTAGCAGGTTGTGAACTGAATATTAAGCTAGCGCCTGCTGTTCTCTTTGCTACTACTCCAAAACAGCACCACAAACTTTACCAAGTGCAGTGACTTTTTCAGATGCCTTTTAGCATTTTTCCACTGTATCAGCTCTCTGGGAGACAGAGATTAAATGGCTTTATGATTCGGACACTGAAAAAGTGCTCGCATTACCATAGGACTGTATCATCTTGTTTCATCTGTTAGCCTTCAGCCAGCGAGTAGTACCAGCTGGCCTGTTGGCTAAATGCTCTTTACCAAGCCTACACTGCCCAAAGTGAGTCATTATAAGACCAAAGCCTTTCGGAAGAAAAAGCCGGACGCTTGTTGTATTGAGGTTGGTGGAGGCCTTTCCCTTTGGCCTTATCACCACATACAGCCCATCTCAGGATCAGCCCTGTCCCACACTTGCTCTGCAGCATCATCACTGCTGGTTCCTGTAGTCCTGAGGAGGATGAAGGCAAGCCAGCCAAAGGCTCAATGTGTCCAGACCCTATAGGGACAGAGGCTGCAACTAAGGAGACCTCAGTGATTTCCACCAGGACACAAAGGGTCTTGGCAGCATAAAGGATGTATGTACAGAGCACTGCCTTCCCCAAAAGTGGGGAGGAGGAGGGTGATATTGCAACAAAACCTGAATGAAGACAGCCACCAGACAGGCCTGGTACAGATGCTCAAGCTCCACCATCCACTAATTAGGGGAGTCCATGGCACCTCATGACATGGCTAACCCAGCTCAGCAGCTGCAACACTTGCACCTCTTCAGACACCCAGGTTGGTACATCAGCTGAGTTGGCTCCTGCACCCTGAGTATGGAAACGTTGGGGATCTTGCATCTGATAAAACGCTTGCCCATGTGAGGTACCCTCAGCAGAGGTAGCAGCCAACCCAGCAGTGGTAAATGAGGGAGGTGAAAGAGCTACAAGACATCCAGGACAGCTTAGCCCTTTTCAGGATAGTTGGGCATTGCACAGTTCTCTTTTTGGATCTTTAACTTTTTTTTTTTTCCAGTTTTGGCATGCATGAGGTGAGCATTCTTGTCTAAAGTGTATTATGGACATCTCAGAAGGCACAGTACCATCCACCCATGCCCTTTCTTTTGGTGGATGCACTTCTACTCAGTTTGGATCAATCTTTTTATGGGAGACAGGAAGAGAGCATGCCAGTAATGCTAAATCACCTTTCTGGGCAGGAATGTAGGGAGAACAGAAAGCAAGGTAATGGGACATTAAGATCCTGGGTCAGAGTTGTGATGAACAAAAGAGATCATCTAGAAAGTCATTCTTAGGGCAAATCTTGGTTTTTGAGATGCTTCACTATCCATTTCTTCCTTCACTTTCTTCAAGGTACTTGACGTACCTGCAATTTCCTTCTACCTCCTAACCTACCCTTTATGGATGTAAAAGATGGTTGCAGCATGATGATTAGAAGAAGCCTAGGCAGGGATGATAAGCCAATGTGTGCGCACATCCATGGCAGGAACTTGCAGAAGATCCTGTTCCTCCTATGCAGAGACCCTAATTTCCCTTATAGGAAATTCTTCCCATCACCACACAGATAAGGACATGCATATGTCCCTGGAATCTGTACTTGATAATGAGCTGAAAGAAGGTTACTAGCACTGATCTCTCCCTTTGTAGAAAATAATGAAGTGCCCATAAAAACATCAAGTGTTTGGGTTTTTTTCCCTCTCCAGTGGAGGATGGTGACCTCCAGCATGGGTTGTTCAGCATGGCTAAACTGCTTCTTGTTATAGCAATAGAAGGAGCAGTCATCTGTCTGCAGAGTGGGAAAGTGGAGAGAGGAAAGGAAGATCACCTGAATGAGGAAGGATAGTGTAATTGACAGTGGAAGATAGGCAGCAGGAGATGCAAGTAGGCAAACTCAGTGCCAATGTCATATGTTAAGAAGACAAAACTGTTTTATCCTGTATGGAGTTTACAGGAGGGCTCTTAAGGCGGTAGAAATCCTGCACATCACGATCTAGAGCAACCTTGTAGGAGCACTGCAGGGGCAGGTGGGGAGCTAGGGTCATCCCATGCCTGATGGGGGTGCCTTAGGTACTTGCACAGGGACAGCCCTCAGTAATGATGAAAGTGGACAATGCAGTTACTTACACACCCATAACCTCTCCTCAGGATTAATGCATGCAGCATGTTGTTCTTCAGTTGGAAATGTTCCCAAGAAGGGACTGGCTATAGTTTTATCACTAAAGCTGGTAATTAACAGTATTTCACACCCTTCACCCAAACTAATCCTGGAAAAGAGAAACTGATATAATAACAAAATGACTAGAGAAAGCACATTTGAGAATACATTAAGGATTTTATGTGAGGAGAATAAGAACCTTTTATTAACACATACAAAAAAGTTCATTAAAATGAGATGGCTGGAAATAACAGGCCAATGCTTCAGGCCTTTCTAAATCTGACATTCCTTATTCAACTGAAACCTGTAGTAGACACTGAAATAAGTGTTGGCTTTTTTCCTTTTAAATGAGTACGCATTCCTGTATTTTTCTATTCTGTGATACTTCACAAGCATATTAAATTCCACACTTCTTTTAGCTTTGTCCAGTAGTTAAAGGAATTAAAGTTACCTGTATTGTCACATTCAGTGATTCATTAGATGTATGTAGCTGGTAGGGAAATGTTGGTAGTTAACAGAAGGGGTTTTTTTAGCATCTCTAGAAACTTAAGTCATCTAGAGAAACAATACAATTTTTGCTAGGGAGGCTGACAGAGAAATGACAAGGTAGCTTAAGACTTTGCCCCTTGACTGTTGTCTGTTACGTCTACCTTAAGCTAACAAGGCCTTTATTAGGGTCTTGAATGACAGATTAAATCCATCCCTGGTGTATTTGATAGTGTAGACCCAGCACTCTGCCACACATGAGCAAAGTCAAGGAGGGTGGCTTAATGCCCTGCCACCAGGTGTGGCAGGAGGCACATGCTTTCCCTGCAACTCAAGTGTTCTTGGTCATGGTAACAAAACCCAATTTACCACTGGACCTGGGCAAGAATTTTCCTTTGGGAATGGCACCATGGCCCTATGCCTCAGATTGCATTTAATAACTGCTTGGAGTGGACTTGGCCAAGCTGGAATAGACAGAGAGCAAAGACTGAAATGTGCCTAAGCCCAGATGGCCACCACAGCTCTCCCTCTGCTTTCCTGAGCAGTGGTCTGTGAGTCTTGATGCCATTTTACTCTTGCTGCCTTGGTAATATGTCAGTTGTTGTGTTGACTCCCCAAGGTACTTTCAGTCCAGCACCCCAGCTAGCGATATGCAGGTACAAGCATGTTTCAGCCAGACTCACCTTTTGTCCTCATCTGTAAACGCAGTGTCAAGGGCAATGTGGGGTGTGCACAGGATCCACCTCTGTCAACACACACATTCTGGGTCTTCCCTATTGAGGGTTTGAAGAGCAGGACTGAAAACATGTCATGACATCCTGGCTCTGCTTCTTGTCTTCCAGAAAAGGCCATGGTCATCACACAGACATAAGAGTCTGAGAAGTACTTTGCTAGGACCATGGTATCCAAAAATGGCTGCCTGAAGTCAAGCTTCTCAGAATGTGCTTAGGCATCTAAAAAAGGGTTTGTGGGTTTTTTTTATATAAAATGTAGAATACCTAACTTGATGTTTTCACAAACCAGGCATCAGAATGAAAAATAAGTGTCGAAATGACACCGTGGTTTGTAAAGCTCTCTTACAGGCTGAGGTGAAAAAATAAATTGAGGTTAACAAGAGACGTCAGGAAAGTGGAGAGGCAGGAAATTAAACCTTACTGTTCTCAGCGCTTACTTGGAGAAAAAAATTAATAGCATTTTGTTTTGTAGCAAACACCTTTTGTAATGGTTCCTAGCAAATATCAGCCACAGATATATTGCTGTATGAGAAAGCTGGCAAGTGACAACACAAGGAGAACAGATGGGAATGCAGAGATGGAAAAATAGGCAAAAAGGTATCCTGGCTTGCATCTTAAGTATGTATAAGGTACTACCCTGGTATCTAATTATAGGCTGTGCAGGAAGTAACAGCTATAGTTAAGGTTTCTTGACATTCTTATCTGCATGTCTTCCATTGCTTTCAATGTCAACAGATTGTTTAAGCTGCTGTTTTCCACGGTGGGTATCTGTCTCTGGCTGAATATACTCCAGACAGAATCACCCCCAACTATTTCAATGGTTTTGCAGGAGAAGAGTAGGGGAGGTAATCCTGGAACTCTACTTTACCCATCCTAAAGAAACATTTGTGGATTTTTTTTTTTTGTAATCTGTGTTTAAAGATATACCCCGCTAAAGCTTTATATTGTTTTTGACACACAGTTACTGAAACCAGTTTAATACTAAAAGAGAGCCCCCAGCATAACCACAATCCTTGTTAGCTCCAAGGTGAGATCCTTATTAGTACCTGTCAAGAAACCAAGGACAGAGCCACAGTCTTCCACCACATAATCTGGCTTCCTCTTGTCTGCTCTTTGGACCCAGTCGCTGGGCTCAGCTCTCACACTGGCACAACCCAGGATCTCTGTCTTCCTCCCACTCTGCCTGCGTCGTAATCCTGCACTTGCTGACCAAAATGGTTTTCGCTGACATGTTCCTGGCAGGCTCTAGTATTCAGGCCAGTCTGACTCGAGGCATGTCAAGGCACAGCTGTAGTATTAGTCTGATAGGTCATCGCATTTAGAATGTTTCTTTACAACCGACCAACCCAAGAGAACGCTTCTAGTGCAGTATTTGCAGAGGACACAAAAGTTATATTCATAGCTACAGGTGAGGAAATTCCTATTATTTTTATATCCCTTTAATAAATATGTGTACAAGATACAAAACTGTCTTAGTAGAGACAGTATAATCAGAAAAGGAGCTGCTTTCTTCTTTGTAGGGTAGAGTAAGGGCCAGAGTAACTATGCTGGTAGCTAACTATAAAAAATATCGGTGCCACAAAAAGGGTGAACCTCTGATGAGAGAAAAGTGAGAGAACACTCAGAGATTTACACAAAACCAGCTCATCCCTGTGCTGGGAGGCAAAGCAAGGCAAACACCTACATGAAAACTCTTAACCCTTTTTCAGGGTCAAACATTACTGAAAGAAGGTGGACATTATTGTCCTTGGATGATATGAAAACACTACAAGTAAACAGTGTGCTATTGATTCCAGTATTGTGCAGGGTTACATAATTATAGAGCAGTATGTTTTCTTCTGCTTAAGAAGGCTTACGTGTAAAATGCCCACAGCTATAAAGGCAAATGCTATCAGAACTAAGGCGGCTGTTGTGTGGAGTGCTCTGGATGGCAGGAAAAAAAAAAAAAAAGAAAAGTTAGTGAAGAAAGAGAGGAAAAGAACTGCAATTTTAAAAACAATTTTTTTTCCTCCTGGTAAAATTTAGGATAAGGTCCACTTTATCATGGATGTATAACAGTCTGAAGGAGCTGAGTTTTGGCTTATGATAACCAGAGGCCCCCAAAAAGTGTCTGAGCCACATCTGCCTCTAGACAATCCCCAGTCTTCTCCACAGGGCTCTCTAGTGGCATTGAGAAAACCCGGTGACAGGCACCTCTCAGAATCCCCTTGGGTTTAGAACATCTTACCCTTTGGAAAAGACCTGAGAAGATACTTTGCCCATGATCTTCATCTGAGTGCAAATGGACCACTCCTGAGCAGACTCGCAAAAAACTGCCTGAAGTGATACGGCAACGGACATCTTCTGACCAAAGCCCTTTAGACTTCAGCAAGCAGCACCTGGTACACACCAAGTCCTGCTAGGGAAAAGGCTGACATCTTCCTGGCTTATCCATGTGGAACTGAGGCATAGCAAATTCTGATTGAAAAGATCTGTTTGTTTGAGTGCTGCATTTTCATCTCTGAGGATGCACTGTTCAGATTTCAGTTTGTTCTGGGGTAGCATTTTTTTGGGACTATGGAGCTTAAGGCTGCACTGTGGAGGTTCAAAGTACAGTTATCACTATCTGGCACATGTAGAAAAAAGGTAAGCTGTTGGGTTTTTTTCCAATTTTGCCACAAATGAAGATATCTGACAGGATAAAATTACACCTGGGCTCCCTAGTAATCAAGGAGGATTTAATAATCCCTCTTTACCTTTGATTTTTGTTTTCCTGCAGGGCCCATTTTTTTCTGGTTGGGGCTGAATTACCTTAATATATATATTAAAAGCAATTTTGTATTACCTATCCCCCAGTACTGGGCACAGACAGACTTAACCACTTGTCATGGTTTTTCAGGGGGGGAACCAAAATTAAGTGCACTGTAGCCACCTACTCGCAGGGCTGATACACCTCTCTTTCTAGTTTCTCAGTGGTGGGATTCTGCTGAAAACACAGGTTTGTTTCAGATTTCTAGCACAAGTGGGGATCCCCAGACTGCTCTGCAACACTGTAGGACCTCCAGAGCCACAAAGGTGGCTGTTTTTTTTCTAATCAGTGCTTCTTACCAAGCTGACTGCCACAACACTGCCTTTCCCAGGACCCACCAACTTTCTCTAGCCCACAAACTAGTTTGCCACTTCACTGTTGCCTCATTACATCCAAACAGATTGTCCCAAAACATTTCTGTTTCTCTCCACTGCTTGCCCTGCTTCTTAAGGATATTAATACAGTTTATCTGCTAATTTCTACAACAAAAACCTTGCTGGAATTACTGTATATGTGTACCAGGCCAAATACAGCCCTGGCAAACCTGCATTGAAATGAATGCGGTTGTGCTAAGAGTGCATTTGTACCATTGCATTCGTTGCTCTGCCAGCAACCATTGTATGATAAGCTTTGGTACATGCAAGGTGAAACAAAAGGGTATCAGGTAAAAACAAAGTTGTTTCATCATCTGAAGAAGAGGCTGCTGTTTGGAAATGCAAAGACCTGTGTATCTCTAAACATTTTACTTCAATGCATAGTCCTGTATGACCTGTGAGGTTTCTTCATTTTTCAGGAGAAGAAATAAAAAACACCACAAAAGTGAAATATAAGAAAAATAGTTGATGAAACTTGCTCCATGGCTTTGCACTGAGGACCTTTGTGTTGTTTGCCTTTTATTAATTCGAAGAGATACTCTATCTGTGTCATAACCAGACCACAGAGGAAGCAGTATCACTACTGCTATCACAGCTCTTTCACAGCCTTTCCAAGTATAGTTCTTAAGAGCCAGTGTAAGTCTGTGATGGGTAACAGTGAAGTTAAAAAGCCACCCCTGCTTTAGAGACTAGCCACAACTTCATGCTCCCCTTCACTGACATGGTAGCAGCTGCAGCACATCAGCAAATCTGTTCTCAGTTAGGGTTTGATAAAGCATCTTGAAATACTCTGTTTATGAAAGCTGAGGGTTTCCTACTCCTTTAAAAAGCCCAGTGAGTCTAAGGGCAAGTGCTATGTCCTGCATCATGAGTTCTCACTTGATTAGCCATCTTGCTTATAGCAGTTGACAAGTAATTTGGACTGTAAAGTGCTTGAAGGATACAAAACTGTTTAGGACCTGCAGTAGTGTTTATGCAACAGGGTGAGTGACTACAGGCTTGGGACAAAGGAATGAACCTTATCCATGTTCAATTTCTGGGGTACTGATGCCTTTATTGTTGAAATGCACCCCAAGAAAACCAGTCCTCGATGTGGTTCCTTCAATGAGATTTTTCCCCACTTAAAAACCAATTGCTTCCCAGCACCACTGAGGGGTATTGAGTTCACCTGGGCAATCAATCAGCTCATTCTCACTAGTGGGTGTGGTGGATGGCTCTAAAAGTCCAGGAGGGACCCTCCACTCCTCTTTGGTGAGAAGTTATGTTGGTTTAGCAAAAGCGTTGAAGGAGTATATTATGTTGTGAAAAGTGATGAGGCTCTTCTGGGAGAGCTGATTTGGTGCTTGGAGGGGTATGTTAAAAACCAAGCAAAGGCCTACTGAGGAACTTTGAGCTAATGGAAGTTTCCAGGGAAGTTGTCTTGCTGGGTGACTTCTTGGAGATGGACGAGCTGAAATTAACGGATGTTGTCATATGGTTCTGGAAGGTAAGAAAGGTTGAAAACTTAGACTGTGACATATAACTATAGTTGATGTTGTGCAGGGACTGCTAGCCAAAAGCTTGTGAAGGTACCTCATTACTGTTTTCCTGAACATCAAAAAATCCTACAGTCACCATGGGCAAGAATTCCTGTATGTTATCATGGAATAACTGAAGCTTGTGAAGCTAACAGCATACTTATCTTCAAATAACTTGTTTGAGTGTATGTAACTAAAGACAGACTCCAAATGCCAAGTCCTAGGTAAGGTAAGTCTGTAATATGTAAATAAGTGATACATAAAGTATCTGCTTTTTTCCCTTTCCTGAGGAAGGATATGGAGAAGAATACAAGTACTTGTGAAAGGGGATAGCTGAGGGAAGGGTGGGCTTTAAAGCTTAAGGAGTCTTATTGTTCTCATACTGAATTTACTTTAGATGGCCACACTATCAAAAAGAAGTTGCTTCCTTTGACAAAGCTATCTGTTTTTCAGGGCCAGGCTTTGGTATAAGGATGATGTTTTTTGCAAGCCCTTGTCTTGGCACACGAGCTCTTGAGTCTGGGAGCACCCTTTGTAGCACTGGATCCTGAATGTCCTGAGGCAGGGCCTAGGGGTAACACTAACACCTAGTTGAACCTGTTTATGCAGCTGCACTTAGTCTAGAGCCTCTCCAGGCCTCTGGTGACCAATTGTTACACCTGATCCTGCAGGGCTGTCCCACCTACTCAGCGTTAGGTTTCCTTCCTTGTCTGGAAGAGGGTAGGGAGCACAGGTTTAAAATACCGCACAAGCTGTTGGTCTCCCGAGTCTCAGAAACCGGGCCCGAAATGTAGAAGTGAGTTTCCTATGTGCCACTAGATGGTGCCTCCTGATCGCGCTTGCTGGGAACGGCGGGGGAAATAAGTGGGGGGTGCGGGTTGCGGGAGCGGAACGACTCAGCCCCCGTCTGCGGGTGCGTGCGCAGCTGGGAACCGCGCACACGGGCGGGCAGTGCTGTCTCTCGGAGTGGAGGTTGGTTTGTGTCCTTAGGAAGACACCGAACTCTGGAAGTATTAAGCTCTGTGCTATGTGAGCTCCCCCAAATAAGAGAAGGTGCTTTAGAGAGACGAGAGGACTTCTGATTCTGTGTCATCTATGGTTTCTCGCCTTTTGGTGCAGAAGGAAATTCAGCAGCTTGTATTTGCAAGTCTACACAATTAAATGAATTGCAGGTGCAGAAGTGATCCCTGGGTCCTGCAGCCTGTTAGTGGTCTGAAGGGCTGATTTTACTCGATTAATAACGCTGTTATGGTACCAATATGGTGAAGAAAACCCTCTAAGACTTGTGTTGGAGCATTAGAAGGCAGCCGTTTTTATGGTGCCACTGGGTGCACAGGGGATCACCCCACCTAATGGGCATGCCTGGTCTCTTGGTCATGGGGGATAAATACAATTTCAAATATACATATTCATTGTATTTCTAAGAATAAATGAACATACTCATGCTTTTCCTAGAACTCAATATATGCAAATGTCGTTGACACGTACGTACTCAAATTGGTTGGCAGTCGTCAGTAGTCTTCCTCACAGTGTTCGCTAGTTGATCCTTATTCCTGTGCAGGATCAGGTCATCCTTTGTCCATTCTTGCATACACAGGGCTGGTTTGTTCTGATGTAACTTTTTCTACCAGTCTTGCTCAGGGACATGGTGTCTCAAGGCCCCCTCCTTATCACATCACACAATAAGAGTTCAGCTAAATAAACTCTTTCAACATAAGCAGAGTATTCATCATTGGAAGGTGGACTATCAGCTTTGTATCAATCAACATAAGCAAAGTATTTATTGCTAGAAAGGTGGACTATAGGCTTCTTTCAACTCTGTATCAAGGCAAGTGTGGAGGAAAAATATTGAAAAGGGCTGGAGCTCAAATACGTTTGATGTAGCAATATTAGCTAAAACAAAGCAAGCAAAAAAAAAAAGAGTATTCCCTTCATCAGGAGAAAAAAGCCCACCAAAACATCATTATTTTTAAAGTTCAAAATAGTATTTTAATTTCCTGCAACCATATTCTACATTTGTGCCATCATTCTTTTTTTTTTTTTAAATTAAGGCCTAAAACCTTCCGTTGTTAAAGTAAATTATAAAAATTAGGTCAGAGTAGCACAGGCTTGTGGCTTAGATGCCTATTACAAGTCTGTCCTTCTGGCTGCATTTAAATATGGAAAGTCAATACTACTGAAGGCAACAATATCAAATGGTACAGTCCCAGGAGATTGACTCACATGTGGATTTACTAGAAGGGCCATGATGAGTTCACTTAACTGTCACTGTCCCCTCACCCTCTCTTGCAGCACTGCCAGCACTTGTTGTCTTTGGTAGTGGAGGAACTAGGGGGTGGACGAGGGCATAGGAGGGGAGGAGCTCCACTAGCCTCTGCTTTGCTGTTCACATCAGGTCTGTGTTTGCCTCAGGGCTGGTGCATTGTCAGAAATCCCTCTCTGAGAGGATTATTCCAAAATGCTCAGGACCATATTCTGGATTGTGTAAGCCTCGGGTTACCTACATCAATGAGTGTATTTGATGACTGAATAAAACCAGACTGGTGTCTGTCACTTGTCTTAATGACAAGTACATCTTCAAAATAGATAAATATTCAACGATGTTCTCACTGCACTAGGGTTCAGCTCTATTCTTCACCTTGCCTTATTTTTTCCTCCCCCTTTTCCTTTTACTCCTGTGCTTTCTCTTCTGTTATTGTAATCATATCACTAAAGTGTGCTTTCTGCTAGGGGATGAAAGTCTTGGTTCCAAGATACATCATTCTCTGCTGCTGTGTTTCAGTGCTGTGGTTTATGCCAAGAGTGATGGGGAGGAGAAACCATGTCTAGAAGCCCTTGTGGGAAGGGTGTGCACTTTCCTGCAGTACAAATGAAAAGACAGGATGTTGCTATGTTTAGCTTGGGTTCCTCTTGGCAATAAACCATTTTCTATAAAATATCTTCCATAAACTCCAGGTGGGTCTTTGAGATCCCGTCCAGAATACTACGATTCCAATGAAAAGCACGGTGAAATGTCAAGATACTGTGTAGCACATTTGGAATGTATGATGTGAAAATATGTAAAGCTCTGAAAATCAGTTAGTTTGGGTAGTAAGAGGTAACTCTGCAATTAATGTTGTAACCACTTGAGTCCCTAGGTAATTTTATTTCATTGGTCTGTGGTGCCTACATTTCAAGAAGGATAATTAGTGGTGGGAGAGGTCTGGAAAGGTTTAGAAAGTGTTTGTAAGGCTAATTCAGGAAAATGTATGTAGTAAAAGTCATGCTTAGTTTGCTCATATGAGAGATGATTAATGTGCTATAGGAGTCTACAAAGCTCTGAGTCTACTGCTAGATGGCTCTCTAACCTAAGAGGAAATTTTGATACACAGCAGTTGGCACATGAAGTGAGGCAAAGTCTGACTAAAAATTGAGTTCCAGCTACCAACAGCGAGGATAATTGGTTAATAGGATGACTAATTGCAAGGAGGGCATGAGGACTCTGATACTTAAATCTTGATTAAAAACCTGGCACTCATTCTCAGAATGCTTTCAATCCCAATGATGGGTTCTGGGCTTGATGCAGAAATTTCAGCAATTTTAGGTCTGCTTTGTATAGGATGAACTTCACTCCCTGAAACAAAGCAATTATAGAGGAACAGCTTCTGAGTTGGTAAGTACAGTTGTGTAGACCACTTAGTAGGAATAAGGGATTCTGTTATGTAATACAAGTGAGGCTGAAACGGGATAAATGAGCTTCACACAGACACCAGCCACTAGAAAGTGAGTGCACATAAGTGTTCACTGGAGACAAGTAAGGGAGAGGGGGCAGCACAAGACTTCTGTTGTACTTTTTTGGTTTTACACCATCATACACTTACTGTGAGAGGTCAGCCTGTGGATTACAGGGCTGTGTTATCTCTGGGGCTGATCTTTTATGAAGCATGAAGAATAAAAGGAGCTGCTGTCATCTCTTTTCTTAACTTACAGCTTGGTACTATTCTCTCTCCATTATGGTGTTAAGTATTATCTTGTGAGCTCTCTGGTTTGGAAACCTACCTATGGTAAGACACCTCAGTGTTTCTCCATCCACCTCGACAGGTGTGTTGATGCTCAGTCCTATATGTCTGTAGTCAGTAGTCTGTTTTCTTCTACATTTCCTTCCTTTTTTGGATTCAGAGCCCCTTGCTTGCCTCAGGTGCATATTTGTAGCTGAGTGTGCACACTTGAGATTCTAAATAAGGGACATTGTACTGACTTGCACATAATGATGAGGTCTACTGATAAGGCTTTGTTGTGTAGCTGGGTCCCTTTGGCTAGAAGTGGAGGCAGTGTTTCTCATGCAGAGCTGTTGTGGTGACTGGGAAAATCAGCTGGAGCAAAAGGGAACCTTCCTGGTCTGTGCAACTTTGAGGGACATTTGAGGCTGTCTAAAAAACAAACTTCTTGGCTGTGTTAATAGTGCTTCAGAGCATCAATTCTCTGCCTGTAGAACAGGGTTTAGTCTGGCTTGCTCGAAAAGACTGTGTTACTCCAGCCCATTCTCTGTTACGCTCTGTGGCTAAATTGGAAAACTTTTGTAAGGAAACTTGGAGTCTATGAATGCATCCATATAGGATGTTATTCTGAAGAACACCAGATTCAGAGAAGAATGGAAGGGGTGACTTTGGAAGGGGTGACTTTGAAAGGTGCAAGTCTTACTATCAGTTAATTTGTTACTGTATGGTGCTTCCGTCAAATAGGTCCCTATAATTCTTGCACAAGAGCTCTGCTCTGTGGTCATAAGTAAGAGGCATGATGCCAAAGTGTGCTTCCAGACTTCTTTAAAATTCATACTCACAAAACAGCCTCTGAGATATTTCATTTGCAAGTGTACTACCTTGATTGGTCTCTGATTTTTTTCAGAGACCTGAGCAGCAACTCCATCTGTTGATAGCTAGAGGAACACAGCTGTTAGTGTTCCTTGTGAGACAGCAAAGAGATGCAGCTGTCTGGTGAAGCTTCTCTGAAAACTAGCTGGAGTCTTTGGAGAAACTAAGATTCCCTGGCCCTTCAGTTAAGCAAAAGTGAGCACAAAAGGCCTGTTGTGATGCATCTATTACATGGATTTTCTTGATACTGGTGTGTCCTATAGGAAAACAGAGACAATGACCAGACACCTGAGATGGAAACTTTACTGCTTCCCCCTGCTGATGGTTGAAAATTTACCTCAATGACATTTTTAAGCCTCTGTAGCTTGCAGAAGATGTAAGCCTTTCCTATTTACTCACAGGAACACTCAATGAATTTTTGTATTTAAATATCACACTCTTCATAGAGTTTGAACAAGTCCAGCTTCTGAACCATTTGTAGGCTTCATCCATGTGCAAAAACATCTTATTGCAGAGACTCTGCTCGCTCCATGGTATGAATAATGCAGAAGAATTGCTCTGTTGAAGCTGGCTTCATTGTCAGTTTAAGCTGAACATGAATAATTGAACACATTTTCTTTTCAGGGACAAGAGCAGCTGCCATCTAAGCTGTTTAACCCCCTTTGCCTTCTCACATTTCTCATTAAACTTACTAAAGCCCCTCGTGCTTAACAGTGCCATATAGGAATGCATCAAATTCATTTGGGGTTTTTCACTTGCTTGAGTTTGTGTCACAAATAATCTGCTGTGCTTATTAAGCAGAAGGCCTAAACGAGGGCTAGTTACAATTATTATACCATTTGTTTTCAGCTTTAACTGTTTCATTGCTGGCTTCCTGCAGGACTCTACTGGGACTTCAAGAGCAGGGTGCTGGTCAGCTAGTAAGTGCTTTCACAAAGCTAAACCTTCAGCAGTGAGAAATATCATTAAGACATGTCAAGAGATTAAATATTTAAGCAGTTGGTGTGGAAGCTGTGGAATTAATAGCCTGTCGTTTAAGCCTTCAAAGCTGTAACTGACTTCCCCATGGAGCACCGTTAGTTCCATTAGGTGAGGGAGGGAAACCTGTGATTCAAATTTCCCATGTAATTTTTTTTTAATGGAACTTGTAGCTTTGAAATGATGGAAGCCAGCCTGCAAAACTGAACTTGTTTGTTCAATGAGAAATTCAGTGTTTATAATCATCTGTTCTTAAATGAAGTTGTTTCTGCAGGGAAAGCATGTGTAGCCAGATGTTCTAATTAGATGTGAGGTTCATGATGGGGAAACCTGACGGGAGGGTTTGTTGTTTTTTTCTTAACCCTGATATGAGAGTCTTAGGAAATCATGAAAAAGACCAATAAAATGTTCATTCTAAGAACAGTGCAATAGCACTTAGAGTAACTGTATCATAAAACTTCACTCCTTTGAAATGCTTACTTGTAATTGCCCAATTATGCTTTTGATACAGCTATTTCATCTATATACTTGCAAATTTGACAAGTGTCTTACAAATATATTACAAGTGTCTGTCAACTCATGAGTGTACTATACACATTATAATGAGCATACTTTAAGATGTGTTTGTTTTTCCTTAGAAATTCTGTTCCTTCTTGGTTAGTAAGTCCTTCTTTACATGCTTCTTCTGAAGCATGTGAGCACATTTGGTATTGGGACTGGTGCTGTTTAATATCTTTATTGGTGACATCAACAGTTTGAGTGCACCCTCAGCAAGTTTGCTGATGACACCAAGCTGTGTGGTCTGGTTGACGTTCTGGAGGGAATGGATGCCATCTGGAGGAACCTTGATAGACTTCAGGGGTGGGCCTGTGCAAACCTCATGAAGTTCAAGAAGGCCAGCTTCAAGGTCCTGCACCTGTGTCAAAGCAATCTAACCACAAATACAGGCTGGGCAATGTGTGGATTGAGGACAGCTCTGAGGATAAGGACTTGGGTGTATTGGTGAATGAAAAGCTGGATATGAGCCAGCAATGTGCTCTTGCAGCCCAGAAAGCCAATTGCATCCTGGGCTGCATCCAAAGAAGTGTGGCCAGCAGGTGAAGGAAGGAGATTCTCCCCCTCTACTCTGCTTTCTCAAGACCCCACCTGGAGTACTGTGTCCATCTCTGGTGCACCCAGCATAAGAAAGACATGGCCATGTTCGAGAAGGTCCAGAGGAGGGCCATGAAGATGATCAGGATGCTGAAGCACATCCCTTGTGAGGACAGGCTGAGAAAGTTGGGATTGTTCAGCCTGGAGAATAGAAGGTTCTAGGGAGACCTTATAGCAGCCTTCCAGTACTTAAAGGGGGGCCTATAAGGAAGATTTGGAGGAACTCTTTGTCAGGGAGTATAGTGACAAGATGATGGGTAACCATTTTAAACTGAAAGAGGGTATATTTAGATTAGTTATTAGGATGAAATTCTTCACAGTTAGGGTAGTGAGACACTGGAACACATTACCCAGAGAAGCTGTGAGTGATCCATCTCTAGAAGTGTTCAAGGCCAGGTTGGATGGGGTTTTGAGCAACCTGATCTAATGGAAGGTGTCCTTCCTGGCAGGGGAGTTGGAGCTATATGATCTCTAAGGTTATTTCCAACCCAAACCAAAGCTGTCTCTGAAAATAATGTTCTTGAAGGGAACAAGGGGAACTGAGTGTGGGAGTGTCTTCATCCTTCCAGAAATATACTTCTAGAAATAAACTGCCTCATATTTTAGATACCATGATGAAATTGTTTGGATTCTGTGGAATTGATGTCTTATAGCAAGGCGTGGGCTGTTCTGTGGTGTTATGGGAAGCAGAAAAACAGTTCTGTGCAACTGGCTGTACGATAGCTGTTGGAGGAAAGCTGTAATGACTCACAGCCTGTGTGATACCTTGTGTCTTATGGTACTCTTTAGAATTGCAGAGTCTTTTGCCAAAGCTTCCTTTCCCAGCAGCTGTAAAGTTGGCTCTCAAATTCCAGCATCCAGATTGGATGTGTTCTAGTGGTGTCATGGCTTTGACCCTGTGAAATTGGTAGTGCAGTGTGGGATTTCTGCTTTAAAAAAAAATAAAAATAAAGAAAAATCTAGACTGCTGAACAGATGTGCTTCAGGAAAAGAACTAAGAGACAGGAGCAGGGGACCTGGATGATCTGAGACCCAGTCGCTGTCACTGCAGTAAAATAGGTGGGGATTGAATCTTTTGCATTTTATGACCTGTGTCCTGCTAGTGGCCTGACCATAGTGTATGGGGATGCTGATGAGTTGCCTGATCTTTACTGAGCTTAGCTACATCCGTGCAGTAAAGACCCTGTGTATTATGTTCACTTTACGCTGAGCAGGGCTCTGCTGAGAAGGGCCACACTTGCAGCTTCCTTTAGAGGAGAATCCAAAGGACTGTGGCTCCTACCAGTAACATTTTTGAGAGGAATCTGGAAAAGGCTCACTTTCCCAGCCCTCTTGCCGCAGAAAGATTTTTATTTTTTTTTCCTGACAAGGAAGCACCACAAAATCCTGGAAATGTGATTGCACCATTAATTAAACACTGCTTTAAAGCTTTTTTAAAAAGCCATCTGCCCAGAGCCTTTTCTTTGCAGATGTCTTAGCCTGACTTAGAAATTTCATCTAGTTTCAGGCAGCCCATTTACTGAAAGCAGTACACTAGCTGAGCAAAAGGCACTTAGGAAGTTAGGGAGAGAAATAAAACTTAAACATGAGCACTTTCGTCTTGTTTGGTCTGAACAGTAAACAACCCCAAAGAGACCATGGCAATCTGCCTCCTCAGCTGTGCTAGTGAGGCAGAGAGAGAAGTCTAAGTCACTTGGGTATGTTGCAGGTCCAAAAGTGATTTTTAGCCCACACAGATTAGGATGTCTCTCCAATTCTTGCTGAAAGGTCCCTCTATTTTTTATTTTTTTTAAACCTTTTAAAAAGTGGCAGTAGGCAATGCAGAAATAAGTTTTTGTTGGTCTTCAGGAAGTGCTCAAGTTGTTACTTTTCAGTGAGTAAGTTGGTGAGAAGTGAATGAAACAGCAGAAGTCATCTTGCATAATATAAAAAAATGGGAGTCCCAATGCACAAGGGATGCAGCAATTGCTACAAGGCAGGATGTGAGGAAAGTTATTCCTACAGCTGTTTCATTGCTCTCTCAAAGCTTTTTTGATGTATTATGTCTGTTTCTACTCTTCAGCTTTGGTTTGTGTTTAACAGGGTAAATTCAGCTGGGGGGAAGCCACCTGAAGGCATTGCTGTTGCTGCAGGTTGAATAACATTGGCTACCCTTTACAGTTCAGTGCCTTTGTCTGGTAGATGGGTAAATCTCAGAAGGCCTGATCTGATAAAAGGATCAGAGATAATGGGCTGTTCACTGAGATAAATTCTTGAGTTTTGAATGTGGTTTTTCAGACAACATAGTAGTAAAAATGACATATTCATTTTGTACAGCCTGCATGTGGCTTAGTACTTGGTGGCCTGTCCTTGGCCATACAGCAGATCTGAAGATGTGATCAGTGCTAATGTGTGGTAGCTACAAATGATAGGAGGAGATGTCACGACTTGAAAGGCTAAATCCCTAGTAATATTCTGAAGGCGTTCAAGTCATCTCTGATCTTTTTGATTGGATGAGAACAATGTTAAACAGAAAGAAAACATTAGTATTTCTTATGGTAACCCTTTGTTGTTCTTTTGCATCCCCGCTACAGCATAGCTCCACCTGGAAGGAGGTGACAATGTGCAGTGAAACATACTAATGCTATGCTTGTTAGCCAAGTGAAATCATGTGTTTGCAGCAACAATAAATTTGAGTTTATCACTTCAAAAGAAAGTCCTATCAAGACTCATGAAGGCAGTGACGGAGTCACTTCATAGGCCTCTCAGATACATAGAGCATGCTCTGAGAGGCAATGTAGAAAGCATATTGGGCACTAACATGGGATATGACATGAACAGGTTTTCTACTTGCACAACTGCCTTTTAAAACTCTGTGGTATACTTGGAAGGGGACACAAAGCAAGCAGCAGGGCCTCCAGATCTGCTGCACTGAGAGCTTCAGTGAACTGCTTGTTGTCAGCTGCAGTGCTCCCACAGTTTCAGGAGTGGATGATTTAATCAGCCTCTCCACTCTGATAATGCCTGGACATTCCACACTTGAAGTGTGGAATCTTGTCCAGGAGTTTGATAAGAGCTCAGCTTAAACTCCTACAGCCAGACAAAACCCTTTCATCACTTAGTCTGAATTCCTGTTCCTCACAGGCTGTCCAGCTTCACCACTCTGAGCTCAGACTACCCATTGAGTGATCATGGTAACTACTGAAACTAGTTTTTCTCAGCTACTTTGAGCTACTCAGCTCCATAAACAATAGGTTTTACACTTGGATTTAGGGACAGGATTATGAGGGAACTGTTTGCTGTGCTCTGAGTAGCTGCTCCATGAGTCAGTTTTCCTTTTATCTGGGAGGGCTGGACTGCAAAGACGAGCTTCTTTTTGAAGGCCATGCCTCCAATGTTTTGTTTGTGCTCTCCCACAACCAACTTCAAACTGATGGAGCAAAGTCTGCAGATATGTTTAAATAGATGTTTTAATGCAAACTGCATGAGCACTCTGTGGCAAGAGAGAGGCTTTGCTAATGAAGTCTTTCATACTGACCCAAGTCTGAGACAAGGAGTTGGCCACATGCCCAATTTTTTCTCAAAGGTGATGGAAGACATTTAGAAACAGCAGAAGCAAACCAGGCTGCTGAAGCAAAATAAAAAGAAAAAACATTTCATCTGTTTCTTATTCATAAGGGAGGGAGGCAGAGAAGTTTGGTACTAGAAATAATAACCTGTTTGTCTTCTAATCACAGGTACCTCTAACTGCAGCAAATGTCTGTGTTTTCATGACATGCAGCAGCTCCTTCCTTGTGGCAGCACAAGCTTTGACTATCATGGTGTCCATAGGAAGGAAGCAGCACTGAAGTCTGCTCAATGATAATTTAATGAGGTACAGCTCAGCAGTGTGGTACAGACTTCAATCATAGTGGAAGGTGAGGAATTCCCTGCAGGCAAGCTGGAAGAGTTTGGCTCTGACAATGGCTTACTTCCAGCTAGGAGATAAATGTTCTCTGATGGGTTCCGTGGAGACAAATGAACCAAAATGAGTAAATACATATTGCCTGTTTGGCAACACATTTACCATTAGCTGTGACTTTCATTGCAAACCCAATGAGAGAAAGACTGCAATCTGTCTTCCACCCTGCTTTCTTTTTTTCCTGTCTGACGCTACTCAGTGGTGTTAAAATATATTTTCTGGGTTGGGGAGAGAGGGGTTATCAATTTCCTTCTTGTCATTCTTTTGAAAAGTCAGGTACAGAAAGATCAGAATTCCTCTTGGTCATTATATTGAAACAGTTGCTTTGGTTAAAGAATGTAGGTTGTCCATTTGTAGGTTTTCTGTCTGGGTTTATCTGTAGAACATTCATCTTTTCTGCTCTCTCTGGTCTAGTAGCATCCTTAAGTGTAGGCATAGGCTTTTCTTCCCCTTTCCAGCAAGACCTAAAGTTCCCCACACCTCACTCCTCCTTCCTGACTAGCTTGACTCTGGTATGCATGAAGTAGGCAGCAGCTCTGTGTCCATAATTCTATCCTGGCGTATTTGCTGGCCTTTTCCATCAGTGACAGGCAAAATCCACTCAACCTACAAATAATGTCTAATATGTGATATTGTAGGATATGTGATGTTCATCCTTGTTATCAATAGTTTAATATTTGTATTGCTGTAGTACTAAATTACCACCCAAAACCATAAGCATACAGTCAATGTGACCAGACAGTGTAAGATGAGGAAAGGAGCTGATGCACCTCTAGCCTTCCAGAAGCCAACTGCCCAAAGCCAAAGTTGTATCTGAAAGTCTGTTATTCTGCAGAGTGCTGTAGCAAACTAAAAGCCACTCTTCAGACATGTAGCTGTATGTCCTGCTGTCTTACTGTGCTGAGAGAGGTTCTCGCTACTTAAAGATGTATACTTCAGGTGTGTAGGTTGGTCTTTGACTTCTCCAGTAATTCCGTGTAGGAACTGATGAAAGGAGAAATGAGCACACGGAGAATCTGACCTCTCATTTGCAGGGCACAGAAACATATAGTGACTTAGAAGCATCAGTAGAAAATGAGTCTAAAGTCAGGCTGAAGTTTTGCATTTTAGTTTCTCTGTCTAATTTGCTTGAGATCCAGGAAAAAGTAACTCGGTGGCTGACACATGGAGAGTGACTGAGGTTAAGTGATTTTTTGAAAATGCAAGAAATGTTATCTGGTTTTATACCTGTTTGGTTTATCTACTATTTACATATCTTTCAAGGAACTTGACCAGCAGCTTTATAATAAATATGTGAAGCTCAAAGCAGAGGAGGTACCTGGCACTGATTAGATCTCTAGCTCTCTCTGAAAAGGGAGCTTCTAAACATCCTCTGGAGGAGCTTCAGTTCTAGGAAAAGGTATAGCACATTCTTCTGAGTTGTGAAAAATGGCAGTAGTGAAAAAAGTTAATCACAGTTTTAAAACTTTCTACTGCCCTCAAAAACTTTCTTTCATTACAGCAAATTTTGCACTCACATTAAATAGTCTGGGTATAGCTCACACCAAACTGTTGTTTCTTAAACTAGGTTAAACTGATCTGGATGATCTAGATGATCTGACTGATATAGAGCTTCAGCCATTTGAAGATCCCTCTGGTTCAATATTTCTTAGTCCTTTGAGATCTCAGTCTGTTGGACATACTTGCACATTCCTTCTAGCAAGAGAAAGTAATTAAATTCCTCACAGTAATTGAATTAGGCTGGGATTCAGTCTTTTAATCAAACTGCTACCCTATCTGTATCCACGAAGTCCTTCAGAATGCATTAATTGTTGTATTTTCTTCAGTGTTTCCTCATTAATAACAATATCAAACATATGCTGAAACACTTCTGCCCTGTGTCATATTTCAGAATAACAGAAGTTTAGAAAATATTGAGTGAAAATACAGAAAATATTCCAGCCTTTACCCTGGAGGAATAATTATCTAGTCTGTGAAATTGATTTTTCTACTTAAAATTGAAATTTAGTTGTCTTCCTTCAGGCTCTTTGCAATTCAAATTTACCTATATATTTGTGTGTGTGCGTGCACCTCCATATGAGCTCTATTTTTCCATTTTCTGGGCAGCTTACTATTGATGTTTTTGCAAAGATAATATTAGCCTCCTTTCATATAGCTCTGAAATGGAACACTAACACATTCTGCTGTGATAGCACTTTTGTTTCCTCTCTCAGGGTAGGTGAAAGTGCATTTGACTGTATTCAAAATTCAATGTGTATTTTGTTAGGTCTCCTTCTGACATGAAATTCCTCAAGATTTTGTATGCAGCTGTTGTTAATCTTCTATAAAAGTCTTGCAAATAAGCAGATATGGAATTTTTTTTTCAAACTCCTCCTGATTGTGGTATAACACTGTTGGCAAGTGCTGCTTTAAGACTAGACAAAAAAAAAAAAACAAAGAAAAAACCCGAACAGTCTGAGCCTTCTTAAAGATGTACATATCAACACTGTGAACGGATTTCCTGAAGAATATGATGTCTTCACTGATGATGATCCCTGCAGTAAATACAGTTCTTCTCAAGTGTGGTGAAGTCCTTTTGGAGAATGCCCAAGCTAGCTGTGCCCTTGAAACTCAAACCTGCACTCTGTGAGCCAAGCTGTCAGTATGTTTTTTTTGCCATGTAAGTTACAGTAAACTACCACAGGACTGAAGGCATCTGTGAGATCTCTGATCCCATTTGCTTAATTACACTGTTTGACCATTATTGTTTTACAGGTTAATAGAAAGGTGTGTAGTCCGAAAGCTGTTCTTCAGAAAAATTACATCTTTTAGAAACTATTTTGCGTTGAAGTTCTCTAGTGAATGCCAGCTTATTGTGATATGGTGCAGGACATAATGAGGAGGTTATTCCTGATTGATGCAGGCACCCTCAATGAATATGTCTTTGTCTTAATAGTTACCTTCATTAGTCTGTTCAAGAGCTTAAAATGTTGTGATACAATTTCAGACTGCACATTACTCATTCTGTGCCACTTCTTAAGTATATGAATTGGTACTGGAAGGTTAATTGTCCATCTCTAGTGAATAAGCTGAGGCTTATAAATAAAGGCAAGACTGACAAAACTCAGGCTTTGGGTTTTATGAAGCATGCTATTGGGGGGGTAGAGATTGAGACACTTATCTAGAGGGGGGGAAGAAAAAAAAAGTTAAAATATTTAGTAAATTCTAGAGCATTTCAGTATATTCATTAACTGCTCTGAGAATTTGAGTCCTAAGTCCTTTAATGACTTAGATATCTCCCTTATGCGGAGTTTATGGTATTAGTTGCTTGCTTTTTTTTCCTAAAACCTCATATTATTACCATGTACTATTATGCTGTGCTATCATCAGAAGTAGTAGCTTCAATTACACATGCCTTAATTTTCTCTTTTTTTTTTTCCCCTACTTTTTTTTTTTTATTGCTTATTCTTGAGTGGACTTGAAATGTTGTCAATAGTATACAGTTGTGGTGGTGAAGTAGTATTCTTCACCTAGCTACAATGTAAAGTCAGCAATGGTAAACAATAGCATTTTGGCTTGTATCAGAAATAGTGTAGCCAACAGGACTAGGGAAATGTTTGTCCCCCTGTACTCGGTACTGGTGAGGCCACAGCTTGAGTACTGTGTTCAGTTTTGGTCACCGCATTACAAGAAAGACACTGATGTGCTTGGAGAGAGTTCAGAGAAGGGCAACCAAGCTGGTTAAGGGTCTAGAGCACAAGTCTTCTGAGAAGAAGTTGAGGGAACTGAGGTTGTTTAGTCTGGAGAAAAGGAGTCTGAGAGGAGACCTTATTGCTCTCTACAACTACCTGAAAGGAGGTTGTAGTGAGGTGAGGGGCAGTCTGTTCTTTCAAGTAACAAGTGATAGAATAAGAGGAAATGGCCTCAGGTTGTGTCAGGGAAAGGTTAGCTAGGATATTAGGAAAAATGTCCTCACTGAATTTATTGTCAAGCCCTGGAAGAGACTGCCAAGAGAAGTGGTGGGGTCACCATCCCTGGAGGTATTTAAAAGATGTGTAGATGTGGTGCTTAGTGACGTGATTTAGTGGTGAACTTGGCAGTGTTGGTTTATTGGTTAGACTCTATCTTAAAAGTCTTTTACAACATAAATGATTCAATGATTCTCTTGCAGGGTCTTACTAAACTTGTCAGTAATGCAGGTAATTTGGAGACTGTGCTTATATTTCACCCATTTTCTCTCCCCATACTTATCCCTTAACACACTTACTGCTAGTGTCAGAACTCTAGGAGTTGTTGGAGTCTTCCTGACCTAGAAAGCCTTACATGTTGCTCTGCCTTAGGAAGAAACACCTCTCATTTCATATTTGTTCTCATACGTGGGAAGGCAGCTGCAGTTCTCCAAGGACCATCGACTCACCTTTATTCCTCTGTCCAAGGTGCTGAGTCAGGAGCTGCTTCATGGGTCATTACCTGAAATAGAGCCAAATCCTCATTCTGTTTCCCGCGGGTTTTGGAGTCTCCTGCCCTACCCTGTCTTAACATCATTCATGGATATTTAAGATGTTGAAAGAATGATATCAAATCTCTTGAAAAAACTACAGTATTCTATAGTGTGAGCTTCCCCTGGGGGTAAAACAGCTGAATTTGAGTTTCAGTGCTGCAGGTAACTGAAGCTAAAGGTTTTCTAAACCTGTTTCAGAAGAGTTTCCTCATTGCTAGGGTAAGCAAGTTAAGGTGGATGGTCCCTTTAAAATAGCTGCCTTTTTATGGTCTTCAGGGTGGTTGGAGCACTGCCACGTGAAATAGTGTGTATGTTTCAAAACTGGTTATAAAAATGAAGCAGAGGATTTCAGAGACAAATTCAATAAAAATGACAACAAGCCCCTTGAATACTTTTTGTTTGGCATTTTATCATATCCAAAACCCTCATCCATTGAAAACCTGAACAGAAAAAAACATCTATTTGACATCAAATTGATCCAAAAGAAAATGTTGACTATTTTAATGGAAATATTTTTCTGCAGGGTATCTGAATTTATCCGAAATCCAGAGATGCCTCATGAGAGTAGCAAAAGAGGTGTTTCATGACAACATCTCTTCAGTGGATTGAGCATCTTGGCCAAATTTATCCACTGAGACATCTGAAGAGGTCCTACCCTGAGAATGTGTTGAAGTTGTTCCTTTTGACAGAGAATATATCAGGGCTAGATCTTGAATTGATTATCTTGGATTCTTTATAGGCCATCCAGCCTATACTGTTGGCAGAAATCTTTGCAGAGGCTGAGCAAAACTCTGTAAAGTAACATCTGCCAGTTGATTCCGATCCAAGTGAAGAAAATACAATATATGGCACATTGAAACTGACTTAATGCAAATATTGTAATTTGTCATTTCTTTAGATCTCAGACTACAGAATTAGTCAGGCATCTAGCATCAGTCAAGAGGATTTTGCATAGAATATACCTATATATTTTAATGACAAATTAGGGAACATAGCCAAACTGTGATTTTCCTTTTCCCTGAATGTCATGGATAGAGAGGATGGAGGAAATATCCATTATTCTTCCAGCCAAACAGTTTTCATTTTACAGTTGAGGCTGCATCACATATCTTGTGCCAAATTCATGCTGTGCTAATACAATTTACCAAGAACACAATGCTAACAAAGAACAATGCAGTTCAGAAGAAAATCAGCTCCTTTCTAATTTCTGCAAAAGGAGCCACAAAGCTTTTCAAAATGAAATTTTAAGTAATTTAGTTTTGTTCCTTCAAGCAACAAATTAATTACTGGAAAAGGTGGTTGCACAATAGGATTACCCTTTGCTTCTGTAGACAGAAGAGCAGCAAATCAAGGTGACAGAAATGCTGTGAGGAAAATGATAGGGGAGTCAACAGTGGACTGTCTTTCCTACTGGTGCATTTGCATCGGAGTAATCTCATAGTTCTCTATTGTTGACTGGAATTTTATCATGCAGAATATTGGCCTGGGGTATGTTCACTGCTTCCCTCTGTAAAAAAGATGGGGAATTGCCTCAGGCACACAATAGCATAAGAGCTAAATTCCTGCAGTATCTGCATGGTCCGTCTTACTTGCTTACTAGACCTGAATACCTCAAAGAAAGGCATGCAATTTGTATAGTGTGCTTCATATACAATACTTCAACAGAAGATGTTTTAGTCTAATTCTAGGTGGTGGGTCACTTTCTTACGTAAAGAATGAAAAATAAGAGCTGCTCTAATTTTATCCTTCCTCGTGTTGTTAGACTGCCGTGTCAGTGGTAGAGCTTGAACCAAGGCCATCAGAGCTCTGCAAAGTCTTATTGTTATGCTAGGGTACTGGGAGACCTTTGAGGTGTAACAAGTGACCTATTTGACCTAATAACTTTGTCACAATAGGAAGCTACATGGATTAATCAGGATTTATATGTTGGGTGTTGTTGGTTTTTTTTAAATTAACTAAAACAACTGAGACCATCTGGTCAATGAGGTCTTGTTTTAAGTGAGAGCAGTATCTGTTAAATACCCACACATCCTACATGCACAGTACAAATGGTACACAACAACTGTTGAGGAAGACTTAATCTACCTCATCTCTGATACCCAGCTAATACTGTGTGTTGTCTTCTGGTACATTATGGACTGCTTTTCTATTACAGTACTTTAGAATTGATGTATCCAGATGGCCCAGAACAGTAGGAGTCAGCCTTATGGAGACTTTCTGAGAGTAGGAGCAGGCATTTATATCTCAGGTCTCTCACTCTTTGAGGTTTTTTACAAGAAATGTTATCTTCAACCATAGCAATCCTTTCCTGAGGACACTTTCATTGAAATAGTCACATTCCTACACAGGGTTTTAATTGAATCAAATCAGCATTTTCTGACAGAAAACACTCTGTCAGGAAATGCTGACCCATTTTTGCTAAGACTATTTATTTTACGGTTGAGATGAAAGCCTTTTCTGTCAAGACAAACCTGCTAGTGAATAAGATTCTAGTGGAAATCAGGTGAATCCAGAATTCCACTAGCTTTAAAAAAAACCTATGAAGCCCGTTTTCAAAAAGGACACTGTTTCCCTTGTACTGCACAGAAACTATTTTCTACCAAAAAACAACTACTAAGCAAACCAAAAATATACAAAGTAACATTAAAACTTTACTAGATTTGGTGGGAAAAATTACAATGCCACCTACTCTTTGTAAGTGTACTCATTTTTGTATCTTTTTCTAGGAAGTTATCTGTACACATGCCTGAACAACCAATGGCCAAGATGTTGCTTTCTGAGAGAGGTTTTCTCTCCACAGGAGAGTAGATCCAGTAACCTATTAAGGGCAGTGCTGCCTTCATGAGATGGCAGGTTGGTCAGGGAAGGGATGGTTGCTGTTTAAGCAGGCTACATTCTTTTCTAGCCACAACCTGCTAACCAAGTGTTCATAGTCTGCCAGGACACTTCACTGACGGGTCTGAAATATGCTTTCACTTCCAACATGATGATCTGGCTTTGACTGAACATTCAGTAGTTCCCAGTCAGACCTATAAATTACTGTAAGCATAGACTCCCTGCCTCAGTCAGCCCTTTAATGAGAACTTCTTCACTGTTTCCCCATCTGCAAAATGGGAAAAGGACAGGAAATTTCCATCCTTTTTTATAGTATTGTCTCTGTACATTTCAATACCAAAACCTAAATGTGTTAAATTAATTAGACTAATTCAAGTATCTGTAGTATTTGTTCAATGTATGTACCTGAATGCTTACCTCCCATTGGTGTGTGTGAGACTAGATCCGGCTAAAGCTCAGCATTTTCAGCAAACTGTTGGGCATATTTTATAGTCTTTAAAGGACTGCTAGAAAAATTACCATGCTGCAGAAATACCACCTTATTACACACATATCAGCCTCCCAATTCTTTCCTGAGCTGTGGATTGGACATTTGGTATGCAGCAACAGGGACTCTCCAAATGGCATGTCAGAATTGATGGCTGCCTTGCAGCCTGCTGTAATCTCTGTTCTGGAAAAATTACCAACTGTTCTGCTCTGCTGACATGAAAAATACATCTATTCAGCTTTAACAGCTATAAACTGGAGCCGTCCTGGTGTCAGGCAGGTTCTGACTCAAGAGGTGGTGGCAAGACAGAGTTGATAGCAGTGGCAACTATCTTGCCATCTGTCATTTCTGATTTAAACCCTCTCGGTTTGGTGTCAGCCCTGTGTGATGCTAAACTCTGTGACCAAAGAGCAGAATTGGGTTGACTTCATACTATATGTTTTAAAGGTGATTTCAAAGTTTTTCCTGTCACAAAGACCAAGTGGAACACAATGTATTCGCTAGAAGTGGTCCAGAAATAGAGCTTTCATCCCTGGAAAGCTTAAACACTTCAAGATTAGCCTTTCCTTTGGTCCACAGAGACAAATATACTGAAAGAAAACACCTTCTGAGAGTCTTCAAACTGGAGATGCTGAATTATTTTGATCAAAAATTGCATCCTTCATAATGACAAAGGAAAATGAAAGGGCTGACACTTCAAATCTTCCCAAATACAGGATTGAAAAACTTCACTTTCAAACTCTTCTCAGAATTTACTGTAATGTTAATGTAAGACTGTTGCTTCTATGCAGGTTTCCCCTAAATTTCAGTTGTTAAAAAAAAAAATCTCCAAGTTCCTAATGTTTTCTCATATCACATGTGAAAAACTAGAAACAATTTAGGATCAAGATTAAGGCTGTTGCCATGAAGTAGAAAGACTTTGCTGTTGGTGATGGTTTTATTGGTTTATGCTCTGTGAAGTGGATTGAGAGGACAGAGGGATTTCTTTTGCCAAGTGCTGTAATAATGATTACAGTGAGCCAACTAGAGATACACTATACATTAAGTTCCTGGTTAACTGTGTATTCTCACAATATTTTTTCTACCTTTATTTCTCTGGAATTGCCACTCATTTAGTATAGCTGATAATGCCCAGTCGGGAAAAGTTGTTAGATAATTCCAGGGGTTTATCCATCCTTCTTTTCAGGGCTGAAGAATGTTTTCAAGAGTTCATAGGAGCTCCAGAGGTAGAATACCAATAACAGACTGAAGATTACCTGATGTCCATGAAAAAGCCTGCATTATTTACAAATACAGACAGACCTCTTTTCTTGGAATAAGATATAAAACTGTCAGATCCTGTGGTATATGTCTGAGTAAGCTGTAGAAGATTCTAGGAAAGGAAAAAAGATAAACGCTGAAAATATGACCCGTGCATCCTTCAGAGCCTGAGCTGATTGGTGTGCTGCAGCTCAGTATCATAGGAAGAAATCTCACTACTCTCTTCAGTCTTCACACCAGGAAAGTTGCAGGCAAGAACAGCAACGGCTGATTTTTTTAATAGTTGTCTAATGTTATCTGTTAGATTTGTTACAATATTATAAATTCATAATCCAAACTAATACAAAAAAGCCTCATTAATACAGTATGTTTGTTTTACATCAACTCAGTTGGGATTTATTATTTCTACTTAAAAAAATCCCCCCAAAAAAGAATGTAACAGTATCTTCTATTTTTGTACACCCCATTTGCAATTGCCTTATTACAACCACTCATTTTTTCATTTGTTATAATACCGGCTGAGAATGAATGTCTTGCAAAAGCTTAGGCACACATCAAGATTTGTTTTCTGAACCACAGCAGACTTACAGTTTTATCAAATACCTCTTCTCATATGCTGGCAACACTCCAAATAAATGGAGTAATCTGTTTCCCCAAACAATTCTCATGCTGAATGGCAAAATGACACTTCATTGCAGGAACTGTTGATGAAAGAGCTTTGCACAACACAGAGAAGTGAGCACTTTGTGCATTCTGCTTGGCCCCAACTTTGCACCCACGCAACACAGCTAATCCAGAGATCTGAGGAATAGTGAGGTTTGAAGTGCTGGCACCTTCATGCCTGGAAGCTTGCCTAGGGAAACCTCAGTATTTAAAATTGGGCAGGAGGCTGGTTGGATGAACAATGTGTGTTGGTTTGTGACAAACAGAATATCTATTTTATTAACCAGCAGTGAGACTTCTAAAGCATCCCTGATGGTTTCTGTGACCCAGGATAAACATTCAGTAACCATGAAACTATTAATGCTTGAGGAAACAGTGGGTGAGAAGTGGTGTGGCTGTGCTTGTGGCTGAGTGGCTCCCAGCAGGCTTTGATGCCTGAAGAGGGGATGCACAACACCTAAGGAACAGTAACCACTCCATTTCTTGTGAGCAGTAGGGTGGAACAGCAATTCAATTCCCAAGGAAGAAAAGAACTACAATACTTTTAAAAACACATGGAAAAGGAGGCTAGCCAGCAGTTTGGGCTGCAAGAACTAAGTTCAGTAACTCACAGGGTCAAACATCTGTGTCCCTGTAGTTAACACGCTTAGCCTGCCAGTTCTTCTCTTAGATTTCACTTTGCTTTGTTGTTTTGTTTGGGGTTTTTTGTTATTTTCATTTGGTTTGGGTTTTTTGTTTGTTTTGGGTTTGCCTGTTGTTTGTTTGGTTTTGGTTGTTGTTTTTTGTCATAATTTTCTTGGGTTTGAAGTGAGGGGACGGTGTCCTGCTTGAAAGATGATGAAGCAAGTTGAGCAACCTTTGTCAAACACTTTGTGATTCCTTACAATGCTCTGG
>WUAM01000431.1:20384055-20432582 GCA_024336885.1 Actenoides hombroni
AACCAATATATATATACACATACCTTACTTTGTACTTATGTTTAGTTGATGCCATCATTTTTTAAACTCAATTTTATTTTGGAATGCTAATGATGTCATTTCTATGTGTAGTTTGGTTTTTTTTTTTGCAGCTCCAGACATCAGATCCCATAGCTTTTTATTCATATACTTGAGACTTACCCCTCAGTTATAAACCCTGAGGGAAGGAAGCTGGATAAATGGGAGAGAGGCTGTCTCATTCTCCCAGGTCAAGTTGGCTAAGGGACTTTAAGGAGTCCAATACAGAGCTTTTCTTTTCACTTTCTAGTGGCTGATCTCACTTAACCCCTCATGCAAAAGTGTCTGAGCTTTTAGAAGCAGATATCTGGTCAAAAATGTTGTGTTTCTTTTGCATTTTCTGTGTGGGACACTCTATTAAATCAGTGCTGTAAACATATGGCTATGGCCAGCTACAGCAGGGATCCTCAGAGACACAACAACAACTATATGGGGTTATCTGGTACTGTGAAATCTCCTTCTGTACAGGCTGGTGATTTCTGTGCTTGAGCTTCTTAAATTGTGAAATTGATGGAGAACAGCTGAGCTCCAGAAAAAGCTCAGAAGCAAGCTTGGAGTCTGTGAATGCATTTATTTTGGTTATTATGGATATATATCACTTGCTTCATCACCAGTGTTCATGCAAGGCAAGGTTCTACAGAGAGATGTTGCCTCCAAAGCAAGAATACTTTGCCCTTGAGCATTTTCTAGGAAAGAAAACCTGAACCCACACAGTGCCCTACGGTAGTTTCCTCCAGCACGATCTCTGGTCCTTTTTTGTAGTTGCCTGGCAACCAGCGGAGAGAGGAGGAGGATGTGAAAGCATAGAAGCACCTGAAGAAGCAGATTATCTGTAGCAAACCGACTGGCTAAATCAACTCTTGATTCTCTTGAGCTACTTCATTGCAGTAGGTCATTTGCACTGGTCTTTTTAGGTGATTGTCTGCTGAAAGTGAGGATGATGATCCTGCTTTAATTTTACATGAGTTTCACTCTAATATGAATCCTTTAGCGTTGCCAGAACTATTCTTCTTGAGTGGGAATAAATGAGGTAAGAAACAAGATTTAGTCAGTGAACAGAGCCTACCTGTAGTGTCTTGGCTACGTTGTGTGACTGAGCAGCACCCCTTGGCTTAAAGGAAGCCAAAGAAGAATTCAGCTCAGCTGTCCTACTGCACACACTGTTTAGCCTCAGATTTTGTACCAGATGTTCTCCCTGGTTGTCAAAAAGGCTTAAGACTCTGGAAGATGGACTTTCTAATTCCATCTCCAGTTAAGTATGTCCGGTGTAGGATTTGTGGTTTGGGTGAAATTAATCTTAGAAGTAACAGGGATGTGAAAGAAGTTAAAAAGCTCTGCTCTGGGAGTTACAAGCTACTGGCATGACTCTCTAATGAGTATCTTAGCCATTAGCCATCCATTCATTCAGTCTGTGGCCCAATGTTACAGGAGGTATATAATAGGAGGAATAATTTATGCAGGAGGTATAATGTTAGCCTCTCTTCTGAATACTCTTGGTGTGGTTGCTTTATGCCATTGAGAGGACCCAGCGATGAGTCTCCAGTTTGCTTACTTCAGGTTTGGTCCCTCTTTCCTTCATCCTAAACAAGCACCATAATATTGTCTATGGGATATTGCCTATGCTGATGTGGAATTAGGGCATGTCTCTCTCTCTTCTAACCTTTGGGAGGGAGTAATCTGTCCCCTCAACAAGACTATTCTTTTTCACCTTGGAGACTTCCACAGCCTAGGAAGAGTGTTTTGCAAAATATGGAAGTTGATCTGGTGAAGTGGTATACTTGTATTTTTAAAGTTGATAGCTATTAAATAGATTCTCACTCAAAGAGCCTGTGTTATATGATGTTTATGTTTTCTTGTGCTAGAGTAGTGTAGTGGGATAACATACAGATTTTTAAGGCCCCATATTGCTGTGGTGTTTGAGATGGCAAGAAGTCACTGCAACCAATAAACTAATTACAGAAATATGTCACTGAAGTAAGTAAAGAATGCCAGTAAAAAAATAGTTTGGCTTTTTTTTTAATAGATTAAGACATGATACAGAATCACAGAATTATAGGGGTTTGAAGGCACCTCAGAAGATCATCTAGTCCAACTCCCCTGTTAGATTAGGTTCACCTAGGGCAGGTTGTACAGGATCAAGTCTGGGTGGGCTTTGAATATCTCCAGAGACAGAGACTCCACCACCTCTCTGGGCAGCATCTTCCAGTGCTCTGTCACCCTCCAAGTAAAGCAGTTCCACCTCATGTTGAGATGGTACTCCCTATGTTCAAGTTTGTGCCCATTGCCTCTTGCCTTGTCACTGGGAACCGCTGAAAAAAGACAGGCCCCATCCTCCTGACACCCACCCTTTAAGTATTTATAAGCATTGATAAGATTCCCCCTCAGTCTTCTCCTAGAAGGTCTAGAAAATTTTACTAAAATAACACATCGCTGTTGCTGAAGAATGATAAATTATTTTAATGAGGAGCATGTTTGGGACACTGAAACATGTTTTCAGTGGAATGATGATATGCTTCTTATAGAGACCACTATATATGGTATATAGTGCATTGAATGCAGTAGCATTGAAACCCCACAATAATGTAGCTTGTCCCAAAGGCACCTTACTTCAGAAAATAGCATCCCAGGTGCTTCTAAGGAGCCCAGTTCTGTTCTGATATGCATTGCTCTTTCCTTCTGTCTCTCACCCTGTCCTCTATTCCTCAGATTTATTTCTGTGGAACCTGCCACTTGAATGCTTGTGCTGCTGTGACGCCATCCCAAGAGCATGTTTGCCAAACTGGCAGCTGTTAAGGAGGATGTCACAATGTATTCAGCTTGAAAAAACCCTCATTTCAACCTCTTATCTCTGTCGTGCATTGTGGGTCCAAAACAAGTCTACATGGTTTGCGTTCAGCTTGACCTACTCCTGCGGCTACAATGTCATGAGCTAATAAATGCTTTTTGCAAGGCTTTGGCAAAAGAGCAGGGAAGAGTGAGGAGTGGGCATGAAAAGAAATATCCAGTCTCATTTGCAAGTAGTTAACAAATTAAAGACTTGTTTTATATTCAGTTCTAACCAGTTGGAGGTTGGACCTTAACAGCAACATATAAAAGGGATACCCAGGCACAAGGAAGAAGACTGTATCAGAAGATCAGCTCCTCCAACTCAAGGCACTGAAATACTGTGACAACATCCCAAGTAATGCAGCCTGACAATCAATCTTGGGACTCAAGTGGTGAACAGGACATCAGATAAAGGGATACTTATATGCTGAAAATGCATACTTGTTATTAGTGGGTATTTTCATAACTTCTGGAACTTTTGGATCCAGAAGTATGTATGTTTTTACCTTGGCAAGTATCCTACTTGGAGCATAACTGTCACAACAATACAATTGTACACCTCTCCCTAAATTTCTCAGCTGCTTCATGTTTTCATTGCTAAACAGTGTGCTAAACACATATCTGGGGATGAAAAGAGAGGGGAAGAAACTTTCACAGTTTACTCCATTTGCCTGTGGGTTTAATTTTCTCTTTGAATATGCTCTTACTCTCCAAAAAGAGACTAATGCCCAGTAAAGCATCATTTCAAAGGAAAACACCAAAGCTTCCAGTGGCAATAAATTTTCTGATCAAAAGTATTTATGGGAAGGAGAGATCTTCCATGTAAACTACAAAGCTTTCTGATTTTTTTCAAATGAAATGTTCTTTTTTTTTTTTTAATCCAAAAATACCTCAGCTATTGTAATTGAGTACCAAAAGACTTCACTGAAAAATGTCTACTAAAATAGTGATTTTCTTAGAAGGATTGCAACAGAAAAAGTGTTCAGCTGGGAAGAAAAAATTACACAGAGAACCAGCTTTGGTGGAAAATACCCAACAATCATACCAAGGATTTAATTCCTGCAAAAGAACTCTAGTAGCCTGTCTTCCATTTGCTCAGCCTGTCAGCTTCTTCTGACACCATTGATCCTGCTTTTTGTCTTGCCATTTTATTCTCTTATTTCCTTGAATTCATGTCTTGGGGTTGGCAGAATACTTTGCTCGGCTTAATCCAACTTCCAGAGGCTTTCCATGAGCAGCAGCTGGGACCCTGCTTATTTCCCTCCCTCCCCATTGTGAAAGTTGCCATTCACCTTTACTGCACCACAGAGTCACAATCTACCTTTCTATTCAGGGCTTGTCTGCAATGAAGCCTCCTGCTGCTTTTCCCATCCTGCCTCGTGTTTAGGTACTACTGCTGCCACTTCTGTGATTGCTCTGTGGACCTCTCAGCTGACCACCGCTCACCAGAACTAAATTCCCATTAGTGCTGGGAGAGTTGGTTTGTTCCCTCTTTAGCCTGAAGCTTTGCTTATGCTTATTTAACCCTTTGTCATGGAGGCTTTGGTGCTAGGAATTAACTTGAAAGGGATTTGATAACCAAGGGCCATACTGATGATGGGGAGGTCTCCATTGAAGAGTTGTCTCCCCTCCTTAGCATTTCCTGAATTTTGATCAGATTCTGTAGTTGTCATGGAAACTGCCTAATTTTCTCTCTTTTTCTGATTTAAGTAAGCATCACGTAAAAACTAGTCAATAAATGATGCTGAAACATCCTAATTCTTGGTAGTGACATTGGGCAACTTGCCACATGGCTTAATTTAATTGCTCTGAAGCTATCACCAAGTGCACAATTCAAGGTTTCCTTTATCACAAAAGCTCTTAAGTGTTTGGATGTCTGCAAGGAAGAGGAGGAAAAGATCAGCTGCCATTCTTCAAAAGCGAAGCATCTTCAGGAGCAGGAGGGTAGTTTTGTCTCTTTTTGTGGCAGAGAAATCCGTAACAGACAAAGACAAAAACTTGGTTGAGATTTTTTCTCTCCTTGTGTCACCTTGACCTTGGTGGGAAAGGCAAAAGTATCAAACATATCTGTGCTCTATTCTCCTGAAGAAGGCAGCATGACTCCATCCTGCACTGGGGTTGTAACAGAGGTACACAACCCATCAACTTGGAAGGTGACGATAGCTGGTTGTCCCAGCTTCCTGGCAGTCCTTTGCTGTGAAGGTAGTGCTTAAAGAAAGAAATTGCTTTTAGGAAAATGGCTGGTCTCTTGCTGGTGACCTGCCTTTGTAGCTATGCTGGACTTGACTTCAACCTCATGTCCCTACTGCCTCTGGAAGCAGAGCTAAGGGCTACCCAGCCAGACAGTCCTGGGAGATGAGCCAAACTGAGAGCTGGTGCAGGAGCTGCTTGAATGAGTTTGGGCTCTAGTGCAAAATTGAACCTCATATTATTATACTAGGTGGCTCTGCCGAATAAATGCTAGCACAGGGGAAGCAGTGTTCCAAGGGTGTTCTTGGACTCTAAGGGACACAGGTTTCTCTGAGGGAAAAAGAACATCTGCTTCATCCTGGCTATTTATTTTTCAGTTAGAGTGGAATGATGTGATTGTTTGTAAATACTGTGCACATGAACATGGGTTAGCAAAACAGCTTTCAATATTGGTGTGAATGGTCATTAAAAAGCCCTGCTGGGTGCTTGGTCTGATCTGCAGGTGGGAGTTGTCCCACTGAGCTTCTCCACTTCCATCATTTCCCCCATGATAAAAACCTCTCCAGGGAAATGAGGTGGTCTGAGGCTTGACTTAATGGTGACTTAAGGTAAGCTGCAGTGCGCTGTAATTCTTCAAGCAAAGCATCACCAGAGGAAAAAGAGCAGTGTTCATTTGGGGAAAAATCCTTCATGGGAAATATAGGTGTAGTTAGTTGTCATTACAAATTTCTGGTCAGAAAAAGAAAACCAGAACAGCTTAGTCATTTGATCTGCGGGAAAACTGCCACTTTGATGTGTTATTTTGATGTGGAGATTCAAACTCCCACAGCAGGACCATGAAATCACAGTCCCCGAGCAGAGCCTTTCTCTTTCAGGAACCATGTCCTTGCATCCCTTGGGTGTCTAAACTGACAGGATGACAGCACAGTTGCTGAAGATAAGATACCATGATGGAACGCAGAGTCTCCCATTTCCTTGTGATCTGCTTGTCTTGTCACTCCCTTCTGCCGAACGGTTTTATTCTTTTCTCACATCTTTCATTCAGGAGGAGGCGGCGAAGTGTTTGATGTGCTGCGGTATCGCTTTGCCTGGACAGAAATCTCTGCATTCACAGAGATGGTAATGACCATTCACCAGGGAAGTACTGTGTTCTGGGCTGGGGATTGATGTACAACGATAAAAAGGGAATATAGTGGCTTTAGGGGGAGGAGGACAAGAGGGATGAGATAGGAAATACAAGTAGGTAATCTAAGGTCTCCTTTTCAGGAGAGTTACAGAATCTGGTTTCTTTACCTGTCTCTCTTTGATAAAAGCCTGCCAGTGGGGTTGAAGTCTGTGACACCAGAGCCTGCACGCTCTTGTTGTTTTACTAAATTATTCATCCTGTTCCTGTGATAATATAGTTATAAGGAGGAGCCTAATTGAATTTACTGTCTGGCTTTGGCCAATAGGACGATAAGGATCCAGCAGAATGGGATGACGGTGAATCCTGCTAGTGTGCTGTGAATGTGAAGCAGGAGGGACTGGCAGTTTGTGTGCAGGAGGGAAAGCAAATCAGTCCAGGGGTCCCGGATTAGCAGACTGAGGAAAGGTAAGGGAGAGAGTGGGAATGGGATTTGCTGGCATCATATACTGATTCTCTGCTGCAAGGGTGTTTTTGTTTGTAGGAAAGCACTCTGCAGGGAATGTTTTCCTACAGGGTTTGGGGGGAACAGGAATGTGTTATGGTGGCACTTGCTCAGTGCACGTAGCGTGCGCCTTTGTCTTTGTATGTGCTGCATGGATTTATAACATTGCATGTTCATTGTGCGTGTCTGTACAGAGACCCCTGTGTTTGGCGTGGGCAGGGCAGCAATGAATGAAGCCTGTGCAGCACAAATGTAATGTGAGGAGTCAAAAGGGAGAAATTACCTCATGGGCAGTGCAGGAGAAAGCAGTAATGCTTTCTGGTTTGGTTGAAAATGGAAATGCCGAGGCTTTCAGTGAGCTGTTTGCAAACAAAAAAAGAGCAAGTGTGTGTGTGTCTGTCTGTGTATGTATTGGATCTGCAGTGAGATGTGAAAACGGCAAAGAGGAGGTCATACTGGAGCATTAATTATGGCAGGTGGAGATAAATAGCAAGCAATCTGTGTAATCAGTTTCTCTAACATGGAGAGTGCAAGTGAGTAGGAAGGTGGATTAATCTTATCTGCTGAGCCAGCTACACCTGGAAAGCAAGGGGAAAAATCAGGACAGGTTCTCTGACTGGTCCAAAGAACTGATGATCAAACTGTCCTGTTTGCCTACTGCTGAAGTGACAACCTATAGGGCTGCTTACATAGATGTTCTATCTCCCTTTTAATGATGCAAAGAAAGGGTGAACATTTCTGAGTAGCAGATTAGAGCCCACAAATTAACGTTATCTGGATGATCAGGAGCACATCAAGCAAATTAGCCTCTGCCCTTCCTTTTGTTTCACTGCCTTTGCTCTGATAACAAATGACTGCTAAACAGACAGGGCAGGTGGAGGAAGCTGGATTACAAATGTGACAGGTGTCATTAAGCCATGTAGAGAGGCAATGTTGTTTGCAGTAATGATGCTATAATTACACTTCTGCAGCTTACATCTTTGCAAGCCTTTAAGTCACGGCTGTCCTGAGCTGGGTAACCTTAACCTAACTGGAGTGGTGATGTCAGCTTGCTGTAAGGCATTAACAGGTTTAGCTGCTTCTCCTATTTTCACTACCTCATCCTTTTTAAGTCAGGATCCAGAGGAAAGTGGTGATAAGGCAAAGATGTTACTCACCTGTGGATATCTCATCTCAGTTGGAAACCAACTCTTACAATAAGTGCCAAGGGAGGTATACTTTTTCTGCTTGCTCAGAAAGCAGTAGCCAGAGGCTTCCTCTGAAAAGAGCAGTAAGGCAGAAAGCCCCACAGGGAGAAGGAAGTGGTTTGTCTTGGTTTAACTAAACTTGTTTGCCCAAATAAGTTCTCCTTCCTCCCTGACGCCAAATTTCTTACACTGGAGTAGACTTTCCCCTACTCAAACTCCCTTCTTCTCTGTTGTTTTCTCATGTGACCTAAAGATGGGAAAATACATACATGACTGATAGTCCCACCATAGAATGCCTCCATGTTCATGCCTACCTCTGTCCATGAGCCCTCCTGAAGTCTCCAAGATATGCTGCTGGGGGTGGCAGGCTGATTGTGACCCCCCTCTGTCTCACAGCTTGGTCATGTGCCCCAAGTGAGACCAAAGGATCACTCACCCAGCACAGGTGTGAGAAGGCTCCACCTTGCAGAGGATATTTGTATTTGGTGATGGAAAACCCAAGTGGAATGTGCTGCAGATTCCCATAGGTTAGAGCCGTGCTCTCGTTATCTCACCTGGAATAACTGACTCAAAAAGAGGTCTAAAGGCATATATCGTAAGTGGGTTTTTGTCTTTTGATGTCTCCTACCTTTCCTGACCTTCAGCTCCTCTAAGTTAGAAAACTGTGCTCACAGTTGAGTTTGACTCCAACTTTGGAAGCGCTCACAGCAACACAGTGCCCTAAGAAATGAAGCAAAACAAGCTTGGTCATATGAAAATAAACACCCCGGTATAATAAACTTCTCTCCCCTTACCTCTGCCCCAGCAGAGGAATATTTAAATAACTTGTTTATTCATACACTGCAAAAGGCTGCACAGCTTCAAGGTGCAGAGGAGGAGTCTCTCCTTACTAAAATGGGAGCAAAAACTCAGTGCACCTGCAAAGCCTGTTTCTAGGCACATCAGAGGAAGCAGCTCGCGCCTGCCCGTTTCAGAATAGGCACCTTTCTTGGGAGAAGCACACAGAGGGTTTGACAGGAGGAACATCCCTTTGATGCTGCGGTGGTGGTAGCCTGGCATTCACTCGCAGCGTTTATCGCCAGCTGGGTGACTACATTGTTTGCTTGTGCCCTCAGAGTCAACAGCGAGGCTGAGGAATGGGCAAAACGCCAGCGTATTCCCGGGGATGCTTACGTCATTGCCAGTTCACTGGTGCCAGAGACTGTGCTGGAAACCTGAGGTCGCTTTTGTCATTAATTGCTCAGGTGATTAATTCATGCAATGATATCATTTTCCTGGGTGGAGGTTAGGAGGTTATGTACTCTAGTAATGAGGGGCATGATGGGATGCAAAACTTGTGCTCCTTACTGATGTTATAGAATCACAGAATTATTGAGGCTGGAAAAGACCTCTGAGATCAACATGTTAGTGCTAATTACAACTAACTAGCCACAGTAGCCGCCGCATCATCGCTCCTCTTGCAGAAAGGGTATAATTTTTCTTTGCTTCTCCACTCTTTCTCCTTTTTTGGGGTGGGGGGGCATATGGTGCGTGAGCAAGTGCTCATATAGGATTTGTAGTATTGCAAATTCTTCCTTAGAGGACTGAACATAACACCTCTGTAATAAAGCTTGTTGGTTTAACTTTAACATTTAATTCAGGCTTTTTTCACCTTGAAAATCTCATTCCACCTTCCAAAAATTCCTTGTATATATGTCATTTATGTTCTACTTTCAGCAAGAAAAAAAAATAATTATCCTCCTTTAGGAAAAAAGGAAAAAAAAAAAACAAGTTTGGTTCTTATTGCACAGTGACTGGTATATTTTATGGTGGTATTCTCCCCTCAAAGGATGCTGCTCTGTTTATAGGGATATAGGATCACTTTTTAGTCAGTCTAGAAAACCTCCATAAATTTGGGTTCTGCAGTGAACACTCTAGGATTTTTTTTTTCCCCTTTTTTAAAAGATTTTAGTCTAAAAATCCCTTTCCTGCCACTTTAATAGCTAAGCAAATAAACCCAAAATTCCCAGACAGGCATAAAACAGATCTGCCCTGGCACAGATACATAATAGCTGATAAAGGTGCACTGAGTTGATCTGATAATCTATTGGTAGGTGAAATTGCTAACTTGAAATGTCAAATAAAACATGCAGGGCATTTTCAGAACTGCTGTAATAGTATTTTCTTTCAAACAACAGCACTGCTCTGCCTTATGTATCCCTCCCCCTCACTCAGTTCAGTGTTTCTTTTTTCCCCTCAAGACTCTTTGTTTTTGCTTGGCTTGTGTCCCCGGAGATGTACAAAGCCCTGGACCATAAGTTTTCAAACAGACCTGGTAAGATCAAATGAAAACCTTCCAGTTCCTAGATATGCCTGTTATTTGTGGGATAAAATGGTTTCCGTTCTGTGTAAGCAGTGCGGAAGTCACGCTGCCTCTCCATTCTGGATAATTTTTCACTTCTTCCCATCCTTCGTGGTTTGTCGTGATATTCTCCTACCTCGTCTAGAGGTTAGAAAATGTCAAGGATTTTTTCTTGAATGTTGACAAACAGCAGAGATCTGATTAGCTATTTCAGCAGATCTGTTACCAGTTGAGTACTGTAGACTCAGATGTATCTATAATATGGTTATCAAGGAGAATTAAGTGATTATGCAAAACTAACAATGTATCTATTAATGGCTGTCACATTCCAGACACTCATCTATTGTCCGTTTAATGAGAAATAATCCTACTGTGTCTGGGCAGATCATATGCTAAAACAAGGGTGCAGTATGACTTTGATGCCATTAGCAGACTACACTAGCCACAGGAAAGGTGGCCCTGGGCACATGCTTGTAATTTAGACTCTGCTCATAAAGGGGGAAAAAAATAATTAAATGGCCTTGGAAAAGTAGGAGAAAGAGTTTGTGATGTGGCCTTCAGGGTGGAAATGATCTTTTGTCCTGGTGACAGAACTCTGTTGCAAAGAGCTGAATTCTGCATTGCCACCTGAGTGACATGAAGGGGAAGAAAAGATCATCTGTTTCCCAGGGTGGCCTGTGGCAGGCTGTCATGGGCGGAAAACAAAAGTCCATTGGTAGGAAAGACCTCTTTTCCAGGCTTCCTGAAACTGGGGGTATTGCCTCCAAAACACTTCTTAAAGAATAACTGAAGTAATTTTTAAAGGCATATTAAATTTTGCTATAACCTGTTAGACTGGTGTATGAAAAAGCCAGACAGCTGCTGTATTGTACAGTACTCCAGATTGAAGAGCATGAGGAGCACTATCTTTCTATAGATCAGAAAAAGAAGACAGAGTTAATGTTAAAGGAAGGAAAATGGAAAGACTGGAGACACAGATGAAGAGCTATACAAAGTAGGGGAGAGAGGTGTGCCTTTTTTCTGAAGAAGGAAATTTCTTTTTTTTTGCCAAACACTGAGTTTTGGGTGATTTCTTTCTTGCTCTCAGCAGAAACCAGAGCCAGCTCTTCTTCCCTGTATGCCTCAACTGGGAAGTGTGGAAAAGGATTGGCTTCCTTATTTCTTCTCATACACAGAGGCAAACACACACATACCAACTCCTTTGAAAAGATGGCAATCAGTGGCTTCAGCAAGCTCTTCATAGTTTGAAATAGCTGTTTGTTTAGCTCCCTCGGGTGTAAAAAGTGTGTTACCTCAAACCCTACAGTTTAATTTACAATTTAATTTTACATTTAGTTGACAATGGCAGACACACAGAAGGAAATGCTTCTTTTTTTTTTTTTTTTTAACTTGATGGTTCTAGCCCTTTAAAATCACAAGGCTGTTTAATAAAGATACTAATAAGCCTTTTTTTTTTTTTTTTTCCTATGCAAAAGTGTTAACTAAAACCATTCACATTATGTGGAGCAGAATGAGATTTTAACTCTTACTCCCATCCAAGTGAATGGAGAAAGTCCTACTCCACTTGGACTCTGGACTTTCAATCCTGGTGGAAAAAAACAGCGAGAAATACTTACACCATACCTCTTATGTAGCCAATGCAGAATATTTTTAATCTAGGAGGACTGGTAGACTTTCAACAGCTGTAAATTATCTTCATAAGCAAACACAAGCGTATTTATATAAGACTATCAGAAAAGCAAAACCAATAGAAGAAATGCATTCAGCTCCAAGATGATTCAGACCTTTAAAATCTGTTTAAAACACAGTAACACTCCTTTTTTAGGTAAAATGTATTATTTTTAATATAGAGAATCTTGGCCCTGTGTGGTTGTCTTCTTTTGTATAATACAATGAACATATCTGTTACACTGTCGTCTTCATCCTGCATTTAAATCTGTAATTTGCTGGGTTTAGAGTAAGGCTGAACAACCCTATAGTAAATTGCAGCCCAGGAACATGTCAAAGACCTTCTTGGCTGCAGAAACCCTTCTGATTGACTCTGCAGAACAAGCTGATAAACTCCAGAGGAAGATGTTAGAAAATATAGATCCTCCTTGGAGAAAGAAATCAAGAAAATCAAGAGTTTTTCTAATTCAACTTATCAACACAACACAGTTGTTCACAGCCTCTGCTGTAGTGGCAGTGTACAAGAAAATGGAAATTTGGGATAAAGAATGACCACATGGGCCCAGAGGTGATGGACTGGGCTTTTCTGTCCCTGAGTCGCTGCATGCACCTCTGATGCACTGTGCCCATCACAGGCAGCTGCCAGGATGTGTGGACGCAACATGTCTGCAGTCTAAACATGAGCCAGCAGTGTGCCCAGGTGGCCAAGAAGGCCAGCAGCATCTGGTTTGTATCAGAAATACCTGAAAGGAGGGTGTAGCAAGGTGGGAGTCAGTCTCATCCTCCAAGTAACAGACTCCAGGACAAGAGAAAGTGGCCTCAAGCTGCACCAGGAAAGGTTTACGTTGGATGTTAGGCAAAATTTCTTCATTGAAAGGGTTGTCATGCAGTGGAACAGGCTGCCCAGAGGAATGATTGAATTGCCATTCCTTGATGTGTTTAAAAGTCACGTAGCTGTGGTGCTTAGGGATGTAGTTTAGCAATGGACTTGGTAGAGTGGAGTTAATGGTTGGACTTGATCTTAAAAGTCTCTTCCAGCCTAAACAGTTCTATGAGTCTATGTGGTCAGGGAAACACACTCTGGCTGTTTTCTGAAACAACCTGACTGTTTTCTGAAATGGGCTTGACAAAACAGAATAGTGTGAAAAGTTAGGAAGCATTTATTCTTTTTTTAGCCCTGAAGTTTTTAGTTTTGCTGCTTCAAGATGAGACTCAGTGACTGTATTTCACTTTTGGCTGCTTAAGTATTAATGCGCTTTGGTGAGAGAGGCTGGATGAAATGCTGCATTCCCTCCAGCAGCTGAAGGCTGCTGTATTTAGCTTGATGCATCTATCTAAAATAGGGCTGTGTGTATTTAGTTAATCTTGCGGGCAGGCTTTCTTACTTCAGCAGCCTTGTGAAGTTTCTTTTAACAGGAGAGAGAGGAGTAGGCGAGGTGTGGGGGGTGCTGTTTTATAATAAAACTGAAAGAGGATGGCAGGAATTAACATGAAGGTTACCTTGGTTTACTCTGGGTAACCTTAATAATTCAACAGAGTCTTTCAGTCAGGGCTTCCCCTACTGTTCCCCACAGGGACAGTTCCACATATGAGAGTTTCTTGAGGCCATTCAACACACCAGCTCTTAAGAAACATGAGGCATAGGAGGGGACAGCGTCTTTCAAGACCTAGAGCTGACAATCCCTATTAATGTGCAGGTAGGCTTTTCTCAAGATAATTCTTTGATGTTTCCAACTAGGCCACAGGTCGTGGGCTTCTAGCTTTACATGTCATGCCTCTGTCTTGAAAGAAAGTGCCACCTCTCTTGCTGAGCCCTGCAGCCAGTCTGTGTATCTACTGTCATCCCCCCCCCAGGAGTGACCCACAAAAAGAGCAGGATGGTGCCTTTAGTTACCTGGGGCAGTTGCAGATCTTCTGAAGTCACTAGCTGGCATTTCCTGCAAAAGTCACACTAGCTGTGCAAGATCATATGCCTTCCACTGTGGCTGGAAAGAGAAAGGGATCAGAGTCAAATCCCAAGCTTTTTTTATTTCAATGAGAATCCCATTGAAGCTGATTAGAATTTTGCTTGAGCTGGAAGGGAAGGAATTGTTTCTCTGCTTTCTGAGATACTTGTCAGTAAGTAGCATTGTGAGTTTTTCTCTACGTTCTGTTCTACTGACTTGCACACAATATTGGAGTTTGGTAAACGTTCTAGTAAAAGTAATGTTTGTCTCTCAAACAGAAGTTTTGTGGCCAGCCTTGGTTGCTTGGAGTAAATAATACTAACATACTGTTAACTTGTGATATCCAAACCTCATGATGCTCCTTCAAGGCCACTGTTAGGAGTATTCAGCCAGCAGCATTTCAGCGCAGCATATCTCCGCTGAAAGACAGCTCATCAGCTGTCTCTGAAAAATTGTTTGAAAAAGAGACCTTATGAAAGAATGGGATATTTGACACAACAGTCACATGTTGCAAGAAATTTTGGAATATTTGTTATGCAGTTTTACAGAAGAAAATATTTTGAAATGGCAAAATTTCTTTGAAGTGATCAGTCTGGTTTTCAGCCTACTCTTATAAATACGAAAATTTTCAACCAGACCACTCTTAGCCCAACTCTGTATCTCTCCTTGCATTGTAATTCCTCCCATACAGCCACAGCTGAAAAGATGTTAATGCCTCTGTTTGGAAGAACCTACACCTTCAGCTCTTCCTTTGCAAGTCTGCCTTTCTCTCTACTTGTTCATTAGATGGTTGTGGTCTGCTGAGGACCCTGATATGGTTCCGAGGTAGTTATCCTCTGGCTTGAAAACAGAGAGAACACCAGCAGGCTTTAATTCTTAGTAAGGCATCTACAACAGCAAATTTCTCCGGAGCCTCCTATGCCTTGGACTAATAGAAGGAACAGCTGGTTACCTTCACACGATGCTGTAAGACCAGTATATTTTCCATAGAGCAGAGTAGGTGGTGAAGAATGAATAGACTCTTTAGTTGTCTAAATTCCTAAGTGCATGTTTTTATGTTTCATGGTAGAGCACCAAGGGCTATGGGCAGGTAAGAAAAAAGCCAGATTTTTCAAAGAGAGTATAGAACATGCCTGTTTCTTGTTATGGTCAGGGCTAGCAGCTAGGAGGTGAGGTGGAATAATCATAAGCAATAATTCTTTGTGAGACTCTAAAGAGCAATTCTGAAAACCAAAACACAGCCAGGGTGTCCATTTTAACTAACAGGAGGTTCTGCACTTCCTCTTAGCAAAACTCACGTTTCTTTGCTAATATAGAGCAGTCGTTATACTTACTAGGTGGAAATACTCAGTTACTACCTTTGCTTTTCCACCACAGTTTCTCTAGCCAGAAGCTTCCTGCTGCTACTTTGTTAGTATTAAAGAGCATCAGGCAGGTGCTGTGATTTCACAGAGATGCCAGCAAAGACCAACAGTTTGACCAAAGTCTGCAGCCTGGCTAGCAAGACAAGCTTGGTGGGCCGTGACCAGCAGCAATGCCAGGAGATGGGCTCTGCCATGAGGCTCAGTGAAGAACAGGCGGAGGGAGGACAAGGCCAAGGCTGACAAACCAGCTGCCATCTCCTGCATCTCTTGGCAGTGTTCCTTGTTCAACCTTCAGGGTAGTGCAAACTGAAAAATCAGCTCAGGTAGGGATTGCTGCCAGACACTGACTAGCCCTGCAGATGATGCACTGGCAGCAGCTGCTGCTCAAGATCTAGCTTCCCAGGAGACAGCTGCTGCTTTACAGCATGACCATCTGAGCTCTTCTGGGGTGCTTAAGCAAATGTCTTTGTGTTGGAGAATCATACGGTCATGCAGTCCCTGTTTAAGTTGGATGATCATTACAGATGGACAAAATGCTGTTTTCTTCACTTGGGCTTTCAGGGAGCTGCTGTTTTGCTCTTGCTGCAGTGGTGATGGCTTAGATACAGGGCTGGTTTGGACCACACCGGTGTGTATTTACAAATTGAACTTGGAGTTGGTTTTGTAATCAGGAATTATAAACTCACAGCAGGAGTTGTTGGGAGAAACTACACAAGCTGCACTATGTGGGAGGCCAAGCTCAATGATCCAGTCCTCAAATCTATTTGATTTTTTACAAGTGCTCTGCAGTGCTTTCATAGTAATTGAAGAGATCCAAAGCAATTATCCTCTTTCAGGAATGAGATACTAATGATGTGGAGCTGAAGCAAGAAAAGAGCAAGTGATTAAGATGATAATAGTGAAGGGCTTTTATGTATTTGGTATCATGCAGTGTACATGATTATTAGTGCTCACAATATGACCCTCTCTTGCCCTGGATTTACATGTGGATTTCCATAAGAAGTGATTTAACCATCGTTCTTCCTGGAGCGTGTAGGAAAATACATGTGGATGTGCAGGGTCTGTCACAAACATGTGAAGGAGATCTAGTGCTTCTATGGAGTTGAGTGATGATACCAGGTTTTCATAATCCCATCACTCACTGGGTCATGTTCAGATACTATGTTTTCATTGGAGTAGATGAGAAAAGAAACAGAGAGCCTTGTGTCTAACGTGGCTTATCTATAAAGATCACCCATGCGTTACTTTGCTACACAATTAACATCTTCTGGGTATCCACAGCAGTTTTTGCAGTGATCAGCTCTGAAACTGGACTCCAGTGACATTGGCAGCTCTCAGTTGAGTTGAGAACTCTGTATGTTCTTCCATGTTAAAAAGTATTGCAGTTTTCAGGTAGGTTTAATTTTAAACAGTCGCCATATTTACATTGTATATTATAGAACACCTCTTCAATCTGTATTTATATAAGTGCATATCTCAATCTCTCTCAAACTTGACCCAATTTAGCCTTTCCATGCTTTATTTATCAGAAATATTGTTATACAATCAAGCACACTACGGCAAAAAGCAGTTAAGTGACATGCTCAAAGCAAAAGGTCCATAAGAAAAAAAAAGTAGAGGAAGGAAACTCTCTTTCTGTCTACAGAAACCATAAGATTGGTTTCAAGTCTTGAAATAGAGAATATAGTTTTCATAGAATCCTAGAATGGCTAGGGCTGGAAGGGACCTCCAAAGGTCATCTAGTCCAGCCCCTCTGCAGTGAGCAGGGATACCCTCAACTAGACCAGGCTGCTCAGAGCCTTGTCCAATCTCACCTTGAATATCTCCAGAGATGGGGCTTTAACCACCTCCCTGGGTAGCCTATTCCACTATTCTTTACTCAATGTAAAGTACTTCTTCCTGATATCCAATCTAAATCTACTATTCTCTAATTTAAACCCGTTACCCCTCAACCTTTCACTACAGGCCCTTGTAAACAGCCCCTCTCCAGCCTTCCTTGTGTGTTTTGTGTGTTTTCATGCACTAACTGCCATACTTCCTGCATACTACCATGCAGGAAGATCAGCTCTGCACTTTAGCTCAAGCCTATGGAAAACACTGAATATGCAAGTGCAAGCTCAGGCAGAATTTGGCCAGTTGCCTTAACAGGGGGAGGCAAGGCTCCAGGAGTGCAGTTCTATGCAAAGCTGCAGGGAATAAACACACTTCCACAGCTTGCTGTAGTTAACATTCTGCACATCCATGCCATTGTCTGAAATATTGAAGCTGAGGAGTTGTGCCTTAGGATTTGGGTTTTTTGGGGGTTTTTTTTGACTAGTTCTGTGACTGTGAAGGAATGATAAAGCCATGCAGTTATTACAAGGAGGCTAGTTTCTATACACAAGCTTTTATACTCTGGTTTTTATGAACCTGGGGGCTCGGGCATTGATCTATGGTGTTCAGTCTAGCTCTGGGAGAAGGGATTGTCACCCTTACTGGGGTGAGAAGTGTGTGGGTGGTACGTGGTGCACGCAAAGGAGAGGTATTACACAAACCCACATGGATTTTGATGTGTCCCTGTGTGATGAATAATAATCACGCAAAAAAAATGTGCAGCTAAACAGCTTCTGGAAATGCTCAGCACAATTTTGATTGATTATCATAAAGCCCGAGATGCACATAACTGGCTGAACCTCTACAGTGTTCTAAAGGAAGATCTACCCATGCCTGTTTTCTCTGCCTCTTTGGGGGAGGGAGGGTGTGTGGATAGTCTTGCCTGTCAATCTCCTACCACTTCTACATCACATGAAAGAATCAAGCTATCTTACAATTGTGTCAGAAATCTTGCCCAGAGTGCAGTAAAACATTACTTCTCTTCCATCATCAAAAGAAATCAGTAAGTGTGCTTAAATTCCCATCTTCTTATTCTTTTCGTATTAAGTGCTGCTATATGAGATGGAAATGAAAGCAAATGAGCACCTTGCTGCACAAAGGCAAATTACAGGTTTTGCTTGTCCAAGTATCTGCTGTTCGCATCATCAGGTTAAGTAAATCTCATGTATTATAAGGGATTCATTGTCATATGGGAAAAATCTGGGAAACTGGGATATGGTGGTGCCTAGAATGGTTCAGGGGGCAGTGGATGCAAACAGCAGCAAAACTTAGATGGAATATACTAGCACTACAGATGGCATAGAAGACTTTAGATGTTTGAGGGAAAAGGTTTTAACCCTCAAAAACATATAATATTTGGGAAAGAAATTGAATTTTTGTAGCATTTTAAAATGAGTTAGAATCACAATTGCAGGTATTGTAGAGTTGCATTATTAGGAAATAAGCAATCCATTTTTGTCTTATACATGTACAAAAAATAATACACTTTGTGCTCTAAATAGAAAATCCTTCTTATCATCATCAGTTAATTAATAATTATCCATTTGGTGTACACTAAGACCGCTTAGTGAATTGTTTCTTCCTTTTCATGACCTTCAGAACTTATTTTTCCTCCAACAGATATAGTTAACTCTATAGTAACAAAATATTCTGCTTACCTGCATTTTGAAAAACCACTTTATTGTGGCAGGTTTGAAATATGGTAGAAGGTAAATGGTATAGCAATAAAGAAGAGTGTGTGATCATAATCAAGACAGAAACCCCATTAACACTGGGCAGGCTGCTGCAGTTTCCTCTGAAAATCTGTGAGTTGTCAGTCCCTTAGGCATCTTTTATCTGAACGAGCCCTAATGCATATTGGCAGGTCCTACATATTAAATACGCCAAGCTTCTTGATTTTATTCAGATCAGCACTCTTCAAAGCGGTGTGTCTCTCTCAGCTGAAGGAAGTCCCTGCTCTGTTAATGGCGTGTCTGATGCAGCTTTCACTCTTATCACCATGAAATCAGGACTTGTATGGTTATTGCAGGAAACTTAGAGCATGTCTTACAACCACATAACACAAACTGCATCAGATCCAAGACTGGGAAGGACAAGGACTGGATCTTGAGAGCCCTGCTTTCCTTCTTCCAATTTCATCTGCTTAATTTGCAGAGCATTTCTCTCTACAAATTCTCCAGTTTGTACTGCTGTCCTTTGCTTTTCTTTAATAAAATCATGAGAAGCCACTTTGATATGTGTGTAAGTATTAGCCTTAATGGAAGCATTACTGTCATTATTGCTTAGGGTGGGAATGACCACAATACTCCAGGGAAATAAAAAATGGAGACAGTATGCCAACTCAACTGACTTTCAGCTGGAGATGGCTCTATAGTATTTAAGGATTAGCACAGGATATCTTTGCCCCATCCTGTCTGTTCCAGTTGAGCTGGCTCTGTTTTTGCTGATAAGCAAATATTGATATTGAATACAGACAGGCCACAGAAGTCCTTCCTAAGCTCATTGACAAGGGGATGTCATCACTGAGACAACACTGTGGCTGTTAGGTGCCAACAGGATTTCCACAGTAAGAATAAAATGAGAAAATAACGTACTGTTTCCAAAAAGTAGCACATGATAATTTGTTCTTGGGGATATTAAAGCCATAGAGTATTATCATAATATTGAGATTTATTTTTCACTATTGTTTATGGCTTTAGTCATCTTCCTCTGCAATTTACTGGAAAGCCTGATGATCTTAACAATGACATTTTGTAATTTTAAACTCTTTCCCCCCCCCTTCTTCTTTTCCTCACTTGCCATTATGAAATGATAGGTAAAAGAGGAAACAGACTGACTCATTTTTCTGTGTTGAGTATAGCTCTCGGGAAATGGTCCCATTTACACTCAGTTTGGTATGTGCAAACCCATTGCCTTCAGGACCAGATAAGGCAAACCCCCTATGGTGAAAATGCTACATAGAAAGCACTGACAGCTTTGCAACCCAAAAGAAATAACAAGATTTGTGAAGCCTAGACTTTCCAGTTAAATAGCCACCCAAGAAAGTAGAGGAGATTTTTTAAGGCCTACAAGAATGCAGCAATAAGACAAGGGAATTGTTGCACCTTTTTGTGTATTGGTGGCTTAATGAAGCACATTGAACATTGCAAAACAATTCATTTCTGACAGAGAGAGCTCCTGGCACCTCTGAGGATCTCTCTAAACAGAGAAATCGGATGCACAAGACATTTCTTGCAAAAATCTTTAAAGAGCACATTTCCAAAGGAAATCACTGCTGCTGTAAAACATAATGAAGAATTTGGAAAGCAAGTGAAATTCCAGTGAGTAACTGTCTAACACATAACAGGGAACTCAAGCTCTGGGTATTGTCCTGATGTCTCCGCTTCCATGACCTGCCTCCCCCTGCAGCTTCAAGGTCACGATTTTTTTGCAACCACCTCAAAGAGACAGCACAGCTCTGCCAGTGTCAGTCATAGTAGATGCACAATTTCCAGAAGTATCTCTGGCACCCACATGCACAAACCTCTCTGCATTTAGGTGGAATTTGTGCCGTAGTTTTACATGCTTTGGAAAATTTCCACCAGTGTCTACATTATAGCTGTATTGCATTGCTTATGCTTGGGAAAGCTCCCTCCACAATGAAAACCAGCATGGAAACTCTACTTTTCTCTGTTCTTCAAGATGTCATACCCTCCAACCCTTCCAACCTTTTTTTTTTTTTGGTATATGCTTCACATAGAAAAAGGTGATGGTTTTGGTAGAGTATCCTTTTATTTTTCTAATCCCTGTAGTTTTAAAATCCCAATTTATGGAATTTCAGCTTGCATTAAAATATGCCAAGAAATGTTTGAACACATGAGCCTCTTGAGTCCAAAACTGTGGCAAGTGAGGTAAAAACCCAACAAAAGTTCTGATTGTTTTCAGAACCAGTTGTTTTATTCTGTTTTCAATGTTTATACTATGCCAAGCTTGGGAGTGTTGAAGCCATTCAGGGTGAAACAGTGAAAGCTTGACAATAATAAAAAAGTCTCTTGCTTTCTTCTTTTTGAAAACATATGTGGAAAGGCATTTAGCTGGATTTGGAGCTTTGTAACATCTCTTTCTGTCTCTGCACAGAAGTCCACTCTCACAATGTGTCAATATGCCTGAAGGTAGAAAGTGACACATGAGAATATCTTAAAATGCTGACGTATGCTAATTTCTATCCACAAAATGGATGTGAGAGGTATTAGTACTAGGTGTGGACCATCTCCTCATCTTTCCATCCTTCATAGGGCAGAAGTAAGTATGCAGCTCCCTTACGGCAAGGTGGGAGGAATAATGTCTGCTATTGACATCAGTGTTGGCTTTCCATCTTGCCACTCCCAGCATTGCACTGTTGAGGCTGTCAAGAACAGGAATCAGACGCAGCCTGTCATGGTCACATCACTTCATTACCTGATGTCATAGGTAACAAGCTCAGGGGAAATTTAAGCACGGTTAACAGATACCAGTCAACTGAGTTTGGTTCCCCCCAGATGCTACTGCTCATTAGAAAGTAATCCAGCAAGAGATATAAGTGAACGCTTTGTTCTTGTTTTCTAACACATGTCAACAGGCTTTCTGAGATATCCTGCATCTCTGTGGAGCTTATCCTTGAGAAAAAGCAGCTAGGTGCCTGGCTGCTGTCAACATGCTGAATGACCAGATTGCTTACCCTCCCTTACCCTTCCAAAAATATCAGTCAGGAAGTCTAACTGCATGTTAGTATGGCGCTGACAGTGCCAGCCTCTTTGTTGTTGTGTTCAAGGTCAGCTCTAATTGACCTCATCCTTGCTTCATTTAGTTGCTTACATCATTTCCTTTTGATTCCCTGACTGTGCTCTCATTTTTGGGATTTCTGCCTGTTCCCACATTGTCTTTTATTTAAACTGATTCCCCTTACTTCCTCCTTTTCTGCTTGTGCCTTCTCCTTCTCCTGTCACCTTCTCTCCTGCCTGCTCTCTTTCTTCAGGACTTGCTCATTCTGCTGTGCCTTGTTTATTATTTTCCCATCCTGAAATACAGCTCAGATCCCTAACTTGCAGTTTTACAGCCTAGATGCCCAGTGTTTTCCCAGCTAGGTATTTCACACAGCAGCAGATTACTCCTGCATGGTGGGGAGGCAGCAGCTGTATTGCAGCTTGAGGAACTCAACAGGAACTGCTGCCTCACCTGGAAGCAGCCCACAGGCTGTAGTTCATCTGTGCAGGGGGCTACAAGCCTTCCTTTGGGCAGATTCGTGCCTGGCACAGGATTAAGTAGGTGACTTGTCTTCATGTGAGCCATAGGAAGGCATTTGTGTGCACAGAGGCAAGGTATATCTTGATGTCATAGAGACAGAAGCTCACCTACCTGTGGCTCTGGAGTGACAAAATCCCACTTAGCAGATTTGTCTTGCTTATGAAAGAGGTATTGGTTCCTGGCTTTGTTGAAGTTGCGATTTGCCTCTTGGGGTACGATCTGTATGTACAATGGGTGGCTGCCATGCTGCATGAGAGCTGCATGATATGAGAGCTGTACAGAGCCAGATTTGGCCTGACCTGCTGAGCTCTCAGGATGTCCATGAGGAGTTTCAAGCAGTAGGAAAATGAGGTCCTAACCTACTCAGCCTATGCCTATATGAAAAAGCCTACTGATGGAAGTTAAATAACAGCAAGTGTGCATGATGCAGAAGCAGACTATGAGGTTTTCCAGTAGGCAAAAGAATCTGCTGGCAGTTTACATGGCTTTCAGTGCAGAGATCTCCTCTGTGGCAGCAGTAATGGCAATCGATAAACTGACACAATGAAGACAGCAATAACTTCCTTTTTAAAAAAAGAGAAAGTCTATTTTAATTAATTAGCCAACTCATTAGAAAAAAATGTATGTAATGAGAGGAGGATGGTCTATGCCATTGCTTTGACAGACTAAACATCAAAGTTCCTGGTGGGTTTGCATCCCCCATCCCAGGGCAGATCCAGGCGTCACTCTCTGCTGCACCAGTGTCATCCTGTTTGAATTTAGCCTCCATGTGCTTTGCTGGAGGGAGAATTCCTTGAGACATCAGTTTCTTAAGTTTTCTCTCCTCCTTTCCCAAGCCAACGGCACGCAGCCCAGTCTTCACAGCAAGCAGAGGCGGTGCTAGCCGGCAGAGGGAAAGGCCAGCCTCTGTGCAGCATCCCAAACTCTCTGGACAGGAGACTTCTGCCAGCTCCCAGTGTCTCCTGGGCAATATCTTCCACTACCGAACCTCTAGTGAAAAAAGAATGACAGGTCACTGTAAGTAGTGCTGTTTAAAAATGTCCAGGAGGTGAGTGGACATGCCCTTGCAATAAATATGATAAAATGGTTATTGTAAACAGTACCCTGAAGGGTACAGTTTGGGAAGTCCTGCTGTGGAGGAACCCTGTGTGCCTTCCAGGTGCATCAAGCCCTGGAACACCCTATACCACAAGCCTTCATGCCCTTCTACAGTTCAGGGCAGAGCAGAGAATTTTGCCCATTTCTTTACTTGCTGATGCTTTGCAAGGAGCCCGTGTTCTTTTAGAGAGTGAAGAGCTCTCGGAGGTGGAAGCAGCCGTGCAAGTGCCTGGCAATGGGGGCGAAACATTTTCAAGAGCATGTAAATCCTGGTGGCCCCTGTCCCGAGGATTTTGGCTCGTAAAAAGAGCCTTGTCCAGCCTGTATAGCTGGGGTCAGGTTCCCTCCCGTGGCTGAGAGCTGCCACAGCAGGAACCAGCAGCTCTGCCATGCTGTGCAGAGCACTCAAGGAGCAGGCATCTCATACTGAAACTGCTTCTCTTGAGACTGCTATCGAAATTATGTCCCAGCTCTTGCCAGTTAATGGCAAGGTCCTCCAGAAGAGTATGCCTACTTGTTGTACACAGTAATGGGATAGTCATTCAGATCCCTTACAACAGTAGAACAGATCCCTGGGTTGTTGCTCTTAACTAGGACTGGACCTACTTTTGAGTGGACTGTCATTACAGTGAGGGGATATTTCTTACTTGACTTTTGCCAAGGTAGAAAACACAGGTTCCTGAGCAACGTTTTTTTACACAGCCTGTAGTATATAAATCCCCCAAAGTCTTTGTAGGCTCCACACTCTAGTCACCCAGGACAGGTAATAGTGGATGGCTCTCTGCTGGCACTCACAGTTACTGCAGCAGGACATGAGTAGGTCAAGAGCTGTGTGGGTCTATATATGATGTGAGTAGCTAGCTCATAATTCATAGATACTATATGTTACCTGCCTTTTGGAACAATTGCTTCATAAATAGGCAGTGTTACTGAAAAGTGCTCACTGGTGCCTGTGTTTGCTGATGTTGTGTGGTCACTGGGTGCGCCAGGACTGGGCGGGAAGTCAGCACAATGCCTCGAGATATGTTATTGACTGTAAATGTGGCAGGAAGTCATTAAAGATTTCCTGAGCTATTCCCTGGGAAAAGACTACCTCCAGGCTCTAGCAAAGTCAGAGGACTTGTATTGCCAGGGCTTAGAAATCAAAAGAAAAATTGGCTCTAATAAGCCAATGTCAGCAGCTTCAGCAGGGAGTCCTCTACTCCAGATGGATCCTGTGCCCGTGGGGTCAGGGTGGTGATGGGTGTCCAGATCTGGGGGACGTGTGCCAAGGGGCTTTTTGTAGCTTGCTTAGGCAGAGTCTTCCAAGCTTCCCTAAGGCCCTGGGACCTAAAGAGGTATGGACGTAGACAGGTCTGAATCCTTTATCTCTAAAGCTTTGTAAATCCCTATAGGTGAAAATAAATGACAGCTTATTTTAAGAAAGCCATTTGGTTGCTCTGAGCCACAGCTCCAGGAGAGAGATTCACAGACACTGAGCTCTCTTGGACAGACTAGGAAAAGACACTTTCCTGCCATCAGGAGGCAATCAGAGACCAAACCAGGTAGGTGAAGGCAAGGAGCCCCAGTATTGTAGGGGCTTGAAGGGGTTAGAGGCATGATTTAATGATAATACCAGGAATTTATGTAACTCATCTCACTTAATGTATGGGATAACTCACTTATGTTGCTGCAGAAATGTTTATCTTGAAAAACATTTATGTTTTTCTAGCAATATATTTCTTTATTAATTTTTTCCCATGTAAAATCACCAACCAGTCTCTGGTCAAGACTCAAAATCTGCCTCGGCAGATAAAAGGTCTTGGGGAATTACTGTGGAAATCTCATTTCTGGGCTATGCCTACAGGTGAAAAAAATTTTTTTTAAGTAACTATTAACTCTGTGAGAGTACTTTTCTACTGAAAAACTTAGTGTTCTGGGTAAAAACAAAGTCATCATACTGTGGTCAAGGGAGAAGAGCCAGATAGTTACATTTCATGGTGTTCATTTTCTCACTGGAAAAGATGAGCAGAGTAAGAGACCTTTCTTCTTAAAACAAAAATCCCAACAACAGGAAAAAAAAAAAAAAGGATGTGAAGATTAGACAGATAAACTTCTAGTTTTAAGTACCTGCAAAAATCCTACAAGTGAACCTGTAAAATCAGTCATCAGCTATGTCTAGCAACCACCAGAATGCACCTGGCTCAAAGTCTAATTTTGAGTGCCGAGAGCAGCAGGGACAGAAATGAGTAGTTTGTAGCTGCCACTGAACTTGATCAAGATGTGTGTGGAGATTTTTCTACTATTTGTTTTCTACATGTTATTTAAATTCAGAGCCTTGCTTACAATCCTGCCAAAGATGATACAACCTTTTTATCCTCTTGGATCATATGCTGGTTATTCTGTAACGAGCATGTGTTCTTTCTAACTCACAAAATACCAGAAATAAGCTGTCTTTCTTTTGAAAATTAACATTTATGGTCAGAATAATTTTTCTTTCCCCACAGTGACCAGTTATTGAAATGGTAGCCTCTGAGCTAGTGCAAACTGAGCTGCTCTGGACAGAAATTGTTTTGGGATGAGAGCAAGCCATGAAACATACTTTGACTTGTCTGTTTGGCTGTGCCAGTGCAACATACTGCATAGAAACCCATAGTCCTTTTTACTCTCATTGTTGATTAAGATGCCTATTTAAAAGGCCAAAACAGTTTTTCTTGTCTCAGACTCACAGTATGTATCTCACATGTATGTCTTTGATTCTCTTCCCACAGGAGAGAAAGAAAATACAGCTGCAAAACTAAGGCATAGTTCTCCAGCACAATATCAAGGGAGACTGCCTGCCTTCCTGGACTGCAAGCAGGTACCCTAAACACACACACACAGAAACATTCTCCAGGACTGGTGACACCACTGTTCAACCTCACTCTTGCTTAGAAGGTTTCCACACAACACTGCAACAATGAATTTCCTCCGGCGGCGTCTCTCAGATAGTAGTTTCGTGGCAAATTTGCCCAATGGCTACATGATGGACTTGCAGCGCCCTGACAACTCCACGAGCTCCCCAGTTTCTCCTGCCATGGAGAGAAAGCATCCACAGCCACTGCAGCCCTCACACTCTTCCTCTACTGGCACCAGCATCTTCAGTTCCATCTCCAGTGCCATGAAGCAAACCACACAAGCAGCTGCAGGACTAATTGACCACTCAGCCAGCCCCACACCACCTGTGGCCCAGAAACCCAAAATCCTCCTGGTAATCGATGATGCGCACACGGACTGGTAAGACATCACGGTACTCTCTGCTGCATTGAATTCCACAAAGCTTGGGAGATGAGAAGGATCTGGGAAGCATGGGGCATCTGCAGGGGGGGGTACACAGATACTTTCACATCTAGGTCACCAGCTCTGGCCCCAGGTCAGCATCTGGCTGGTGACTTGTGTAAATTGCAAAGCAAGTTTTTCTCATATCTTGAAAAAAATGTTCATTTGGTACTCACTGGCAAACTTCACACCATGAACACTCATTGGGCATCCTTGGCACAGCGGAGCTATCACATTTAGCAATGCTTCTAAGAGGTTACATCTGAAAGTGTTAGTGATGAGGTTCAGGACCATAGTGTACTATTTGTGCTGACTCTAAAATGAAAAGGGATAATCTCCCCAGCTCTCGATCTCTTTTAAGCTTTTCTCTTTATGAAAATTTGTACATAAATTACAAAAAGATAAGCCAAGCTTAGTACTACCAATAGTTATGATGAGTTCATTTGCTGTTCAAGGGCCCTTCACCTGCTAAGTGTAGAGACTATTGGCAAAAGACTCTCTGGCTCAGGTGAGCCTCAAATTTGTCTTGTTCATGAAGGTCTCTGCTTACGGACAAAAGTTTGAAAGTTTGTTTCCTGTGATATTGGGCAGCACAGGATACTTTCCAAACTGTAGGACAACTGAAGTCTTCTGAAATGTTAGAGAAATTACGTACTGCTTGCTGTGTGCTCCCTTTCAAATTTATCTGGTTTAGAAATCTTTAGGCAAGCTGGTCAAGAGACTTGCATGGGGGAAAATCCAGAGCATATGTTGAGGAGATGCTCTTGTTTCATCTGTCATCTTGTCACAACACAGAAAAAGAAGAGGAAAGGGTAGCACAGGCAAGGGGATTGTATTGAAGAATTCAAAATGGAAGAAGTGGGGTTACCAGGTCTTGGCCAAGGGGGATTATTTTATTGTTGCTTTCATCCCATGCCAGTCTTCAGTGAAGTTGTCACCTTTGGTCTTCTCTTTTTTCCCAGGAAAGAGGAGACAAGGTGGGACCTGCCTCCCTGGGTGTATCTTCACAAAGCAAGAGCTTAGTTAAAAAGAGGTAATGACTGAGTGCAACTCGGTCAGGCTTCTTCAGCCAACGTGAAGTAAGAAAAGGAAAACAGAGGGATTTATCTAAAAGGAAAAACAACTGAGTGGGAAAATCCCTGATAAGGTCTTTGTTGCATCAAATGTTTCACTGGCCTAGTGTCTTTTATCACAGTAGCAGCCTCTCAATGCCAGATAGTTCAGTAGGCAACATCAGTCTGGCTTAACCCTGATCTTCTCTTCCTGAGTGCACCCACAAGTCTCCCAGCAGGTTGATGCTCACCATCCTCCATCTTTGCTTTAGCTTTTTTGCAGTTCCTTGAAGATGCTGCCAGGTGGCAGTCCCTTAACATAGCATCCTCCAGCTGGGGATGGGAGTGCCTCTAATGCACAGCTCTAGCATCTGGCGCTGAGCCGGCACTGTTTAGTCCAACGGCTGTAATCAGAGAGGAAAGCCCAAGCTCAAAGGCCAATCTAGTTTTTCCTTGAGATTAATGGTACTGAAGGTAGTCTGGGCAGGGGAAAGGACAGGGAGGGGTTGGACTCTGTTGCAGTGTTTTCATGTTTTAAAATACACACTGCATTCAAATCCCTGCCTTTATATCTCCCAGCTGCTCTTCTGTCATGCAGACTTTGTGATCTGTGAGCTGAGCTTGCCCAAGGAGCAGCAGCTGGGAGACATAAAGAGGAAGTATGGCTACCCATGCTGTCTTCACACGTGTGTAAGCACCTTGCACATCCTACTGTCTTGACTACCCCTCTGCTGTCTATAACTTAGCAATTACACACGATGGGGAGACCCCTTCCATTTCTCAAAGCTCTCTGCCTTTACCCACAGGTTTGCAGATATTAAGTAACGCTGCTTGCAAAGGCTCTCTGCCTTCACTCTAAGGTTGTGAGGGCTCTGAACAAAATTAGTGTATGCATTCATGACCACATCCTGACATATGTATGACATGAAACCCAAGGAAACAGCCTTACAAACTCTTGCCTGCCATGGATTTTCATGACTCTTTGTATCATGGACAGAAACACATGCCTAGAAATTTCCTCAGCCTAAAGGTAGCATATGGTCCTTTCTGAGAAAGTGTACCAATGCAACTACTCCAGCAGGACACAAATGCTACATAGCTGTTCATATTCATGTCTCCAGGAAACTCAGTGAACCCTTGAAAGCAGCAGCTCCATGGCTCTGTGGATGTTTATTCTTGGTAAGGTACATCTGAGCAATGCCAGGCATCTTCTTGGTCTCAGCCAGGGTGATATGTGAGCTCAAGCCGATCAGCCCAAGGCAGAAGTGTTTGCCTTGTGAGAGCACAGCTGAAGAAGCTGGTTGTCCAGGGATTCTGGCTGTTCACTGCTTCATGTACAGAAGCAGTCCCATACTCATGGAAGGCGAACAACAACCTACTGTCACTTCTGTGCTGGTCATTTTGGGTTTGGAAGAAACATTATATTTGCAGTGTATTTCTCCTCTGCCTGCTCTGGTTTTTGCTACTTGTGAAAGCTTTGTATTTGGTTTTCAAGAAACCCTTTCCTTCTCCTTTTGAAATAGTTAACTTTACTAGATAATATCCCCAAGAAACCACTGCTGAAGCACTACCTTTATTTTAAGGGTGGGGGAATTCCACAATGCCTCCCCCTTCATAGCAAGTTACATGGGGTTTACAACAAGGACTAGCTTTTTCGTAGACAGGAAGGGCGAGAGACAGTGGAATCTGCCATTTGATTTCTCTAAATGAAAATGTTTTCTCATAATTGGAGACTGTAGCAATATTGCTAAGCCAGACATTAATTTATCATCACTGTTTGTGTTACAGCAGAGGCAAAGAGCTGCAACTGTGGATTAGGACATGGTGTTGCACAAGTGCATGATGAAATACTCTAACAACCCAAACAGACAACTGCATGTTGAATGCACTTTAAAGTGACAAATGGCAATCCTTTCTATTTTTAAGGAGCTACTATGTCTCTGAAGGAAGAGTATAGCACTGAGCTTCACTCAGAGGGCTGGAGGAAGCAAAGATCATCCATGGGAAACCATGGCGGCCTGTCTTCCTTCATAAAATCCTTACCACTCTTGACATGCAATACACTGTTTTATTCCAAGGACAAAATACTGTAAAAATAATGTGAGCCCCACAGAATATGATCAGCTGCTTTCTGCATTAGCAGTAAAAGAAAGGTACATTCTATTAAAAGCAAGGGAACTCATCCAGCTTTCTGTTAAAGTGGCAGCGTTTTGACAAATTTTCCGTCTGTCTCCAAGACTTGGCTCTAGCACATTGCAAGGAAGCACACAGCAAATCTGCCACATGCAGGGCGTGCATGAAAGGAAAGGCTACCTGTATGGCTCCATCATGCTCTTGTTTTTGACAGGCAGCCCTCAGAGGCACCCACAGCAGTGAATGTATCCGTGTACTGTCACGCTAAGGAAAATCTCTGCCTCTTTTCAGTCTTTAATGGTACATATCTCATCCAGGTAGCCTCCACCTGGAGAATGAGGAACCTTCTTGTGGGCTGGGCAGGCAGTATCTGTGCCTCAGGAGACTTCTAAAAATGCATCCACAACTCACCTACAGCAGCTGCCAGAAAAAAAAGAGCTCAGACATGAATATCCGCACACACACACATGCAGACACACAGCAAAAAAGGAGCAGGACCATGAGGAAGGGTGATGGCAAGACTCCATGTAATGGCAGATGGGCCAGCTCTGGCAGCCCAAACTCAACCAAGAGGAAAACATCCCACCTCTGGCAACTCTCTCCCCTGACACGCTGTTAAGTAAAATCATGCTCTTGCTGAACTGAATTTCTCAGCAGATCAAATAGGATTTAATACTGTGAATTGTTAACCCCCCATCCTCTGCAAAAGTGCTCAGCTTTCTAGCCTAATGCTTTGTGTTTAAACTGCTTATTTGGGAAGTGATCAAGCACAGCTAAGGTTCCTATTAACAGCATATGCTAAAAACATTGCTTTATGGACCAGACAGCGTAACAAAGTCATTCTTGCTGCATTCGTTAGGTGTCTTGGTTGCATTTGTGAAACATCTCATATAACTTTTCAAAGCCATTGATGTGTTTTGTCCAAATTTCAGACTGCCTCTAGTGCTAACACTGTTACATGCTGTCTTGCACAAAATCCATGTGCCCTATGAGTGGCAGTTCTACATGCAAGGATTGTGACGTGTTTCACTGCAAAAAAGCCACAGAGGATATTTTAGGGTACACCAAATTGCATTGTTGTCTTTGCATTCACTTTACAGCCAAATCTACCAGAACAGGCTGTCTCCAAAAATTTAGAGATGAAGGAAGAGAAAAACTGTGATTAATACTGAATGAAATCCTCTTAATACATCTGAAATGGTTCTTTGTATAACAATAATGTAATGATTCAGGTCTAATTATGTACTGACCTGACAGGATTACTGTTTTACACTGTTCAGAGGAAATTCTCAATGCTTTTTTATGAAAATGAAACTATTTTTACTTCTAATAGTACATGACCATATTGAGCTTCAAATATGTCATTTGTTCAAAAATATAATTGCTGTCTACATTTAGCCTGTATCTGGGGCTTAACTATAGCAATTGTTCTATCAGCCAATGACCCATCCCCTGCAGAGAAGGGGAATTAGGAAAAGGAGAGGAGATTCATGGGTTGAAATGAAAATGGATTTAATGAAATAGCCAAACTACTATCAATGCTAATATAAAGTATAAAAAGCTATACTCAGCCCAGCAAATGCACAGCAGTTACGATAAACAGGAAAATAGTTCACAGGAGACCCCCTTCTCTTCGGAAACTTCACCCTTTATACTGAACAAGACATTTATGATCTGGAATACACATGTGAGCCAGCTGGGGTCAGCTTCCCTGGCCAACTCTAAACGAACAACCTGCAGACCACAGCTGGCCTATGATTCTGTCCTACCAAAACCAGGAAAATTGGGAAAAAAATAACAGCCTGATACTGAATTTTTGGAGCATGGGACTTCCTAAATCCTGATTTATTTTTTTTATGGAATTCCTTTTCAAAAATATTCAATGAGTGTCATCAGTCATTTCATGCTTTCAGTAGGCTGCAGATGCTATGCTAGGGCTCCCATTCAGAGGAATATTTCTGTATCTAACTCAATTAAATATAATGGGAAGTTTTGGTCTAGCTTTTGGCTTTGGATTTCTTTATCATTTATCTTTATTATTATTATTCAGAACTGATACTTAGAGCTTGACCTCAGGAATTTGCTGCTTACATTGCAAAGTTTTGTCTATATTTCCTGATAAGAAGCCCAAAATCATCTAACATAGTTGTAACTTACAATGAATGATTATGAAGTAGCTTTTATTATACAGAGGTGACCTTTTTAGGTTTCACAAGTTCTGTGCAACTATGCAGCTGTAATTTGAAAAAACTTGCAAGTGAAATATATATATTTTTATAAATCTGGCTAAAAAACTTACATTTTGATCATTTAACCATGTCTATCCAGGACTGAATATTTCTGGTCCTATAATTCATGCTCAATGTGACTTGAGAACAAAATGGAATTTTAGGGAAAGAGGAGGCAAGTTTGTATTAAACATGTACGTGTGTGTGTAGGCACGTGCATCTGTACATGACTGGAAGTAGCATGAAGAGTTTCTGTATTCCCTAGCATGCAGGCATAGGGGTGAAAAGGAGGTAAGGCTGTCAAAGATATTCAATAAATTGCATTTATCACATCACTTTCCAATCTGCTTTAGGTATATCACCATCATGTCTGCCTGTATTTTTGTCCTTCATATGTAAAGCAACTTGGGATCTAGTCATCCTGAATGAAAGGTGATACAGAAACATAAAGGATTAGTATCATTACAAAAATAGACACAGGGAATATGGAAAACATTCCCACCAGGTTATAAATATGCTAATGCAAGTCAAATCTGGGACCTTAATTGCTTTACCAGAGTTCATATAAATGCACAGAATTTAACCTCAGAATGTCCTGCCTAGTCCCATACATATTAAAAAAAAAAAAAAAAAAAATCCCTCAGATGTATTTCTCAAGGTTTGTGAGCCAGATTTCTTCTGCATGAAAGCCAGCAGTCCTGCCTCAGTGTTGGTTTGAATTAGCCCAGTTCCCCTGGTCCTCAAGTTCAAGGAAGGCAGAAGTGGGCTGGAATAAAATATTGCACAATCCTCAACAAAACGATACCCCTTGCAAAAGCTTCAGGCTATAACATCTAGATTTAGCAAAATGGAAATGTTCCAGCAAGGTACTATTTTGATAATATGCAAAATAAAATTGCTGCCTCATGTTGTACTTAAAGCAGACCCTCACCTCCCCCACCCCACCCCCAAGCTCTTTGTGGCCATGAGGAATGTGGCCACGATGTAGCCTGGGTGGGGGACCAGACCTACAGCAAAGTGTCCTTCCTATCCTGACAGCTGAGAGAAGCACAGAAAGCTGTGCCCAAAAGCAATAGCACTGCACCATAACGAGTGCTTCTTCGCGCTGGGGGGTGGGGGGGTGGGGGGTGGGCAATGGCTTTGATTACCCCCGTTTCATGAGCAGGAGGTGGCACAGGAAGATGCTGGGAGGCCGGTATTGTGTGGGACTCCGTAGTTCCTTGAATAGAAATAGTGGCCTGAATGGTTGTGTCTGTGATCGTTAAAGTGCTGGTGGCTTGCCAACCCAGGTCTCCCCTGAAAACAGGCCTTCAGTTCCCTGAGAGAAAGGGACAACTCACAAAAGAAGATTTTAAAAAACCTGTCTCCCTTCCTGCCCCAAAGCTTCCCTTTCTGTGTGCGTTCAAGCCAAGAAAATCCTTCCAGCCCTGTAGGGTGGGACCTCAGACCTCAGCAAGGACCTCACCATAAGGACTTCCTTTATTCAAAGAAAACCCAAAAACAACATACCGCCATCACAGCCTGATACAAACCTCTTCAGGAGAGGCGTTTCTTGCCTTGATATGACCCCATAACTAATAATGCCTTGGGGATTGTTCTACAGTAACCAGAGCAGGCTGGGTCTTCTGGTTCTTCCCAGAAGGCAGCAAACATGGTCTGTTCCCATGGCCTGACCTCTGGTACTGAGCACCTACCTGCAGTGCAGCTGAGCTGGCTCTCAGTTCAGTGGCTCCAGCAAGCCAGGTAGCAACAGCACTGAGATAATCTCACCTTGGGGAGGCATGGGGCTGAGAGCAGCAATACTGCACCCTGGGACTGGAGGTGAAACTTTTACGGAGCTCCTGGCAAAGTATTACAGTGTTTAGGGTTACCTTTTGAGCCAATCCAAAACTTAGACTTACCTTCTGGTCCCTGTCTGTCTGTCCGTACAGTGTGGATACCCTTTCCTTCTTCCTGCACTTGCCGCTGGTCCACTTAACCTGTAATTCAGACCTTGTTTTCTGAGGTGTTAACACATACATCCATCATGCTTATCCACCATCTTTAGCAGCCTGACACCCCCCCATCCCTGACACAAGGTACTCTTCCAGAATAAGTATTGACTACCAACCAGTCCACCCCACAGCTGAACAGTGCATGCAGGTCTCTGGGCCAAAGCCGATATGGACAAAAGCTCCAGGAGGTTGCAGACCTTCGGCATTTGTGGAGTGGTTTTTCTCAGGACTTGACCATCTCAAAAATCCTTACTATTTGCAGCTGGGAATTGCTAAACTGGGGAGAGGTGGTAAAGGGGTTGAGGGCTGGCCCCTAAAAGGAAAACCTTCCTTGTTTTCACCCCTGAAGAAAAAAGGGCACAAATGCATTTCTCCTCCTCCTCCCCTCCCCACTGCCTTTATAGCGTGTAGGGGCTGGGAGGGTCGGGGCATTCCAGCAGCTGCTGGCCAGTATCCTGGAAACTGTCTCCTTTTTCCCAGTCCCAGCCCCTTTTATGAAGGAGACAATGCGGACATACAGTGAGTGCCTTGTGCATCACTTGGGCCCCCAGGCCCTTTGACACAGGGATTTTGTACAGTGGCTAACCATCCCCCCTCTCTCCCAGAGATCCACCACACACCCCCCCCCCCCCAATCCAGGGGGCTTTAGTATCACCTTTTCCAGGCTGATCCAGAAAGAAATTACATTTCTTATTTTCCCAAGGGTCTTGAGAGAAATATGTGTAATGTGATTCCAGGAAAATAATCCAGATAATTCCAGACTTTAGATGTAGATTCCTTTGGTTTATTTACACAGGTCTCTTCCTTACCATTTCTCTCCTTTTTTCTTCCACCCACTCCCTTGCCCACCTCTTCCCCAAGAGTCCTGCATATTTCCCCTCTGCTCAGCATATTTTGCTTTGGCCCTTCCACAGGGTGGGAAAGGCTGCTCCCTGCTCCAGATGAGAAGTGGTCTCCATCCAAAGTGTGGCTTGGCTTTCTATGTTTGTTTTGTCTTGCTCCAGAGGCACAAGCTCAGTCAGAGGATTTGAAGGAATTTGCCATTACAATATCCCAGTGTCCCTCTTTGGTATGCTTCCAGTGACACTGAGCCCATTTCTGGGGTGAAGGTCCAAGCCTGCTCCAAAGTTTGTAGTTCAAGGATTCTGTCAAACAATGATGCCCCAAGAAGTGCCTGGGTTCATTCACATCACAGGAGCTTTGGGCTCAGGCTTATCTGTTCATCTGAGGGATCCCAGTTACTCCAAGACATAACCACCAGCAATTGCAATGACATTTGCTACATCAGCTCCACTGAGGTTTCTCACAGGAAGATTTGATATATATTTCTTTGATCTCTTCCTGTCCTAGAAAATTACTTTATACAGGAGCCATTTTATAGGATACCCTGAAGAAGTCCCATGAATGTGATACCAAACACCAGCCTGTCTTCAAAGCTGCATAATGTGTCATAACCTCTGCTTCACCCAGCTAATGCACGTTCAGGAACAGCTGTAAGCTTTGAATCACTGCACTCCTCCAGGCCATGGCGATCACTTCAGATTTTTTGCCCCTCCTGGCTACTCTTTTTCTGTTTCTGAGGCTGGTGTCCTGCACCTTCTCTTACATGGGCTACTGTCTGATGGTACTGTGCCTGGGGAAGAGCTCCTTGGTCACTTTCTCTAGCTGATGCTTGATACCTGGGCATCTTTTTGTATTCCTCACCTGTCCAGAGCATTTTCCAGCCTGGCAGAAGTTCTGCAGTCCCCTGCTGCATCCCTGATGTCTGTTTCCCACGGATCCAGAGAGCACTGAAGCAGTTCTCTGAAGCAGCTTGGATGTGCTTCTTTGCACTGAGAGAAAAAAATGCAGAGAGAAGAGAGAAGAAATAATTCCGGGAGAGATAGTACAGGCTCTGCACAAATAATTTCACCTGGATTCCTGTGCTGAGTATGTGTATTGGCTGATGGGTTGAGCACTCATTGCACCTACTTTTGTTTTAAGGCAGAAAGAGAACAAGGCAGATGTAATCAGTTATTTATCGTACAGAGAGAAATTGCAAGGTGGTCTCTATGCTCCCAACAGAAGTAGCTTGTGAGTTTTAGCTCTTTGCTGCTGATCCTGGAGGCCCCTACTCCACATGTTGGAGCTGCTTCTCCCATGCCATGTTTCCCCATGACGCAGGAGCACAACAATGAAGGCTGGCCCCAGCTCCCATAGCTGTAGCCCGCTGGTCCAGCTCTACCTCCCCTGGGCCTGGTGACACACAAGGATTTGATGGAGGACTTGGCACCCCATGAGGACTGAATCCCTGTGTTTGCAGATTGCAGGCAAGAGCACAAAGGTGAAGGAGAGCACACCATTTTGGGCAGCCCTGGCATAGATGCAGTACAAGCTGTCCCAGCTGTAAGTGACACCATAGAAATAAACTCTGGTATTCGAGTGTCTTACCCATGTGTTTTCAGTCATGGATCAGTGCTGGCATCTCTAGCTCAGACAGATGCTTTGCAAACACCTAAGGGCACTGATGTTATACTTGGACTTTCTGTGAATTAGCTCTTATTTGGGTAATTGGAGGTGAATTGATCACTTATTTTTCCCTGCTTCCATTAAGGATGTGCTTTGTATCTGACTGTAAAGTGTGTATATGCTTCCTCCAGCCATGATCTCTGAGGCAGACTGGGATTATTTCATGGCAGCTATGGAAAATAAGCTTTTATTCTTTCCAAATTACTTCATAAGAAGAGGCATCATGTTTCTTGTGGCCCTGTAATCATGTTAGGGCTGAGACAGAAAGCAGAATTTATGTTTGTCTGATGTCCTTGCACCCACAAAATATGTCCTTTTCCAAAGCACATGGCTTCTTCATCACAGAGGGATTCAAGACAAGCTTTCTCCCTGGAATCAGGGCAGACCTTTGGCTGTCTATTATGGTGCTTCCTCCCTGCCAGCTAGAGCAGTAACATTTAAATGCATTGCTAGCACTGAAAATCCCACCCAGGAACTGCTCTTGAGCATGGCCCTGAAGTTTTCTTCAGTCAAAACATGTTTACATGCTAATTTGCTGAGATCACAGCAACCGCACCACCCCATCTGCACTCTGCTTAGCCAAATCATAATGCTGTGTTCTGGTGGGTTGAACATCTGACACACTTTAAAATAAAGGGATGGCCAGCCAAGTGGTAGTCAGTGCTGCAGGCTGCCCAGGAGAGGAGGTGGATTTATGTGGACAGTGCCTTGCCCAGTGTCCAGAGCTGCAGGATGCCAGATAGTTCCCCTCCCGGGATGATGAGCCACTACTCTCATCTGGCAGTTGTCTGTGCAGGAGGTGAATGGGGACATTTCTGAGGCTCCCCAGAAGGGCTTTTTGGCTCATCAGATAGGTCTGGAAGAGCCTTGCTCAGGTGGTTTTGAGGCAGAGAGCATCCACAAATGTCTTGCACAGCCTTACCTGCCAAAAATATCCGTCTTTCTCCTGCAACACCACCAGAGCAGTGTGGTCTTCCCTTCCTCCATCTCATGTCTACTATAGGGACCAGAATCCATTTCATACATTGTGCGGTAGTGATCAAAAGAGTCTCCCTCTTGTGATGGAGTCATCATGATGTTTCCGCAGCATCAGCAATGATTCCAGCTTGCTTGAAATTTCAAGGGGTCCAGGGTAAGGCTAAAGCCATTTTTCATTTCAACATGATAACCTCTACTGCCCAGGGGCTCCAAAAACCCAGGTGCAAACTGAAAACATCACTCCATCCACTTCAGTGATGGTTCACTAAGAAGTGTTTCATTCTTACCCTGGGATGTGTTGAAATGATGTGCTGACCAAAATATTTGGCTGCAAATTGCTTAGCACCTGTAGTCCTCAGGGATGTGGGGGACTGTCTTTGAAAGAAAGTGATATATTATGCTGTTAAAAGAAAGTTATCTGAGACATGGGATGAGACAACTTGTGTAGAAAGAGGGATAAGGAGAAGTCACACAGTGTCTAAGTTGAGGTCCCTTGCTCTACTCCAACAACTCCTTGTGCTGGATGTGCCCTCTGTGTGACTATTCATAAGCAGAGACAGCACTTGCAGAGAAGGGAAAGAGGATTTTTTAACTGTGTGAAGGCTGATTTCCTGGACTAGGCAGTGGAAGCCTCTTTGCTCCATCTGTACTGGGCTGACGATTGGTTAATCACACTTCATTACAAGTTGAAGCAAAGTAGCACCAAGGAGTTTGCAACCAGCTGGTCGGCAAAGACAAGAGGCCATAGAGGGAGGAAGTGTGTTCCATGAATGTGAGAAGTATAGATTATGAGTAAGCTGGGAATAAAAAAAAGCTTGTACCAGTGAATAGTGCACCTCAAATTTCAGACCTTCCTGTGGACTCACTTAAAGCTTATTCCAGTTATTGAGAAGTCACTGCTTCCAGCAATGTCCCCCATGTTTAGAAGTGAAGAATGTGGCCAGACCCTCTAGAGCCATACCTCCAGAAATACGATGGAATTATTACATGTATTTAGTGTTCCTGTTTACTGTTAGCGGTGTGATGTCTCAAATTGTCTGCTGACAGCTGTTTTGACATGCAACATTCAAAAATTTAAAAAAAAAAAAAAAGAGATGAAAAATGGCCAGAGCTCTTCTTTCTATACTGGACAAGTTGTTTGAGTTGTTTGAGCCACTTAGTTTTGGTCACACCTGGCTGCTACACTGTTACTGACATCTATGCAGAGGTCTTATTAGCACCACGCTGATGGATGGGCTGTCTGGAAAGGGAAGCACGAATACAGCCTTCAGATACCCTTGTTAGAAGGAAGTGAAAAAATCTGGATATTTTTAATGTCTTTTTCTAATAAAATGATAACTTTTGACTTAGTTTTGAGCCAGAATGACAAAACAAAACAACTTTTTTATTTACATTTCACGTTGCTGGAGGAGGGGAGCAGTCAGCTGAAAACTGGCATGTTTCAGCCACAGGGAAAATTGCCTTCCTACTGTCTCTCTTTTTTTTATTGGAACAAATAGACACATAGTAAAAATGCAAATCAGATTCTTTTTTTGCTTATACTCTAAAATAGGGAGCAAAGCCGGCTTCCCCTCATTTTCCTTCTTTATTCTGTCCGCACTTTGCCAATTGGAAACAAAATGCAGAGGGTTATTTTGTCTTTGGAAACAGCTCTTGCAGGACTTAACTGTGTTTTCAATGCTTTCCGAATAAAAGAGCTTTTTTGAACTCGCATGATCTTCCTTAAGTTTTAGGGGGGAGGTCTGAGAAAAAAAAATCATATTTTTCTTCTGTCAAGTTTGTTTGGTGAGGGGAATAATTGGGAGAAAATATTCACAAAGAAAATTACATTGGCCATTTCTTTGCTGACTAATCAATATAATGGGCATTATACACAAATATGAATAAAAAAAGCTAAAACTGCCTGCCCTTTTCCTATGTTTTCTTCCCTAACACTACTGTCCCCTCTCAGGAGCAACCGATCCTTCTGAAAGTGCTTAACTGTCGGCATAGTGTGGGCAGCTAGGAGCAGAAGTGGTGGAAGGTATATGTCCTCCTCATGACACACTGTTCAACTCTAAAGCAAAACCAGTTTCTCAGTTCAGGACAAAAGATCTTTCATTAGTGACTCTGTAGATGCTGATACTGTTTATCTGAACCAGTAGCAGAAAGACAAACAGAAATGAAAAGCAGCTCCACAGTGAGACAGCAATAAGATTCATAGCTGTTACCATAAAGATCCTTGCTCAACATCAGAAGAAGTTTCTGATGCCGTGCCGTATGTTGCTCTCCTTCTTTTGCAGAATAATAAAGATTGAGTATTAAATGAGATGTAGCAAGGAATCGTTGATTAGAGTTGTTGCTCTGGAAAAGATTAGCAGGAGCATTTGGTTTTCAGTTTTAAAATAAAATGAAAAAGTCATAAGCCTTGAAGGAACTTTCCAATGTGGTTTTCATCTGGCTTGACAGGTTTCTCCTGGAGAACAGAAAGCTGAAAGAGGATAGGAATTAGGAAAACATGCTGTGACCCTGATAGGAATTCTTCAGCAAAAAGAGAAATGCAGAAGCAAAACAGTATGTAATTAAAACAAAGAAATAAAATCTTCCTTAACCATATTTATCTCTCTCACTTCTTCTGCAGGGCCAAATATTTCCAGGGGAAGAAGGTGAATGGAGAATTTGATATCCGAGTGGAACAGGTCAGTGACAACTGAATATGTCTCTAGGAAATGTGTGTAGACAGGCCTGAGGTCTTAGTGACAGATAATCTGTGGACATTTCTTCTCTTGAAGAAAGGAACCAGTGAGGACTTTTAAGACACATCCATTTTATAGAATTGTGGGAACTATAAATGAAAATATCTTACTGGGCCACCCCTCTCATCCTCCCTGCTTTTGCAGAATCAGTCACTATTTCACCTTAAACTGAGATTTTCTGTTCTGGCAATGGGATTACAATTTCTTTCATTAGAAGACTGCCTCACAGCTCCATAGATATGCCCGAAAAAGTGCAAAGCCAGTATGCCACAGTACACGTTGGTGATGTTACATTCCACATGCAATCTGTACAAGTCTTCTGATTTACCCCAATTTAAGTCTAAAACCTTTGGTTTAAGTATGCAAAAAAAACTACATATGGCAAAATCCTTTTATCTGTTGAGAGTCTATAGGAACAGTAAGGAGATTCATGACCTGTTTTCTGATGTGCTCTGCAGGGCAGTGTTTCTCTGTTAGCCTTGGCACCAGCCATTCATTTCAGTTGCAACATCTTCACGTTGGGGTCTGCCCCTTCCCCTCTGTGTTGGTGCAGTGTGTGTCAAAATAAAGTCCTGGTATTGACTGAGACTTCGGATGTTGTTGTCAAAGTTGAAATGATTATTAATAATCATGGGTAGGCCCCCAAAGCAGGCATAAGAAGAGAGAGATGTAGAGATAAAATGGTGATCCTGAAGGAATCAAATGCTTGTTTTATACTCATTAAGGTTATAAAAGTACTTGGAAGGATAAAGAAAGCTAGTGAATGTTGTTTCAATGACCTAATAATTTCTGTCTTTATAAAGCTGTTGATCCTGCATCTCGTGTGTGCATGTGTGTGTGTGTGCACACATGTACATGTGGGCATATAGAAATATTAATGCAGTGATTTTGAAAAATTTCTCAGGACCCACTGCCCTTGATAAGATGTTCCTTCTCATTTCAAAGTAGTGCTGTCCAGTTGCCTAGGATTATACATGAGCACACATGTTCTGATTAAAGGCTATGTCTGGGACAGAAAAGTTAGCTAGTCTTTTTTTTTTTTTTTTACATCTGTGATATGATGAACACTTCATTTTCCTCCTTTTATTGGTATCTCACTTGTCAGTATTGGGTGGTATTAGCAAGAACAATTCTCACTTGCACTTCCTTATCAAAGTCTTTATTTTGCTGTCTGTCTGCCTCAGTAAATGTCCTAAAAGAGAATAAGAAATTTTAAAAAAAACACGCTTCTGGCATAGAAACATGGATTCAAATAATAATTTTCCCTTCAAACCTCTGATCCAAACCACTCTGCTGCTCAGAGCAAGGTCAGCTTCAAAGCTAGACCTAGTGCTGTTCAAAATGACCTGTTAATTCTTCCCTAAACCTCCAGCCTCTGCCTTTCTCCTCATAGTTCTTCTCCTCAAATGTTATTGCACTCGAGATCCTTATAAATCAACTATCTTCAAATGATTGGTTAGTGGCACAGAAGTGGACTCTTGAACCCTGATGGGTTAAACCCAGTAATGACCCTTGTCATTGTCACTAGGTAGCTTATCACATTTCCCCAAGGACTCTTTCAGGAAGACTTCCCCAGTCTCTCTTGAAATCTTTCACACCATAGGCTGAATGTCCATGTTTGAGACAAGGCACCAAATCTCTCCCAACCAAAGACCCTAAGGCTAGTGTGTCTGCACTGGTGAGGACTATTACCAACCCCTTGCAGCCTTCTTTAAATACTCAGCATAGTGACTACGTTGCCCAGGGGGATGAAGCGTGCAGTGGATGGGAGAATTGAGGAATAATGAACAATGGTCCAGGATGCTTCCCCTTGCCTCATTCCTGCCCCTTAGATCAGGCAGCCAAGCTTCCACCTACCAGGCCGGGAACCTCTCTTACCTTCCCCAGACCTCAAAAGCTGAAGGAATGATCACTTTCTCCAGCTGGATCACTGTCTAATAAGGAAAACACAGAAGCTGCATTGTCATGGGCAGTCCTCGAATCTGACCTCAGGCATCTCTGCATATCACTGAGGCCAAGAAAGGGGGACTCCTTTGTTCAAACTCTGTCTTTTTGTCTCCTCCTTTTTTTGCCCATCTAACCTTGCTCAATATTTCTTGATATTTAATTTTCATTAAATGCTCCTACCCTGATTATCTAGAGCCTTCCTCACTTCATCCTCAAGCACAATTCAGGAGGCTAAATTGTTGTGGATCAGGTTCCTTGAGGCTGAAGTCAGACCCTCTCAGCCTGAAAAAATGAATATTCTTTCACAGTCTCCTTACAGAAAAAACAAAACCAAAACAAAAAAACCAAAAACCCAACAAGGAATAACTCTGCTTGCCAGCCTGGTCCCCATCTTTCTCTTTGAGTTCTCATCTCACCAGTCTTCACTACTATAACTGTCCTGTGAACAGCACACAGACTGTGCCATGGTGCACAAGCCCTAATCTGACTGTTCAGTTCTGAATACACTCCACATCAGATCAAGGTTTGACTCTTGGGCACCTCTTGAGCCACTCAGTTTGCTCAGTAAGTTCATGTAGTTTCTCAGTTTTCCACTTGATCCTGCTGCAGATATCCACACATAACATCATAAAATTATAGAATGGTTTGGGTTGGAAGGGACCTTCATCTAGTCCAACCCCCCCTGCAGTGAACAGGGACATTTTCAGCTAGATCAGGTTGCTCAGAGCCCCATCCAACCCGACCTTGAATGTTTCCAGGGAAGGGGCTTCTAACACCTGTCTGGGAAACCTGTGCCAGTGCCTCACCACCCACATTGTAAAAAATTTCTTCCTTATATCTAGGCTAAATCTACTCTCTTTTAGTTTAAAGCCATTATCCCTTGTCCTGTCACAACAGGCCCTTCTAAATAGACTGTTCCCATCTTTCTTATAGACTCCCTTTAAGGACTGAAAGGCCACAATAAGGTCTTCCCAGAGTCTTCTATTCTTCAGGCTGAACACCCCCACCTCTCTCAGCCTTTCTTCACAGCAGAGGTGTTCCAGCCCTCTGATCATTTTTGTGGCCCTCTTCTGGACCTGCTTCAACAGGTCCATGTCTTTCCTGTGCTGAGGATCCCAGGGCTGGACACAGCACTCCAGGTGGGGTGTCACCAGAGCAGAGTACAGAGGAAGAATCCCCTCCCTCGACCTGCTGGCCACACTGATTTTGATGCAGCCCAGGACACTGTTGGCCTTCTGGGCTGTGAGTACCCGTTGCCGGCTCATGCCCAGCTTTTCATCCACCAGCACCCCCAAGTCTGTCTCCACTGGGCTGCCCTCAATCACATCATCCCTCAGCCTGTGTTGATACTGAGGATTGCCACAACTCGGGTGCAGGATTTTGCACTTGGCCTTGTTGAACCACATGAGGTTCACATGGGCCCACTTCTCAGGCTTGTCTGGGTCACTCTGGACACCATTTGTTATCAGTCTCAGTCTGGACATCAAGCTATTGGCCACTACACTTTGGATGTGACCAACCAACCAATTTCTTATCCACTGCACAGTCCACCCATCAAATTCGTATCTCTCCAATTTAGAGAGAAGGATGTTCTGGGCACCGAGCCAGAAGTCTAGACTGACAATATCCGTAGCGCTTCTCTTGTCCACTGATATAGCAACTCCATCATAGAAGATCACTGGGTTGGTCAGGCTGGACTTAACCTTAACGAAGCCATGCTGGCTGTCTCAAATCACCTCCCTGTCCTCCATGTGCATTATCAGAGCTTCTAGCATGATCGGTTCCATGATCTTTCCAGGCACAGAGGTGAGGCTGATAGATCGGTAGTTCCCAGGGTCCTCCTTTCTACCCTTTTTGAAAATGGGTGCAATGTTTCCCTTTTTCCAGTCATCGGGGACTTCACCTGACTGCCAGGACTTTTCGAATATCATGGAGCGTGGCTTGGCAACTACATCAGCCAATTACCTCATGACTCTGGGGTGCATCTTGTCAGGTCCCATACACTTATGTATGTTCAGGTTCCTCAAGTGGTCAATCTTACAGTGGGAAGGACTTTGCTTCCTCAGTCCCAGTCTTGCAGTCCCTCCACTCAGGAGGTGTAGGAAGGGAGGTTGCCAGTGAAAACTGAGGCAAAAATATTGTTGAGTCTCCTCATCTATTATTACCACATTATTGACTCAGCCAGAAAGAGTTTGCCTTAGGAAATTTTTTTATATTTTATGGGAAAAACCACTTTTGATCTGAAAAGCTAAATAACAAAAAAGTTTGAATGGCAGAAAACAGTGAAAGGAAATATTCAAATGTTAAATACTCTTGAAAAACCACATTGGGAAAAAGCAACTGCCCTATTTTTTATGACCATGCTAATTTTTTTGCCATTCTTCCAGGATGCTCTGTAGTTGGTTTAAACTGGGGGAAGAGTTTGCCTTGTTGCTTTTTCTCTTTTTCTGCCATCTGCATCTCTATTACAACTTATTTCTTTCTTAGCAAGCCATTTCAGCAATCTTTGGGTGAAGCAGAGCAGGATAGTAGGTGGGGGGTTTTTTGAAGTCATGACATCATTTAATTGTAATGGGGCAGGAGTGCTGAAAGCAGCACTCTCTCTCCCTCTCTCAGCAGCGGGAAGTCATTTATCTAATCTGGTTATACACCCCTACCAGCTCTCTGAGCTGCCTCTCCCCCTTGGCAGTCATCCAAGGAATGCAAGATGTATGTGATCATGCTGTCTCACTCCATCTATCCCCCACACCCAACACTGTGGAAGGCATTGGCTGATTTCAGCTGAATTGGAGAAACAGGCAGAAGTTTCAAGATACTAAGTTTCTACAAGAGGTGAATTCAGTTCATGATAGACACTGAAGAATCCACAGGGAAGACACTGTTAAATGCCCTCCTGCTGCTCAGAGAACTGCTTTTCTAAGTCTCAGCTTGTATGAAAATTGGCTTTATGGACTCTCCAAGAAGGTTTTCTGGTGCTTTCACACAGAAATTAATTGCATTACCTTGATACCACCCCCCAGACCCTTCCTCTTCAGCTAGGTCCATTACCACTAGTAAGAAACAAGAGACGTTGTGGGCACTGCCTGGTGCCAGTGAATAGGAGAAAGACTCGTCAGGGACACTCCTCTCATTCATTAAAATGAATCTGAGGCCTGACTTTGTTTCTACCTTTGTTTATTCTCTCTTAATCTTCAGTGTAACACCCAAAACATATTTATGAGTGTGCTTTGGAGGCTGCAGAATTTATTATTGCCCACCCTTGACTGGAAACCCCAGCACGCAATGCCATTGCCTTCTGCCTGCTGGCAGCAAGGGGAGAGCATGGGGCTGATGGAGAGCTGGGGTGGTGGGAAGCAAGTGCAAGTGCTTTCCTGACTCAGGGTCCCCTTTTCTTTGGGGGCTGTTTGGATTACATTTTGATTATTTGGATATTTTCCCACTTCACTGGCCCAAGGACAAGAGGCATTAGGAAACACATATTCAGGAAGAGGAGGAATTATACTATAGACCTTATACTCTGTCAAAAGTCACTAGAGGCAACTGCTAGTAATACAGCACCTCCTTTCCCTGCCCCTCTCTGCCCTGTCCCAGAGAAAACTAAGCCTTGCATGCTCTGAGGATATTATATGACTCTGGGGTTTCCCATAGAGACCATAACTGTCATGGTTTAGGCCCAGCTGACAATAAAGCACCACGCAGCCGCTCACTCACTCCTACCCTCTCTGGTGGGATGGGAAGGAGAAAACACAACAAAAGGCTTGAGGGCTGAGACAAGGGGCAGGGAGGGCTCATTCACCAATTATGGTCACATAGCAAAAGACAGACTCAGCTTGGGGAACCAGAATCACTTCAATTTAACCAAAGAACACCAACAATTCACCAGTTGAATTAGAGTAGGATGAATTAGTTTTGAAGGGGGAAGGGGGTATAACTGGGTCTGTTATGAGTAAGTCCAAGGGAAGCCTGCCAGGGCTTACAGGATGGTATGATAGTGAAGACTCTTGCTCTGACCTCTCAGTGGAGACAAGGGATAGACGTGTAATGAGAAATTAAGAGATAGGGCCAGTTGTTGATGTTTTAGAAGTCAGGGAAGTGTCTGAGAAGTGTCTGGTAGGAAATGGGACTTACTCACAAAAAGGTTCTGGGATCATTAGCTCATCTGAAGTGCATTTATACCAATACTCAGAGTATGAGCAACAAACAGGATGAGCTTGAAGCCATGATGAAACAGGAAAACTATGACATAGTGTCCATCACAGAAACGTGGTGGGATGTCTCACAAGACTAGAGTGCCACGGTTGATGGCTACAAGCTCTTTTAGAAGGGATAGACAGGGAAGGAGAAGTGGTGGGGTGGCCCTGTATGTTAGGGATTGTTATGAAAGTTCAGAACTTAAGTATAGTCACAATTTTGAGGGTGTTTGGATCAGATTAAGGGGCAAGGCCAATATAGCTGATACTGCTGTGTGTGTCTGCTATAGACCTCCCAACCAGAGTAAAGAAGTAGATGAAATATTCTGTAAGCACTTAGGAGAAATCTCAAGGTCACTTATATGCTGGAAATACAACACAGCAGAGAGGGAACAGTCCAGGAGATTCCTAGGATGTGTAAGGGACAACTTCCTCACACAGTTGATAAGTGAACCAACCAGGGAAAGTGCCCTGCTGGACCTCTTGTTTACAAGCAGAGAAGGACTGGTGGAGGATGGGGCAGCTGGAGGCCATCTAGGGAATAACGACCATGGAATTATTAAGTTCTCTGTTCTTACAGACATTAGGAGGGAGGGCAGCAATACTGACACTCTGGACTTCTGAAGGGCAAACTTTGACTTGTTTCAAAGGTTACTTGATAGAGTCCCTTGGGGGTCAGTTTTGAGGAATGTAGGAGTCCAAGAAGGATGGACATTTTTTATGAAGGAGGTCTTGAAGGTGCAGGAGTAGGCCATCCCCACATGCCGCAAGTCAAGTCGGCAGCGAAGAAGACCGGCCTGGATGAATAGGGAGGTTTGGATTAAAATAAGGGAAAAAAGGAGAGTTTATGGCCTCTGGAAGAAGGCGCATATGACTCATAATGAGTATAAGAATGTTGTCAGGTCATGCAGAGAAATAAGTAGAAGGTCAAAAGCTGAACTAGAAGTTAATCTGGCTTTAGAGGTGAAGAACAATAAGAAAAATTTCTGTAAATACATTAGTAATAAAAGAAAGGCCAGGGAGGGCCTCCATCCCCTACTAGATTCAGGAGGAAATATGTTAATAAAAGACGAGAAGAAGGCTGAGGTGCTTAATGCCTTCTTTGCCTCAGTCTTTAGCAATGGAAACACTTGCACCTGGGAAAGTCACTCCCCCAAGCCAAGAGACAGGGGCCAGGAACACAATGGCCCACCTACAATTCAGGAGGAGATGGTCCATGACATGCTCCTCAGTATCAATATAAATAAATCTATGGGGCTGAATGGGTTACATCCTAGAGTGCTGAGAGAACTGGCAGGGGTGCTCACCAGGCCACTGTCCATTATTTGTCAGCAGTCCTGTCTGACTGTGGAGGTACCAGCAGATTGGAAGTCATCCAACATAACACCCATATAGAAGAAGGGACGGAAGGATGATCTGGGGAACTACAGGCCTGTCAGTTTGACTTTGCTAACAGAAAATCTGATGGAGCAGATCATCCTGGGTTCTATTATGCAGCACATGAAGGACAACCAAGTGATCAGGCCAAGTCAACATGGGTTTATAAAGGGCAGGTCCTGTTTAACAAACCTGATCTCCTTCTACGACAGAGTTACCCGCTTGTTGGATGAAGGCAAGGCTGTGGATATTGTCTATCTTGACTTTAGCAAGGCATTCGACACTGCTTCCCACAGTGTTCTATTAGAGAAATTGACTGCTCTTGGCTTGGATGGGCATACATTTTCCTGGGTGAAAAACTGGTTAGACAGACAAGTCCAAAAAGTTGTGGTCAATGGAGTTAAATCCAGTTGGCAGCCAGTTATGAGTGGTGTCCCCCAGGGCTCAGTACTGGGGCCACTCCTGTTTTAACATCTTCATCAATTATTTGGATGAGGGGATGGAATGCACCCTTGGTAAATTTGCAGATGACACCAACCTGGGTGGAAGTGTCAATCTGCTTGAGGGTAGGGAAGCTCTACAAAGGGATCTAGATAGGCTGGATCGTTGGGCCAAGGCCAATTTTATGAGCTTCAATAAGGACAAATGC
>WUAM01000431.1:20436727-20469073 GCA_024336885.1 Actenoides hombroni
CCTTTGGGGAGGGAGGGGGGTTAACAGAGAGCGTCTGTTTTAGGTCTAAGGGGCCACCCTGACCCTAAACTGTGACATGTTGCCATGTGGATACACTAAATCTGCATGTTTAAAAAAAAAAAAATTAAAAATCAGCCACAATGCCCCCAAAACACAAATCAAAAAACCTGCCTTGCATCCCTGGGATGCTTTCCTGGGGTTCCCCTTCGACATACAGGGAGAATTTTAATAAGGACATCTGCCAGATAACAAGCTTACCACAGGACAGTTGAAGCTGGACAGCACATCTGGATATCTCATCTGCAAGGTCACCTAGAGCAGGCTGCCCAAAACCATGATTAATAAATATTTTAGCGTCTCCAGGGATGGAGACTCCACAACCTCTCCAGGCAACCTGTTCCAGTCTTTGACCATCATAGCAATAAAAAGGGAGTTTTCTTGTGTTTCCGTGGAATTTAGTGTATTTTGTATTGCGCTCCTTGTTCTTTCCCTTGGCACCACTGAGAAAAGCATGACTCCATCTTCTTTACTACTTCCCATCAGGCTTATATAGACATTGACAAATCTCTCCTTCGTGCATCAGTCATCAATGGCAGGTGCACAAGATGGGGAACTGAAGACAAATCAGTAGCCTAAACCAAACAATGCAAGGATTCCAATGGATCTCATCCAGAATATGAGTTAAAATTAGTCATGTTGCTGAACATGTGACAAATCCATATTGGAACACATAGACAACTGTATTGCATGTAAGGTGAGTGGCCTTACATCTTAACAATGGTAAGTTCTTTGCTGAAGGATCACGATGGGTTTGGGCCTTTACAACTCACAGAGGTTGCAGACCTGTCAGAGAGAATCCCAGTGACAGCAACAACACTGATCACTGTGCTGATAAACATCACCTATGAGAAAAATCTTTAAAAATAGCCTTGGGTTTGTCTAGGGAAAAAAGAGAAGGAAGGGTAAGTCTTCAAACAGTAAGTCTTCAGATTCTGCAGGAGGAAGTAATGGGCAAGCAAATTAATGTTTTAAAAAGTACAGGGAGAGATTTAGGTTGGACATTGGGAAAGCTTTCCAAGGTTGTTAAGGTACAAATTGCCCGAGGAGGCTCCTCATCTATGGAAGATACAAGATTATGTAGTATCTGCACACAATGGCAGAGGTAGAGCTGATCCTACCTTTGGAAAGAGAGACAGACAATGTGATGTCTTGAGTCTTTTCAACACATCTTTCTGTTATTCTATAATAAATGCTTAAAATCTGCCTTGAACATGTACTTCCCATGAATCATTAATAGCTATGGCTACCAAGCCAGGCATTTCTGCTATCACACGATTTTAAATTAGAAAATCCTCCTTCTTTTATTATCAGCAAACAGAAACTCTGAAATAGCTCACCAAAATATCTCCAGCACCTAGAGAACATTGATGAGAGAAACTGAGAGTACCTTAAGTCTGAGTGATCTGGACAGATTTTTGAATCTGAATACCCGAAATAGGCATTTTTAACAGAACTATCCTCAAAATATCTGTGGGCACTCTCCCAAATCTGGGCCTCACAGAGGTACAGAATACTTCTACTCCTACAGCCTGTATTGTGTTATTCTTCAAGACAGATTGTGTCACGTTTGTCACATGTGGTTCACTCTTGCCCTGAACGTTTTTGCAGTCACTGGCACCATTGCAAAGCAAGTATAAAACATCATCAGGCTAATGTAATGCCGCCTTCTACTCGATGAGTCCTAATGCAAACGACTCTGCAAGGCTTTCCTGTTTTATGCATAGTTACCTGTCACTCTATCTCCATGAGCTGCTTTCAAAGACCTCTTTGTCTGCAAGGTAAACTCAGGCTGGAGATGATCTCAGACTTGAAATCCCAGCCAAGGGAAGTCATCAGGCTACAAAACCCACAAGTTAAAAATACAGGGAGCACTGGAAAATTAACAGGAAATTTCTGCTGACTAAAATTTTCAGCCTTCTTTCAAATGCCAGCTAGCAGCAGCTTGTTGGGTGGGACAAAGCAGCTACATGAAAGCAGCAAGGGTCCTTAACTTAGTCTGTGAAAGCAGGAGCAAATGGCAAGAAAAGATTAGGATTGTCCATCAATCGTGATTGTATATCTGGACGCTTTGGGGTGAGGAATCTGAGTTCCCCAGACCCTCTCTCCACTCCTCCCTCCTTGCCAGGGTACCCTGGACAATGGTTGCCAAAGGGGATTTTTCCCTTTCTTCAGCCTTTTAACATTAGCAGGCCTGAAATTGGTCCTGGCAGTTTGGTATGAAGTACTTACCAGCTCCGGGGATTCCCAGGCCTGCTTGGACGTCAGGTGTCTGAACACAGCTTTGTTTGGTCTAACTGCCTTGGGGCAACGCCTGTCAGACCGACTTAGGTTGCAAGTGCCAGCCATCAAATGAAGATTGTCCATTTTCACCCCGAGCAAAGCAAAGTTTTAAGCTCTTTAGTACAAAACTGTTATGGAAAAAAATATGGAAGAAAAGCACAAAACCCATGAAAACACAGACCTAAAACCTCTCTCTTGCTCTGGTGTTCACATCAGATGATGCATCCTTCAGCTGCAGAAGCTGAAGGTCCAGCTCAGTAACACTCTGCTTGTGGAGTGGGATATCTCTGAGGCATACACAGACATACAGGTGGGAAACCCATCCTTTCATCTTCCCACTCCATAGAGTCTCTTAAATCCACATGTAAGCTAGGAAGCTTTCCTTGACCCACTCAGCAGGTCACTGCTGGGACCCACGGCATCTGCTCTTGCTGAATTTATTCAAGGTGGACTCCTCCCTTCCTACATCTATCAAGATTTTTTAAGTATATGAACTGCAGGTGCCTTTTAGGGGTACATATTTTGTTATCTCTGATCCTATATGATCACTGAAGAAGCGTGGCTGTGGCCAAGGCAACACTGTGCAATCTCATGAGAAAAGCGCAGCCAGTTACCTGAACCACTGCCATTGCCTCTGTGTGAGTTTGAAGTAGGATTTATTTAATGGCAACAGGAATTTTCCCTCTCCTTTCATTGTAATTGGGAGTTGCAGTGATGTAAGATCATGTAAGGGTGTTGCTTTGAAAAGTTTACACAGGGCTGCAGACATGAAATCTCATTACATCATCGGGTCACCAGTCCACAGTTATTGCTTTAAAATTATGTGGATTTAAAAAAAAGAAAGTTGGAAGTGATTTTTTCATTTGTCATCTGGCCCCCGAGCCTTTACAGGTGCACTATTTCTCCATTGGCAAATTTTTTCCATGAGTTCATGAGGACAAAACTTTTTTTTTTTTTTTAATTTTTTTTTTTTTTTCTGTGAAAAAGTTGTTCCTGGCATTATCTTTTGGCTCCAGCTAGTAGAAGTATCAGAAGAATATTTAATACTACAAGGATCTCAAGAAAATCACAGGGATTATCAACACCATCTGAGTGCTCTAATACTAAGTAGCCACTGATTAGAATATTATTTTACTGCTGCCCAATCTCTGTTAGACTAAGTTTGAAAGAAACACCTCAACAGGAAGGGGAAAAAAGCTGTTCAAAGGGAGAAGACTAAATTTTCTGACTCAAAAAATTAAACCTGGTTTATATTTATATTTAATTTTTTCATAGTCATATTCATTTATATACGCAGGCACTAATTTAATATAGGATTCTGAATCTGTACAGGTGTATTTACATTGAGCTGGAAAGGGAGAACTTGAATGGCACAATAATAAGCTATTCTAGTTTATGGTCTACTCATTTGCTAATACAGAGTTAGGATTTGGATCCCAAAACAAATGCTGATCAGCTAATCCTGCCGTGCTACTCCTACTGAGAATGTCCTGAGACCATCACATCTGGCTGGCACTCCTGTCCAAAGGGCAGCAGGGCCCTTATCACACCTTTTGCCCAGTTAATTGCTCAGATTTGTGTCTTAACCTTCACTGATGCACACTGCAGTCACACATTGCACACATTGCCTTCAGCTCCCCATAACTTAAATGGTCCTTGCCATCCTTCCTGGCCTTGGAAGTCGCACCTCTCTTAAAATATAAAGTGTTTTAATAATTAAGCAATACTGTTAATAGCCTACCTAGCTTTGCTAACACTTTAATAGTTAAAATCTTAATAAGTGAACCACATCAGATGGGTTTCTCCTGTTATAACCTTCCTGCAGCATAATGAGGATTTTTAGCTATTTAGCTATTTAGGTTTAAATCTTTTGTATTAGATTTATAGCTGGCCAGTGGCATGACAGCCAGCTCAGACATAATACTAAATGGATGTTTCCAAGTGGAAACTTGGAATTTGAATTAAAATGACTTTACCTCTTTTTATTATTATTCTTTCCTGTTTGCGTTTTCCAGTTCGCTCATTCTTAATTCCTTCAGTACTTATTACTGCAATAAGCCTAATCCCGTGTACTTATACACCCTAAGTGTGGGAGCCATAAATACTTCTGTAGTCTCGCCAGGGAAAATCAGCTGTAATTGGATCTCCTGTTGCCTCAAGGAAAAAAAAAAAAAAGAGAGAGAAAAAAAAAAGGAAAGGCACATTCCAGCTGAAAAGATTTCTGTGTCTGTGCTCATGTGTTTGTGTCTCTGCTGCCCTTGAGTAATGTTCTGTCCTTTTGCTCTACTCCAGGCTGAGTTCTCCGAGCTGAACCTGGCTGCTTACGTCACAGGTGGCTGTATGGTGGACATGCAGGTCATGAGGAATGGCACCAAGGTGGTAAGGTGAGGAGCACCAGCTCGTCTTGAAAATCAGGCTTTCTCGGAACAATGTTGGGGCAAGCAGGATGATCTCAGGGTCTGACCGATATCTGAACTATCGCAGCATGGTCCTGATGACTTCAAAGTTTCCTGGAAACAGTGGAAAGATTGACCTGACTGTGGTGGTTTTGTATGAGGTCTCAGTTGTATGTTGTGCCATACAGTCATTGTTTCCAGTCTAGACCTTCATGCTACAAAAAATGTCTCCTTTTCAGGTTTATTTTAGCTTCAGGCCTCCTAATAAAAGTCCTTTTTCTCTCCTTTCGTGTCAACCAGCCTTCACTGTAAACAGTCTCACATTCACTAGCCTGCCTTAGGTCCTGATCCCAGTGTATTACCCTTGTAATAGCCACAAAGGCTTTACATGATCTTGATCCTCACAGCCTGATTTGCCCCAGAAACGCCACCTTTTTTGCCAGAGATTCCCAGTGCTCTGGCATTACCCTTCAGCATAACTCAGAGGTAATACTATATCTCTGTTCATGATGACTTCTGTCCCTACTAATCTTACTTCATAACTCCAGTCATTGCAAGAAGTCTCTTTTCTTGAGCAATGTTTCCCCAGTCACACACCCAATTCTCTTCCCAAAAGCACTGCTCCCTTTCTGTCTGACAGAGTGCCTGCAGTTTGGAGTTAATGTTAGATGTATTTTTACTGCTGCTGTATAAAGAGCAGTGTAATTTGTCACACCTGTGTATTATGGTAAAATGCCTCTGTTTACATAGTCCTGATATTACTGTTCACCCTTTTATTCCCAAGCCTACACCTTTATGACTTTCTGTCATGTCACCTTCTAACTCTACATGTCATCTTTGATACAATAGCTTTTCTTTGTTCATGTTGAAATCTCATTGCTATTCCCAGTACAATTTTTCTAGCTTCCCTACATCTTTTTGTACAATTCTTTTGCACTTTTTGGTGTATACAGCATCTCTGAGATTAATATTTTTCACACATTTAATCAATGCTAGAGACACATAATATAGCGTGCAGGGATATTTTTAAAAGGGATTTTTAGAACAGCTGAAAAATGGTGATTCTGAGCATGCTGGCCTCAGTTTAATTTCTCAAGATGTCATTTCCAGTCCAAACAATGCAAAGCAACACTTGTCACTGTCAATTAGCTATGACTGTGGTCCATCAATTAATTCCAGGTCTTGACAGCTCTTAGTATGTCCACAAGTCTCCATTCATTCTTTGGTATAATTTCACAAGCCTCTGCTAAAAACTTTTAAGGTTGAATCTGTTACATCCATTTGCTTTCTCTCATCCTACAAATGTCTGTTTCTTAGTGAAACAAAGTGTATGTCCTGCGAACCAGCTGCTGGAGCATCCATCAGACAGTGCACTGTGCTAATGCACTCCTGTGTTCGCTTGCTCATAATGCTGGAAGGTTTCCCAAGAACCATTTCCTAGGTTGATCACATCTTCATTTTCCTTCCCATCCCTTTCCTTCCAAAGCCATTCATACATCTGGCAGAAAGATCTTGAGCTATTAAACTGAAACTGAAGACAAAATTTATTTCACAAAAGTGTCTGGGGCATGGTGTAAATGTTTCTGCTTCCAATAAATACACAGGTATCACAGCTAGTCTTTTTGTGTAGGTATTTATGTATTTATATGTTTGGGTTTATGAATGACATTAGTTCAGGGTATTTTTTGTCTATGCATGTTTAAGGACACATGCATCTGCATGGTGGGAAGTGAATTTGGCAAATACATACTCTTCTGGATACCCAATTTATATGGCATGTGTTGTCCATGATTTGTTATAGTTCCTACAAGTACTAGCCATTTGTTTACAGCCTGCACTGACGTGCCCCTGTCCTGCCCAGCTCAGCAATTTTAAGAGTTCAAGTCAGCCAACTTCCACAGCACTCCTACCAATGCTTTAGAATTTACAGAAATAAAAATTCTTCTTCACTTTAGAAGATGTATTACAGAGCATAATGTTACTGAGCTGTTCAGAGGCCTCTCAGCCCATCTGCATGGGTACAGCTTGCTTCCCATTCCTTCCAAGTTCCCTCATCCCTCCCACAGCCATGTCCTGCATGGCCACAGACACCCCTCTGTGTGCCCAGCCACAGGGAGTGCCCCACATGTGTGCAGCAGCCCTGCTGCTGACGGCATCTTTTTTCCATCACTGATTAGCAATGTTTAGTTTATTGTTAACTATGAAGCAAAATATTTATCATAGAATCATAAAATAGTTTTGGCTGGAAGAGACCTTCAAGATCATCAAATCCAACCTTACTCCTAGCCCTATCAAAACCCACTAAACCATGTCCCTAAGCACAACATCTAACTGCCTCTTAAGCACTTCCAGGGATGGTGACTCCACCACCTCCCTGGGCAGGCCATTCCAATGCCTGACAACACTGTCTGTAAAGAAATGCTTCCTAAGATCCAGCCTGAACCTCCCTTGGTTCATCTTCAGGCCATTTCCTCTTGTTCTATCGCTTGTCACCAGGGAGAACAGACCAACTCCCGCCTGGCTACAACTTCCCTTCAGGTAGTTGTAGAGGGCAATAAGGTCTCCCCTCAGCCTTCTTTTCTCAAGGCTACCCAGCCCCAAATCTCTCAGCCTTTCCTCATTTAGTCACAAGTCAGAAAATTTCTAGATGGTGAGATGTAATGCTCACCACGGTTTTTGAATACCCAAAGTCCTTGAAAATCCCATTGATGTGCTATAGGAAGGAAACACAAGAGCATCTTGCTAACAGGCACATTTGGGATTCCCCCCACTGCAGGAGTCCTGCTGCGTTCACACTCTTCTTCATAGTAAAGGCAACAGAGTGGGGCTGTTTAGTCAAATATACTACAGACCAGTAGATTTTAAATTGATGACATAATACACATTTAGAACAACAACAGCAACAATAATAAAATAATAATAATAATAATAATAATAATAATAATAATAAATAATAGAGCAACAACTGGCCTATTTTCTCCAGTTTGAAGTTATGTTAACTAGTACACTATCTACCAGTCTATTAGCCTACTAAATTCTGTCATTTTTCATCAGGTCTCCTATCTCTTTCTTTAAGCTGGGGACATCCTATTGCATATTTATATCAAAGCTCTTTGATCTTTGTTGATCCCTTGATCCTTTCTGACACCTTGGAGTTAAGGTATTCTTCTAGAACATGTGCCAACCGATCTGAGCTGCATCAGGAAAGAATTGTGATTCTTTTACCTGGAAGATAAATCCCCTGATAAGAAGGTGTAACAATTCTTAAAGTCCTACATTTACCACTTGCCTCAGGCAATATATTTAAATATTAATTAAATTAATTAAAAATTTTAAATGTATCTAAAAGAAGGGCTTTAGAAGCATTGTTGTCAATTAAAGAGAACAAGGAACTGGAAGTATATAGACCTCCATGACTACTAGCCTGTGTATCTTGAAGCAAATAGCTACAAGTAAGTTAGCAAAGTAACTGAAGCCAGGCATTGCTTTGCTTGCCTGATTTTTAAAACAAGTGTGGCTCCCAGAATTTAATTTTACAGTAACAAAATTCTGAGTCTCCACCTCCTCTGTTTTAGCTACTAAATTCTGCACATCTGTAGGATTGGGTGAGGGATTTGATAGTCTCAGTGAAATGTGCTTCTGGAGAGAGAGACCATCATCTAACAAATCTGAAAAACAGCATGTGTTTTTTCTGTGCCAGCTGCACCATGGTATGCGATGGCTCCATCAGCCTACTCAGCACATTTTCTTCAGTTAGAAGAAAAAGAGCTGTCCATGGAGTATCTTGTGCAGTCTCTAGCAAGCACTTTCCTATTTCAGTGCCCTATAACAGGTGCCCTGACTGAGGACAGTGCAGGGGGATGAACTGGACACCAGCAGCAGTGTTGGGCTTAGGACTGGCAGGGACAAATCTCCCACGTGTTGGTCCTTGTTACCTCAGCACTTCTTTGGGTAAAATTGGCACCAGAGCTTCCCCAGTGAAAAGGTGATGGAACTTATTCATCCCAAAGTCACTCATTAACTTAGATATAGCAACACCTTCAAGAGAGAAATGGGAATAATTTCTGAGTGCAGTGGCTGAACTACTAAGCAGTGAGAAAAAAGCAAATGTGAGCTGATGTCTGCTTTTAAAACACTTGGGTGGATTCTTCATCATCCTTCCTGTGAATGCACAACTTCCTTTCGCACAGGTCTACACAGACACACACACAGATGGTGTGAACTGTCTGGAGTCTAACTTACCTTAGAAAGCTTTTGGGCTGTGTCACTTCTACTAGGGTGAGATGTAAGGAATGGGATTTTCATTTTCACTTGTCTTAATTTGTCTGAAGGACCCTTCATACCGATGTTTCCACAGTGCAAAGAGACTGTCAGTGCTGGCACCGCACACACTATGAGGTGCATTTATGCTTTCAAGATATTATAGAAGTATCTTAGTATAAATGAGAATTTGGGCTGTCTCTGCTTCTGACAACACTTAGACTCCCGAACTATGATCTCAGCCTTTGCATTAGATTAAATGCAGTCCTGTGATTGCCTTTTGGGCTTTACAAGCCTTCAGCTATTAATTTCAGTAGATGTGGGAATAAGGCAGGGATATGTTGAAAATCTGGACAGCTTTCTTACACTGGGAATACTAATGTCTTTGGGAGCATTTCAGACTTTTTAAGGATATAAATTAATCATGCACCAGACTGCTCTCATCTCCTGTCTCCCTGTGGAGCTGGCTCTTTTGCCATTGGGGCTGATCATCCAGGGGAGAAAGGCACGTTTTCTGTGTGTCTGCATGGGACCTACCACAGTGGTGGCCATACCACTTACAGTGTGATATGCAGACTCACTGTAACACCACAGTACAGGTAACAGCTGATGGACCAGGAGATGCCCAGCATCTGAAATGGGGAAGACCCTGCATGGAGCAATGGTCCTGGCAAGTGAGGAGGGGTGAAAAAACTGACACCAAAGAAAGAGAAACTGAGCACTATGGAGAAAGCCTTCCTATGGGGAAGGATCTCTGTCATGATTAGTCCTACAGGCCTGGTCTGTATAATAAAGTGTGTGTCTCACCCTGCTCGCCCTGGATGATATGCCCTTGTCACTCAGCCGTGCGGGATCAGTGAATGCTCTGGTTTCTCCATAAAGGCCCATTCATTCCTTTAATTAACACTGACTTCCCTGTTGGTTCCAGCAGATTCTACTATGCTCTGACCTTTGATAAAAGGACAGCAGCCTGTGGAATTGCTATCCCAAATAGACCAGGACCTGAAAGTGCTGTTTTCCCAAAGCACTTTTTTGCACTGCAAGCTGCAGTACAATCACAGCATGATGAAACAAATCCTTTTACATGGGAGGAGCAGGGAAGAAACTGGCCAGCCTAGCAGCAGATGTTTTCCCACTCCTCAGAGCTTGCAGACCCCAGGACATGTGTACTCTTTTCAAATTGTTTAATTTCAAACTCAAATACAAGTTGTCTGAAATAGATCTGCCCACTCCAGGATGACATATTCTTTAAAGTTCAGTGAGGACTTTGCCAACTGCACCTTCCCTGTCCCAGTACTTTTACCCAACTGACAGCACCATTGACAAGCTGCTCCCTGAAAGATACATGTAAGTTTTCTAACCAACAGAGGCCATGCTTTCTCACCACATATTAGCTGCACATTGCCAGGAGATTGATATTTTCTGGTCTCTTGAGGACTATTCATTCACAAGAATCGGTGGTTTCTTGGAGTTCTTCTACAGGGAGAATATCCAGGGAGGTCATGGGAGTAGCTACTGTTCCTGGACACTGATGTAGAACATATTGGTAGGTCACTTTCCAGCTTCTCATCTTCCAGGAAGCTTGTGTCAAAAAGGAACACTAAGCTCTGTCTAGTCCCCATCTTTTAAGTTTAACTCTTGATTTAATTAGGGTATTCTTTAGAATGTAATTTTCTGTGATTTTTGTTTGGGTTTTGTTGTTGTTTGTTTCCAAAACAAACCCCTGAAAATTTCTGCAAAGATGCAGATAGGAGAAAAAATGGGAGAAACTGATTGGTAGAGTTTAGGTTTCTAGGAGTCAGATGGAAAAATAGATTGAGCGCATGGTTCTCCCAAGATCCACAGGATGTACCACATGGTATAGTAGAATATGTGCTATATATTTAACACTGCGCAACATTTGGGCAATATTTTTCTGTTGATGGCATGGCAATCTGTAAATGTAACGGTGGAGTGCGTGTTAACAGCATGCGAACTTTTGAAAGTGCACTTTAGGCAAAACACCAACATGCCAAATGGCCGCTTCCCTTACTGAAATACCCTGCAGAGACAATGGGCCAGGACAAGGTGTCAAATAGGGTACACCCTGGCAAGCTGTGGTTACACATGAAGCAATTTAACACCTCCAGTAAACATTTATAAACCGAGAAATTATTCCCACATGGGGAATGATTTACCATCATCCTTCATTAATACCTCCCCACTCTTCACCTGCCTGTCTCCATCTTCTATTTTTTTGAGCAGCAGCTAAAAAAGGGAAGAGAAGTTGAGGTATGCTTATTTATGTATTTATTCTCAGTTGCTTCCACCTCAGGTCCTGCTGCTAAACAGCTGCTTGGAGGCCTGCTTGTCCCTTCAGGCTTTACTGATCTCCCAGATGAATAATGTCCCCCTTCACCTCCTGAGCAGCTGGCGCCCAGCCGACGTGCAGGCAGGATGCTGACAGTTATTGGGAAAACATTTGATGTGCAGGCAGCTGCCAGAAAGCAAAAGTCACGCTGAGCAGATCAGGGTGGGGAGCATCTCAGAGACTAAACTACTGCCTGGCCCTTTTTGCATTTACAGTAATTCTTTCCAGTAAGAATGTGCTGCCAGGGCCTAGAGCACTCATTAATTAGTTAATCCTGGACTGAATGCAAGAATGATTAAAGTCTGTTGTAGATTGTTGCAGTCTTGATCGGCTGGGGGTTTTTTTGTTTTTTTTTTGTTGTTTTCTTTCCGATCCTGCCTTAATTCATCTCCTTTCTACATGAGTTTTTGCTAAGCCTTCTTCCAGGGAATGCCAGAGAAGTGAAGGGCCAAGTCCTGCTGCACTTGAACTACACTGGTCAAGGTGGATCTTCATTAATGACCTGATATTGGGACAGAATGAAGCCTCAACAAGCTTGTGGGTGACAACAAGTTGGAGGGTCGGGAGCAACAGATATGACAGAGGGCAGGAGCTGCCATTCAGAGGCACCTCAACAACTGGGGAAATGGGCCAACAAGAACCTCATGGAGTTCAATAAGGACAATCACAATGTCTTGTGGTGAGGAAGGAACAAGCTCAGTACTGCTGGGGGGCAACTGGATAACAAACAGCTCTGCACAAAAGGATCTGGAAGTCTTGTGTATCCTTGCAGGGAAGAAGACCCATGGCTCACTGGGCAATATTAGCAAGCACATAGCTAATGAGATACTATTCACATCTGGAGTACTGTGTCCAGCTGTGAGATCCCCAGTACAAAAAAGGCATTGACAAACTGGAACAAGTTGAGTGAAATGCCACCAAGCTCAACCTGGACTAAAGACATCCAAGGAGAGACTGAGAGATGGCTTTGTTCAGTCTGTAAGAGGAGGCTGAGGTGGATCCCTCGACAGCAATCAGGCAACTGAGGGTGTAGAGAAAATGAAACCAGACTCTTATTGAAGGTGTGCAGTGAAGAAGAAAAAACCAGACACAAGTTGCAGTAGGTGAAATTCTAATTAGACAAATTAAAAAAAAAAAAAATACACAATGCACATGGTCAAATGCTGGAACAAGTGTCCAGATTGGCTAGGGGATTGGCTGAACAAGATCAACCTAATGGCACTTTAAAGTTACCCCTGCAAGAAGCAGGGTGTTGGGCCAGAACATTTCCAAAGATTGTCTCTGACCTAAATTACTCTATGACTTTATTATGTGATGTTGGAATGTATTTGGATTGTTTTCTCTAAAAGCTTTGGGTTGCAAGCATTTTGAAGGCAACCTGCTGTTGGCAGGTGTGGTTGTTACTACTTCGAGGAATTGTCCAGGCCCATGTGCTTTTTCTTCACAAGACTAATCAGCTGATAAGTAAACTATAGGGCAGACTCAGGAGACTGCCACAGTATAGTTCAGAGAATGTGTGGCATGTTATTTTATTGCTCATTGACCACTGGTCTGCAGCCGAGAAGCAAATCAGAGCATTTTCCAGGGTTTGGACTCAATGATCTTAAAGCTCTTTTCCAACCTAAATCTTTCTATGATTCAACTGGTCCTGCTGCAACCGTGATTCCTGGTTCCTGCTACTTTTGCTGCACTGATCTCCTGCAGACCCCATGTTTTTTTCCCAGCCATTCTCTATTACATTGTATTGAAAGATCCCTGCTACTCTCCTCCAGTCTGGTGAAGAAAGGTCATTCTTTATTCTATTTTGCTCTCTTGCTTCTTTAAAACCAGCTCTGCATTATTTGTGTAGGTAGTCACATTCATTCTTTCTTCGAATAACTTCATAGGGTTTACTTCTTTCTGTGGAAAATATGATGTAAGGTTTTGATTGAAATGAGATTTTTTCTTAGTAAATTTCCCATTTCACTATGACATCCAATACAACTTTAAATCTAGCATTGTGATAGGTGAAAATGTCACATATTTCATGCCAGTTTTCAGTAATGTAATAACAACGCTATTAACACCCAAGTAAAGCACAAATTAACTTGTTTCTATTTGTAAATGCCATTTTCTGTTAGCTCTCGGCCACCCAAGGCACTGCATAGTTGGGGGGATTATTGCACTTCTCATTTAGTTGCAGCTTCTTATGGCTTGGACTTGTGCCTCGGAAGCTTGCCTGAAGGCTCCATTAATTGCCAGTAATGCAAAGCTTGTTGTATCCTATTGTTTAATTGCACACTTTTCTTCTTTTCCATGTCGTGCCAAGCAGATAGGAAAGGCTTTCAAAGAGAATTTAGTCAAAATGTGTTGATCACTCGGAAGTGTCAGAAGAATTAATAAAGCCACCTTGCATAATGGAGGGTAGGTAGAACCTGAAGTGAGAATGTGCATCTTCAGTGTCCTGGGAAGATCTTTTTCTATTGACATGAAAAATAAATGTCTTGTAAGGCTATCAGTCTTTAAGAAAGAGGGCAAGAGAGCCCATCCTTCTCCCACAGCACTGGCAAAAAGCTTTCTAAACCCATCATGGTGCTGAAGTATAAAGCAGATCTGCCCTGTGGGTGCAGGTGATTTATTTACAGTGGAAGGGATCATTAAAAGGTATTTTGACAACACAGTCTGTTCTTGTGTGTTTGTTCTTTATGCCCATGAAGCTATTTGTGCTTCAGTGAGAAAAGCTGAAGGACCAGGAAGCAAGCCAGAGTTATGGGTATATGCAGAAATAGGAAATCTCTTTAAGGCATGAAACCTCCCAGCAGGACTTGCTGTCATCATCTTCGCTACCCCAGAGCAGTCTGGAGACCTGCTTTCTGCAAAGAAATGTTATTGATGATCTTTTCAGAGCTGATCCTCTTCTCATAATTAGAGAAGTTAGACGCATGGTCACTAGAATAGCCACTGCTGCTCCTGAGATGTTTACCTTCCATATTTTACATCAGGAACCTCTTAAATTGCTTTATATTCCCTAATTTCTGACAAAACTATTTCCAAGACAGCTAATGCTGTGACAGATTTAAGGCTAATTATATTCTGCAGTCATGTCTCTTCCTATTAAGTATTTTGGATTCAGGTTTGTCTCTAAAGTATAGCTTTACCACTAAGAAAGAAAGAGATTGCTAAAATGCATTGGAACAAGTTGAAGTGTTAGTTAAATGCAAATAAGGATCTTGCACTGCAGTATCAGAGTCCAGGCTCAGGACTGGCAGCACTAGCAGCTTCCCAGCCAGGAACTCGTCAACACCCAGGGCTGTTTTACTCTGGTAATCACTGGCTGATCTCAATTGCCAAGAGGAGAGGTAAGCTGAGCAGCTGCCATGTGCCTTGACTAGCATCTGGGACGAGGAGGCAACTACTGCAAAGGGAGAAAAGACAGAGGGAGCTGTGAGTGACTGCTTCATTCTGGGGGTGGCTGGTACAATCATGCACCACTCAGAACCCTGAAAGGCTTCTGCCATGTGTGGCAGAGGCCATTGCCTGTGGCAGCATGAACTGAAAGGAAAGCACCTTTCCATTCCAGAGGGAAATAAAATCTCAGCACCTATTTCAATCTGAAAATGAAAATTTTCCAGTCTCCTAGATTATTTTTTTGTTAAACAAAGGATTCTTGTATCTCTACAGCACTCTGGGAATGTGTTACATGCATTTTAGTGGCCTTTATTTTGCCAGGCAGTGCTAGGAGTCAAACTCTAAATAAAAAAAGAGTTTCTGGGGTCAGAGAAGGGGCTTCTGTAAAAGGGTTGTGGCCAAAGATGGGCTCCAGCTTTCTCCTGGAAGCTTCATCCGTCTGGCTAGCAGGCTAAAGGAGATTCACAGCCTCAGGTAAGTGTATGGGTGTATGCCACATAGCCCAGAAAGGACACCGTGACAACATGCAGAGCATAGCTTATTAGTGACATGTTTTAAATCTATGGTTTGCTTTTAGTTCCATTTACCTACCCCTATCCATTAGATGTTTGAATAGGCTCTTCTGTATTCCTTCAGTGACCAAACCCACTCCCATGACCTGTCTTTAGCAGGGGTCTAGTTATAGTTTTACTCAAGGCTGCTCATGGTCATCTAAACACTGGCTGAACAGATCCAGTGGCGAGGCAAGGTATGAACTCCTCCCGTACTTCTCCTAGTCCTATCAGACTCAGGTGCTTAGGACCTCAGTACTGTAGGTGCTACTGAGTTTGGCTCACGCAAAGGTTTTAGCAACGGTTTCAAACGCATGACTTATGCCTAACCTGACTGTCTGCCAAGGATTTCAACTTTTTGTCATGGGAGATGTTATTGGGTTGGATTGAACTAGCAAAGAAAACAGTTACGCTACTAGCTATTCCAAATCCAGGGCTTGCTATGTCAGCTTAAGCTTTACACTCTGAGAATGAGTAGTAGCTTGCAAAATTTATCTCCGACCAGATAAGCAAGAATCTTCATGTGAAGCAATTAAGCTCTTTCCTCCCCAGATAACTGGTATCACCAGTTATTCAGTTTTCATGTCACCACTCCTACCACTACTATTCATTTCTTTTTTACTGTTTGCTACCCTTCCTACCCCCTCTTCTCACATTTTGCCCTTGGTCTCGTTTGTCCATTACAGACGTCTTGCAGACTCCATGGCTCTCCAGCTGATGTTTATTCTCAGCTAGTCCCAGGCCCTGCACTCCTCTGCCCTGTTCACAGTATCCATGGGAACATCCTCATTGTCTCATGGTTCAAAACAGGGATTCAGTGTCCACCTTTGCTTTAGAGATTCACTCCTCATCTGCTGTGTGAGAGAGTGCCTTGCCTTCCTACACGATGCAGTGTTTGAGAATAGTCTTTTCTACATTAATTCTGTGTTCTTGTGTCCATCTCTTAAGTTGAGAAACTCTTCCTTTGTCAGGATCTGAAAAGACAAGAGCTTTTTTCTAAGCCTTTGGCTGGCAGAAGTAAAGTCACTGAAGGCAGTTTCCCAGCCACTGTGTGTCCTCCCAGCTGGCTGGCCATGCTTATTTGCATGTTTCCTCCCCACTACAGCACCATGTCCCCACCCCGGGGCATTGGGGAAGATATTCAAGGGAAAATACTGCTGCTTCCTCTGGGGAGATGGAAGCAAAGATATGAACCATTACCATGAAGCCCCAATAAGTACTGTTCCACCAGTCAAGTCTGGGGAAAGACCTGAGCTGTAACAAGGGCGGTTTTCTTGGTTTGCTCAGAAAGGTGAATGAAGGAGGGACACGCCTGAAGCTCCTGCCCCTCCAGGCACCACAATTGTTTAGCAATTCAGTGCAGATGAATTCCTAGTCCTTGGAAGCTGATTAATCCTTCCTGAGGACCTCTGCCTGCCTCTGGGGTACTTTCTACATGGCAAGTCCAGCAGAATGGAGCAGCTCAAGCTTTCCAAGATTTGTATTCACTTGCTGTTTCTCAGCAGGAGGTCACTGCTTGCCTCACCCCCATTGACACCAGGGAGGTCCATAAATCAGCTACACAGTGATAGTGCAGCCCTCCCAACACTCATTATGCATCTTGCTGCTGGAGGAAAGCACCACCTTTGGTGCCAAGTACATTAGGGAACATGCCTGGGTTTAAAAGTACTCCATGGGAGGGAATCACAACATTTCCAAAGCTTGGCTTCTTGCATCACAAAAGCAAAGCATGCTCCCCACCATGTCTCGGGTGATAACAAAAGCACAAGGCCAACAAACAAAATGAATAGCTTTAAAACAACAAAAGCTGTGCTGGGTTTTGTATACAGTGTTTGTTGCCACAATCTGGCCCAGAGTCACCATCTCAGATTTCCCTGCCAGAATGATGGAAATATAAATAGGGGCTGTAAACCCAAAATATTTCCAGCTCATACATCCAAAGGATAGAAATTATAGTCTCTTAGAAAGGAAAATGTTCGAGGGTAGTGAGGTAATGGGACCTGGTTACAGAGCTCATTTCCCTGAAAAACTTTAATACAGCATAGAAATTTTCCAATGTCCTTGATACAACCTCTGCTAAAGTATAAAATAATCCCCTGTTTCAGTGGAAAAGCCCCTTCCATGCCTTTGAGAATGAATTGCTGAGCACCATTTTGGGTATAATTTCTTTCCAGCTGCTGTTTCCAGAGGTTTCTGAAAGGCTCTGAAGACACACCATCAGCAAGGAATGAAATCTGGCTGTTTGAAAGATAATCTGTTGCCTGTTGGCTTACCTAGAAAGGGCCTCACTTCTCTGTGCATTTGCTGAGAGCTGCTGCTGTTGAACCATAGGAGTCCCAGCTTCAGTCTTGCTAAATGATATTCTGGAAGTCCACGCCATGAGTCACAAAACTGGATAAGGGACTCTGCTCATTTGATTAATTACATTACCATGCCTGCCCTTTACTTGTTGACTCACAGCCATAGGAGCCTGGGATGTGCTGCATATGTAGTAAACTGATTAAAGGAGGAACGTATGTCAACATACGGATGTGTACGATAGCTTTTTGAAATCCCTCATGATCTTCCCACCCACTGGGCATTGCTTCAATATTGAGTTCAATCATCAGGAAACAAACTTGCTCCCTCATCTGCGTCGCACATTGCAATGAGCTTGCCAAATATGGCCAAACTTTTAGAAAGAAAAGACAATCCCCCCACCAGTGAATTTATGACCCTTGGCTCCGCTTGTGACTTGTTCCTGTGCATGCCTGAGTGACATGGAAACTGCAGCAAATCTCTTTGGCCTCTTTCTACACTCTCACACTTGCAGCTATGTTGGATTTTTCCCTTTTTAAATGACTAGAGGGGTTTTTTTTGTTTGTTGCTTTCTAACACAAGCAACCCACGACGAGAGGCACAAAGGATGGAGAAGAAACAGGGGAGGCTAGAAGTGTTGCTGAGTGTTTCAAAAGTAAAATATCACTCCCCTCATCTCTTCCAGGTCCTTCAAGCCCGACTTTGTCCTGATCCGTCAGCATGCCTACAGCATGGCGTTGGGAGAGGACTTCCGCAGCCTCATCATTGGCCTTCAATATGGTGGCATCCACACAGTCAACTCTCTCTACTCCATCTACAACTTCTGCAGCAAGCCATGGGTGGTAAGTGACGATCCAGCTCTACTACATGACAACACTGCAAAGCAGATGTGTGGTACCAATAAAGCACCCAACTCTGCTTCCAGTCTGTTTCATAGGAATTTGTCTCTTAGGGTTAAAACCACCACTTAAACAAACTTAGGAATCCAGCTGGGAATACTTGGGGAAAAAAAAAACTACCTCCAATGCTTCTTTGTCAACCTCCAGTAATATCAAGGTGTTATTCCCTCACACTGAATAGGACATTTCACCTGTCCCAGACTCTAAAATGTCACAGCCAACAGTAAACTAACACAAAGATTTCTTGAAAGGTAGCATAGGTGGGTAGATCAATAACAGCAGATCAATAGTAGCATGTTTCTGTCCTGACCAAAACACAGTAAAACTATATTGAAAGAAATATTATCATTCTCTGTTCTAGAGATATCTGAACTACACTATTTCTAGCATCTTTTATTAGATGTACACTTACGGTAGCCAGGTGTCCCAGGCTGAGACTAAGATTATCCATTCCTTGCAGAAGTGCAGCCTGCACTTGTCTTCCCTTGTCTTCTTTTCCTACATTTGCTGAGTAGTGTTTTAGTTTTTTTATTTTTGAAAATAAAGAGAAGAAGGGTAGCAAGATGATTTCTTCGACAACTAGGTCTAGAAAAAAAGGGAACACAGACTGACAAAGACTTTGGAAAGAGACAGAAGGAAAGGGGAAAGCCTGTAGAGTCTTTCAGCAGTTTCAGAAGGAAATACAAGATTATTGTAAAGCGTTGATTTGTTGAGCACAAAAGGCTGCACCTTGGAAACACCTTGGGCTGAGTGAGCTCCTGGGTAGGACAGTGTTTTGAAATTTTCCCCTGGGAGCCCCCTTCACCTGTTCTGTAAATTTTATCAAGTTCACCTAAAAATCTCAGAAAAACTTAAATAATATTATCATGGACTTGTCTCAGCCCCAAATCAAAGTTTGTAATTATTCCCCATACCTGTTTTATGACTAGCTTTAAGTCAGTAGGAACTGCAGAAGCAGGAGAGCCAGAGGAGCGAGGCTGGCCATCACGAGCTACGGGAACAAGTCTTGCCATCATAGCACCTGCAGGAAGAAGTCAGATGCTGATGCCATTTTGAAGTCCACATCTGAATCTTCCTAGCAGTTTTATCACAAAGTACCCTCTCTGTTTACTGATGCTCCCAGAACAGAAATTTCCCAGCATTGTTCTAGATCCAAAGATGGGGCTATATGGGTGTGACAAAGAGATGTGACTCTCCATTATGTCCCCCATGGAAAACTTTTAGATACGTTTCTAGGAATTCCCTTTACTCATTGTACAAACTTAGCTTGGAGTGAGATGGAATGTTTATATCAAGTGGTAACTATCTTCCTCATTACCTAATTAAGTCTTTTTGTTGATGTTTTTTTCTTGGAATAAAATCCAATTAGTCTTCAGTATGTTGACTTGTAGTTCAAATCCAGCTGAGGTCTGTAGTGACTCACTTTTATTTCCATGACTATGCAATGTTGGATTTAACTCATTTCTTACCAAAAAGGTACCAGCATAACAGATTTAAATCTTCTCAGTTTTCATCCCTTTTATGATACCCTTTTTTGAGACCAAAAAGCAAGGTCCTGTCTTTTCCAAAAATTTTGCAGTGCAGTAATGAGAATAGTGAGAAAACCTCAGTTTTCCATTACTGTATAGGTAGATGATGTATATTTGGACTCAGTCCCCATTTGAATGATGAAGGTTGCTGGGAATGGAAAGAGGAGGAAGAGAGGGATCAGTGCCAGGCTCTATACAACACCTTTGCATTGGTTACAACAGTTGCTACTACACACATGAGCATGTTGACTCCACTGACCAGTCAAAAAAGCCATTGTATTTACATCGGTGTTTGCTGAGGAAGACAGTCACTTGGTCTATTCCATCTGGTTTTGGGGTCAAGTCAGTCAAGGTTTAATTGACATTTTTCAACTCATGCCTTGTAATTATGTTTCTGATGATGTGCAGGGACCTCAAGATATGACAGGCCAATTTTAGGAATCTAAAATAAAAGAAAACAAACCAAACAAACTTAGCACATTGAAAAAAAAATCAAAAAACCAAACCAACAAACAAACAAAAAGAATATAAAAAGAAAAAGCACTGCTGGCAAAGCAGTGTGGGAGAAATTGGCTCTGCCAGTAACTTGGCTCTAGCTATTCTGGGTCTGGTTGTGCCATGCTTTCCTCATAGGGAATAGAGCTGGCTCAGACAACCTTCCCAGAGGAGTCAAGGAAACCACTTGTAAACATTTAAACCAGGTTTGCAGAATGCCTCCTTTTCCTACTGCCCCTGCATACACATCAGCCCCCGAAACAATGATTGTAACACACTAATCTAAGAGTTCAGATGGGATCTGAGCTGGTATTTGACACCACTGAAATTTTATCAAGTTGAAGCTCAGGTAGAGATTGCACTGGGGCATTTAAGGGCAGAAAGCTTCACTGGCAGCAGAATCAGAAACATTTGATTTTGTGATGATAGCTGGGGAATGAGAGATAGGGACAGACCTCTCTGGTCCATGTTCCACTACGCAAAACAGGCGTCTTGAAAGAAGGGGTCTGCTTTAACAAAGATTGCTGGAAACTTTCTGGACCTAGAAAATAGTTGAGATAGATGAAGAAATGAAATTAAATACCCCTGGGAAATGTGCTTTTCACTCTCGCTTTTATTTCTTTTCCAAAAATGGTTCCATTTCATAGAAATGTTTATGATTTTATGGAGGGGGAATGGAAGTGAGACTGTATTTCCTTGGCAATTTTTAACAATGTTTTTTTCTCAGCAACTCTAATTACAATCAGCTGAATTTGGGCTTGAATTTAGTCAAACATGCAGCCCCATTTTTTAATGATGTTTGCCAGGTTTCCAGTACTGCAATACACATATTTATTCAACAGTTAAAATTTGCATTAAACACAGGCACAGTTTGAAACAGGTGTTTCTGAAATACAAACAGATGTATTCAGGGGGATCTCATATGCAGAGAAACACCTAAGAAACCCAAGTTTTAAGATGATCCCAGAATTACTGAGAAATAATGCTACAAGCACCTTAAACACAGTGCTTCAACCACTAATAATAATTTTTTTGTTATTAAAGTTAGAATGCAAAATACAGTGGGAACAATGTTCAGAGTAACACTCATATTACATGTAGTAATGTCTGTAACTGTAAGGCAACTTTTGCATCTGCAAGGCTGCAGGAAACTTGAAGTCTTGAAGACAGTCATCTACAGAGTAAAGGAGCCAAACTCTTACTGGCTGTCAAGGGATATAGGCTCTTGTATGACCTAAACACTTTCAAAATATTCAAAAGGCCTTGAGGTCCTCCAAATGGATCTTTTTATTTCTCTTTAAAGATGTCCTGCAAGTAACTCTGACGTCCAACCAGCCAGGCAAGGCATCTCACTTGCATACCGGTTCCAGGTACTTAAAAACCAGGCTGTGCCACATTGCCTTGCCTCTTGTCTGGCTCTGTGGTTTGGATGCAATCTCACTAAAACCAGTGGAACCACAGAAAATAAGAACTGATACCAAAATGTGGAAGGTGCAGTTATATCTACCTGAGGTGCTGACAGTAACATTCCTGCCCATTTAAAAAACACTGGGAGGTGCTACTTGATCTCTGCTATCAGTTATCTAAGAGGCTGCTGCACCACGTAACAAGGATGTCTCTTTGCCAATATCCTGTCCTTAAAAACTGACAAAAACAGAAAGGAAAAAAAGAAGGGAATCACCCCATGAGGGCCAATACCAAAGTCAGACCTTTTTTGCAAGGTTGGTTCATTGAGGAGGTTCCTAGATGGCTGAGTCTCTCATCTGTCCATCTGAAACACTTGTGACTTCAGCAACAGCCAACATCTCTGTGCTTCAAAAGGAAGCCCAAGGAACAAGTCAGTAATCAGCCTGTTAGATGCACCAGTGTTCCAGTTATTTTGTTTGAGCTGTTTTCCTAGGATAGATGTATGTCACCTCAACGTCATGGTGTCCACATCTCACCAGGGCTGCGTGCATGCACAGTGAGGGGCATGTACTGCTCTCAACCACAGTGTTTTTCCCCCTCTCCCTGTCTCCATCTCATTCTGTTTAACTTTAAAGTGCTGTCTGCTCACTTGGCTAGTCATAATAGGGCTTTATTTTTCTTCTCTAGGATGTGCAGGGGGGCAAATGCAACTAGTTAAGAGAAGCAAGCTGTCCTCCTTCCTCAACATCAATACCCTCCTTGCCAAAAATAACTATTCTACACGAGGAGTTTTTATCTTATTTGCTGATGTGTGCAAGGGAGGAGTGGTGTTAATGATGGGATATTCAGCCTCTTGATGTTTTCTACGTTTTCTTAAATGCCACATCTTGACCTATGATTTTAGGACAAGAATTCTTTGTGTTTGTCTGTAAATCTGCTGGCAGCTGCCCCTTCAGCACATGGCCTAAGTCTGGCATGCACCTTGCAGCCCAATTTTTTTTGCACACCAGCTGCATTTTGTTTACACCCATACCACCCTGCCACTCCCAAAGGGGTATTTCTTCACCACCACCAAGTGAAGTTTCAACATAAATGCTGTTGCTTAGATTAGCCCAGTAACCAGGACAGGGTCACAAATGTAGCTACTAATCAGAAAACATTCTCAGTAGCTCTGTCTTTGTCTGTAATGTAACCTTGGGGTTGTGATTTGGTACATTTGGTGACTTTAGACATTGCTCAGATGGGCACAGAACATATAAAATTAGGTAGTTGATGCAACTGGCAAGAAAGAAGGCTTTCTTTCCCTTCCTTTGTTCCCTAGATGTCTGTCTCCTTCCCTTAATCTATGTGTTACCTCCCTCAGGTAAATGGGGAACTTGAAGGACCTTGTGTAAAGGGCTTACAGTAAGACTTGGCTCAGATTGGAGGCCTTCATTAATTTAACTTGATTTTGTAAAGTTCTAGTGGTCTTGGTAACCAAATTCCGTTTCTAAATTACTTTGCAAACAGGACATCCATGGAGAATTAAGTCCCATCTACCAGGGCAATGGGAACCAAAATTCGTATCTGTGGAGCAATCCTCAATAATTTTATTCTCTTAACATCCATGAAATAATCAAGCTACCTTATGCAGTGTTACTCCCCCTTCTACAAGGCTGCCAGTCTAACCATCAACAGCACTGACAGTTCATCATTGTCCATAGTGTCAGGGCTGTATCTCTTCAGAGAGAAAGTAGGATGCCTAGATATATGATTGATTGTAAAGAATCTAAGTTGCTACTGAGATCTGGAAGGTTTCTGAGAGATATATACCTTCTTAGGTATATCAGCTCTGCTTCAGCAACATTTTCTGCCATGGTTATTAAGCTTCTCTCTTACAGTTTTGGGGTTTTCTCCAGCTGATCAATGATAGATTGAACAGTGAGGCTGCAGACTACATACAGAACAGTCTGCTTGCTTCACAGGTGTCTGAAGCAGAGCAGGAATTTGCTGTGTTACACTTCTGTCAGGGTTTTCGAACCTGAACAGAAATCAAAACTCAGTCTTACCATGGGGAGGTTGGTGTCTGGCTGGGCACAACCCTGAATAATGAATAGTTTATTATAGTTATGATAATGGTGATAATGGTGAAGGTCATGCTGACAAGTGGGAACAATGGCAAATGCTCACCATTGTACATGAAATACCAGCACCGTGGCTTTCCCCATTGATGTTACCTACTGTTTTCTATAGATACCGTCCTCACAGACTAGTGCCTCCCTCAGACCTCACTAGTAGATGGCACAGAGGTAGCAGGTGATCTCCCCTTTCCCCTCTCATGCATGGGGGGCTGTTGGGAGACACTTGATTATAATCAGTGTCAGTTATGACTGATGGTGGGCTCATGCTTCCCTGGTCCAATACACAAACCAGGTAGCACTGGCATTTCCCTCCAGTCATCTCTGCCCCTTAGCAATTCTTCCCTTCAGCACAATGAGTAAATGTGCCTTGCTTTGATTTGGCTCTAGGGCAGAGAACCAAGGGAGAACTTTGATTTTTTTTTTTTTCCTCTGCTCAGGAGTGGTGACACTGATTTCCTGCCTGGTCACTCCTCTGAGACCTTTTCTTTACCAAGAAGCACAACCTACCATCCCCATGCCCCGCCCCCCCTCCCCCCCCACACACACATACCCCCTCCTCATCCACCCACACACCCTCCCCCAGCCACATTTGGAAAGCAAAGCTTCTTCAGAGCAGATCTGTAACTAACTCCAAACTGATTCCCTTCTGGCTCTTGAGCCCTTTCTCCACTCTTTCAGTCCAAGGTTTGTATACACAGACTGGTTTTGCCCTAGGCAAATACAGAAACTTTGTATATTCTTGCTGCTCTCAGGTCAAGAAAGCAAGGTGGGAAAGGGAAAATAGCATGTTTCTCTCATCTCCTTCACCAGTATCCGTACATTTTGCAAGCACTTATCTGTTACACAATAAGCCACTGACATCCATTGTGTCTTTTTCTTCTTGTTCCCTTTCCCTCATCCCAAGTTCTCTCAGCTCATTAAAATCTTCAGCTCGCTGGGTCCTGAGAAGTTCCCCCTCGTGGAGCAAACGTTCTTCCCAAGCCATAAGCAGATGGTGAGTATCTTCCCTTTCTTCCGATGCCAGCATGGGTGGGGGAGAAGCAACAAATGCGAGTTGGGCATGAGAGATGGTGGTGGGAATGCTGGGAAGAGTCTCAACTTTACTTACAAATACTGTATAAAAAGCAGTATTGAAAAAGCACTACTCTAGAACCTCTTTCCTTTCTTGCCCAGCATACCCCAGGTCACATATGGACCCTGAAAAAGTGCACAGTGAGAACAGGCCCAAAAGCAAAGCAAAAATCCATTGTAAAAATCTAATCAACAGAAGCTCATCCTTTACAGCAAGCAATCACTTTATGCAGATAAAGTGGAATTTTTCCCCTATTGCAATTGTTTAAAATATGTTGACGACTTGAGGAGAGATGTTTGTTTCACAATGTCAGGTTGTTTGGTCTGTCACGTGGTTGCTATCCATGAAACACTTTTCAGGCTGACTAGGTACTCAAAGTAAATTGGAATTCTTGAAAAAGAGTTTGTTTCAGCTTGTAATGTTTCCTTTGCACAGTGGCTCTGGCACCTAGTCTTCCTGTCAACAACTAAACACTCAGTGCCCTGTGTGGCTACTGGGCACCGGGCCAAACTCTTAGGGCACCTTCCAAAGAGATCTGAGTAGGTGCCGTTAGTCCTGGAAAACATGGCAAAGTGACTGTCTTTGTTTAAAACTGTTCATGTATCTTGTTTTCCCTGGCTTAAAAGGATGACTAGTCCTTCATGAATTTTTGCTCCTAACTTAAATCCATGAATTAGTGGCTTTTCTTACCTGGCTGAGGCTTTGATGAGACCCTGTGTGAACCATGATCCCCTGTGTGAGCCATTGGCTGGCTGAGCTTATTTCCCACGCTTGATTGTGAACTCAAGCAGTGTTGGCAGCCTGAAGATTAGGGTTGTTGAGATGTCAAACCAGGGCTCAAAAACATTCAAACCCCTTTTTTCTCACACATTAGTTGCAACACAGTGTGCCAACCCCAACGCAGAACAGAGTATAGGTATCTGGTGGTGGATATAGACACCTAGTGGGAGCTTCAAAATTCAAAAGGATATCTCATTTAGCTTCTTGTGAACTATCCCACCAGTGCTCTCTAGGTACCCGAATACCTTGTAATGTTGGTCCTTATCTCTCTGTTCTGATACTCTGTCTGTGCTGTGTGGACAACTGCACTTCCATCCTTCACAGGCACATCATGAAGGTAAGTACAGTCATGAGTGCTGTGAAGCACTCAATGCAGTGGTAAGAACTGTATTACCATTTATGACATAAAGAAATGGATGGCCCTTAAATGCTATGTGACAGTTTGTTGCAGACTTTCAAGACAAATTAGTTGGTAAATCCTGTTGCATTTAATTCCCGCTGATTTATAAAGAAGGTTTGGTCACGTATGTAATGCTTGAGGACAGTTGTGACTTTGTCTGACCATCACCTCAGGAATGTTTTTTTTTTGAAGACTTGATTAAGATAGGAATTTTTTTGAAGACTTGTCATGAAAAAACAAGAGGAAAATGGCCTCAAGTTGCACCAGGGGAGGTTTGGCTTGGATATGAGGAAAAATTTCTTCACTGAAAGGGTTGTAAAGCACTGGAATGGGCTGCCCACTGAAGTGGTAGAGTCACCATCCCTGATGGTATTTAAAAGATGTGTAGATGTTGTGCTGAAGGACATGTGATTTAGTGGTGACCTGGCAGTGTCACCAAGTCCAGCTGGGTTAACAATTGGACTTGATGATCGTAAAAGTCTCTTCCAAACAAAACAATTCAATGATTCTAGGTTTTCAGTGCAAATATGTTAACTAGTACTTTCAGCATTATTTTCTTGTCTGGAAATCTGATTCTTGATTTGTCAGTGTGTAAATACATTTGTTACCAGCATAGCAGCTTTGTTTAACAGAGCATTGATCTTAATTTCACACATTTGTCATCTTTATAACTGATCACCTACTTGGAGGTGCTATTGCTGCCTTCCAAAAGGATACAGGAACCTTTTTGAACTGTAGATCTCAACACAAACACTATTGTTGACATACAAATTTGAGTAATCTGGTTTATATCAGTTACTTTCCAAACATTTACACAAGCAACAATCCACTTGGGCAAATGCAGGAAAGCCTTTTCCAGGTGGAGGGCCTGCCTCATGGAATAAATCTATGTAACTTCTCAAGATCTTTTCTGGGTGCATCTTCCGAGTATCCTGGGCTGTGAGAGGTTGAAAGGGCAAGCGCTTACACCTAGAAAGCTCCATTGCTGTTATCACTCCAAGTACCTGTGAAAGTTGTTTGGCCACTGGGCATCTGCTTCTCCATGTGTCAGACAGGAATATAATGATCCCCATTTCTCATTTAATTTCTTCCCTTTCCTGGAGGCATTTTCAAGCTGTAACAGCACTCATAAAATATGCTGTGGTCCTTTGATGGCAGACCTCGTGGAAGTGTTTATAACTAGTGTTATAGTTTTACCTCTTTACAATGTGATATACTTTAAGCAATGAAATACTCACATAAGAGGTTCTCATCCTTCTATGTCCAAAACTTTTCAATGCTTACTTTCTAAACCTTTGGATTAAACATAGATCTGTTTCATTCTTTCATCCATGTAGACAATAGAGATTTTCCTAAAGAAAAAGGGAGATAAAGGAAATTTCTAACAGTAGGCCCTTTTTTGTGAGCATTTTAACTCATTTGGAAATGCTTTTCCTGAAGCTTCCTGCTCATGGCAAGGAATTTTTAACTAGCCTTAAAGCTGACTCTGACACTTCAGAGCAGAAAAGATCCAAAAGATGAATCTCTCTTCCCTTTGCCATGGATGTGTACCTTTCAACCCTTCCCCGCAGTGATCGGTTTACTGGAAGCAAAAGCAATTTGGCAACTGTCCTTCTAAGGCTGTACTGGTGCTACATGACAGCCCTAATGACTGCCTTGCTCTGTAGTGACCCCCTATGGCCAGTTAACAAGTGAGACACAGGAACTTCAAAAGGGATTTTTCACCTCTCCTGGCCTTATGACCCCCATAACAATTCTTAGAGAGATCAACGTCTTAAAAAGAGGGATAGACTGCTGGAAGGATCTTTGCTAAAGCACAGTAATTGCCAGAGATGGAATATCTGCTTTGGGCTCAATAAGGCAGCATCAAGAAAGGGAAGGAAATGAATAAATTCACTTACAAATCCATTTGTGTACATCTGAAGTGGACAGAAACTAATATAAGTGAAGCAGAGACAGAATGTCTGTGATAGAAATAAAACCACTTTACTGTTTAGAATAAAAGGACACTATAAAAAGTGAACATTATGCAACATTACCTTAAAAGACAATATACATTCACTGAATATAAAATTTATAAATAACATGGAGGAAAACTGTAAACAGTGCTAGAAAATTTAGCAACAAATACATTCCTTCTGGACAAGATTTTTCACATGGGTTTGGGTCCCTCCCCAAGTTTCCATGACTATCAGGAACAGCAGAGTGGCTCTGTGAAGGAAGGACAGTGTCAGAGAAAAGAAGCCAGTACAGGCAAAGCAGCAGCAAATGCTTGATGGATTTTAAAGATTTTTCTCAAGGCTGGTAGCTCCAAGAGCCACTTATTCTAAAAAAGACACCTTTTTTTTTTTTTTACAGTTCTCTAAATTTTGTTCTGCCCTTCTATGCTACAAAATACATTATAAGTGAGATATAGCTTGAGACATCTGAAAGAATGGAAACTTGTTCCCATGGAGGCCTTTACTTCCAACAGTCTTTACTGTAAAAAACAGTGTGTTTCTCATCACCGTGAGGTAGCATTTCACTCCAGCCAAGTATGAATGGGACACTGTGATATATTTAGCTTTTAGAATAGTCCTACCTAAAGGGCCATGTAACTCTTCAAAACACTGGAAATTTAGACCTAAAATGGCAGGTTTGTCCCATACAAGGAAGGAGGAAGCCTCCCACAAGAGGGCTTTATGCAAGGTACTCCACGAACACATCTCTTACTCTCTACCCCCTCCAATTTGGAAAAGGAAATTTGAATCCAATCCTTCCCCAGCCTTCAATATATTTTTAATATTTTTTGTAATTCTAAAGGGGAAAACACTCTCAAGCAAATAAGGAAAAACAGGTGTAAGAAAGAGAACAGCAACAATCTAGAAATGAGCTATGCATGTTTAAAAGTACTTTTAATAAGTTGGTATATTTAAACCATGAGGGGGGATGCCATCATCCTATACATGTCCAGAGGTTGTGCTCACATGAACTGTGCCATTGACAGTTCCTCTGACCTTAGCTTATGGGGTGAAGTGAGGAGCATGACAGAGGTGACATGAAGAAACTTGTGCTGCTGCAAGCCACTGTGTGCTCCATAGCCTACCATTTTGGGTAGAACTTCACACCTGCCCCCTCACATCTCCATGCCTGGTGTTCCCACATACTGCATGGCCTGCTGTAATTGAGGGCAGAAGTGACATAGCAAGACAGAAGAAAGGAGAGCAGATAGAAAGGAAGAAGTCTTTGAGTCTGGTTTAGAGCCCGTTCAATCCATTTAATGGCTCCCTCCCACTTCAAGGGAGCCTTCAGTCAGGTTCTTAATGCAAGCACAAGCTAAAGCTTAGCCCAAGAAATACGCGTCCCTGATAGCATGCACAGAAACAAAATTAAGAAGCCTCCCAAAAGAAATGTATTTTTACTGGATTCTTCCCCTTCCTTTTGGCTCCACATTTTTAAAAGCCTTAACAACTGTTTCTTTACACATCAGGGGGAAAGATTTGCTACCAAACCCCCACCCCTGCCGGTCTAGCTGTCTGCATCTCAGAAATATTTTACCGTCTGCAATACAAAATGGGAATATGCTTCATTTTCTGGTAATGCATCTGTTTGTTTTGTTGTTTACAAAGCACATAGCTACATTATGTCCTACTTAGGGACACGAGTCCTCATGGTATTAGAATGCAAATATTTTCACAATAATTCGAGTGCAATACTGTGATGTCTCAGCTAGCTAAATGAATCAGTGACAGGTAAAATACGCAGAGCTGCAGCTTAATGAAAATTCAAATCAACACTTCACTGCATCGAGAGGCATTTTCATTTAGCCTTCCAAAGCCACGAAAAGCGGCTGCAGCTCAAAGAGACGTCAGCTTTGTGAAGTCCCTTTGAGCTTGAGGAGGGCCATCTCCAGCGATGCCGACTCCACACGATGCAGTGAGGGTAGCGAGGCCAGCTCCACTCTGCCCTCAGTGACCCTCGGTCATTTTGCCAGCCGTGCACAGCTCCAGCAGCGATTGCTCCACTGTGCCCAAAGCACAACCCCATACTCTGCAAAAAGGGGCAACATTCTGACCTACCACCTGACCTTATGATGAGTGCTGTGAAGCACCCTACGCTCCCTCTCAGCTCCAACTCATAATTTAGGAGTAGTCATAGGGAAGAGGACTTCTGAAAAGTGTTCCAAGCCTGAAGCAAAGGAAAGTGCAACAGACTTTCAGTGTGTTTTGTGCTGTGTTGCCACTCAGAGCAGCTGAAAAAAAAATAATAAAAAAATGTACACAGCAGACCTAGGCACCTCTTACATCAACTCTTTGAAAATGCCCTTTAAAGTTTATTTTAAAAAAAGAAGTTACACACTTTTTGCTGCAACAATTCATCGAGTAAATGGGCCGTTTCAGGGGATGTACATCTGGCAGAGCTCTGGTAGCACACAAAGAATTTAAGAACACTCAGGGCCTGTCTCAGACACCCTCTCCTTTCCATTTGGCAAAGAGGTCCCAAACAACTCTCCAGTAACTGATGTGACTGACTGTAAAATGCTGTATTTCCCCGAGCTGGAATCACTGCAACACTTTTTCCTGATGGTGGCAGCTCTGCTTTCTAAGTGGAATGAACTGAAGATATATGGAAACTTAAGATAAATAATCATAATAATACAAAAATGAAGTTATGCATAATCTTCTCCCTGCCCAAGCCCTCCCCATCCAAAACTCAGTCACCCATTTTCTCAGCACCCCTTCTTCACCATCATTAAAACTTAAAATACTTTTATTTGATAAGAAAAATTATATTATAGTTTTCTTAATAAAAAACACAATAGAACGAAAAAAACTTCTCCAGTCAACAGCAAAGCACAAGACAGTAAGGCTCCTCCTCCCACATCACTGCAGGACATGGTATGAGCACATGCACAGAGCTATACTTAACAGTGCCTAGAGGGAAACACAGCACTTGACACAGAAGGAATCCTCTAGGCAGTTGAAATTTTATGATCCCAGCCAGCACTTAGTAGGAGACCCCTTTTCCTTGCCTAGCCCCCTCCCCCCACCCTTCCTTTCACTATATAAACAAATGCAGCTAGTGTAGCTGCAGGAGAGGAACCATGGTGCAAGGAGGTACAGAGGAAAGAATGACTATAGCCACTACTGCAGATACACTGAAGCTTCAATATCTTAAAAACAACTCACTGACTTGGAATGTCAATATTTCTGTCTTTAAAACACAATCAAACCATTCTTTTGTTTACAACACCAAAAAAATTCCACGTCCTGTCAAAAATAGCTTATGTCATTATGCGTATATACATCTTAGTTCAGCAAAACACTATTTTGGCAATAGATTTCTTTTGTTTTATAGTAAGAGCTCTAGCAAGTCTCCCCTTTCCCTCTTCTGTGTGATTGATTTACAGCTGGTATTTTCACATCTGTTTGGTTTAAAGTATTCACAAGCTGGTTTTGCTGTTGAAGCTAAGCTATAAAAGTTTCAGGGGCCAATGCTGCTCAAAACAGGATGGCACAGCACTGCATCGGCTCTGCTGTAGGTGGATTTACCTCCCCGAACATAGGGGATGGGACTTCTGTTTTTTTAAACAACAACAAAAACACAAAATACGCTCTTTTGTTCTGGGGAAAGCCAGAACTTCAAATGTGCTGTTGCATTCACATTGTGACTGAATTAGCTAGGACAATCAGTCAACAATGCTTTTACCAGATGATGTGGTCAGACACACCAGGTAAATTCTCCCACTGCTGGAGTCAATCACATTCCAATCTCTCCCATAGAGGAGGACTTCATTTGGACGTCATTTTTTCCAGAGTTTAGGCTGGGTTTCTTTTCAGTTTGTTTCATTTGCCAATCTGATTAATGAAACCTGTTTTCCTTCAGATAGATTTGTCTACATATTTTCAGCACTTAGTGCATGAGGAGGGGTGACAGGAAGCCAGCGCATAGAAGAATACAGTGCCTAATTGGCATAGTTTTTAGATTTTTGTTTTCCTAAAAAAATAGAGATTATATTGCTACAGCTAACGATACATGTAAGGGAGCAAGAGCTCCATCTTTTTCCTTTTTTTTTTTTTCTT
>WUAM01000431.1:20469086-20514647 GCA_024336885.1 Actenoides hombroni
TTTTCCCCCTCCCATTTTTCCCTCTGGTGTGCAAAAGTAAGCTCCCAAATGTCGTCTGATCAAAATAAGTGGTATCAAAAAATGGAAAAGGTGATTACAAATTCAGTAAGGTAGCACAGACTTTTTTCTTTTCTTTCCTTTTTTTTTTTCTTTTTTTTTTTTTTCCTTTTCTTTCTTAAGTGTTCGAAGTGCTAAAATTTGCATGAAAACAGGCACTAATTTCATTGTCATCATCATGATCTGGTAAGAGTTAGTGTCCAAAGGAAGATCAGCCACAAGTAAGGGAGAGGGGAGATAAGGAAGGGATAGTGTGCTCAGGGATCTGTGGCATTGATTATTGTTTTATCTGGAGGCGCCCATCCTCTGTACCAGCTGCAGTAACCCTCCACCCTCTGGATGCAGGCATAGTGCTTCGCTTGGTATCCTGAGTGGCCGAAGTTGGAGAGCATGTCTGTCCAAATACACTCATTCTTGGAGGTGGCAAAGCAGGGCAAATAGTAGCAGGGCCTAATCTGTAATGGGAAAGAGCAATCAGGTAAGGCTACATGAAAAAACAGCATCATATAAAATGTCTTCTTGCCAGAGACAGGGGATTTAAAATTCTGCTCCCTCAAATACTCTTTGCTAACCCAGAATTCAGCCTCAGTTCAGCAAGCACCTAAGCAAGTGCTTAGCTTCACATATACAGGTAATTCCAGAGTCAAAAGGGCTTTTCAGGTGCAGAGAAGTTGAGCTTGTGTCTATGCTCTTGCAGGCCTGGCGCCATGAGCAAAAAATCTTAGTGCCAGTGCCAAGCTGTGAGGTTTTAAGCACTCAAAATGTTTACGTGGGAAAAAAAGCTGGGCCTATCTTGCCAAGCCTCTGGTACTTGATTTCATTCACCTGCAAAAGATTCTGCAGAGATTCTGAAAGCCTCCCCCAACCCCAATTTTGCATTTTTGTTTCATTGTCTCTTCTCTGCTTTCAACGCTAAAGCAGAGCTTTAATTTTTCCCTGTAAAAATGGTGGTCGCCCAGTTCTCTTCCTGGCTGTTCACCAGCATCATTGGTATTATCAGCCAGGGGAAACAGAATTCTAGGGTTTGAATGTCTTAACACCACCTAATTAGAGACACACATACTTTGCATCCACAGCCCAGATGATAACGATGATTCAGTCCTTTACGCTGGGATAGAGTCAGCCGGTCCCATTTCTCATACCAGTTGCACAGGCCAGTGTACACCTTCCCTTCATACACGCGGCCTTGAAAACAGAGAGACATGTGGTCACAAGTTAGCACTTCTCAGCTCAAGCACTTCTCCCGTTTCCTCAGATGGCTAATGCTCTCAACATGTTTGGCTTCAGTCACTGCTCAGCAACTGCTTTCTTTTTACTAACTGATTCAGGAATCTCTGGCCAGCAAGATTACAACCCTTCTGTAAGTTAGGAGTGTCGTGCCAGCTATAAGCACCAGCAACACATGCAGGTGAGTAGCGCTGTCAAGCTCCTCTCAACAACAGAGCAAAGTGAACTGACACCTTCACTAGCAAAAAGACTTGACAACCACCACATCTCTATCTCCTTGCATCCCCCCAACTCAGCAGCCTGCATTTCTCCAGCTCGTTCCAAAAGGGTCCTTCCATTTCTGGCACAGCCGAGTGGCATCCACTTCCCAATGATAGACATGTCAACTCAGGTATGAATCGACAGCTGTGGACTGTCATACAGTATATTTGTCACAACATCGCTGGGCATAAGAGACACTTTAGAAAAGAGAGGGAAATCTAGAGCGTGAAATGACTCTCAGCATTAAAGAGTACTGAACATCAAAATACTGTTGGCCATCTTAGCACTTGGGAAGCTGTACCCAGAGTTGTCTACGCAGCTGCCCATGTCCTTAACAGGTGTATGTATAGAACAGAAGAGGCTTTGATTATGAAGAAATACACTGTCCTTTACCTGTAATCAGATATTGGTACTTGTTGACCTCCAGCTTCACTCCACAAAGACTCTCAGAGGCTTCTGTGTAGATGTACTGAACGTGTGGCATTATCTGGAAGCCCCTGTACATCTAGAGAAAGAATAAAAATGCTTTAAGTCATCTTAAGATGACAACTTTTCACTTCGGTTCTTTACAATCTACGTTCCTAGACTGTGGTGACAAGCAGTGAACTTTTAGCGCTTACAGGGGTGAAGGACTAACGGCACTAGCTGGACTCTGATGGAAGCCTCCCCACCAGATCTGCTGGTAAAGCAGAATATCCACCTGCTACCAAGCCATTGCAATTCAACACAGGGACCACTCTTCCCCACTCGCATTAGTTCCAGTGGCACTGAGAAAGCAAAACGCCAACACTGCAAGCTCTGCCAACATCCTGAACAATTTTTTCTCTTATATAGCTCATAATTAGGGAGAAATTAAATTAGTTCAAGTTTGGAATCTTTTTTCTTCACGTGATTGAAACAATTTCTTCCATACTAAGGGATTTTTCTTTTAAACAATGACCCTATTTTCCAGTGTTGCTGCTGTGAGAGTTTCAAACCTTTGGCGCTTGATCTAAGTCATCAAGCCAGACACCTCCCTCTCAAACGCCTAGCATTCACAGCTCCTGCTGACCTCAGCAAGGATTTAATGTTTCTCTAACTAAATGAAAGCAGAAATAGAATTCTACCCCATCTCCTAAAATTAGCCCAGAACTGATGGGCACCATAAAGAAAATATCATGTATACATAACTCCTCCACACTCCTCCTCCTTTTTCATAATCTTTCTTACAGTTCAGTCAAATCGAAATACGAACCCACAGACATAGTGGCAGTTGGATTCAGTCAGAAATTACCATACGTCCCTAGCTGACCTGATCTTACTGCTGCAATTTAGGGACACTCACATTCACCTGTTAGTAGCATAATGAAGTCTGTGCCTAGCAATGAAACAACCACTCCATGTGAACGTTAGACCAAATAAAACATACCCTATTTCTGAAACATTGAGGATTCTTTTTCTGAAAATGTAATCTTTAAAATTTGGTTTTCTTTTCAAAGCATTCAGTCTCTTCCCCCCCCAACTGGCCAACATTCACAAGTTAAAGGGAAACAGTAAGAGTCAGAGAGAATTAGTTTCATAGTACTTCCCAGCCTATCCTTTTCTCTGTCAGCCTTATTGATAGAGAGCATATTCATGTTCAGTATAACTATATATATATTATATATACACATATATATAATCCCAGGGTATTTCACTGTTTCTCCACCTTCTTTAAAACAAACAAACCTTCCCCTCCCCCCCCCCAAAGAATGTCTGTTAAAGTAACAGATTTTATGCTAGACCCAGATACTGCATATACAAATATAAAAAGCTACTACTAATTCTGCTATGCTGAGAGGTCAAACTATCTTCTGTCCTATTCACAATCCACAGAATGTCTGTCAGGTTGGGTTTTTTTTTTAATCCTTGGTTATATTACCCCAGTCAGCATAATATTATACCAGTATCACAAACTCCGCAACAGCCCTGATGTGTACAGTAAAAGACATGCTGAAGGGTTTACATTTTCCAGGTTTCCTTCTACACCCATCAAATATGCAAGGAAAGCATTTTTAAATGAATCATAATGCATCAACAGAAAGCTCACAGATCATATTTGGAATACACCATTGTGTCTGTAAGTGAGCAAAGTCCTTCAATGAATATGGAAGAACTGAACCTTGCCTGATCTCTAATTTATCCCTGCAATTTTCTTTCTATGAGATGCTCTACTCATATTTTCCAATTATGCTCAAGATAGCTAGAGATCTAGGTTCTGGCCTCCCGTCTGTCTGTTCTGGATGAGTCAGTTAGACCTCAGTACACTTTTGTTCCTCATCTGTATAACAGCTCTGCCCTGCTTCCCAAGGGTATTTTGAGGAAAGGCACACAGAATAAAGATCATGTGTTCAGACCCCATTCTAGTGGGTGTCACACCAAGAAGCTATGATAACAGTATCTGAGCAGATAAGATAACAGCTGGGGCTGCCCAGTCTCTCCAGGCAGTGCATTATCTCCACTGCAGAGAACTGTATGCTGTGCATGTGCAGTACAAGTGACTTGTCACTCAGAGTGCTAAGCTTCAAGTAGTGTTGTGCTAATTAGGTATCCGTGCTACAAAGTCTACACATGCACAGGCACGTTTTGAGCCTGTTCTCTTCCCTGCAGAAAGGGCTACAAGACAGACAAAACATTACTCTGAGAAGCTGCTTAGGACATCCCTACAGAACCCTTACAGTTGTCACTCCTCATGCCTTCTGCACCACCAAGCTCAACATGACTGACTGCCTATGAAGTAACTAGTGATGCTGAACTGAGGTTTGGTTATCAACCCCTAGACCTAATTTCCTGTTCGTATTACCACCAGGGACACCACTGTCAGGGTTGCTGAAGGAAGCATACTCATCCTCTCAAAAAGCACTTCAGGTCACCCCTCAGAGTCCTTCATCAATACAACTGTCACACTAATTGACCCAATGATGGGGGCAGACAGGGCCTGCCACATCCCCTGATGACTAAAGAAAATTCTCCATGACCTTGGTTCTCATGGGAAGAAAAGGAGAATTTGGAAAGGGGGGAATCTTCTACAGATGTCCTCTTTCAAAACAAATAAAACAACACCTTAAGCATTATTTTTGGATCCACAAAATATCCTGGAAGTGCTGTTAGACGAGTCAGAAGAAAACCAACCATAAAGCTAGCGTTTCTCCTAACTGCCACCCTAGGAGTCCTCCTGTCACCACAAATGTGTATTTTCAGAAGCATAATGACAGGGAACAAAATATTAGCAAGCATCACATGGTGGTGTCTGCTAGTGCTGTGCTATTTCCAGCTGTGTCAGCGTTCCCCTTAGCAGCCTCCACACTCCCTCAGAAATTCACGTGCAAATCCTTTGGTGGTTTCTGCTGCACGATTAACTTCACACTGTGATACGATGATGTTCCTCGCTCTATCTCTTCCACGTGAGGTTACACTGCACACCAAGGCTTCGAGTCATCTCGCCAACCTTCAGCTACTTAAAATGTAGGCGCTTCTTAGGAATTAGGCATCCTCTCTAGCCAAATGCCAAGAATGGGCACCTCCAGATCAACTCAGACCATCCCGAAATAGCTGTCTATGACTGATGGGCTGAATTTCACTTTGGTGGTTCCTGTCTCACTCCATTGACAATTAAGAGAGCAGGAAAGATTCAACACCTTATTTTAGTCTGTCTAAAATTAAACTACATTAATCCTACCCCACTTCTTTCCTCTTGGGAGCAACTATCACGTTCCACCCCTTAGACTCATTTTACAGATTAGCAACAAACCCAGGAAAGCTTCCTTGCTTCTGGCAGCCTGCTCAAAGTGCTGCCATGGTCAACTGGGACTGTTTGTGCACATGGACTAGAAATATCTTATCTCCTTGTTTCCTTTGCAGTTTCCTGAAATAGGTTTGCGCCGTTCTTAGAAGGCACTGCAGCATCACAGAACATGCAGGGGTTAGATCAGTCCTGTGAAGATTCAGACAATGTGATCTTGAAATATTCTTAAGTTATTTAAGAAAGCAGTGGGGGGAGGCAGAGGCTGCTTGAAAAAGCACAAGGGCTTTTCAGTCAACAAACCTGAATGCTAGAAAGCCTGGCACTATTCCGTGCCTGTGGGCTGACCTTGTGCTTCAGTCCAGGCCCCGAGCCGGTTTAGTTGTGAAATTCAGCAACGAGTTCAGGAGTGTTAGTGAGAGCAAGAATCAGCCACGGTGAACTCCAAGGAACCCGTGAAAGAAATACAAAGATTGTTTGTTGCCTTTTAAGGCTCTCAATGCTTTTCATAGGCAATTCAGCACTCTCCGACAGACTAAATGGCTTGTTTATTTTTTATTTGCAGGTGCAGAAGGGTTCATAGGTGGCCAAAAAACACTGATATGTTAGTTTTATCTTCAGAGTTGTTCCCATGCAGCTGTGCTGAGCCATAGGCCTCCTTAGTTTTCCTTGCAGCAGGAGGACAGTCAGCTTTCATGGGGGCAAGCAAGGGAGAAAACTGCTGCGTCATTCTGAGCTCCCCCACTGTATGGAGCTGAATCCCTCTTTATACTGAAGTCTCCAAGCTCAGCAGAAAGACAGCAGGGTTTCAAAGAAGACACTTGGTTGGTTTGTTTGTTTATCAAGAACTATGTCCTCCGGACATTCCAGTTCTACTGAGCACTTTGACTGCTTCAGGTTCCTTCCTGCCAACAGTCACAGTTACATATGCAACGCAACATCTCACCAGCCCACCCCTGTGTAGCAGGCATAGGGGTGGTTTGGCCAACAGATGATTTCCCCTTTAATGTCACTCTTGCTTTTGTTGAACACGTAGCTTCCTAACAAAACACTGTGGAAGTGCTCCTGCAAAAAGGCAATTGTTCTCTTGTGGTCTCAGCATGAGGACATTGCAGATTACTGCAGTATCTGCTGTAAACCCTCTGGCTCTGTGCTGCAGAATAACCCAACAAAAACAGCCAGGACAGGCTCAAGTATCATTTGAAGATGGACATGATGGTGTGTATTGACAGTAGAGTGGCTGCTGTACCACTCAATGTGCTCGCCTTGCCTGGGCCTAAGCTACTCTATATGCCAACAGACACACAGAAGCCTTTTATATACGTGACTGAGGAGGAATGCTTAATGCTGTTCCTGCCATCTCTTATGCTGCAGCTCACTGGCTGACAATGGGGCAGGCTGCATCATTAGTTAGGAGAGAGGTTAGCATTATGGCTGGTGAAGTGTGGTAATTCATTTTGGAACTACTGTTACTCTAGATCACCTCTGGACCCTGTTCATGGTCCTATGTTAGGCATCACCAAACTCTTGGAACTGAGTAGAAGGAAAAGTAGGGCTCCTGGATAGACCAGGATGAAATCAGAAAAAGCAAGGTTGATGAAACTGCTGCAGCATGCGGACATTGAGCAGTTAGGTGAATTGGGGTACAGTTGCAGAGCTGGAGAGTAACAAAACTGGACAAGAACAGCACAGAGTGTTGCAAGCCCCATGAGGCCAGGGACAGCCATCAACACAAAACAAAATGAAAAAGAGTGTCAGTCTCACTGTTGCCAACATAACCAATTGCCTTTTTTACAAATACAAGTTAATAACAAATACGTATTTCCTTTTGAATCTTAAAGGTTTAAGACTAAGAAAGCTAGTAAGCCCAGAACCTCTTATTCAAAGTACAAGCATTCCACCCCAGTGGAAGAGCCATGCCAGGACCAGATTTGGCTACGTGTGAGGTTTTACAACAGCTTATGAAACAGGCTTTGCATCTCCTCCTCCCAGCTTTCGTGCTTAGCTATAAACTGCCTTATAAAGAGAGTTACTGTTACCAGGCAGGCAAGTGACTGCTTTTTTCTGAATCTTTACTTTGTCTAATATGTTTCAGATTTCTTCAGTCTCTGCCAAGCTTTTCCATTCCCCCCCGTCCTTTTTTTATTTTTTTTTAAAGACATAAACCAGTCTTATGACTGGAATGGCATAGCCAAGAAAAACAATCTAGGGTTGATTTTTAGCATTACATAACAAGGGGGCAGTTTAAGAAAAAAACCCTCCAAAGCAGCAGGTAGAGTGCAGTTTGTGCAGCTAAAAATTAGAGGTCTGAAGAGAGGAACAAGAGAAGCCAAGCCAAGCAACTGGTGTAGGAGATCTCTCTCTTTTCGTCTCTGAGTCAATACTTTACATCTCTTCTGTGCTTTGTGAGGATTTACAGGCTGTGGCAGACAGTGCAACATTTTAGAATGCTGCGAGTGCTGGGACTGCTGAGAGACCAGGTGATGCTGCCGCAGTCCTACCTGGTTGTGACCTTGGCCCCAGCTGGGGTGCCTGTGAGTGGGGCTGTCAGAAGCTGACAGCTAAATGACACTTAAAGAAGACTACTGTGGAGTATAGTATGTATATGTAGCCCAGGGAAAGTAAAAACCCACTAAGTTACTGAGATAGTACAGAGAGGACTGTATCAGATGCAGAACCCTGAATGTCTTGTTGGGGTCTGTATTAGTAAGAAAGGAGGATAAGCTCAGATCAGGTTTTTTTTTTTACTTGGTAGGGGATGTAGGATGTGGGGATGGGGCAGGACAGTGCTGAAACAAAGTTTGAGGTGATGGTATTTGAAAGCTACAGTATTTTGTTTAGCATTTTATATAAAGATTTCACTATAAGAGATTCATTTGTTCTGTACACGGAAAAAAAAGGCCATCGCTCTAACTGGTGGCCACAAAGACAGCAAGGAAAGAAGAGTTGAAAGAACACTCTCCCAAGACTGGCAGACCCCCTACCACCACCACACCTTGAATTTAACGAAAGTGCTGCATGGAAAAGCTTGCATTTCCATAGTCTAACACCGTATGCTGAACACAAACTGGACTACAGTACCTAGAGAAGCTCATCTGGCATCTTTTACTAACAGAAGTTCTAAAAATAAAGGAAGAATTGAGGTGTTCAGCACTGCATGTCAGGAATGACCTCTTCCTGTTCCTTTCCCCTCTCCAGGTAAATTTCTACTAATTGCTGGTTACCTTCCCTTCTGGCTGACCAATATGAAAAGTTGAGGCGCTGTTATTTTAAGTTTGCAAACTCTGTTTGCTATTACATGACATTTAGGATCATTATCATATCTACAAATCTATGTGAAATGCCGGCAAACATACCTTCATCTGCTTGACGGTGTATCGCATTGTTCCAAATGGTCCATCTTTCATGAGCTTCTTCCCCACAACTTTCGCTCGGATCACTGTCACAAGAGAGGAAAAAGACAACAGATTATAAATAACTTTACACAACATTTAAGCTAGATTCTCCACTTCAAAAAAAAAAAGCCACTTAGATAAATTTTTCTGTAAAATAAAACAAAGCTTCAGGCCAATCTTCCTCTCAATTTATTCTTAATCTCACATAAAACAAAGGCATATAAAATGGGATGCCAAAGCAAGTATTTATTTAGTGGAAATCCAGTTCTGTGTGAAGAATAAAAATAAGCATTATTTATGTTGAAATCTCACCGAAATCTGCAAAGCTGACTACAGCTGGGACCAAAACAGGTTAAAAATCTTTGCACCAAACCACTGGGATGAAGTTCATATTTAATGTTTTAACTCTCAATATGATGTTCTCAAGATGATGTTCAACAAGATACTACTTTTAATTTGTTCTTTGGGTGCCCAGTGCAGCTTCTGTTTCCCAGTAACCACAACAATACAGTACAGTGCACTGGAATATCCCACATTTGGGAATCTCACTATAGCTGCCACCTTTCAGATACCACAAAACGCCCAACAAACAGCTCCCTTGAACAAATGGCTACTGTGCAAAAATAGATTGTTCAGTAACCCTTGAGACCACAGTGAAAGCTGACAGGACAGCCAGAAGCCACCTGGAAGACAAACTAAAGCTGACCCATCAGACCTACACTGCCCTTCATTTCTTAATGGATACCAAAGGTCAGTGTGTGTGCATGCATGCACACAGTATCCAGCCTGACACAGATATCACCATACCACAGATGCACCACAGCAATGCCAGCTGAGTCCAAGCCATTCATAGGTAAGCATTTTGAGGTCCCTCAGATGGATCTAGTGGTTAGTTTACAGTCAGTGCTTTATTAAGAGTTCTCCTGCTCATCTATTTTTGGGCCATTCCACAAAAAACCCTACTGTTCCATCAATTCTCTTTGAAAAAAATTCTGTGATCACCTGCTCGTCTCAGTAGAGGAGCAAAGGTCAGTGACATGGCAGCATTATTCAGCTAAAGGCCACTCCCCTAGAACAATCATATCACATTATAAAAGCACCAGAAGCAGTTTAATTTTTACAAGGGCTGCAGAAAATGACACTGGAGCAGACCAATCCTGAGAAGAATAAGGATCACCTTTAGAAAACTCTGTGTACCAAATGCAACTCATATAAACAACAGGACATAAAAAGAAAGAAAACAAAAACCCAGGAACTCAAAATTCCATCAGTCAAGTGAAACATCAAAACAAGTGTGCAAATCTTACCTAAAATCTTATTCATTGAGCTTCTCATTACAAGGGCTATCAAAATTTTTCCAGTAGAATAATCCAAATAATCCATTCGTAACACAATTGACAACATATAGTTATACAGGAATCCTCTAGAAATCCTTTTGTTGTTGTTGTTTTTTTTCAGAAGAGGAGATATCAGCTATTTTTGCATAAAACTTGCATTGGTACACCACTGCAAAAAGTGCACCTCTGCTGAATATATGGCCCAATGGTTCCACACTACTGAAATCCAACAACTAAACAGGACCACACACACACATGATTTCCTCTGATCCTAGGAAGGTCCTGATAGCAATTCCCTACACAGGACAGTGGTACTGCTTTTATAACAATCCTCTGAAGTATTTCATCTGTGTTTTGCTAGATGTATCATATTAATGCATCACAGAAAACAATTCATTATAAAGCAGGAAGGCATGGAAGGAAGACAAAGAGGTGGAGGAACTCCTTTGAAAGCAGGAAAGCCCAACGAGTTATTATATGCACTACAGCACTATGTAAAAGCAACAAAGTTCAGGGCTCCATTTTGCTAGGTATACAGGACATTCAATAAGCACCTTGTTGCTTCTTAGCTCATTTAGGTTTCAAACAGCTGTAGAAGCCCATTGGAAGAAATGGGAAAAAGAGGAGGCTAAGTTTTTATCCACTACCTAGACCAAATTAATGGGGCAAAAAGCTTGTCCCAACTTTCTGAATAATCTGAAGAACAGATTTAAAGGAAGAGATAGGTCTGGTTAATATACACCAGTTCCTGGAACTTGTTCCATGAGGACAGTGTGAAATGAAGACAAACTCACTCTGCTCTGATTTATATCCTGTGCTTCAGCCAGACTTGTCAAATTAATTTTAAGCTAGGTAAGACAGTCCTGCTGGCTTTGATTCAGAAGATCTACAAAACCTTCATTCACTGAGTATAAACCTTCATTCTTAATTTTTTTTCCCCCAAACTTTTATTATCCAATGGCAGTAAAAGCTAGTACAATTTTATTGATTCTTCTATTTAACAAGTTGTTCAAACTTTGATTTACTCTCTTCTTCAAAACTTAGTATGTTTATTGAAGCAAGTCCTTGAGGACTGTAAATAACATTAAAGAACTAGGTTCTTCCATTTGTTGCCCCCAACGACCACAACCACCAGTGAAGCTACAAAAACCAGACTGCCTAAGGGCCAATGAGAAAGAACACAGTTTCTTTAAGGCTTTGTGAATTCCATGACACTTTACTAATACTGGAATCTATAGTCTTATCTTAATCTCCTGCATATCTGATACACTGAAACTGAAAAACCTGGTGTTTGCCCAACACACCTGAAATCAACAATGAAATCTTGTATCTTATTGACAGTGATAAGAAATACACTAAAAGGCAATATTGCAAAACATTAGGGTTTCCAAACCAGACCACAGTTAGCGTGAAAGATGGCAGGCACGTTGCCAGTTGCTGACAAAATATCTAAAACACCATTTTCCTCATGTAGTTCACTGCTAGCTTGGCAGCCCTTTAACTTCCTAGTGAGAGTAGCACAGTGACTTCAGAAAGAAACCAACTTTGATTTATGGACTAATCAACAGCTTCACCACAGGACCAAAGGATCAAAATGTGCATCTACACTAGCAAGTAACAGCATCCTAATTTCAACTAATGCTACCCTTGTGAGCAGGTGAAAAGATCTGTATTTTCATATTATCGTTCCCCAGTAAAGAAGAACAATCAATCTAGCAAATTTACCTAGTAACAGCCATGAAAACCATTACTGTGGGCTGTCACTTCAAGCATTTTGTAAATGAGTCAAGCCCTCTGAATCTCAGAGAAGTTGCCTTTCTCATCAAAATAGCAACTTTTCTAGACAAGTTCCTTCCTTTAACAAAAAGCTAGGAATGAACAAAAAAACCCCCATCTTGCCTCATTTTTCCCCATACTAAAGGAAAAGTCGAGCTTGTTAGCCAAGGAGCAAAGAACACTCCAACCTAAGTCCACACAACCCTGTGTTTTGTGAGGCTACACTTCCACCCCCTGAGGATGAGATGCATCTTGGTAGCTGGAAAGAAATGCTGTACAGACAGGACTTCTCAGAGGTTGCTCTTGAATGTCCAGCTTCATCACCCTAAGCCTCCATGCATGAGAGTCACTTGTAAATCTGCCCAGAACAGAGCTGCAAGATGCAGATCTGCAGCCACATGTTTCCCAGTTCCTATCTTTGCTCCTTCAAACCATCACTAACCAGTTATACTGCTGAACCACTCTTCACACCAGAATATTGTTCCTAATTGAGCAAAGGACACCCATACTTGCTGGAGGAATTATTCACCCTCTGCAAATGATCAGAAATGTACAATATTTCTGCTGCAAATTCAGTCCTTGCTGTTAACGAAGTCAAATGTTTACTTCTGGGGGCTCCTACTGCTTGAGCAGAATGAGGCAAAAGGTGCTGTGACTGCTCCCCTGAACTCCTTCCTTCTCCCTGAAGCTCTATTACAGCCCTGCTATTACTGATGGGAAACTTTATCCCACACAAGTGGTCACCAAAATAGCTGCATATTTTTAAACCACAATTCCTTTGAAGTACTGCCTATGAAAATACTCCGAGATGAATGTTTCTCAGTACTTTGGGGTTTCAGGTCAGGTCACTTTGTGGGACTGGAGCAGTTGGCAATGTCTCATGAGTGATTTGTAATTATTTATGAAAAGTTAAATTAGATGAGGATATAAATCTTGGTAAGATAAGCATGGCAGCCATACCATGATTCGAAGAGAAAACACATGCGCTACTTCTCTACATTTGATGTGATTTAAAAAATGAGGGAGAGAGAGAAATAAAACCTGTTATTTAGTTGATACTGAAAAAAAAAATTAAGAAGATAACCTGCTGTGTTTCAGGATTCAAGAAGTACATCTAACAATGTATCACAAATGATTAGTTTTAATTAATTTACCTCTTTTCCTTTGACTTTTTTTTTTAAGTGTAGACACTAGCATAGGAAAATAGAGATGGTTCAGATTTGCCACAGGACGAGTACAGTGCAAGCAGCTAAAGCAGCTAACGCTTTGCATTTCACTGGCATCTCTAGCATGGTACAAACTGTCTGCATGTGCATGTATGCACAGAAATACACACAAAAAGCATTTCCATCTCTTCCAGATGTCACTGGATGAGGTCTTAGAAAAGCTAACAGATCAGAATGGGCACAGGAGAAAGAGGCTCTGGATGCACTTTTATTTGCCCACTAACTCAAGTACTCTCTAACTTTATCCCTTACTCTGTGGCCATTTCCTCAAGGCTTCATAGGAAGAACAGGCCTGACGGTTAAGATAAGAAGCAGAAGAGGACACTGGCTTGTATTACAGCTGAGATAGCAGAGGTCATTCTGTTCATGAGGCAAGTGGAAGACAGGCAATGCCCGACGTGAGGCAAGTGGTCATGCTTGTTTTAACCTCACATTTGCCAAACTGAGGAACCAACATGGTGAGAAGACTTGTCATTACCAAGTCATTAAATCCAGGCATACACTAGCAGCTACTACAGGTGTGGCATCTTTTTCCCCACCTGAAAAGCAAAGACATCAACTGCCTCAGTACAACCCAGCCTGTGTCTTTTATGGGGGCCAGCCACTAGATGGTGACACCATCACAAACCTCCCCTGCCGCTAAGAAGCGGGCAGTGCTGTATGAAGAAGCTATCACCGCAAACCCCAGCTGCATGCTCAACTGCACCAGAAGAGCCAGATGTTTTCATCCAAGCGGGCTGGTTGTCATCCAGCATGTTCAGCAGAGGCACACACCCTTTAGAGACCAGGATTTGCTCCAAGCCTATATCCCTCGTGACCAATTATCGTGAATGGCTCAGGAGAGTAACAAGTGCTGCACTTCTCCCTACTGTTTCGAGGATTTATTTGATAGGAGTAAAGTGAGACGTTTGGCTGAGATGCAGACTCACTGCATTTAAGTAAGTGAAGGATATGGAGGATTCATGTTGTTTCTAACAGGGGTCAAGTTAATCTCCCAGTCTATTCTTTTGACACCCAAATGGTGACAAAATCAAATCTATGGGGAGCAGCAACATGATGAGGAGGCTGAAGAAAGGCTCCTTCTACCCTGAGGCCACTGACTACACCAGGAACCAGCCAGCAAAAACAAGCCCCAGCAGAATGGTGCGCTTGGAAATGTTGCCTTAACACTAGACACAGCACATGCCAAGAAGGATGGCTGCTGTTTTATCCATCCACAGACTACACAAGGGCTCCCTTCCATAAGCAATTTGCTGAGGACTTTCTACCAACTTTACCATTCAGCCTGTCTCACAAAAGCTCCTTGCTGTAATGATACATGCTGAAGGGCTCACATTGTGCTGGACTAAGGCAGCTGGTGTGTTCAAGACTTCCAAGCATAGCAAGCACACTTCTGAGGTATTCGTTTATTCGGGCATTTATAGGGGTGTCTCCTAACCTGCTCAAGGCAGGATGCTTTTACACAGATTTTCTAGCACTGGTGCTGATGGTGCTGCTAAAAAGACAGAATGGCTGCTTGTCTCTCATGAGTTGCACTCCTTTTTCTACTCCCCTGGCTGATCTGTTAGCAATTACTACCAACGCTCTTGGCCTCCCTAAAATCAGAGGTCCGTAACTACAAGTGGATTGTGTCCTTTGGACTGCAAGTCTGGCCCAGCTATACGCAGCCTCTTGGGAAGCTCTATTAAATTGTTGGGTGGCTGTAGGCTTGTATGAGCAGCAACTGGGTGGAGACTCCTTTGGAAAGGGGACAAGAAAGCAGCCTCTCACCCATTCCTCTACTTCCACAGCAAAGCAGAACAGAGAGGGAAATGCTGATAACAGCAAGGGATTCATGAAAGGGAAAAAACTGATACAAGCCTCCAGTCTGTTTGATGAGCTATCTGTAATGCAAGTCACCTCCTGCTACATAACCAAAATAGAATTCTTTTACAAATCAGAGTATTGATTTTGAGGGCTTCTTGCAAAGTGTGAGAAGGCTGAAAAAGTACAATAAGGGAGCTTCCTCTTGCCTCATTCCATCATGACCTCCAGTCAAAGCCACAAGAACAAAGCAAACTTCTTCTGCTTTGTCTTGGAAGAAGCTAGTACACAGCATCACCAGAAAACCTCATCAAGAAAGCAAAAATGGTAGTCCAGTAAGAGGTTCATTGCTGGCTGCCGCCTTCTTATACACCTCACCAACAAACTAGCTCCCATTACTGGCTGTCCAGATCTTGACCTCTTGCCTTTTCAAAGTGCTCTGAGGAACACTGACTGAGAAAAAGTACCTTCTTGACACCCATCAGACAGTTGCCACTTAAATATCACATTGGAAAGGAGGTGTGCTTACTCAGCAAGCAAACTGGAATATTTTGATTAACAAAGTCTAAATAAAAACAGAAAGGCAAGACACCCAGCTATCTTTCCTTTCCACTATCTAACCAGAACTATGACATTTACTTTTGGTCTTTGTTTTACAAATCCAAAAAAACCCACAACTTTCCTTGTCTGTGGCAATACAAGGCCACCCAAAAAAGCAGAAGGCAATTAAATGGCTTCACCCAAGCCCAAGCTTCATCTAAAACAACTCATCAAAACTGCAATTGCTAAATATTAACCAGGTTTCCCATCCCTGCAGATTTCCTTGCCACTGACAATCTGCTTGTGCAACACACTTCACTGCTTAATTTCCAAAACTGCAAAACAAGGCATGATATAACTTTCATACAAAACTATGATTGCATCAGACCTCCCATCGCTTTAAAAAGTATAAAAAGTTAATCCTCCCAACAAGACCACAAATTAAAGGCTCAAGGTTGCACAGAACAAGCAGAAATTGGTTTGTGCCTGACATTTCAGCTGTAGCTTATTAACTGGATAAACTTTTTCTAATGGCAGCAGTAACAAGCATTTTTCTCCTGCCCCAAGTGGGGCATCTCACCCTATGGAAGCCCAAGGCCCCTTTGAAATACATTAGAAACAGAGAGAAAGGAGAGGTCTCTGTTAGATAAGAAACTGCAAATTCTCTGCTAGATGTTTCATTCAGGTTCCTATAGGCAATTTAGCTGAAGATTCTTCAGCTGCCCAGCATTGCCCTTGCATTTAACTCCTGACGTTAACACTCTTGCTTTCCCATCATACACAGACAGTCTGTCAGGAAAATGGAGGGAAAGACTGAAAGAAGGAGGAAGGAAAAAGTAACCTAAAATGCATTTACAAGTAGAATCTTTTAGATCCACATGTAGATGGTATGTTTCATACCAAGGGAAAACAGCTTCAGGGAATACCTTGTGAAAAACATAGAAAAGCTAAAGGAAGAAAAAATAAACACCAACATCTGTTATTAGCTATTACACCTACTAAACTCAAGGAAGCCAGGTAGGCCCAAGAGATTAGCTACAAGAGGCACAGAGCAATCTGAGTCACAGGAGTTACATGCATCGCTCAATTAGTCTCAGCCTGCATCAACAAACCATTCTAGGTTTGCTATAGGATGTAAGTGAACAGACACTGCAGACTACATAATGAGCATGCCTACAGCTTTGAGAAATCTCTGGTAAAATGAAAAGAGAAACTTAAGTCATTCCTTCCAACTAGCCATTTCTCTTCTTTTAGGCAGGCTTTTTTTTTTTCCTTAACTTTTCACCTAAATATTTGTTAACTAGCTATGGAAAGGTGAATTCAGGCTAGAGACAAAGGACAGTAGGCAAGTATCAGTGTAAAGGAAGGAAAAGTGATGCAAGTGAAGGGAGAGGAAGGGAGTACCTCATGAGCAGAAAGCAGAAGGGCGGCACTTTGCACCTCTCTCCAAGGGATGTTTTCAGCAGAGTGCATTTTGCCCCACTTTGTGCCACTGACAACTGCCAAAGAAAGAACTGCTTTTGGCCAAGGTTAACAGTGTTGGAAAGATGGCCGTCAAAACCAACACACAAGAGCACTTCCAAAGCCAGCTTACAACAGAGAATAAATATAACAAGCATATGGCTCAAAGCTGGTCAGGCAACGCTCAACGCAAAACACCTTTTCCATTTTCTTTTGCTCTACGTAAGGTTTGTGCAGTAAGATTTAACTCGGTCCTCACTTTCAGACTGAATACTTGTAGACGCGGCACATATGGGACAAGGGGAAGCCAAGCTGAGACAGACAAGGCTCTGGTTTCTCACAGCTCTTTGGAATTGTTAGAAGGAGCCACAGGCCTAAGCGTTCCACTCAGAGAATATGGCAGAGCTGAAGTGAGACCAATTAGGGGCAAATGGAAACCATATGCGATTTTAATGAAACAAGGAGCTGGTGCACATGACTTACTGCTGCAGGAGCATTTACTGCCTGAAAGGAATGTGCATCTGGCATTGATCGTTTCCCAACCCATCAAGTGAGCAGTAACATGGAAAACAAACTGGAGCATATGATGAGAGATGAATTGCCTAAAGCAGCCTCTGCAAAGAGAAAACATGTCCTTTGCCTGTGATGTAGTGATACAGTTGCAAGTGAAGCTAATCTTCCATTTCCACAGATCATGATAATAAACTACAAGAATGAGTGCTAGAGTACTTAAAATGGATTGAGCGGTATTTTAAAGAACCTACTACAATGATAGAAATCCCATTCTGATTCACATAGGCAGACTTTTACTTCCTTGTGGTCAAGGGCACTGCTTAAAGAATGAAGTACTGTTGATCCTAAGCATGGATTATATACTGTCCTCAAATATGATGCCTGCTTCTGCAAGCATTCAAATTATCCTGCTTGTACATGTACATCGAAATGGTTACACAGTGGGGACATCTGGGGCTGAGGAGGCAGCATAGACAGACTTTTTTGTTCCCTTTTTTTTTCTCTTTGACTGCAAATTTCCCAAGAAGTTTCCATTATGCTGAGAAAGAAAAGTCCTTAGCCTGCAAAGCTGTAGATAAGTTGCTCTTTTGGGATATGGTCATTCCTTCTGCAAGCTCTTGTGTTGCAGCTTGATATCTGGTTCTCGGAACAAACTCGCTATCTTCAACAAGCAGCCAAGAGACTGCTCATATACATCACAAGAGGAAGAGGGGAAAGATGCTCTGATCCAGCACTCAACCATATATACAGTGAATATCCAGGGTTTGAACCTGGTAGATGCCACTCTGCCTTTCATGTAACGGTCAGACATCTGTAAAGCCAGACACATAGAACTGGCATGGCTTTGCTCATAGTGCTAGATTTCCTCTGTGGGATATTCAGAGTTAACAAGCAGAATAAATTCATCACTGTATTTTTCAAGGGGGCAATAGAAAATTCTTGAGCTAAATCTGCCTTAACCCACCGTACAGTCCATGAACACACTGCAAGCTCATATCCAAACAGTCCAACAAGAGGACGAGGAGGAAGAGGAGGAGGAGGGATAGTTCAGCTGAAGAGAACATCCAAAAGCAGTTTCCTTCTGTGCATTTGAAATAGGGCAGCTCTGACAGCCCATGTAAACCTTTCAAAACAGGGAGTATCAAAAGCCACAGGCCTGGACACTCCCTGCTTCAGCAACTTACTTCAGAGAACTCTCCTTGCTTCAGCACCTCACCCAGCTGGGATGGGTGCCAGCATTCTGCCAGGAGGCTGCACTCCACCGATCACATGGTTTACACTCAATTTTGCACGTAGGAGCTAGAGAGGAAGAACTGTTTGGGAACATGTATAGATTTCAAGAGTACTGGGTGGGCCTGCAAATTCCTTCCTGCATTAGAAAACTTGCATTAAACTGATAGGCTAAGCAGCTGTCCACGCCAAAGAGATATACATATTTAACCAGGTCAGGCCTGAATGTGCTGCTCTGCTGTTGCTGTTTGCACTGGACCTCATAGGACCTGGCAGACCCTGGACTTAAACGTGCATTCAAACAATTTCTGCTGCGAGAAGCCAGTACTTTTGCCTACCATTCCTGAGCAATTATAAATCGTTCAGAAGCTGACAGACTCTGCAGACTGTTCATACACACTGGATGTGTCCACGACACAGTTCTGGTTTATCACATTGTTTAAGGAATTTAGTAATTGTATAGTTTTTTAATGTTTATTATGTAACCACAGTCATTAATACTACATAGCTGAGCTTAGCTACCTGAAGAATTTTACCCCAGAGTTTGAGCACCATGTAAACACTAGGGTGCAGCACTCGGATCCTGATTCAGTGTTCATGAAAGCAACTGGAAAACCTCTCCGAGTCCTGAACTAGCCTCATGTAGCACAGTTCCCAGTTAGACTGCAGGTCAAGGTCAGGACAATATTGGGACAAATCTCACACTGACCACTTTGCCCACCTATCCAGAACTTTCCAGGATCCTATATAGTGCCCTGTCATAACTGTGTTCCAAAACATCATCCTTCATTTTGGACCATCAAAGGGATGCCAAAGGCCAGAAGAATTCAGCTGTGATTTGTTGTGGGAGTAAGGTTGGATAAAACCAAACCAAAACAAGTGATATTACCCAATGAGATGTAATGAGATGTTGTGGTTTAACCCCTCAGAAAGCGAAACACCCCAAAGCCTCTCACTCCCTCCCTCCATCACCCCACACTCAGTAGGATGGCAGAGAGAATTTGGGGGCAGGGGGAAGGTAGAATTTGTGGTCTGAGATAAAGACAGTTTAAGAGGACAGAAAAGGAAATGAAAATAATAATAATAATGGTTAAAAAAATTAAGACTATACAAAACAAGTGATGCACAATGCAATTGCTCACCACCTGCCAACTGATACCCAGCCAGCTACTGAGCAGAGGCCCCCAGCCAGCTTTCCCTCTAGTTTATATACTAAATTTGATGCCACATGGTATGACATTTGGGTCATCTGTCCTGGATGTGTGCCCTCCCAGCTTCTTGTACTCCCCAGCCTACTCACTGGTGGGGTGGTAGGAGAAGCTGAAAAGTCTTTGACTTAGAGTAAACACTGCTTAGCAACAACTAAAACATGAGTGGGTTATCAACATTATTCTCATCTTAAATCCAAAACACAGCACTGGACCAGCTATTAGGAAGAAAATTAACTCTATCCCTGCCAAAACCAGGACATGAGAAGACTTAGAAGTCTAAGAACATCTATAAGCAACAAGTCTTTACACGAGTAACACAAATACTGCACACTGTACATCCTCTGGCTCTGAAGGCACAGGATTTTCCCTGTGCAATGACACAGAGCACTGACAGCAGAAAGGGTAGGTGGACACTGGCCAGTTACCTTTGTTCTTCAGACAATTTTCTCAGACACTCCCTGACTGTCCTCCTGACAGACTGGCCAAAGTTCTTCCATAGAAATTGCAGCAGAGAGAAACAGTATAACCATCTTGTTCTTTTATTACCCAAACGTTCTTCATACAAACTTTTCATCGAAATTTCATGTTTAGGAACAGCCCAAAAGGCCATCATCAGAATAATATATGAGGACAATAGATTCCCAGAAGTTGTGTGTCATCATTTGGATGTTCATACGCATCTTGGTGTCCCCACTTAAATATTAATAAGTTACGACTCTTAGCTAGATGTCTGTAAGCACAGAGAACACAATGAATGGTTAATAGTGAGTGTCCACCAACACTGTTGACTTATTTTTTTTAGCACAACAGATATTTGTACAAATCCAAGACTAAACCATAGTGTTTTATTCCTAGTCAGTATTGCTAATTAGTGATTTTATATGGAAATTCTCAAGCCTGACCATATGACTCTGATGGAGATTTACTTAAAGTAAACCTTCCAGTCAGCTCATCGGTGCTACTGGAGTTCAAGAGCTTCATCAAGTATTCTTACCAAAAACCTTTCATACAATTCCAATTTGGGGGAGGTAAGTTGCCCTGCCCCCCCCCCCCCTTTTTTTTTTTTTCTGTGTGTGCATGTAGTCACTTCCTAGGTGTCCTTCTAAGTTTCTAGTAAAAAAAACCCAAAAGGTCTTAAGATATGGCTGGATAGTCATTTCACAGCCATCCTGGCACAATGATTGCTATTTCAGAAAGCTCCAAGGCCCGTTAACTGTTTAGGAGGCAGAAGTTCTGTGGACAACTGGGCTGCTGAATGTTTACAGATAAGGGTAATCATTTCCAGGGTGTACACTGAGCCCGACTGCTTCCTGCCTGTCTCAGTCTCCTGAGACACTGCCCTAACAGGACTATTTTGACAGAGCAATGAACCACCCTTCCAAGAACCAGCTTTTCAGGGCTCCAGTTAAGCTCGCACCTGGAATGCAGGTGTAAGCACGTTTAAACATTGCCAGGGAGGGAACCAGCAGAAACACAAGGGGAAATACCTCGTCTCAGTCCACTGGCAGCAGCACAACCACAAACTTGATTGTTCATTAATGCAGCAGCCCCAAGGAGAACTGCCCACCGTCAAGGGCTGAAGCAAGTGAAGGGTATGTAGATTTGTGTTTTAAAGGGAATTACCTGCATTCAGAAAAAGCCAAATATAAACCCAAGAAGACTTACGAACTGGAGCCTCTCCCAGCTTGAGAGGTAGTATGTAACCTGATCAAAATTAGCACTTCCAGAAGGGGAGGCTGTTAACTGTTAAACAAGCAGGGACAGGACTGGTAGAAACGTTTCTAGAAATGCTTTTTCCTGTCAGGAAACATGGCTTAAGTCACAAATTTATAAGGAAAGCATCAACTTGAGCAAAATTGTTTGAGCTTTTTTCTTCTCAGAAAAACTGAGGGCTGTTTTCATCAATATTTCTCTTCAACTCCACCTGAAGTCAAAGTACTGATTTGAAATGACACCTTTATTCAAAAGGATATTTTGAATTAACCCTTCAAAATATTACTTAGATGCATCATTTTTTCAAAAAAATTCCAAGCTGAAGACTCTGACATTTTCATTTTCCTTCACATTTCAGATTGAATAAATTTCCTCCATTTCAAAATTCTCTACAGAACCGATATTCTGACCCTCTCCAACAAGTTTCTAGACTCCTCTTTCATTGTATAAATCAGAGGTGACAACAACAAGCTCTAATGACAGACGCAAGAGTAAATTTCATTTCCACCCTCATTTTTCAGAATCAGTAAGCAAATTCATACCAGTGAGACCGGCAGGTGCTAAGAACTGGCATAATTTCAAAAAGTAAGCCCTTATCCTCTATGATCTCAAGGAGTATCTAAACTAAAATAAGCACTCAACATCAGAGATCAGTCCTTTAATTCACTGTGCCAATAAAAGTCTGTCAACACCGCAGACTATAAATGAACGTAGACATACTAGAGCTATCTTTAAAAAGAGACTTAGGATACCACAAACACACTAATTTAACCTGTTCCTCAAGTAAAACTTTGGCCCGCTGAGTGCTTGTACTTTGAGACTGCAGGCAAGTCAGCAAGTCAACTCTGTGACAAATGCCTTCCTACTCCGTTTTTCCTTTCTAGCCATTTCCAACATTTTGAAGCAGTATTGTTTGATTGCAGGCTGCTTCCTGAAGCTGCTTCCTTCAACTGCTTGTTGAACCCTGTGGGAATCTTTCCACTGATTTTAACTGGAGCAGGATCAGGCCCTAGAGAAGCAGCGGTGGAATCCCTAGACCTATGAACTGAACAGCTGTCTCTGGCTTTCCAAAAGAAAAAGAGGGAAAGTTATTCCTGCAGCTGTTTTCCCCTAAGTGCCTTCACTCCAAACTGTAACAGGACTGGAGGGAAGGGGAGAAGGTGGAATTTTAATAACCCATTAAAAAGGAGTATGGGCCATTGCGCAGCAGCTCTTTCAGTTCTACTCAAGCAGGGTCACTGCTGCCAGGCTCAGACAGCCCTAAGGGCACGGGAAAAGTCGTCGTCTTGTTTTCACATCTCATTCACAGAATGGATAACGAGGGCGGGGGGGAGGGATCAGCTTTTAGGTTAATTAGCACCATGAACAGACAGCTGCATTGTCATTAAAAGTTCAAGAAGTCACCAGGGTCATCACTGAACTGCAAGATGTACACACACGCACACGAGGCACACGTCTAAGCCTGGATTTTTAGCAGCCTTGCTCAGGTCTGATTTTCCACTACCCCAAGGGAAACACTTTTGAGTCAAGAACTGTTGTAGCTCTGAGGAGAGGACAGAAGCACAAAGGCACTCTCTCTGAATAGCAGTTGTTCATCCCCTTGAAACTGCTTAATTTCACACTTAATATACCAACTAAGAAGAGTTACATGGCTTTTTTCCCCTGAGAAAAATCAGAGGTGTGGCTTACCAATACATAGTTTCGTGTCTGCTTGTAATATTCTGTGGGATAAGCAGAATTCCAGTTAACAAAATCAGGCTATCGAGGCACATCGTTTCCTTCCACTGCTTCCTTCCACAAGCAAGGAAGCTGAGGAAGTGCAAGTGCGTATTAGCAAATCCAGAAAGGAACATGTATGAATAACAGCAAAAACATTAAATGTCGTAAAATGACAAGGACTTCTATTAATAAGGTTTGGAGCAGCACTAGCCCCAGAGAGTCACAAGTTGGCATAAAACCAAACCCAACAAGTTATCAAACTATGCAAAACGGCCACAGATTACATTCTCATTGCCACAGTTTGCAGTAACGTTTTCTGGTAAGGGATACTAGTGAAAAATGCACCAAGACAAGTTAGGATTCCCCTACCACCTTCCAAACAAAACAGGGAAGAAATACAACCTTGAATAATTGAAGCATTTCTGCTTCTACAGCAGGCAGACCAGCATTGCCTGGTCCTGTCAGCTGCAGCTTTGCTGCCTACACATTCTAAAACCAAAATGGGGCTGAAACCACTCTTGTTATACTGAAATCTCACCAAAACCTAGTTTTCCTTTTCTAGGTGAAAGGAACACAGATCCTGCTTGCTCTTGCTATTAAATTGGCAGGCAAACATGTAGCTAGCTCATGAGTGTATAGTTCCATTCACTGCTTGGTCTTTGCCAAAGGAAATTACTCTGGGAATACAGAAACACAAGTTTTTTATTATTTTTTTTTAAACCATTATAGCTCTGTTGGTTCCCGTGTACACTGGTTGTTCACATTACTGATTTTCAGTATGTTTATGACAATACAGCTGTTGCAGCAACTCCAGTAGAGATGCTCTCACGAGGGAATAAAAAGTAGAATAAAGAGATACAGTCCAATATTCAGTGGGGAAACAACATGTATCAGCATTTTGGTTCTAATTGCCCAAGTTAAGATGGCTGCTGTGAGCTCTGATGGATTTCATCAGAGAAGTAAGTCCAATGGGGCTAAACAGGTCCTCTTAGAAAACTCTTCTGAATTCTTTCCCTCCCATTCAGGACTCTGGGTATTCTGGTGAACAAAACCTGCCTTTTCTGTATTTTTCTATGATGTAACCTGGTGATCCTGCAAAGCAACACCACAAAAATATTCTAATAACAACTCTGATCAATCTTTCCTAGTTGGTACACAGATATATATTGAAAAGTATGTGCTAGACCTTATGATGGCTACATGAAAAAATACATTGCATGCACGAAAATGTGAATCTCCAGGAGTGCCAGGACAACTGTCACCCTGGGATCCCAGTCTGTTAGCTCTTCTGTCAAAAAGGCAGCCCAGTCAGGATGCGCGTGGGCAACGTTGTCAAATTCAGAAGAGGGGAGCTTTGAACAGCACAAAGGACAAAGTTTACGTCAATGGCCCAACCTGCCATACTGCATAAAAGACAAACAGGAAAACAGTTTGAGACAGAAAGGAAAGAAAGACCCAGTGCTTTCCTTTACCCTACCTCTACCACCAGCCATTAGTACTGGAGGAAATCGGTATGAGAGAAGGGAGTTCAGAAACAAACATGAGATCTTGCACTGGCAGGAAGGAACCTATTGGCTTGAAAACTTTCCGGTGCTAGTGAAAGCTTTGTTTCCCATCCAGTCAAATACACTGGTGCTGTCTGCTTTGTTGAATTTACACTATTTCTTCACTCAATTTAAACATGGATTTGGAATAAAGGTCAATAAGGACATGCTTCCCACTTTGCTTGCTGGCTTTTTTCAAACATGTCAATCTGTTGGCAGTGCTACTCCAGCAGGCTCCTGCTAAATCACACAACACAGGGATGTCAGGCTCTGTAACATAAGGATTTATTACTCCTAGCTTTAAAGTCCCAGAATTATTTGGCATCAGGAGAATCCTCAGAACAAAAAAGAGTAAATACATGAATCCCATTCTGCTGGCCTCCCCGTCAAACAGAAAAAGTGCACACCAGAATACACTGGGAAACTCAAGAGATAACTGCAATTTAGAATTCACATGGGAGGTAGATTAGACATTCATAGTGATAACAAAAATAGACCCCAAAGTTAAAATACCAAATGCCTCTACAGAGTTTTGGAAGCAACTTAAAACTGCAGGGTTTGAATCAATCTCTAACTACGAGGAATTAGGTGACAGCCACAGACAGGGGCTATGGGAAAAGTCAGACTATCCCACGTCAGGCTTCTGGGAGGTATCTTTTATCAGCATCAGAACTCTAGCCTAGCTGGATGATGCATATGACTCACAATCTGCAGGGTGCCTGTTCCAAAGAAAAGGTGTTAAAGGCAATATACTGATAAGCGTCATTGGCTATTTGCCACCAGGTATAGTCGAGCTTCTCTCTGAATGGATAATAATCCATTAAAACCTTTTTGTGGTAATTTGAGGCCTCTTAAAAGTGCCACCTAGGAGTTCTGTCTGATATTGCAGAATTCTCTATTTCTGTGCTTCTCTGTAAAGTTGCGAACTGTTACACAGTGAGGGAAAAGAAGGACAGCTGCTTAATTCTATTGAAAATATACTGTCTGTAGAGAAGATGGAAACAGACTTATTGAAGTCTCCTTTTTATCTTCATCCTCTAAGGAAATAACCCACTAAATCCTTAATCCCCCACCCCCTTGGGGGTGGGGGGAGGAGAAAAGAAAAGAAAAAAAGGAGAAAAAAGGGACAGGTGCTGCTCTTCATATATAGAGAAGTGAAACAAAGGGCTTAAGAACTCATCCTTCCCTTACCCCCAGCACAATCCTTTGCAATACTGAGACTCTTGCACAGGAACTGCTGTTCTTTTCTTCCCACGCTTCTCTGGGTTTGTGATTTTTGCCCTGCAGGATGCTAAGGGAGGGCCCTGTATTTTGTGGCTATTGAAGTACTGTACATGATGGCTACTTAAGTGCCCCACGGGTCACTCTGCAGTTTTATTTCCTCTCGGACTGATCCTTTTCACCAAGGCATTTAAAGTATTCATTATCGCAAGTGCTATACATTCCCATGCAGTGTGGTCCCTCAACCAGGTCCTCCTGTTCCTTCTTAAATCTTTTTCCCCACTCTCCCTTCTCCCAAATAACAGAAATGTTTCAGCTTTTAGCTCTGCACCATATGTAGTGTATTCTTTATTGGAGGAACTTGTTTACTTAGAAACAGGCCCATGTATTCTAGTGCAGAGGAGAGTATGAAAAAAAGGGAGATGGTTTCACTCTTAAAGGAGTCCCTCCATTTCCCCCACAGTCCACAGAGGACCCAGAAACCATGCTCTTCACAAGAGGCAGCCTAAAGGCTGTTTCATACCATCATCTCAATCCCCCTTAATCTGCAATGTGCATTTCTCTAGACCTATGAAAGTCAGGCAGGATATTTATAGCAGTGTTAGAAGAGGCAGGAAGTAGGAAACAGGGGTGGGTGTTTGGACAGCTTGGAACAGTGGGGGCAGCCTGGAACTCCTTCCCCCAAAAGGACATGGAGCTGAAGGAGAAGTGTCTAGGGAATAGCTGGTTTTCTACAGATATCCTCTGGCTCCCTCATCCTCTACCTGTTGCCTTTCCAACACCAGCCATTTCCTGTCTTTCAAAGTCAAGTGGAAGTTTTCCATTCTGTGGTTTTCCTGCCCTGGTACAAGCAAGCACATTTTTCACTTATATTTTAACTGTTTGGAGACCAACACCAAAACCTGCTCACTGGAGAGAGAGCTTCCTATTTACAGCTGATGTGAGAAATCTGAGAGAGCTTATTAAACATCAGAGAAGAGAGATCTTTGCTTGTTCATGTATTCACTGAGCATGAGAGATTGAACTTGTTGTCTGAACAAATGCTCCAGTGCTCGTCTATAGAAAATTAACAGACTAACATAATGCCTGCAGGCTATGTGGCAGTAACACCCAATACTGAGGGAACCATGGAGAAAAGGAAACAGATGCTGAAGTCCCCATACGATAATTACAATACAACGTGAAGGAGTTAAAATTTGTGTCCTTCAGACTAGCCCAGCAGGAGCTTGGGTCATTATGAACGTGGCCCTGTGGAACAGAAGTACTCCTGTTTCCTATGTGCTGTTGTGGGATTATTTTTCTTATCAATATTATTTATTTATGAACGAAGGAGCAGGAAGTAGTAACGTGTTACCTTCATGCTGTTGCACCTAGTGTAGCCATTACTGTCTGTGAGAGCATTGTGCAAATTTGGTGCAATTTCCATCTGCTTTGCTGAAGTACCAGTGATCATGCAAGACAGCAGAAACCTGGGCCCGTTCATGTCAAAGTCAAGGAAAGAAATTAAGAGGGGAAAAATGTATGGAGTCTCTTTCATCCTCAGGCCCATTGGCATACCTTTCTTTACCTCCCCAGTAAACTAGTTCTAAGCTCTTAAGAACCACCAAGACTACAATGCTCTGTCACTTTAACAACAGATGGGTAACCAAGGAAGATTGTGGATTTTTTCATTAGAGTGTGTATTTTTGCCCAGAATCAATAACAAATATGTTTTGAACAACGATGGCTCTGCTGTTCGCATGTTCTGCTTTTGTCTCCTGACTCCAGTGGGTCAGATTACTACGTCACATATATCAAAAGCATCTTTAGACAACACATTACATCTGCCTTAATTTCATTTGATTCTCCGGCACAGTCTGCATCATTTTCCAGCTAAGATGCATTTTCCTTACAACTCAACATGGCAAAAATGAAAGGAGCTGAAGCCCTGCACACACACCCATGCAAGCTGCACTTCCTGAATGCAAAGTTCCTTCAAATAGCCCTTCATCTAAATCAAAGAAGGTAACAGCTTGGCTAGAGTCCACATAGAGTAAAGCATATGCACCCGGTCCATAGCCAATCCACCTAGCTAGGTTTTTGCAAAGCCTAAACTTTGATTGCCAGTCAGAAGTGAACATGCTACAGGCTGTTAGAGATCAATCAGTACAGCGTCGGATTGTTTTACACGGATTCTCTTGCTTATGTGTCCCCGAAGTATCCATTCACTCTCCAAGATGGATTAGATCCACCTTGAACACGCCCCACGTAGTTGCATGTGGAGTGGTGCATGATGTGTCACAGCTAATGATGATTCTTAGCTTTACCAGTCTATACCTAATTCTTCATCAATGCTTCCATACAGCATTTCTCCCTTCCCCAGTAATCCTTCTCTCCTCATTATACTACTCTTTGAAGGACCTTTGAGACTCCTACAGCTCCTAAATACCTTTTCCCATCACAAGTTTCCATTGAGCTTATTCCTGTGATCATCCTCTTTCCCCACCTCTAACGAAGACAGAAGTTTCCAGAGCTGAGCCCACTGACACAGACCACCAGTTTCCCATGAGCACAATCCAAGACTTTATCCCCAGGTTGACAATATCCTCCCCAGGCACTGCTCTCTGCTGGTTCCTGGCACATTTCAGTGCCAGGAAGGACAGCTCGAATCACCTCCTTTCTTCCTAAATTAAAAATGAGACTCTGGATCTCAAGCAAACCATAGCTGGTATTTGATGAGGTTTGACATTATTTTTTGTACATGCATGCCCCTGCTATTTAACTTCAGTTTTATTGTCTGTATACTGTTTCTAAGGGCTGAAATTGCCCTTTGAAAAGGTCTTATATAAACACTAGCAGGAATCTGGAATATTCATAGTCAACATTTATTTTAGCAGCGCACAACTCAAGAGACCTCTATCTTGTTTCCAAAAGACTCCCAGAATCTTTCCTAGCTGGCAGCAACTTTGAATAAATAAAATAATCAGGGTTGTGTAAAACTACTTGCATTTTTATGTTATTAGACACTGTCAGTTAATGCACTAAATCTTCAAGCTGATCACTCAAGGGAACTACTTCACTTAACAGTAGAAGGTTAACTTTTTTTTAAACAATATTTTTAAGCTCTCAAGTGTTTGTAACGTTCCTTTTAAAAACCTGAAACCAGCAAGTCAAATCCCGAGACCAGTGCCACCACACTTGCTTTACACAAGTTACGAAGCTGGTCCAGTTCTCCCTCTCCATATTGATAAGTGGGCCAGATTTTAGATCTAGTACAAGAGGGTGTAAATCCATTTAACCCACCTTGGTCTCATTTACCTCAGGCATTAGCACTGGACAAATACTTTCAAACAGCAGAAGTTTGAAGTTCACTGGTGAACATTCTTTTCTCAAGTTATTCCAAAGCAAATCTAGTTTAACCCTAGTTTTAACTAAGGACCTAGCCCACTACAGGCAAATACCACTGGTAGCAGAGTCACCGGTGGGCAGAGCAGTGATGATTTTGGCATGCTCTTTCAGGTATCTGAAGAGCTTTGGGTTTCAATAAAGCCCCAGCAGTGTGTCTCCCTCCTCTGAGCCCTGACCAAACTCCAGAGGGTTACTAAAGAGGCTGACCTTCAGCTCTGCTATTTGTAAGAAGTGCCACAAAGCTGAGGCAAAGTTAAGACAGTCTTGCAACAGTTCCAAATGGAGTCAGCTCCTCTCATCAACCTTGTCTCAGAGAGGTCTGTGGTAACAGTCCAATAAAGTTTCAACTGTAAAGTTTCAACTGTCACATGTGGAGGTTCTTCAGAGGTTCAGCTGAGCTACAGTAGGCCTTTAAGTTTAATGAACTCTGCATTTGCATAACTAATTGGTGCTTGAAGGCCCATTTTTCATCTCATCTTTTACTCCACTACCATTTCACCAGTATCATTTAAGTTGCTTCCAACTTATAACATCATGGAAAGACAGAATCATACCATGAAAGTCTAGAGCAATAAACAGCACATCAGAGCAGAAGCCTCTTTATCTTGCACTTAAAAGTAAATAATTTTTTTTTTTTTTAAATCTCAGAATTAAAAGGAAACTCTACTGCATGCACTGCAGACATTATTAGTCTCTCAGCTTAGTTTGGTTCAGAGCTGGCAAGCACACCTTGCCTGCTAATTCAAGCCAGGCTATCCTCTCAGATTTACTAGCTCTTACAAACTTCCAGAGTATCTGGTGGAAGTTTCATTCAATCACAAGAACTCCTGCCCAGACCAAAGGGGCTCCTTTCTTCAGTGATGTGTGCTTGGTTGGGCTACATAAGAGTACGTTGGGGTATTGGAGCTGTGAGAAAAATTAATATGACCTCAGACAACATTGTTACATTGAAAAAACTATATTTTTGATCTTAAGAGCTTTTAACATCCAATTAAGGCCAAGGTGACTCACTGACTGCTCCTACTAAAGATTCTTGGTCCCACCCACCAGGACTGTCAGTGGGATTATGCATAAGTACAGAGATCCATTTCATCAGATGCCAATCCAGTTGACACAGCTAAGAGACTCTGAAAGGGCAGGACTAACTGTACTTAGTGTCCCGGAAAATGTGAAGTCTACTAATGAAGCTGGTAATGAATGTGTCACCTTGTGCCACTTCTCCTATGGTCAAACAATCAAATCCACTCATCCTGAAAAACAGACATGAACAAAGCAGGTCCCTCCCAAACCTAGATAAAAGTTTTTGCTAAGCTACAGAAAGGTAGTACTGCATATGGCTATACAGAACTACGTTCCCATCAACCCGCTTCTTCCCAGAGACATTAAAGGAGCAGTTGGCAGGTGGAGAGTTCTCAAGAACAGGTGGGAAATCAGTGAAAATTAGAATGAAAGAAATGTCTACATAAAGCAAGGAGCTCTAAGGCTCAAGGTTAGAACATCTGGCTCTCTGCTGGCTCAGAAATCTTGCTGGAATTACTTCCTGCAGGAAATCTGGAGTGAGCATATGCAGTAGTAACAAGATACCAAAGGAGCCTTATACAGCATTCTGCACCACATCCTCCAAACAGCAATTTCCATCACATTTTTTTTTTTTCATACGTACATTTGGAGAAGTGACAAACTCCAGATCCCACAGGGTGATTTCTCCGCTCTGCTAAGAATTTTGATTGCAAATAACCAACCCCTCCAAAAAAAACAACCAACAACACAACAAAAACAAAACAACAAACCAACAAATAAGCAACTTCTGTTTCCACTTTTATTAAACAGGACAATTCAGTCTGCAGTCAGGCCATCTTTTTGTCAGAAGACATGACCAGTCACAAGGAACACCCTCTTGCACCAGAGTTTTTACCCAGGATTACCTCTTACAGGAGTTAAGCAGATCTCCTCAGCTTCTTCCTACGTAACATGGAATTCGCAATATTTTTTTGTTTGTTCATTTGTTTTGTTTGCTTGCTTGGGTTTTTTTGGTTGGTTATTTCTTGTGTTTGTTTGGTTGGTTTTGGTTTGGTTTTTTTTTAAAAAAAAAAGCTTTACAGATGCTTCTCAGATTTCCTGCTTCTAAAATGTTCTAAAATGCCTTGAAGGGAAGTCCAGTCTAAAAATGAAACATCATTACTTCCTGAACAAAAGTCTGATTCCAAAGTGCATATAACGCTTTTGCAGCGATTACCATGACATGTAACATAAAAATTTGTTTTACATTCATCTCAGCTCAAAAGATTGGTATCATAATGAATTGGAGCTGGTTTATTTTAACTATTAAATTAAATTGGCAGACCTTACTCATCTGTCTTAAAGGATAGGACAGCACAGGTGAGGCTGCTACACAGTCTATGTCAAGGCACAGAACGCACGTTCAAAATTTCATGTACGATCAAGTTCTGCATATCTCTTTTAGCTTATCAATGAGAAGATTGAATGATCAATTCACAAAAACCAGAGAAAGAAAAAGGGCACGTTTTCAGTTCGGTGCTTAGACTTTGGGCCAAATTCATGAGCTTCCTCTCTCCCTGTTGTTTCTTGCTCTTTTCATACCACATTCTCAGTTCAAAGGAGGCTGGCTACTGTATGTGTTATGAACTCAAGTGCTACAGATATGGCACAATGGAGGGATAAATGGCTTCTTTAGCACCGAGGGACTTTAAGAGGTTACCTTTATGTCCCCAAAGCTTGCTAACTGCAACTCACCAAGAGTCAAGTTATTTAGAACAGAGATGGGCACCACCCACCAGCATCATCCTTTCTGAAACAGGTATTTCTTCCCCCAGCACAAACTATAGAAAGGAATGTTAGCTTGAGCTCCTTTGAACTTAGGTAAGAGATAGCTAGTAGTGCCATAGCTCTTTCCTGAAGCACATGTACAAGATGAAAGTGAGATAGGTGCAGAGTGGACAAAGTACTTTCTTTATAGCTTGCATACCGGTTTGTCAAAATCCAGCCTGCAATTTGACATATTTCCCCCCCCTCCCCCCTTTTTTTTTTTGAAGGGGAGGTGGGGCAGAGTGGGCCATGCAGGAGGTGTTTTTCCAAACCTGTGACTGCAACATTCAGCAGCCAAGCTCAAAAATTCCTGCTGTTCCTGCAAAAAAAAGGACAAACAAGCCCTTTTCATGTCAGCTATGTCCAGCTGGAAATGTCACAGCTTTGTCACAATAGAACAAAGCATGCCTGGTGTCTGTTCTTTCAAAAGGTCTCTTAATTCAAACAAAAGAAAAATATTCACATCTGGAAGGGGTGATAGGCAGGGGGCAGGAGTGAAGGAAGCAAAGTTCAGATGGCAAGTCATAGCAGTTGCTGTTTGTCGAGTGTTCTGGCACTTATTGATCCAGTTAAAGAAAGAAACCCCAAGAGTTAAAATGGCAATTTTATAATTGACTGATCTCAGATGGCCAGATGAGATACACCTCTTCACTTTTGCTCCACTCATCATGCCAGAATATTCATATTGAGTGAAAAGACCACTTGTGTCCAGCCTGGCAGTAGCTCCTCTTCCCCTCCCCCTTTTTTTTTAATAACAACAAATTAATTATTGTTTTGCACGGAGTCCAAGCTTCCTCTAGAAGACCACAACCTTCACTTTCAAAGGATGTACATATTAAGATCTTGCCCTTTTCAATGTGTTTACTTGACCATCTGTTTCTGTAAAGATTAAAACCTTCTAATGACTGCAGAGTTGGGAAGCTGTATCAGAACTGAGCCACAGGAAGATCAAAAATTAAATGTCTAGTGAGATCAGATTAAAGGAGAAGAGAATAAACTTAAGAGTAGGACTTCACTGGCAAGGCATGAAAGAGCAACAGTAAGACTTTGCACTACACTCCTAAAGTATTCTTCAGAATTCAGTGCTTCTGAAGATGAAAAGCCTCTCCTAGGCTGCCACCTAGCTAGTTAATTTCTTGTATTGTTTTAGGAGCTATTTTAAAAAGCTCTTTTGCTCCAGCCCTTACTTCATTGACTCCTCCCTTTTGAGCTGGTATTTTGTCAGGAGTTTCAAGAGGGATAAAAACTTGCTGCCAAGTCCTTTTCTTCCCCACAATGTGTTTTATAACCCAGCGTGTAGTTTAGTCTGTCTAAACACTGCACTAGTACACTGCCATCAGTTTCCATGGAGATAATTAACTCCTCCAGAGCCAGAAAGCTTTAGTGTGCTTTTTGCCCTTTCAGCACATGAAGAACATCACAGCATTTACTAAAATCAGCTTGCAGAAACATCACATTTTCCAGACAGTTCTAGCAAATGTAAGGATTTACTTTTGATTCAACCCATCACGCAGAGCTGCGATCGTAACCAAACTGTATTTAAGTCATCTACTAGAATGAGTTGCTCTTTCCCCTTGTGCTTCTCCTTTGCATTGCTGTGACATCTGAAGGCATGACAGCCTCACTTACTTCAACGTTTCGAACTACTATTCGAACTACTCAAAGCAAAGCCAAGGAAAGAGGTATAATGAAGGGTCCAGAGGAGAGAAAGAAGAGATGAAGGGCATGACTTCAAACTCAATCAGAAATCAGAAAAAATCTGTGCCCTAAAGTTGAGGAGCACTGTTATATGAAACTTCATAGTTTACCATATTCCTAGTCACTTATGCACCTAGCAAATACATACTGTCGGTGTGTATTCATAACAAAAAGTTATTTAAGACCATGTTAGGAAGTTGAATTAAACAGAAAACTACCTTTAATCTAGTATAGCATGACCTAATCAGAGGTGGGGGGAAGACCACCTTCTCCCAAAAGGTAGCTAATGAAGGGCACATGCTGTCATCAGCTTTAGCTGTGGAAAAATGGTTTCCAGTCTTATTTTCACAGGAAGGAGAAACTCTCTGGCAGTTGCCAGTTAGGTGGCACACTTGTTGATCCAGCTATGAAAATGGCAACAGAACCTTGAACACTGCCCTTTCCTGGAAGAATTCCCCAGCATAAAGCTATTTTATAAATATTTTCCAGGCTATCGTCACTGAAGCAAACTGCAACCTTCCCAGCACTTTTAATGTGTAACGTGTGTTTCGGCATTCAAGAGCAGATATACTACACAAACTTGACATGAATAACCAGACACAAGGGCAGTTTCTTTAGAAGAGTTAAAGGCAAGAAAGAGGTTTTTTGCCAGTAAGCTTGGCTAACCTAAAAGAGCTACTGGCAGGATTCATAGCAATGGGTGTTCTGCTGCAGTGACACTTATTTTCTGTTTGACTTCCATAGCAGTTGCCCGGAGAACTTCTTTGCAGACTTCGCTTGTAGTCAGTACCATGTGGGTACCAGCAGTGCAAAGTCCCCCAGCCCCTTTTACACCTTGCTATTAAGACAATCTGTAGAGGTTCAAGAAGACTTTACTCATGCAGTTCACTCACAACTGCTGAAGTGACAGACTGAATTTACTGTTATGTGGACATATGTCTAGTATTATCTTGAAGGACACTGATTAATTTCATATACACTGCCACAGGACACTTACCAAGCAGCAACCATATTTGGTTAACCCCTCTTGGCTACAAACAAACCAAAGAACTTGAGACCAGAGTCCCTATACCTCCTCCTCAGAGATTCTGGGTGTTCCCCATATCCCCTGTCTAAAGTTAGTGTAGCAAAGACCCCTAAGGATGCTAAAACCCACAGTAGAGAACATCGTCCAGGATCCAGTGTTTCAATTTTCAAAAAAAACATGCATGTTTGCACACCTCCCACGGCTCAAAAATCACAACGTAGCACGTAGAAAGCCTGAAGCCACTTTTTGCCTACTCCAGCCCTTCCTGAAGTTACTGGCACAGCACCACAAGCCTATGTCAGCTGCACCTTCCAACACGAACCATCACAGGAGGTTTCCCGGCTTGAGAGAGGTACTACTCCTGCCTCCTATTATTTGTCACCAGATTGTGGAAGAAATTTGGGCTGCCCACACCTCCAATTGTGTATTTGTCTTGGGGTAGAAAACGAGCAACTCTTACAATTAGCGATTTTTTTAAAGTACTTCTTGGAGAGGCTGCCACAGGACAGGACCTCGCTCCTCGCTGCTCCTCAGGAGGGCTGGGCAGGGGTCCGCCACCACCCGCCTCTTCTCCTGCTACCCCAGGCGCATGAGCCGTAATCTCTCTGGAAAGGTCTGGTCACCCCTCTAGAGTTTAACCCGCTCTCCCTCCGCTTGCAGCGGGCAGCCCGCAGGACGAAGGCTTAATTGCGGTGACAGCCCGGCTGCTACCCGCGCCCCCTCAGAGTCCCGCTGAGCTTTCTAGACACGCGGGCTTGGCAGCAGCGGGGCAGGTGCCGCCTCCCCACGCCAGGAACCTCGTCTCCCCCCCGAGGGAGCCCTCCCGGCCCCACGGGCGGCGGAGGGGCGAGGAGGAGGCGCCGCCCGCCCGCGGCAACTTACCGATGTCGGAGTTGCAGAAAGCGTCCTGCGGGTGGATGGGGACGCAAGTGCAAGACTCCACCACCAAGTCCCGCAGGCTCCAGCTGCAGAGGAACACGACGAGGAAGCTCAGCCACGCCGTCATGCTGGCCCCCGAGATGCCTCCTCACTTCTGCGGAGCGGGAGGGCAGCCGCGGTTTTGTTCGCCCGACTTTAATTCTCGCCTCCTAACAGCGCGGCGACCGCCTGCCCGCTTTCCCTCCTCGCGCTGTCCCCTGTCTCTTTCTCCGTCTCGGCAGCGCAGCCTTCGTTCGGCGGGACGGTGCAAGCCTGAGCGCCGGCGGCCGAGAGGGTGCGGTGCGGGGCGATGCCGAGCGAAGCCGCGCTGCGCCGCCGAGGGCCGGTGCGCGGAGTTATAGCCTCGATCGCGCCCTCTCGGGCTCCGGGGGCGCCGCCGGCCGCGGCCAATGGGAGCCGCGCATTACCTCATCGGCGGGAGCGGCCCGCGGGACGGGGCGGGGCCGCTGCTTCCGCGCCTTATACGGTAGAGTGCGGGCAGTGGCGGGTGGGCGTCCCGTGGCCGGTGGCGCAGGTGGCCCGCCGTGCTTGGGGGGGGAGGCCCCGGCCGCAGGCTACGTCCTCTGCTGCCCCTACGGCGGGGGTTCGAATTCTCTAAAACTAGCCGCGCTTCCGTGAGCATCAGTCCTGCGGCCGTCACTGCCCGGACGGGTCTGGCCCCACAGAATCCCCGTGTACCCCACCCCCACCCCTAGTCAGGACCTGCCGCCCCACTCCGCACAGCAGGGTGCGAAGAGGCACCTGGAAAATACACGCGGGGTTTGTTGCTCGCTTGGGCTGCTTCCCTCGAAAGCATCTCGGTGGTCGGCAAGCTGGTTTTAAACTGGAGGGGGTGAAATAGTATTCTCAAGGGCTTTCAGAAGACGCCAAGAGGAGTGCAGTGTGTTGCTTCTTTTCCTCTTTCGTTAGGCAGGGAGAAGAGGGGGGAGGCAAAGAAGGACAAGACCTAGCTGAACTGGAAACCGGGATTTCATCCTGCAGTTTTTAATCCTGCTCAAATGCTCCTTGTCACACACCCCCCACCCCCTCACCCCCCCATCACTTCCCTTCTCAGGGCTTTCAGTCTGAGAGGGGTCATAAACTGCTAAAACCAAGCTGGAAAAAGCAGTGTTGTATCTACTCTCGAACTCCCAACATCTAATCTCAAAGTATATTTCAGCAAAGCAGCTTTAGTGGAATTTATAGAAAGTCCTGTTTGGTGGGGTTTTGTTTGTTTGTTTGTTTGGGTTTTTTTTCCTTTATCTCCTTTTGGAAATGTAAATTTCTATCAGCTGTAGAAATGTAAATGTTATAGAAGGGCTGGGACTGTAAGGAGGAGATTGCCAGCTGCAGGATACAGAGAGCCTTATTATCCTGCAAAGGGGACTGAGAGGTGATTAATCACAGTATCAAACCAGTGTATATAATGTCAGAGTACTTTCCACGGGGTTTACAAGACTTAAGCATGTCTAGTTATAAATTATGCTGGTATTAAGGGCCAGGGACCAGCTGTCCTAAATTTCTAAATAGTCAGCTAAGTCTTTAGATTTATAATTCTGCTCCATCTGGGTGAAGCACAGCCTGACTACACCTTTTCTTTAATCATACCATTCATATAAAATTAATACCTCCAGTATTATAGAAACACGGGCTTTTATTTGGAGCACAAAAGCTTCAAAGATGGGTGCTGTTAGTAGAGATCAAGATTGCAGTGCTAACAGTGGGAAGCACAGGTTCCTACCCTTGCTGTGACATGGACAACCTGTGTGACAGCTCCGCCTCACTATGCTTCAAATCCCAATCCAGGTAATGCTGATAGTAGAGATGGGAGCTTCTCAGAACGTGTTTTGGTGTACACACTGGAAAACGTAGGTGTTGTTGAGATGCCAGCTGGTCATATGAGTGCATATGAGGCAGGGTATTAAACAGGACGTTCAATTTGGACATGTCTGAATCACTGGGCTCCAAATTGCAAGATGAGAAACCCTGTGCAAAAAACTCCTTAGGTACTTTGAATGTCTGCTCAAGGTACTGTAGTTGAAGCTGAATGCATCAGATCAGGTTGTCATGTCAGTCTCACTGAGTATAAGCAAGGAACAACTCCACTGGCCTCAGCACGGTAACACAGAAGGAAAGTGAGGTGGGTCTGGCACTTCCATTTTTATTTTGTTGTTGTAAGAAGTTTGATATCACCAACATCATGATACACTTGGTCTATCAACATCTCAGATCAGTATCTGTGAGAAGTGGAGTTATTCCATAACCTGACACTGGTGTAAATAAGAGAGAGTTTGGCCCACACACAACTAGATTATAATCACAGCTCTAGCACCACCTCCCTTCACCCTGGCCAAGTAACTCCTCTCAGTATGTTTCTTCATTTGTATAATAATAACTTTTCTGCGTGTTCTGGCAACTAACAAGATGAATGCTTTGTAATAAGCTTTAAAGATGTTGGGTGCTGTGTGAATGCTAAGAGTGACAATAATACACAGATGCAGGACACATTCAGAGGAGACTGAAAAACAAACCCTTCAGTCATCTTCTCAGTTTCTGAAAAGGGAGAGGAAGGGGGCTAGAAATTACTGAAGTTGTATAGGGTCCTCCATGGTATGGAAGTAGCTTCTTTACAGTGAGACTGACCAGGCTTGTTAAAGTAACACCAACTTTGTGCTGATGACAGAAACTAGCTCATTTTTCAGCTGTCACCCAGAGAAGTAATCTGCCACTACTTTTCAGGATGAAAAGGAGCACCACAGCTTAATCCAGTGGCAGGGCACATCTGTTTGGACGGGATGGTGTGCAGGCTGTTTGTGTCACAAGGCTTATTATCACTGTCTTCTCTAGCACTAATTGAGAGGTGATCCAGAAATTTTTTAATGCATGTGTTAGCATTGCCTGGAGTAGTAGTAGTCCCTGTGTTCAGTCAGTTAGGACTTAGCTGATTCACCTGCTTTTTTGATGTTTAGGTATTCCTTTTCAAAGAGGTGAACTTCTCTATAGCAGTAGGGATACGGGTTTTTCAACCAGGACTGGATGCTATGCAATAATAGCAATATTTATTTTCCACTTAAAAAGTACATTTACACAGAATACACAGAACCCAGAGTGCTTTAATTTTGCAAATCACTGGTAAATAAAACTCAGGAAAGCTCACTCTGGGCAGTGGTCTGCAGGGAGGCCTTGGTTCAATCATTTAAACTGCCTGTAAATTCATTTTATTATCTGTAAATAGAGCTATTGTATATTATTCTCTGATAATATATATTTGATTTTTGATACTAGCCTCTCTTCTTTGAGATCTACCAGTAAAGTACACTCTGGAAGAGCCAGGCAGGGGTTCTGAGTGTTTGTTTATGAGAAAATTTTGATAATGTTGTCAAAGTAACACAGAAAGTCAGTGAAGGAACTGAAAGGAAAACTCTATTTGAATTCCTGCTCTATGCCCTGCCTGCGTCAGAGAAATTGCAACAGGAAAAAAATAAAATAAAAAGTAGCATTCAGCTCCTTTGCCTAGATAAAACTTTAAGTCTTATATGGCCATTAAAAAATGAAACAAAGAAAGAAGGCAAAATTAAAGACCTTGATCTTCATATGAGAAACTTAGAGTTCACATTTGGTTAACGTCACCAAATAAAGAAATCTGTTATTCCAGTCCTCCACCAAGAACACACTGTTGAACACAATTAAGGATCTCTCTGCTTTACCGGGCAGCCACACTACTTCATGCTGTGATCTTGTCGGATCCCACAAGCTAAGCATGACTGGGCTGGGTCAACAGTTGGTGTGAAAATTCCCTGGGAAAGCCATGTCCTGCAGGTGTTGTTGACTGAGCAAAGTGGGCTTCTGTCCTACGTCCTGCACCGCTGTGTAGAGACAGTGCTAGGGGGCACTGCGCTCCAAGAGATGCTTGCAGTTTTTTGCTGGTGCAGCTCGGTTCCTTCCAATGTCTAAAGCACCGACTCTTTGGGAAGGGGGAAAAAAAAAAAAAAAAAAAAAAATTAAGGGGGGGGCCTTAGTTAAGTTTCGGGGAGGAGAAGTACCTTGGGTTGTGCTTCCACAGACACTCACTGCAGTTTACATCAGGAGCATATTAGCAGTATCATTTTCCTTCCACAAGTCCTGCCTGTGGTGGGGAAGGACCATCCATGGAGCTAGCTGTGGAGACCGAGGTAAAAACACCTTGGGATATTCCTTCAGGAGTCATAAGGCATTGCTGTAAATGAACTAAAGGCATATTCACTTCCCTTCTGATCACATTTTGAGAGATGTCGGCTGCTTCAAAACTGACAAAAAGCATCTGAATGTAAGTAGTACAGGAGTCGTACAGTGATCAAACTACACAAACTGCTGGCAAAAAAACCCCAAAAAACAGAGAGAGGGAGAGAGGAGTGAGATGGGGAGGGAGAGAGAGAAAGAAGTACCCCCTACTGCCACACTGCCACCGCCACCAGAGGTAATAACACCCTGACACACGTAGCGGCTGAAAACACTCCAGTTTATCACCAGACCTCAGCTGGCTTAAACTGAGCATGGCATGAATGAAGTCAGGACACTTTGGCCTGCAGTCTGAGCAGTCCTGCCACCTCCTTAACAATATACTAATTTTGAAAGCTTCTGAAGTATGGGCATTTTTCCATTTTAACTTTTCCACAGTAACTTGACTTGATTCAGGAGCACAGAGTCCTGCCATTAGCATTCTAAATTGTCCAGTTTCCAAGTTGCTCAAAAGTCTTCTCTTGTCCTAAATACTTTTCTTGAAGTTGACAATCCTCATATCTTTTACACTAGCTCTGCATAACACCCTCTAGGAAACAGCGTTGTTTTTCTGCTCTTATACAGCAGGTGGGAAAGGATAGGTGTTTTTGGAGTCATTTGATGTCCTTTTTTGCAGCACAGTCATGCCATCTCATAGGGAAGTACAGAGTGGTCACGCGTTGCATTAGCAAAAGACTCTTGTATTTCCTGATTATCTGTTTCTTTTTCAGAATGTCTGTTTTTTTCTCACACTGCCCTTGAAAAGACTGGGGTTTTTTTAAATGTTTGTATTTGTTATGATTTGTAAGTGTGGAAAAGGTTGAAGAAACTCCTATTAATTCCTCCATTATATCAATGAACTGCATATGCTACTTAAAATAAGAAGACTCTTTCCTCAAAAATGTCTTTGATTCTATAAATACATATGAAAAAAATTCATTTGATCTCTTTCTCTGAGGTTGCAAAGGAATTATGGCACCTTCCTGTCTGCAAGCCAGACATAGCTAACACTCTATCCCATTCCCAAGCTTTTAATTAGAGGTGCACCATTAAACCTTGATCAGCCCTAACGGTTCTATCTTGTGTTCAGTCTTCAAGTATCCTTTACAGATTGTGCTTACCGAGAGCACCCAGCCTGGGAGCAGACCAAAAGCACCATGTGTCACCAAGAATATTACATTATAAAGATCACAGAATATGAAATCACCCTCTCGGTAGTGTGGGGATCCTCCAATCAGGTTGTGATGTGGCATCAGCTGCAGAAGGGCAACCAGGAAATATCTTTTAACAGCCTTATCAAGTCGAAAATGTTTCCTGCACATGACTGCACTCTTTGGCCCCCATCCAGAAAAACACTAAGGCACATGTTCAACTTTAAACACACAAAATGCTCTACTGAAGTCAACAGGACCATTTGCATGCACAAAGTTAAATATAAGCTTAAGTGCATTTCTGGATCAGGGCCAAAGGGCTCAGTACCATGCAGGGTTCAAACCAGGAGGCTGTGATTAGATGGTCTGACAGAGTTTAGGGGGGGAGGACATGATGTGATTTGCTTGGCTCTACCTGCCTGTGCCTCATTCCAAGCAATTAATTTTCTCTCATTTTTGTTTATAGTAAGTTTTTCCCATTTCTCTTGTTTTGCTTTCATGCTGCTGTAGCCATTTCCAAATTGAAGTTTTGTTTTTCATTTTTTAAACCTTTCTAAACTGCTTCAATAGCTTTAAGTGACTGAACAAAGAGATTTCAAATAGATGAAGTGCTTCAAATGGTAATAAGAGCTGGTGTTCCCAGAGCTTTGGAGGCTTGCACTAAGCAGAGAAGAGAGTGAGAGCGATTGAAAATCACTTTTCTGTTGTTCCTTTGTATGAACTGGTTTCTGGCTTATGCAATGAACAGTAATTAAAATGACTGGAATGCTTCACATTTTTAAGAGAGCTTTAAGGCAGCTCTGTGGCATTGTGACCAGCAGAGTTCATGAGCAGATTCATGGCTGCAATCGAAGTTTGACGTTTCTATCAGCGTAGCTTGAAGAAGACAGTATCTCTGTAGAGGCCTCGGAGGGGAGTTTGAGGAAGAAGGGGTCGACACAGAAAAGCAGTAACATCTGTTCCCTGCATCATGTCCATGGGCAGCTTTTGAGCAAGCCTTACTTGAGGTGGGATGAGAGCCTAAATGTTGGTGTGGTCATCAGAGATCTCCTTGCTTTCTTCCACTGTAGCCTTAATGTCCTGCCCAGATTCAATTGTGGGACAGCACTTAGACGTTCTCTCTCTCTCACTGTAGTATCAGTTACCCATAGTGTCTCCTCCTAGGTACTGGACAGGAAATGTCTCTTTCTCTGAGAGAGGGTTTGCATTTGAGTAGTGGCTCCTGCAGTTGCTGGGTACATTTGTGGAGGTCCAAACAGCTCCCTGATGTTTAGCAGACAGAGAGCCTGGCAGGCTGGCAAGTCTCTCTCCTCACAGTGGGTTGCTCTCCCTGTGATGAGGTTTACCCTGCTCGGCAGTGGTAAAGGAATATCTTGCTGCTTTTCAGTCCTTCTGGCACAGTCTAGAATTTAGTTTTCTATTTTTGTCTTTGAAAGTGGCTGGCCACTGCAGCCTTGGTCTTCCGTCAAGAGTTGACCTGGCTTTTCACAGTGGTAACTGGCCACAGAGAAGCAGGAGAGCTGAATACAACTTCTCTCTCAGGAGGGGAGCTGACTGGCCTCAGGATGTGACCTTTTTGATGTGTTGAGTAACCACATCCTTCTCCCCTCACCGATCTGTCTCTCACCAGACTTCTGAGGACACAGACTGAGACCAGTTCATCTCCCAGCATAATCTTTCTCCCCTTTTCCTACATGTCGGAAGGCACTGTCAGGATACAGTGGTCTCCACAACCTTGTAAGGAGGTAGAGAAAGATCCCAGGCAGGAGACAATAATTCCGTATCTCTTAGACCATACTGAGACTAGCAGAGCTGCGGTCTCCCCGTATGCAGTAGGCCAGCCAGGCCCTAGGATGTTCCACTGGTTTTAAAGCATGTTGGCATCCTCTGAAATCACCATACTTGTGAAAAGCAGAAAGAGCAACACGAAAGGACTGGCATTCTTCTTTTTGTTACATCGATGAGTCTGAAGACCATGTCAGGCTGTCAGGTCTGATGGAAGAGTCATCTCTTCACCTGCAGAACAAGTGCAGCTGCAGGAAAAGTTGCTGTCTCTCTGCACAACCTGCAAAACTTTCCAGCAAGAATAAGCCAGTCACCTCATCCCCATAGTCCAGCTGTTACTAGTTTCTCACCTGAAACTGCAAATAAAGGTCTTAGTTACAAGAACAATCTGTAATGATGAGGGTAGTGTCCCAGCAGGGTACGAACTCAGCAATTCCTGTCGTGCATGTCAGCACATGGGTGTCAAAGGTGAAAAGCAGTTCTTCTGCGGACACTCCAACACAGATCATTGCCATGGCGCAGGATTTATTTTTTTTTTAATCCAAATTGACTTTTTCAATGCTTTTGTTCCCATGTTCCCAAATCAATGCTGAATTCTAAACAGCAGCTGACTGCTCACTTATGGCAGGGCCTTCCCATACAGATTCAAGGTCCCAGACAGTAGAAGCTGGGGGATTTCTGATGTGAGATTTCAAGGACAGATCTCATTCTTCTCTGGAGCAAAAGGCATCACCTCTATTTCCTTACTCTTTTGGAATTTTTCTCCATAAATCTTAGCATACAATGTGAGGTAAAACGTGAGGAGATGGTAGATCTGCAGCCTGGAGTGAAAACTCAGCCATTTGTTTATTGTCTTGCTCTTCCTGAGTGAAGACCAATACATTAATCAAAGGACCTTTTCAGGTCAGCAGTGTGAGTTCCACACCTAATGTATTAACGTCAGGAGTGAAAATATCAGTGTTTGACTTTGCACAGATGTGTGAAAATAGTATTCTTTCTCCACTGAAGACAGAGGGAACAAGCTACATTCTCTATTCCCCTTTAATCTGAAGGTCCTGAGCTATCCCTTAGCTGTGATTTTCACTGTGCTCCTGAGAGGTGTTTCTGTGGGGGACACAGAACTGTGGAAGGACATCACAGTGTAATTACAGAGCCTTTCTCTTCATTTAGCAAAGTAGCACAGGTTTCCATTTCATTGCAAGTGATAATGGGTATTGTGTAGCAAGAGTTAATCTGTAACCAGATACAGTGTGTCTGGAGGTGAAGCCAAGAGAGAGGAACAGAGCAAACTTCCTCTGTTTTATCTTTGCATTGAAATAAAGTATCTTTACCAGGGACTGTAGGGCTAGAATTATGATCACATGCTTTCTGAGCAAGAAGCTTAAAAAAACAGTGTCCTATACTGACAAAGTTCAATTCCTTTTGATTTTAACTCCATTTGTAGCAAGAGCAACATGGTAGCTCCCAGTGACAGTGGTGTTCTGAATGGGAGGCACACTGGGTGGGTAAATATAATTGCACGCCAGTGTACTACCCAGAAGGAATGACTTCCAAAGCATAGCAGAGACGGAAATGAGAACTACCCAGAGCCAACAGCAGTGAGGAAGGTGTCGAATGTGTGTACAGATTATATACCAGGAGTTAAGCTATGAAGGTACCAAAACTTGAACATGTGCCCTGAGCAAGAAAACACCTCTCTGTAGCTCTGCTCTTAGTAACAATGCCACCAAATCTTGCACAGAGAGTTTGCCAGTGGTTCAGTGTTAGCCCAAGTGCCCTACTGTGGGAATCTGCACTGCCCCAGCGCAGTGGTTCATCACAAGTACTAAGAAGCTGGAGAGGTACTGAGCATTTTTAGTGGTAGCAGGTGTTCAACAAACAGTACAGCACATTCTCCTCTCCTCCCCTCCCCTCTGATGGCACACCTATGGCTGACAGTTGGCTGAGGGGCTTCTCCAGAGCATAGCTCCAGTTCTTGCCATCTCTCAGTATGTGCAGCAGTGATTTTAAGTAATGCTTAAAGCTAACTGAAAGAAGAGATTGAACTCTCACCCCACAAGCCAGGGAGGCAGATGGGCTCTCCTTTTACACCTAGCTGAGGTCAATGAGGAAAGTGCTCTCAGTGTAAAAGTTCTGCAATGCACGGAAGGGATCTACAGCTTTATTCATGGGATAATTCATGGAAAACCACCAGAAAGGAGTCTGCGCAATAGCAGCTTCCATCAACAGAGACATGGCTCTCCAGCAGACTTCCCCCAGCACCCAACAGTATGAAAAATGGTAGATAGAAAAGTGTTTTATGTATTTTCATTTAAGCTATGTCTTCATGTTCTGTAGATTACAGCCAAACATTTCTTAATCAAAATTGAGCTACGAAGATGATGAAGGGATTGGAACATCTCTCTTATGAGGAAATGCTGAGAGCCCTGGGGCTGTTTAGCCTGGAAAGGAGAAGACTGAGAGGGGATCTTATTAATGTTTACAAATATCTGAAGGGTGGGTGTCAAGTAGAAGGGGC
>WUAM01000431.1:20514794-20528532 GCA_024336885.1 Actenoides hombroni
GTGGAGTCTCCTTCTCTAGAGACTTTCAAGACCCACCTGGATCTGTTCCTGTGTGTCCTGCCCTAGGTGTTCCTGCGCTGGCAGGGGGGTTGGACTTGATGATCTCCAGAGGTCCCTTCCAACCCCTACCATTCTATGATAATCTTGCTTCCTCTTCTCTCAGTTCACATTCAGCAGAACCACCACAACCCCAGTGAGTGGAAGGGGAAGGGAGGGATGGAGGTCTGCTCAATGCAGGCAAATCCTTAGTGCAGCTAGAATAGAAGACACTAATATGGTCTCCTCTCACAGTATAGCTATGGGTATACCTTCTGAAGGCATTATAATTCTCTCTCCCACTGTTCAGATTAAATGATCTATTGCTGGGGAAAACCTTCTCCCACTGATACTTACACAAAGTCACTTTTGTTTCAAGGAATTTATTGTGCCAGAGAAGGAGGATCATTGAAAAGAGCACAGCCTGCCTTGTGGGAGGAGAAGGAGCAGGCTAGAAAAGGAACTTTTTACTTCGTTTGAAATTGGTTTCCCCATCCGGAATAAACCTTCACCTCTGAACATTGTATATAATGGCAACTTAGCCTAGAGGGACTAGTATAGCATTAGCTGTGCATGGCTGTAAGCAAATAGCACCACAGAGAGCTGGCTGGAGGAAGCAAAAACTTATTCCCAGAGAATGCATGAGCATTTCATTCTCCTCCTTGCAGGGGCAGAACCTAGCTCCTTAGCTTAAACAATGCCACCAACTCCCCTAAGGTGTTTCCATAAGTACCAATGTGATTAAACAATCGTGATCGTTTGGTTTTTTTCCCCTGAAACTATAATCTGAAGGACAGGCAGCAATAGCCATTCAGTTTCACTCTGAGAAAAAGCTTTTGAGAATAGGAATGAGAAAAGGAGAGAAGCTGGTATTGCAAAAAAATCTTTATTCCATTGGGCATTTCTGGGAAGGAGGAGGGAAGGGCAACTTTTAAAGCCATGCCTATGGCTGCATGTAAGGGATAGTTCTCAAAGGATTCCCTTAATCAGATTCTGCAGAAGATAGGCTGTCTTGCTGTAATTCAGTCCATGTCTTATTCTAAGGCCATATGCTCTGGTCACATGAAGATTTACAGTCTCAAATTTACTGGCCTTAGAGAATCTAAAAGAATTATGCAAGAAAGCATGTTCCATGATAACTGGGGCCTCACACAGCCATCCAGCTCAATATATGGCCCCTCTAGGGCTTTATAAGCCCTTCTGGGGAATAGGGGAGAGGAGAAAAAGGGGGAGCTGCTGATCATTGCCATATGTGAGAAGCATCCCTGCCTGCACGTGGGTGTGACGTCCACATTGTCACAGAGGCTGAGCTCTGCATAGCCCCCGTTTCCTGTTTCCAGTCAGCATCTTGCTGCTGGAGCAGGAATCGCATATCATGCTCTATTGCCTGTACAAAAGAGGAAAATGATGGCCAGTGGAGTGGGAAGGGGCGGGGTAGGGGGTGGGGGAAATCCTCTTAAATAGCCATGTAGGATGTCTGGGCAGGGATATGAGCCAGGAGTCCTCCGAGGCAGTAGAATAAGTGTTAGTTTAGCAAACAACCATTTTCTTTTTTTGACCAGTGTTCCTCAGAGACCTCAGTACTCCAGTTCTCAGAGCTAATTTTAGCTATTTGTGGTTGGCCTGTTCCTAATGTCCCTCTTCTATCTCTCACACACACTGAACCTTGGGATATTCTCTGTGGGCTGACAGATGATGTGAAAACCTCTAATCTGTGGGTCAAATACCAAAAATGAAGTAGGATCAGGAAACTGGAAGCACAATTTGCTTTCTTCCAAATAAGGGAGGTATATTCATATTAGAAGTTCTTAGCATACCGAGCTTGCACTTTGTTGGGTTTTTTTAAAGTATATGAGGGGAATGACTTATTCTTGAAAATTTTATGGTAACCACCATAGATGTTAACATCCCATGGACACTGCTTTTCCTATGCAGACTATGACTGACATGCTTTCATTATCTATTGGTACTGCTCTTCTGTAGGAAAACCAAAACCACATTGTCCTAAACACTGTACTGATAGATAACAGGCAGAGCAAGTCCCTGCCAATGGGCACAGAGTACATGTTAGAGACTGTTCAAAATTAACACAGTGGCAATAAAGCTGTGATACCAGGAGTGAAGGAGCTTTCAGCATGTAGCATTCATACTGCAGATGCCATATTCATGGAAGTCTGAGTCTTACCTGCTTTACACTCTTGTAATGATTTGATGTCAGTGCTTCATCTTCCATAAAATATGCTATGAAGTCTGTGGTGAATCTGATGTCCAGAGGCACTACAGGGTACAAAAGGAAGGTTTAGGATGATGCCTATTTCGACCAAATTTTGCCAGAAACATGAGCAACAGACACTTTTTCTTCCCCTAAATTTCTTGTGCATTCCCTCTCTTGATCTCCCCTCCTCTCCATATACAAATCTGTAGAGCATGCTTTCCAGGCCCAAAGCATATGCTCAGGGTGATGTATGTGTGGGACTGGGGACAGCAAAAGACCCTTAAGGGATCTGGGAGAGATGCTGGCTCTGCTGTGTAAGAAAACTAAGTCCAGGCCCTGGGAATCAGACCAGTAACCTTATTTTCAGTTGATAGATTTAAGAAGGATTTGAGTCAGGTGAGAAATCCTGGGAAGCTGCTTAGGGCAACAAGAAGGTAGATATCACGTCCCTCAAGAATAGGAGAGCACTATTCCTTAAGCTGGCAGAAGCCAGATTTATGTTGGTAATTAGGCAGACAGACCTGGTTTTGTGTTGGACCAGAAATAAAAGACTGACAAGGATATCTTGGACTAGACTGCCTGTAGCACTCTTCCCTGGCTGGCAGGAAGCAAGCAGTCTACATATAACACAGACCTAATGAGCTGCCCATCACTTTTCTTTGGACCCTGCAGGTATTTCCCAGGTGAGGCTGTGCTGCACAAGGAGCTCTTTTCCACTCCACAGAGACACAACCGGGACACTGTAGTCAGCATCACTGTTAGCAGAGACACAGACAGGCTGCTTGCAGTAGGCAGAAGGCCAGCAGCAAGCAGAGAACCACCTGTGGTTGCACAGGGACCATTTCATGACTGTCTCTGGCTTCCCACAGATTCCTGGGAGCTCTGCTGATTGCTGAAGATTCCCTTCATTTTTAACAACAGTGTTGGCAGTTTCTTTCATTTTCAGACAGAGATAAGTCCTGTCCAAACTAAAGGAATGGATGGGGGGAACTTCCCCCCCCCACCACCATCTACAGGTTTTCTTAATAATCCCTGGGCAGATGGACAATCATGTGAGTCCTTGAAACTCTATCTGCTTTGGAGGAGTAGTGGGTGTGGTGCTGTGGACATGGCCAGATATATGTGTTGCCCTTTACAGAGAAGCTCACTGTCTTGCAAAGACCAAGTATCAACAAAATCCTTCCTGTGGGGACTTCCAGCTCTGCCCAAGCCAGCTGTAAATTCCTTTGAGGCTGAGACTAAGAAAACTGGAATCCTGGGAGGACCTTGGTACAGTCCCAAACCGATTTCCACTGAACCTTCCCAAAAATATGGTTTCTCTGACCCAGGAATGTAAGCTCTGTAACAATGGCAAAGCTGAAGTCCCAGACCATTGGCATCAGTTAGTATCAGCTCATTACTTCTTTGCACTCTGTCTCATCTAACACGAAAATCATCGTCCCTCTGGGAGACAGGCTGTCTTTTTATTCCATTTTTGTGTAGCACCTGGCACAATGGTGATGTTTGTATTTGAGTGGGGTTCTACCTCCATATAAACAGATAAAAACATTAGTGAGACTCCTAGTTTCTCTGTTTACTACTTTCTTTTTGAGATTATTATTTTGGAGTGAATAATCATAAAGCATCCCAGTTAGCACAGCAAAGCTAATGGCTGCTTCAGTCAGCAAATGGCTGAGAAGAAAACAGAGACTGGTGTGTGAATTGCCATAGCGCAGTGGAACAGAAGCCATGAACGGGTACATTGCCATGAGTGGCTGAAGCCAGAGAGAGCAGAAAGGTAGCTATTCAGTCGGTCCCAACAAAGCTGGAAGAAAACTACATTTGCTCTAAGGCAGGTGAAGGTACAGTCCTTCAAACTCAAGACAGCTGGCCAGCCTGACCGCAGGACCTACCAGCTGGCTCCCTGTTTGCCAGAGCTTGATTTTTTACACTCTATCCCTCTCTCACCATCTGTTTGTCCTTTTTTATGGGAGTGGTGCCTACCAGTTATCACCCTCTGCATGAACCAGTTGAAAAGTTTGACTCCCCTACTGTGACCAGTTTCCTGCACATTTTTTATGCTTCCTGATACAACTTCTTGTCTGAACATTGGCAGACTTCCCCTTTTAAACACAGAAGTTCTGGAGGGATGTAACACCTCTTGGAGCAAATACATTCCCCAGAAGCCTTCCCCATGATGTTGTGGCTCCAGTTGTCAACACTCTTCCCTCCAAGGATGGAGAACGCAATCCAGGCCTACCTCCCCTGCCTGTGGTGTCTCTGAAGCAGTAGAGTCTCCAGTAAGGAGACAGCCAGAATAGCCACCAGCATGCTGGGAAGGGCATGTCAAGGGTGGGAAGGAAGAGTGGCTGCAAAACATAGTGTTCCAGGCACAGTTAGTTGGCAGATGGTCCCTAAGAGACTATTGGATGCTGGCATATGTTTAGGGAAGCTTCTGGACTATGTGTACTTACACTGAAAGGGGTGATGCAGCTGCAGCCAGCATGTAGGGACAACCTTCCTTCCCACCACTTGTGAGCAGTCTGAGAGGAGCAGAGAACCTAGCCTCAAATCACAACACTTATACGCATCAACTTCTCTGCCTCTTCCTACCTGCCAAAGTAGGAGGGTGAGTGTTTCAGTAAAATCTTCCCTCCCACATGAGGAAGAAGGCAGATAAAGAACAGCCAAGTAGTGTGCTGTGCTCCCGCTCTTCCTTGCATCCTAAACTAAACCCCCAGATTGACACAAGTTCACTTGTGCTCACATGAAATACACACAAAGCACTGAAGTGGGGAAGGCTGTCGGGGCTCTTTCCCCCTCTAAAACAACGCTTTGACAGGACTAGACTTTTTGGGGGGTTTGGGGGGGTTTGTTGTTGTTTGTGTTTTTTTTTTTCCCAGATGACAAGCTGGTCAACACCACCCCTATATTCATCTCCACCCCCAAACAGCTGTTTTGCCAAAGGGTGGAGTAGCAGACCTCCTGATTGAGGGTGGAGCAGTTTGAAGAGGAGGAAAGCAGTGACTTCACTTTTTATTAAGTAATAGCAGAGCAGGGTGTGCGTCACTCTGAAAAACAAGACTTTGGGTGGGGGCAAAGGCTCTCCGCAGCATCTTACACATGGAGCCGTCTCCACTGTGGGAAACAAGCAGAAGAGGGAATTCTGAAGAGGGAACTCAGAAAGTTGAAGATGCACTAGGTTAGACATCCACCTTACAATCTCATTTAAGGGGGTCCAGAAAGAGCACTAAGGCGAAAGCGCATGTAACAATGAAGGTGGTTTGGATCAGACTTTAGGAAAAACTCATCCACCTGGAAGAGGAATAGAGGAACAAGGGAACAGACCAAGTCCATATTAATGGAATAATATGGGAATAAATTCAAGTCCATGTGAATAAAATGGGAGTGAAAGAGTGGGCTGGACATGGTGCTGCATCCAGCCCTGGGCCAGGGTGAGGCAGGGCAGGGCAGCATGGGTGAAAGGTCTGCTGTCTGCTTACCCTGGAACCTGGTCAGCCTCGGCTGGAGTACCACCACCATCACAACTCAAAATGCCCTGCAGCCTTCTCTCACACAAGTCATCGTCCCCATCTCTGCAAGGAATCTGAAACTCTTGGGGTGTAATTGGCTTGTCCCTTCCATGGTGCCAACACACCATTTACTATGCGAATGGGGCAGCTCTGGCAATTTTTATACCAGGGAGGACCCTTGCTCTGGCAAGGGAATTCTTTGTAGACAGAATGTAGCTCCTCAAGCAACACATAGGGGTCAGCTTCCATGGGAGGAGATGACACTAGGGTCCATGAAAAAATATCATTGGAGATGATGGCAGAATAGACAAAGGTGTCTTTCATAGAGAGTTAGCCATGAGGGGGCCACTGTTCTTAAGTTGGCAACAGCCTCTTCTCATCCTGTGCTAGTGAATGAGTATCATAAAATCTGGATTTATCTCTCCTCAGATAATCCTTTCCCTGCAGCTGACTCTTGAAGGACTGTATGGGCCGCCTCAGGCCAGTCTGCTGCTTCATTCTTTTCTCCCTGATTCAGTTGGCTTCTGCTGGTCCTTACTACTATGGAAAGAGTCTCCCAGGCTCAAGAGCAGCGTGGTATGTTAGAGATCATTCCAAGCTGTTCTCATCATCTTAAGAGTTAAAGGCAGTCTTAGACTCCAATGGCTGCAAGTGCAACAAATATTTTCATACTACTTACACTGTTTATACTGCTCAGAAAGTCTCCAGAGTGGCCACTGGAACAGAAGCTGTTTCACAGGTGGCCATGGGCTGGCTGTAGAAAGCCTTTCCAGTGGCTCTGGGCAATGCTGATGGCATGCTCACAGTGTACCTCTGGTCCTGCTTACATCGGGGACATAACCAAAGCCACTTTTTTCCTCTCCTAGTCCTCCTAGGTGAAGCTCATTATGCCTTCACACCATCCTTCAGAGCCATGACAGTATGCAGGCACACTACCTCACATTCCTCTCGCTAGCACAGGTACCGAAGTGTAGTGCGTTGGTGCTGGCATGTGCTTCTCTTGTTGGATATTTACCCAGGGTCTTGCCTGGGCATGTTTGACCTGACTTGAAGTCCAGGTTGTTGCGTTTAGACTCATGCTACCACTCCAATGAGTTATTTTGTATCTGATTCTTACACACCTTCGCATACTGCAACCATATCTGATGAGCATGTCTCGGACGCCATCGAGAATTCAGGCTCTGCTCAGCAGAGGTGTAAAAAACTGCTAGGCTGTCAAGTCTTCAGGCCCTGCATCTACCTTTTTCCTGCATATAAACCGATACCCCAGTTTTGTGGTACCAAGCTCTCAGTGGCTCCTCGTGCAGTCTTTCCCTAGAGAATCATCAAGTCTGCAAAGAATTCAAACACAAGCAGTAAGCCACTTTCCTCATTCCTGACTCATGTATATGAGAATGTAAGGATAAAAAAAAAAAAATGAAGGAAGCAATATGTACCCTTTCTGCCAGACTGATTGACAGCTGCAAGGGCAGTTCAGTTTCTAAGGGTAAAAAAAGAATTTTGTGTTCCTGCTCTCAACCTGAGAAAATTAAATTAACTGAGTGTTCAGAGAGCTCTACTTACTTGCTCACAAATCATAAATGGCTTAGCAGAGCAACACTATTTTGGAGATAAAGAAGAAAAGGACAAAGGAACATAAACAAAATAATAGGCATCAAGCAACTCCCCCAGTGATACGTGCCAAAGTCCTCTCTCATGGCTTGCTGACACAACAGCTACAGCAGGCTGTTGCTTCCCCTACTCTAGGAATGCTCCATTCACCTGCTGGGTAGCAAAGGCTTCTTCAGTACTGGTGCTGAGCCAAGTTGGAAACCCCTGACCTCTACCTCTGGCTTGCTGCTTTTTGTAGCCATTCTAACTCTGTTAGCAGCTTCTCTTGGTGGCTTCAGATAAGCATCCCCCATTGCCTGCAGTTCCTGCTAGCCACTCCTAATTCTCAACTGGTCCAGGCTTTTTGTTGCTCAAAGACAATTTCTTAAATAAACTTTCCTGGCCCTCTAGTTTGCTGTATTTTTACCTCCCAAGACTGCAAATGATTTACATGAAGCTAAAGGTGGTCATCTACTATGGGCACAGGTAGTCTCAGATTTCCACACTTACTTAAATTCATATTATCCTACTTTTTACGGTGAGATTATAGTTTTTTTCTTACACAAATCCTCCCACACATACTAGCATACAAAAATTAGAATGTATAGGTGTTAGGCCTGCCTCTAGGCTTTTTCAGCTCCTTTTCTCTCCAGTCGAGGCTAGCAGAGCAGTCCTGCTCTTCTAGCTCTACAGCCCTCTGGGCCTCCTTGCTGTCAGGCCTACAAAACATAAAGAAAAACAGTGTGTCCAAGTTAGTTCTTTGTGGTCAGCCTGAGCATCTCACCAGGTTTCACCCAAAAATAATAGTTTCCCTAGGTAGGTCTCAAGACAATCCTCTGTTTATAACCATTTAAGATCCTATTGTTCTATCTGTGACACAGACGAACTCAGAAAGGCTAAGAGATGCTAATGAATTTGTGACTGGTTCTAATGCTTTTCCACTCCTTCCCTGTTTTCTTAGAGTGGGCAACATTCCCTTCGTAAACCAAGGAATTAGTAACACTAATGACTGGATGTATCACCCCTGCATGCTGAGCATGACTCACAAAGTCAGTATGGCCCTAGGAGCTGAAAGAAACAATGCGTTGTGTTCTCAGTTACTCTTTTTGTCTGTGCCATCACTGGAGCCCAGAACAAGGGCAATGATGTCATGGCCATAGGCTTAATGTGTAAGTCATGTATACAACACTACAAGATCTGTGTGATCTGTTACTTCCACGTTAATGTAACTTAGGGCATATATATATATATACACAGTGAGTTGCCAGAGCCAAGAATAAGTCATTTGGAACAGATTATTTCAGGCTTTTAACAAGAATACTTCCCAGTCCCAACAGGCTAGTTCTGGAGAGGTAGTACCTAGCTCAACATTGAGCTATATAATTTAGTCAAGACCTCAGCTATACAGACAAAAGTTTGGAATGTAGAAATGGCCAGACAAGAATCCCACTAAGAAATAGCTTACATTTTTCTGACAATTAGCCATTGTTGCAAGTATTTACATTAAAAAAAAAAAAGTAAGAAAAAAGCTCTGAGGCAAAGAAAGAAATTATTCCCAGACATTTTCAAGAAAATGACTTTGAAGCCTTTCGTGCACTTGTATTTGAACAAGGCTTTTCTCCCTTAGCCTCTGAGGGGAGGAAGAGGGTTGTTCCTTCCTTTCAGAAATGTGTATTTAGTGGTCTGTAAAAGGAGCCAGTGCAGGAGGGGGCATAGGGGCTAAGCATACAGTGACATTATAATCAGAGGCCAGTCAGTGGGTCACGCAGACAAGCTGGTACTAGCCTTAAACTATCTCGTGTGTGTGCTGATAACCGTAGCCAGAGTTCAGGGTACAGCTATTAGCAAGCACACTCCCCCAGGGAACTGGGCAGGTTTTGCAGCCTGCACTGAGCTTTGAGCTGCTACAGCTCTGGGGCTGTTAGCACCTAGCTTAGGCAGCCTGAATTTAGCATGGATGGGACTACACACTCTACTGTCAGCTTTCTGAAGGGATAGCTGTGCCAAAGGTGACAGTTCTCTGCTTTATAAAACTCTTCCTTAATGTGCTGCCAGGTGGCTTGCAGGTATCTCAGGTGACAGGGCCTGCTGTGTCCCATATTATGGTCCCCTTTCATCATTTGCTGGGTTAAGACAGGATTGCTCTACCCAGCAAAACAGGGGAACCCCTGAGAGTTTGTAACATGAAATCTTATCTCGAGGGAAAAAAACAGAAGAGGCTTGTGTGTAGAGGCTTGTTGAACTACGCATTCCTGTAATAGTTTCCCAACGTTGAGTACCAATGGGACAGTCACACATTTTGCTGAATGTTCCCCACAGGCTGGAACCTTTATCTGCTGGGCAGGCTGGGGCTGGAGTGCTGCCAGTCTCCCTGGAGACCAGCTGTGGCCCCCTTGGTTCCTGTGACTTTGCACTGGGCAGTAGATTGGTGGAAGCTGGTGCAAAGCTGTCTGTCCGATTAAATTTGTTATTTTGCAAAAGGATTTAGCTTTGTTTGCTGGTTATTACTAAAGAAAAATCCTAAGCCTCTGCTTTAACCTGGGTTAAACCTTTCACAGGGTGAAAGAATCTGTTTCCTTCTCTTCCAAGTTGTAAACAAGGAGCAGAAACCTAAGAGAAGGCAGAGAAAACAAACAAAAAAAATTAAGATATTATTTCTGTTACATTCTTTTTGTTTTCCAATTAAAAATTTTTTTCAATTTCCTGTGCTAAAAGGCTGCTACATCAGAGGAGTTGCTGAACTTAGCTTGTGAAAAGAATCTGACAACAGGTCATCAGCCACCATCTCAGACATAGTCCAGCTCCCACACATACCTGCTGTCTCTTCAGGGATGTGCTAGTAAGCCCATCCAGAAGGGTTTGTAGAAAATAAAGCTGATGAGAGATGTTCACATATTTCATTATTTTTTCCTGTACAAACAAATGAAAGGAAGCCAAATCAAATAAACCACTTGTTCCAAAACAAGTTTTCTATATACAAGATTTGCTCTGTTTTAATTGAGCTCGTTGCTGGCTATTAGTAAAAACAATAAAAATATATCTGATGAGAAAGTTTAGGTCAGCAGGGACTGGTAGATTACAAAAGACGACGACTGTAAATGTACAGTCTGAGCACAAAAAATACACTCAAATTCTATTAGAGTTGCAAAGCCAGGAAGTGCCTACAGGAATTGCCCTTACAAGGGTTGCTGCTGAAGTTTTAATTTCCCTTTTCCAAGTCCTGCAGTTTAGATCACTTCTTTGACAGGATTCCTGCCACAGAATTTCTGAATTAAAAAAAATGAATACTTCATACTCAGCTTTATCCTTCTGCTTCATGGATGGACCTAGATCTTCTCTAGTACACAGGATTTAAACCATGCTCTGAGAGCAGAAACCCCTTTTGAGTTCACGGTATTCAGCAAGATACCATATCTAACTGCTTCAGAAACATCAACAAATTTGTTTTCAAAGCACTGCAGTGGATATTATGTATTTTGTAGATGAGAGGCTGCCTTCTGAAAGCACAAAAGATTGTGTGTACTTGTTAGAGCGGCAAGGGCTTGGATTTTCAGTTTCTAGCATGCTGCAGCTCTTTATATTCAAAGCACAAAGCCCAGATGCAGTTGCAGGTGTATGGTCCCTTTTGCAAGTCAGCTGTGGTTGAACCATTCAGGGGCTCTGGCTGCAACGCCAGCTTTAATAGCTTGCACCTCTGTCTGAAAGCATGGGATAGCCATGTGTCAGGAAATCTGGCACAAAGTAACTTGCCCAGCATCACACTGAAGCTGTGTGGCAGTGTTGGAGACACCAGGGAGTTCTGCAGGATACTGCACAGAGCTGTTGCGAGGCTTTCATAGGCATTGAGTAACCCTCAGAGCAGTTCCCTCCTGTCCACAGAGCAGGGGAGTGTCTGAAGAAACAGTAATCTGTGTGCTTTGAAATGAAGACAGCATCATAACCCATCTGCACAAGTGTTGCCTAGGCAACTTTAATCCCAGATTTCCTAGCTTTTTAAGCACTTGACTCCATAATCATTACAAAGTTTTTACGTGGGCTTTTTGTGTGTGATATGTGTCCTCATTTAAAGTAACCTGTAGTACAAGGAGAGTGAGGATGGCAGGGTATAACTATACAGGCAATGCCAAGGATTGGAACAAATGCTTTCTCCTTGCTCTTTATACTAGATTATTTGAAGATAAGGGAATTTGGAATGATTGCCAGCAAAGACTCCCCACTCTCAGAAGCTGATTGTTGCTAACTGCAGAGTTGAACTAGCTGTTGATTACTCACAGAAAAGCTTCCCCATGCAAAGTGCTATTTTCTATTGGGAATGAGATGGTTGCTGTGATGTTCAGCACAGGATCCTTCCTAACCCATGACCACTGCAAACATGGGAATCAGTGACTCTATTGGACATGCATAGTATGCTTGACAGGCTTTGTTCCATATCACTGCCTAGTAATATCCTTTTTTTCTCTCTCTTGTAAGCAGAAAAACATAAAATTGGTGACAGTTCCTCTTCAAGTACTGCCATCACCAGGTTAGTCTGGGAGATACCCTTGCTGACCTCTACACAGGTCTGTCTACCTCCCTCCAGTAGGACCCAGTCCCAGACATAAGCTAGAGAAGCTGCATGATACACAGGATATCCTCATGTCTCCTGTTTCCTTACCTGAGACCATTTCAGCAGAGATGGGGCAGCAGAGTCATCCACTTTGCTTATGTTCCTGTGCACTGAGATAACTCTTCACTAGCAGATGATGTCAGCTTTAGTGGAGATTTGTGTAACTAGAGTGGCACAGAGCCAACTATCAGAGGGGCCAAAGCCTGGCACAGAAAGACTATCTGTTGTGAAGTTCACTAAAATAACAGATTCAAACTCCAGCTGAGTCATCCTTAAAATCATCTTTTTCTGACTTCCTTCTTTCATTGCATCAAATCCAAGCTCCTCATTCTCTGATTTTAGGCTCAAAATATCTGTGCCTTCCTGCTCCCAGTACTACCCCCGCTTACCTTTGTTTTCTTAGAATTACCTCCCAAGGTTTATACTTTTCTCCTTGTGCTGTGTTGCTTCCCCTTCTCTCACTCCAGAATCTATGGGAGAGGCTCAGCTGCAGCCACCTAGCTATCCTAAGGGTCTCATGCAATTGAAAAAATCACTGTGGGGCATACTGCATTGAGGCAAAGTTACAGCAACCCACTTTCTGGAAGCTTATCCACAGTTAGCAGAGAGGTTGCACACCCAGGCTAATCCAGCAACATACCAACCTCACTTAGTCTAAGCCATGCCATTTCTTGTTAAAAAAAAGCCCAAAAAACTATTGGGTGGCAGCTGCATCATTGAAGGTGTATCATCATACATGGGAGATTTTTGATACTCTTTGTACCTGAAACAGGCAGCTCTTATTTCCCATAAAATATGCAGCTTTCTCATTCTCTTTCCAAAAGCCCTGACCAACAATTTTCCAGTTTGATATGTCATGCCCTAGATTTTCTTGTTATTATATCTGTCATTACAGTCTGCAAGATAATGAAAGGCAAGCTTGATACTTGGGTATTTTATAATGACTTCTCCATAGGTATTTCTGTGTTAGTGATAACAGTAACCATAAAGATAATAATGCAAATAGCAGGAATAATGATAACTATGAGGTGAATGGTAGAATTACTCTTGATATCAGCCTTAAATTTGAGGAAAATGTAGTAATATCCCTTCTGGAGAAGCCAGAAGCGCTCTCCTCTTGCAGGATGAAAGGAGCTGAGGAATGTGCTGGCTGGCACTGAATCCCTGTCCTCTTGGGCTTTTAATGGGTTTCCTGCTCCTGTAGGTTCAAAGAGTAATTACAGTCTCCGGCAAAAGTACTGCAAATGGAAAACAGATTCCTTGGCTCTCACTAAAATGCCAAGAGAATAAGTAACCAAAAGATGCAGGACTTGAAGTCACTTCATTGCAGCAGCTTACTGAGCTGAGGGGAAGTTTTCCTCCCTTCACCCCCAAGGCCAGAGGAAGCTACTACCATAGGAGGTGGGTGATGGGAACCCAGTGACAAAGCTGTGTTCACACCCATGTCCCTGGAGGGGCTTATGTTGGAGGAGAGAGATGCTGGAATGGGGTCCAATTCCTTCACCTCCTCATTGAGGGGTTATTTCGTTCCTTTGAATTTGCCATCAGGGAGGAACAAAAGCAAGGTCTGGGTAGATGGGAAGGCAGCAAGCGCAGGGCAGCTTCCTTCACTACAGCAACTCATCATAAGAGTTTATAGAGATATATATGCTGTACAAGGCAGAGAGATAAACAGACATAGGGGCTAACTGAGTGTCACGGTTTAGGGTCAGGGCAGCCCCTTAGACCTATAACAGACACTCTCTGTTAACCCCTCTCCCTCCCCAAAGGGGAAGAGAA
>WUAM01000431.1:20528632-20593751 GCA_024336885.1 Actenoides hombroni
CACTTTTCTGCACCCCCCAATGTGGTACACAAGATCCAGCAGTGGCCTTGGTCTGCACACCAATCCTTGGTAGTAACCCTAACCATGGGGTGTTATCACTGCTAGAAGCAGACACTGGCTGTGAGAACAGGCTGCTGACTTCAGACAGTGCAGTTAGCTAGAACTGAGCTGAAAAGTAAAAATCACTGAACAGAATTAGTTCTGTTCTCACTCAAACCAGGACACTGAGGAACCAACCTTGGCTATCATCAGTCTGTCTCTGGCAACATTCACTAGCTCATCCAGGGAAAAGAGCCACATGCCCTGTGCCGAGGAGGAAAGTTGTGAAGATGAGTGATGGAATATGGAGGAAAAAGGCCTTCAGACCCAGGATAATCCTTCCAGAGAGCTGCTGGATGTATGTAACACAGGGCATTAGTATATCAAGAGAGACTAGTGAGTATGAGTGCTGTGAGCTGCATACTAATCTTTTGTGAAGATCTGCATGGGCCACACAAGATGGACTCCAACAGGGCAGCACCAGCCATGTATTTCCTGATGATCTGCACAGTCAAGTGCTTGAGTTTAAAAATGAAATCCACAGATACAGCAGGATTAGTATAGGACCACAAGAGGACCTTATTTTTTTTTTTCAGATCAGGACTTCAATATAATAAAAAAATATGTATACTACATATAAACATATAAATTATGTTTATTATCAGAAGGTAGTATAAGTACATTACCTACATGAAAGGCAGCCTTGTGTAGTTGTTCTCTCTTACACCCAGCTCTAGGAAATGCATTCCCATGCTCAGTGACACCTGCAGTGTCATCATACCACATCACTGGTGTATTCTGAGAGAGGCTTCTCTTCCCTCTCTGAGAAGAACTATTGCTTTACCAGTAGTTTGCTAAATACCAAATCAGAAACCTATCTCATACAGAGGAAACTAAATAAGCCTGTCTGAAGTGAAAAGCCATTCACGTTGCTTTGCATCATGTTTCATTTCCACCTCAGATTACTTGAGATTAAATCCTATCACGGATGGCAGAGAGAAATAACTAATAAGTCTGAGCATCAGCAATAATACCAACTTTGTGCTCAAACAAGGATGCTTGGTATCCAGTGACAGTTACAAGTAGGTCACCCAGCCGGCTTAGCAATCAGAGGAACTTCTCCATTAGAATTTACTTCTGGCACTGTTCAGTCATACTGCACATGTGAGACGTAGCTTAACCCTGCTGTTTCTGAGGTGTAGAGAGGAAACTATATCCTCATAATTACACAGTTGTGATGTAGTAATTGCTAAGGATTTCCTTGGTCATCTTATATTACAAATTGATGCTTCCTCTAGTTTTCCTTAATTTCTACAAAGAAGGAACCCATTCTCTCCTTATCATATGGATGTGTAATTCCCCTTTAACAGGAACTAAAAAAGCTGAACCCTAAAGAGAAGTGGTAGGGAAGAGATGAATGAATGAATGAATGATCCCCCTTATAAAAGCTCTGATCTGGATGTACAGGGTGATTTTCATCTCTGACCTTCTGCTAACAGACATGAACTACAGGCATAGAGTTTGGATACGAAATATCTAAATCCAGAGCCATGCACATTTGGACAGTGAATGTTTTTGATTCAGCTCCATCTTTTCACACCAGGAAGAAGGACTTGCTCTCAAAGCAAAATTAAAGATGGATCAATTTAATCTATTCACCTTTTGGAACTCTTCCAATATATTTGGAGTGAGGGGAGAAGGCTGTTGTAATTAACTATTATGACAGAATGCCAAGTATATTTTTCCTACAAGAGGATGTTTTGAGTTAACAGGTTAGGACAACATAAGGTGAAAGTGGCCTTTTCCCACTACAGTTTATTTGGGTCTGTAGACACTAGCTATCAATATCAGCCTCACTGCTATTGGCGTCATCCCTTCCTTCCCCTTCAACCGGCCATCATCCCTTCTCCTTAAACTGCACAATCAACCTGTGCAGTTTCTGTAGGTAAGGAAAGAAACAAAGTCAGCATGGGAAGGGAAAAACAAGAGTTGTGGAGTTTCCAGTACGACAGAGCCACCATCTTCCATGAATGACTAATACCTGGTTGAATACCTTTATCAACCTCATAGTATCATAATTTTGATTAATCAATATAAATTAATTTAGGAAATAATTCCCTCAGTGCTGCTTTAGAAATTTCTAGTAATAGTAAAGCTCTGTTACCTTCTGGGCTCCTCAGTGCCAGTGTTGGAACACAACGGACTTCTAGGTGGGTTGAAAATCATCTGGATTCCAAGACTGAAAGAGTAGTAATGATCAAAGGCTTAGCATTTACTCACAGTCAATAACAAATGGTGTACCCCAGAGGCTGATTCTGCCATTCATATACTTCAATCTTTAACAATAACCTGGATAACACAGAAGTGCACCCTCAGCATATCTGTGAAATATGCAAAATTATGACAACTAACTGACACAACAAATGACATCTTCAGCTGAGAGGGACCTCAAACACCTAAGTTATTTGTCAACAGAAACCTAATGAAATCCAGTAGAGAGAAATGCAATATTCTGCACCTGAGATAGTAAAACTCCCTGCACCCCTACATACTGGGAGTGAACTGGCTGGGTAACAGCACTACAGGAAAGTATCAGGAGGTTAGAGTGGATGTCAGACTGAATGAGTTGATAGTGCATTGTCACTGTAAGGCATCTGTGTTCCACACTACATTAGGAGTAGCATGGCTGGCAAATCTAGGAAGGTTATTTTCCCTGCTGCCTGACACTGGTGAGGCTGCATATGACATACTGTCTATTCTGAAGCTTCTCCATTGCAGAGGCATGGGAAGAAACTGGAGAGTGTCCAGCAGAAGGCTACCACAATGGTCAGAGGTCTAGAGCACATGATCAGCAAGTGTATGTTAAGGCAACTTGGCTTATATAGGCAGGTGAAGGGAAGGCTAATCTAATATTCTATGGCTACCTGAAGGGTAATTACAAACATAACAGATCCACATTCTCCTCAGTAGCATCAGATGATACAACATGGAAAAAGAGCCACAAATAGTGGCCTGGGAAATCGAGCTGGATATTAAGAAAAAAAATCCTATAAGGGTAATTCAGGATTGGAACAGACAGCCCACAGAGGTCATAGAATATCCAATTTAGGCAGTTTTCAGGACTCAGCTATTCAAAGTTAGGCCTGACCTCATGTGCTGGCAATAGTACTTCTGTGACTAAGTGGGTGGACTAGATGACTTCTACAGCTGTTTCAATGACAATATCTATTGTTCTGTGATTCTTTACAGTCACTAGTCAGTGGATTTGACAAGGGAATTTCCCAAAGTTCACTGCCCAGATAGATTGATGTCCTAGCATAGGCTTGCATCATTGCATGTCTGACAGCCATTTTTCCTCTAAAATGTGGTGAACAGCATTATAATCAGATTTCCTCATGCCCAGGAACATGATTCTCATTTATTTTTCTGGCTGTAAGTTGGCTGTTGGTCAAGGTTAGGTAGAACTTGAGTTTGAGATGTGTGTTCATTGGGAGTAATATTGGGATCAGCTGCACAATCAACTTCTTTTCTCTAATTGGTCATCAGTCAGAGAGTGTCTCACCAGGCAGTAACACAGAATTTTAAAAGCTTACACTTAAGCAAGGTCTTGAGATCCATCTTAGACTTGTTCTTGGTGGTCAGAGACACCTTTTGGATTGTTTCCTTGGTCCTGAGAAGGTATTCAGCCACAATGAAGATATGTTGCTCCAAAAATCCTGAAGCAAAAGACCAATTGGCTTCAAATAAGATTGTCATCTAAAACATCTCTGGAAGCCCATGCCTACGTCCTAGATGTATACAGTGTACCTATGAGACAAAATGCACTTACTCAGGTGTCAGGAATACAAGAACCATTTGTTTGCTCTGACAGCTAAAATGCTAATGCTATGTCCTCTTTTTACCAGTCTAGTCTCTTTATCACAGAGTAGTTTCCTGTGAGAAACCTGGCTATGTACACAAAACGATGACAAACAGCCAACTATCTCTAAATCTGGTAACAGCCAGATCACAGCCCGTGTTTCAGTCACTGACCCTTTAGCTGAAAAGGCTGAGTGGTACCAAGGAAAAACCCAAACCCAAAGTATTGCATTTTTACAAAGAATGCAATAGTTTTACTCTACTGTTTATGACTAATGAATCACAAGGACTCAGTGAACCACTAGTTAATTTGCAATAATATTTGTGAATCAGAAGAGGGACAGTCTTGTGGTTAAGGCTGGACTGACATTCAGGATGTCTGGGTCCAATTCCTAGTCTAGCATAGATTTTCCTTTGTAAGCATTGGCAGGCTGCTTAATCTCTCATCCTCAGCTTCTTGCTTCTAAATTTTTTCCTTTCTTTGACTTTTTGGCTGTCTGAGCTGTTTTAGTTCTGAAGTATTTCTGTAGTTTCTGACATCCAGGAAAGTACAGAAAAACATGTATGATGTAACAAATTGTGCTTTGAGCTGCAAATATCTCTAAAACAGCCCACAGGCTGGATATGTTCACTTCAGCCAGCTAATAAACATATATTTGAAGAAACCAGCCTGGACAAAGGAATGTTTAGCAAACACAGAGACTACATTCAGAAGTGATTGTTTATAGTGAATTCTGTTAAACAAATGAATTCTGCTACTATTACTATTGAAAGCAGTAAAAGCACAGACATCTTTACTACCATTTCATGCCAACCCATTGTAAGTGATAGTACAGGTTTCTATTGGTATTTGTATCACCCACACTGTAGCAAAAAACCCACAAGTATTTGGGTTTTTTTTTCTTTGTGACGGCCAAATGTGAAACAGGAATTTTATGCTTGACATTTTAAAATATTCTTTAGAAATTGCAACATTCAAATGCTTATCAGTGATGTCTTCTAGGGCTGATACCTCCAACTTTCAACATAGAAAATAGTTTTAAAATTGAGCCTACTGTTGATTAGGTTGCTTTCTAACCTGAACTTTTCAGAGGTTGATTGAAATGTCAAGAGACAAAAATCAAATGTGGACGTAATTATCTCTATCTTACTGCCTAATTTCACAAGAACTCTCTTGGCACCAGTAGGTCTAGATAAAGAAATAAAATCACATATAAGCAGGTAACATTTTGTTCACTTAGCTCTTTGGACCCTAGACTGGAAACACATGGATCCCAGGGTGTTAGAACTAAAAAAATATTTTTTCTTCTACCAGCAGAATTCTCCATTCCTACAGACATATTAAAAGCTGTCCCAAAAAATGTTAAATACAAATACACAAAGGGGATTTAATTCGTAAATAATGCCCCAGTTACACGTGTGCCTGGAATCAAAGAGAGAAAATAGATATCTACTGAAGAGAGTACAAAGATACCAAGACAAAAAGACTGATTAACAAAAAAACCAAAAAAAATCCCAAAAAACCAGCCTCTGGTTTCCTCTCAGAAATGCAATACTCAAGTTAAAATCCATGATACAGGGCATATGAGTTTTCACACTAAGCAAGACAACAACAACTAAGTCCACCAATGCAGTCAGGTGAACCCACTTTTTCCCCCTCTTTGAAAACAATCTTTGTGCAAGCCTGGCATCTTTCATTCTCAACTGGGTGAAGCCTTAGGCTGGAGTTAGAGGGACAGTGTTTGGGGAAACAGCAGGAGCTGGAAAGGTCTCGAACAGTACAAAAGGACAGCAGGACCAGAGAACCCAGTGGAGCTTTGCCCTCTGCAGAAGATAATGACTGTGTGGAGAATAGCTGCATATGCGTTAGTTCTGCCTGCAGCACTGAGAACAACACTGTGCTGTGCACTTGTACTAACACTGCCCATTGTGCCCAGCAAATTGTGGCTGTTCATTATATCCAGCTCTGAATGCAGTATTGCTACCAAATTCAGAAGTCTGTTTTTCACGTAGCTCTGACTAGTGTTGTTAGAAACTGCAAATCCCGAGGGACAAAGGAACAAGTCCCTAGGGAACTTTCTCAAAATTAATGGTAGGAGGTGATGGACTCAATGAGTTTCCTGAGATTTGCTGCAGGGGGGATGAGGAAGGTTTACAGAGCCTTTGGCCAAGCATGCTGAACTCTGAAAAAGCCAAGGGATAACAGCACCTCTGCAATTTTCCAACATTTACCAAAATCTGTGAAGTCCTATTGGTTGGCCACTCTTCCACATCTTACAAACCAATGAGGACTTTTTCCCTTGAAGTCCCTGGAAGTTATTAAGTAGGTAAATATTCCTTGAAAATACCATTCTCTCCCTTGTTTAGTTAGAAATGAAGCAGATTCTCAGATCAAAGAATCAGTCTGAAAATATACTAAGGTTGTATGACCGTCCTGCATGATCTAGGCTGGCAGCAAACAGGTACAGCTCAATTTCTAAGGTTCTAACAAACACCAGCTGAATTTCCCACCTCAGAACATGGAAAAACAAGAACTGATGGGCTCATCTGAGAGCTCAGCCTCCCTGCTGCTGTATGGTGAGTCTAATTACTTTCCAACTAAAACAACATATTGTTGAAGAAAGGGAAGATGGTAAAAATAAACAGAATAATGTACCAAAAAAAACAACGTAGTGTAAGGGCTAGATTAATCAACTGGCCCTTTCCTATAACACAATCATCATTTCAAGCACTCAGTCTTTGGTGAAGCAGTTGCTAGTGCTGCTTAGAGATACCTGCTTGCAGGTTCCACTGGTCTCTGCCTAAGGCTGTCACAGCTGGGTAGCAAGGCCTGACCCCAGCTTCAGCAGACCACACAGCATGTCCAAGCCACTTCTGCCAGTCACTCTTAGCCCATTAACTATCCCTACAGGTCACTGCAGCTGGCCACCTTCTCTGCCTTTGAAAGCCACTTCATTCTTCAGTAAAACCTGTGTTTTAACATGCACAGCTTTGAGGCATATACATGCTCCACTCTGTCCAAAGAAAGGGTTTTTTAGACAACATATTCTAATTAATCTTTTAGACTGAAATTTCACTGCCCAAGAGTAACAGCTGTTGCCTAAGATGAGAGTGTTCCAACTCTTACTATGCATGTTTAGGTACCACTGGTTTGCCCAACTTACCACACATAAGACAAAGCTATAATAGCCCTCCCCTTTATATTAAAAACTGTTGTGGTTTTTTTTTAAAAACTTACCTATTGTCATGATAAAACCTAATGGTCACAACCCAACAGACTCAAGCCTACCAACTAGTCCCTTTCAAACACTTCCCAAGATGGTGACAGTGCCCCTGCCAGAGAGGACACTGCCCCGACAGACCCCCCCCTCTCCTCAGCAGGTGGATTGCCACCCCCTTCAAACTTCAGCTATTCAGCTCACAAATGAAAGCCTGCTTCAGTAGTTAAAAGCTGACCACTGTTGGTATTACTTACACAGTCTACAAAACAAAGTCAATTCCTTAATATTAATCTCTATCATGGAAGATCACACGAGCAGTTACATTACACGACACTTACTTGCTGGCAAATGGGCAGAAGATACGCAGTGCTTTCCACAACGCTTACACACAGCTTCTGTGCTTGTACCAGCTTTTGGAAACCACTCACCAAGGCTGGCTTCAGGAATGAGACCGTATTCTTATCATTCCTAGGCTTACAATTTTTGTTCCTCATTTGTTTTTAAGCCTGATTCCTCAGATATCAGAATGTCACAGAAGATAAACAAGTACAGTAGAGGGCCAAGATGAGGAACAGCCCCAATCAGCTAATGACCAGCCATCAAAGCAGCATTGTTTTGACTCAGATTCTGAGGTACACTGTCACAGTCTGGTCAGGCCTTATCCTGCCTTGAATATAAACATGCATGAGGCTTCTTTTACCACGTTTTGGGAAACATCAACAGCTCTCGGCAAGCGAGAGGAAAGAGATGACTGAGAAGCTGCTGGCATGCTCTTTGAGCTGATGTCATCTTACAGCCTGACTAGAGCTCTGGGTGCACACAGTCACACATATATGCACAGCTACCAGTTACCAAACTTTTGTTATGGCTAAATAATCAAATAAGTTATTTTTGGCTGAAGAGGTCTCCCTCCCTCTCAGACTTGCTACGTTGCTTTCTGGCTCCAGCTGGCAATGGAGCTGCTCCCTCTGGAGCACCTGACATCCAAACAGCAAGTTCAATCTGTCAGGGAGCAGCAAGAGCAGGGCTCCTCCTTAAAAGGAGGTGAGCCAGGAGCCAAGGGGGAGCCTTGCCTACCAGGTCTCAGTCCCACAGTGCCAGAGAGAGGTGAGCAGGACACACCCAGACATGATGTCCAGATCCAAGTTCAGGTCAAAATACAGTATAATGATGATGAGATAGGTCTGAGGTCAAGCCAAGCAGTCAGTAGGTCAGGAATAGGATCAGATCCAGTGATCATCAGGCAGTTCTATAATGACAAAAATAATTCTAGGATGCCTACCCATAGGTTGAGGTCCAGCTCAGGGGGCTTCATAGCCAGGCAGAGGCATAGCCATATCTGTGCAGAATATCATCACTCCTTCAGTATAGCTTAATCAAGGAGGGACTGCCCTGGACTGAGCTTAAATAGAGCTTCTGGGCCCATGGGTGTGGGGCGTGTGGGACCCAGGTGAGAGGCATCAGGGCCATTAAGGTCATTAATGAGCTCAGGGTTCTGACAAAACCAAAGGTTCAAGGTAGTCTGGGATTATTTTTTATTTACATACTGCTTTCCACATGTTGGCTCCTTACACACATAGTAACTGACCTCTCTTCTTCAACATGATCCACCTTTTTTCTAATCATATTTCCTTCCCTTCCCTCATTGAGGTAATTTTTCCTCTCCACATCCAGTCATAGAGATCCCATTGGTTTCACCCTCTACCATTTTCCAGTCTTTTCTTTGTGACTTACAATAGACTTGCAAATGCTTGGGAATAAGTTGCTGGTTTGTGTAACTAAGACAGGTTTTCTCACTAGTGTAGGCTTGAAGGAAATACACCTGAACTTATGACATGCTGCAGTTATATATTTTACTATATTACATCTGTGTGTGTGTGTCCTGTGGAGGATTTATCAGCTAATAAACTGTGGAACACAGAATCACAGAATGTTAGGGATTGGAAGGGACCTCGAAAGATCCTCTAGTCCAACCCCTCTGCCAGAGCATAATCACCTAGAGCAGGTCACACAGGGATGCATCCAGGCTGGTTTTGAATGTCCCCAGAGGAGACTCTACAACCTCTCTGGGCAGAACACATCAGGTTGAAAATTCTAGTTTCTATGGAAATGCCAGAATCAGGGTTGATTGTCAACTTTGTTTCCCTTCTGCTTATACATTTATGTGCCCAACCTTGATTGCTAGATCACATATCGTTGGATTTTTTTCACAAGTTTTCTGCGTCATTTAATATATGGTTCTGATTGAATGTGCTGTTACCTTCTCATAATTTTTTGTCTGCTACTCTCACACTATTCAAATGCTGTCCTGAGGTGAGAATTACTCTTTTACACATAGACATTTCAGTGGTTCTCATTTCTGAAATCTCACAAACGATAATCAGTGCATATTCAAAACATCTCTTCCAGCTAAGGGGAGATTATCAGTCCCATTTTATAGATGTAAAATTGAGCTAGTAAGAGATTAAATTCAAAAGTATGTGCTGTATTTGAGTGTATTAAGTGAGATACCTGAGACCTTGTTTTTTCTGTCTGTGTAGCACTCTTTAGCATTTTATATAATCATAGAGAATTTTCCACTGACTTCAGCTGCAGCCATAACTGCCTGGCACTTGGATTAGTAAAAGATAAGGGCTGTTAGGTCACAGAGTCTGACTTCCTGTATTTTACAGACCTATATATACATTTCACTCAGTTATCCCTGTAATTAGCCCAATAATTCAGGATTATCCAAAGTATAAAGCAAGTAATCTAGGAAGGCAGCTAGTCCAGATTTGAAGACCTCAAGAGATAAAGAACTGATGATTTGCTTGGGTTTGATTTTTGAGGGGTGATTAATCACTCTCACTGTTAAAGGCTTATGCCAAATTCCTCATCTGAATCTGCCTAGCTTCAGCTCACACACATAGATTCTTACTTTACTTTTCTCCACTGGAGTAAAGATTCTTTTTACAGCTGGTATTTACTCCCCAGGAATATATTTGTTACCTGTATTCAAGTCACATGTCAAAAAGTTTGGTAGGTAACTCACTGATAGACATGTTCTTCAAATCTTAAATGATTTTTTTCGTTGTTCTTTTCCACACCAATTTTTAAGTCTTTCTGGGTTTTTTTAATGTAAACAGCAGTCCAAGATGTCACTTTCAGAACTTAATTGCAGCAGATTTGAAAAATTTTCAAGTCAGTTTCCAGTGTTTCAATCAAAGGCAAAAAGTTGAGGGACACAAGGTTAATTTCTACAGAGAAGTGTGATTTAAAGGATTTTCTCAGAATTTCATGTGGACTTTTTGGCACAGTTAGGGACAGAATCCAATTCACTAAGATGCCTTTCAGCTGCCTTAACCATCACAGTGCCCTTTCTTCTTCTGTTACTCCCTGACTCATAATTTATGCATTTTCCAACTTTTGCAAGAAATGAAGCAGAAGTCCTGCAAACAAACTCCTCCTTAAGGTCAACTTTAGCCTCAGTGTAGGTCTACCTGGTGAGCCTTTCTGAAGGGGACCTGTGGAAAAAATTACTCATGGTGGTGTAATTGAAGACTGTTTCATAATGTTTATGTGCAAGGAAGGAAAATGAAGGTTGTGTTTCCTAAAGTTTGAGTGCTTAACTTTTTGACCTTAATAAGGTTCTTTACACATGATATATACACATGGTGATTCCTAGGCTTGCCACAAAGCAAATTGGAAAAAGAAATCCCTCTGTCAGCCGTATATTGGCATATGCATGACTCACCAAGGTTGGTACTTTGGCCTGCATTTCATGAAGAGCAGGTATGTGTTCACAATCATCACCTGTCAACCTATGGACATATTTGCAATAATTTTCTATTAGGAAGGAACTGGTAACACTCAGGACATTCAAAATTCACTCTGGGCTATGACGGGAAAAGGTCACAGTGGAGACAGGCTTTTGTTCTCTGTTCCGTCCAGTTGATCTCTATCTTCATGCTGAGTCTGTCCTAGCTTGGCTCCTTAGGCAAGTCCCATTCTCCTCGTGTAGTTGGTTTTAATATCTGTGTTATTCTTCCCTGTCCTGGATATCTTGCCCACTGAGTTCCAGTGTTTATCACCAGTGCCACTGGCTTTATCTGACCCATCCAAGGCTTTCATCCCTGGCTCTCTGTTCTCTCTTCTTCCTGCCAGTACTCTTCTTCCAGCTTATTTTTTCTCTCAGATTCCCTCTCGAGACATCTGGTTCATTCACAGTTTATCCCTTTATTTCAGAATCTCTCTCCAGCCCATCCCAGTTCTCTATTTGCAGCTTGATCACTGTGAGATATTTGCCTTCCATAAGATACTTGTCCACACCCTGCTCTTCCTTGGTCCATAGCTCCTTGCCCAGACACTCCTTACTTTCCTTATTGATGCATATCAGCTCACATCTGTGCTGTCTCTCCACACAGAATTTTTGTCCCACTGGTCCTCACTGCTCTTGGCTCTCATCCTTATTCTTACCCAGCCAGACCTTTACTTCTATTTTCTCTCTTCTATAACAGTCTTCAATCCCAGTTTCATCACCTGACTTTCCACTGCTCTCTGTCCAAATCCCATCCTTTTTCCCAAGGCTAGTTCTTGTTTTTTCTATGTTTGAACCATGGCTTTTATGCACAATGCTGTAGCCTTGACATTGGCACAGGGAGCATGGTACGCACGTAGAAAGGGACAGATACCCAAAAACATTACCATGCAGTAGCACGTTTTGTCAGCTTTTAATGACCATAAACCATAAATCTGTCTGCATGACAACTCTTACCATACTGTAAATGTAAGTAGTTTATTTGCCTTTTATTGACGCTTAGATTGCTGTGAATTACACACACCCATTTATGCACAGTAAGAATGAACAGGAATAATTGCTACATGTCAGTTCACACAAAGTAATTTGCTTCCCTATATTTGTTCGTTCATGTTTCCACACCTACATACTACCTTGTTTCAGTTCAGTACCTGTAGCACCTGAGAGCTGCAATTGCAGGGAAGATCTCAGTGAGCTTCTGCACTCAGGGCAGACAGACATTTGGATAGGTTTGGAGTAGATCTTTGGCAAGACTGCACTTAGCAGGTGCTAACTGCAGGTACTGAAGTTTGAAACTTGACCAAATTTGACCAAATTGTCATAAGGGTGAAGGAATACAAGGACGGCTACACTTCATTAGCTTTTTTCACAGCTGGAGTTGTCAGTTTTCCAAAGAAGCAGTCATGGGCATTCTTCACTATAGGCAAACCAGCAACTCTTCCTTTGCTTATGAGTGTGTATGTGTAAAGGTAGTTAGCCTCCTGGTTTACTTTAAATTCTCCGTATATTCTTCTTAAGGGAGGCACTCAGGGTCAAATATTCCAGTCTGAATGGTCACCAGGAGGAACATTTTTCAAAAGGTGAACCAGTATCTTATAATAAGTTATAGGCAACCTGCATATTACCACTCCTCTGACAATGCTGCACTGTTACACACCACCATGATTGGCCACTGAGACCTGATGGTGTGTCTGCTTGGAACCTGTTCATAGAAGGTATTGATAAAGATATGTTCTCTTCAAAATATATGTATTTACATAGTGCAGTCTGCTGTAAACAAAGAACAAACTGCAATCTCACCCATATGATCTTCAACAGAAACACCTGTGATCTAAATAGTAATAATAATAATGACAATAACAATAATGATAATGATAATAATAATAATAATAATATGCTTGAGCACTATACGTATCCAAGCCCAGGACTGTTTTCAAGCATGCGCTTAGACTAATATATATTAGCATAGCATAAAGCTGAGCTGAGTGATAGGAAACACATGTTTCTTGGTACTTGTGGTTGCACAATAGTATAAAAAGAGTCCTGACATTCTATAGGTCTCTGGACAATTCTGCTATTGATATGTTGTGAGTCACTGCAAACAGACCATCGTATGTTTCTGAATCACTTCCTGCTCGAGGGGTTCCTCCACTTCTCCCAGAGATTGTATGCTGGGGAGGAATTCAGTGGGCTAAAGCCCTGGAGACCCATTCTAAATGCTTTCCCTTTCCCTTCCTTTCTGTGCAGCTGAATGACTCAGAGAGGGGATGACACCTTGAACCAATGTCACTTTTCCCTTGTTGTGATGGGAGAACCCTATGTGGAGTCCAGAAGGAAATTTAATTTCATGTTTTATTTTAAGGAGATCCTTTTTGTTTTGCTTTGATTTATTTTTTGCTGTTGGCATTTTGAGAGTTACACAGTTTGGGGTGGGGGGTGAAGGGGTTTGGAAGTTAGAAGCTGTGCTGTGATAAAATAAAGGACGTTTCAGCTATTTTCAATAGAACTGCAATGATCTCTGCCCCGAAAGTACTAAGGCCAAGATCACAGAAATGGTCATTAGATACTTAGGTACCTCTGAGGCCTAATTAACTTTGCAATTAACCAGCTGCATTTTGATTCCTGGAACATTCATAGGCTTCTCTTAGATATGTGCTGTTGATTTGTTGGTATTCTGATAACTTAACAGACCTCAATCCTAACAGAAAACAGTAAGTAGACAATTACAAAAGTCAAAGTCTTGTGTGATTTGGAATGTCCCAGTAGTACTCCTTTGCATAAAAAGTAATGTCAGCAGGCTATTTTAATATATTTCCATGGGGAAAAACAAATCTGCCTTTAAGGGAAATTGAATCTTCTTCTACTATTTACAATGCTCCTGCTTTCATTTGACATTTCCACTGGAAAATGCTGTCTTGATGACATTTTTGTGCCAAAAGATAAGACATTATGAATTGCAGAAACCTTGCACTTCAAGTACTTTTTGGTTTGTTTTTCCCAAGTCATACTGGACTAATATATGATCTTTTGGCAAATCAGTATTGTTATGAAAATACAATCAGTTTCCGAGTAATTGCAAAATTATTTTGACTTCAAGAGATGCTTATCCTGAATGCCAGCTGATGCAGTACCTTCTCATTAAATGGCAGGTAAACAGTATTCCTGAATGAGCTGCACCCATTGTTCAGAATTCATTTAAAGCGATCATATCTGAAGGAGATGTGCTTTGCTGGGGCCTGATCTTCTCCTGTCCATCATGGCATAACATGGGCCTGTGATCAAGGCAGTTGCTGCTGCCACTTGCTTTCAGAAAGCCTCTTATAAGTACAATTCTCCTTGTGCATCTTTGCCAGCAAAAACATAATATACAATGCCAGGTACATGTAACAAATATTGTCTCTTCCTGAGGTACCCTGCAGAGTTGCATGGACCTTCCCAAAATCCCCACCAGTGCAAAAACGCCAGCACAGTTACTGATGAGAGCTGAGTTTCTTCATTCTTATTGTACCATAATTCAGGATGCAGGTGCCTCGGCCAGCTCTGATCACCCTCTGCTTGAGACCTTCCTGAGCAAAATAATTGATTTTGTGATCTTCATCTCTCTGTCACTTCCAAAAATTGGAGAAGTCACCTGTGTTTTAGAGACCAAATGTCCATTTGTTATGAGATCCTCATTAAATCAAAGCTACCGTTTCAGTTCTCACTACTGCTGGTAACAGTACACTTTTTTTTCTTTTTCCTTTTTGCATAGATCATCTGCTTTGCTTTCCTGTAGGAGTGGACAGTTCCAGGATCTCCGTTCTTAAAGTTTTGGTTTATCTCATCAGTTTCTTTGTAGATGCTCCAGGCGTTGATGTCATCAGTTTTGAACACTGCAGGCATTCTGTACAGTCCTGTAATTTAACAATGCTAAATGCAGTTAACCTCCTTACTCTTTTCCAGTGGCTGGTTTGGGTTTTTTTCATTTTGATACTGCTTTCCACCAACCTGTTGTCCTGAGCATAAATTCTGACTAGTAAGTTTCTCATACTCAGTTCACCACAGACTGCTTAAACTCAGATCCACTAAATGGCAGTGCTGTGTTAGCCATTAGCTATGCCAGGTGACTGTATCTAGTAAAAATGGGCATGATCATCTTTACGGCTGTCTAGTAAAGCTGCCTCTGAAATAAATGCCTCATTTCTCCAACATGAAGGAATTTATGTCAGACTGCATCAGCTGACCAACTCTTCCCATGCTATGGGAACACTTGACTGGCCTGTGCTTTCAGTATACGTGACAAGCCTTAACAGGTTCCCTTTTCCTTGGAAGATATCCTCAAACTCTTTTTCAATTGTTTTGATCTTCTGCCTCTTTAGTGAGTTACCTCTTTAATGAGACAAAGGGAGTGGCACGTTTTTATTCATGAATATTTTTTTTCCCCCCGGTGTGATAATAATGGTACTTCTTCCAGTTTGCTAATTGCCCGTGAGTTTAGTCACAATTCTAATAGGAATGAGCTGGCCACACTAAGTCCCGAGCTTCACCTGTTTATGGTAAATTGCCTGTGGTTTTGCTTTCCATCTTACATGTCCATTCCTGGCAATACTTCAGCTTGCACCAGCATCCATGTGCAAGTCACAGGCACTTCATTTGCTTTCAAGATGATAGTGCTCTAATCCTCTGCAGCACTGCTCACCTGTCCCACGAAGAGTCATCTCAGGACATGGTGCTATTGTCCTCTTTGTCCATGCTGGAGAAGCTCTTGGAAAGTGAATTACTGTGGTTGTTGAAGGTTTTTCCAAATACCAGCCATTGTCCCGACAACGTTGTTTGTAGATCTGTGTGCTGCTTTATGAGGATGCCAGCTCCATGCTCAGTGTACCATTCTGCTGCCAGTCAGTCTTTTGTAACAGCCTAAATCCTCTGCGGCATGATAGCCCTGTCTGTCTTATGTAGGTTTTAGTCTGAATTAGGTAACTTCTTTTGGCTGACAAACCTTGATGGCTTTTCCAAAAAATAACTCTGGTTCCTCCAGTAGATTTTGACTGCTTTTTCTCAGGTTCCAGACACATTTGCTCTCTTCCTAGAGACTCAGTTCCTCAAACTCAAGGAACTTGGCTCTTCAACCCCCTGACAACCATAAAATCTGCTGGATTTTTGCCTGGTTATTTTACTGTTTAATGACATATGGTTAATATGTTTCATTTTTATGTGGAAGCCAGTATTCTTCAAATTCCTGTGATACAGCATCCTGGTGAGCTTAATTCACAACTATTAGATGCATCCAGTACATCAGCACCAGCTATTGTCAAAAATAAAGCCACCTACAACTTGTCATAGAAGCATTCAGCTAAAGACTCAGCATCATTTTCCACAATCACTGAAGGCCACATATTAGCAGTGGAGGCCAAAAGGACACAGGATGTCCACAGATCCATACACAATCACCACAAATCACTGCAAAGCACCTTAGCACAAACTAGGCTCTTCCTTTTCCTTGACCCCCAGTATGTACTGATAGACAACAAAGCTCAGTTTAAATGTTCTCCAGCTACCCTCCATACTCCTAGAGAGCATCAGCTCCTGTAATGTGAGGGTTTCAGTGGCTCCACTCTTCTAGTCAGAACACATTCTTAACTTTTCTTTACCTATGGGCACCAGTGTGTTGCTTAAAATCAAAGCAGAGTTTATGTCCTACTGGTATCAACATCACAGGAAGAGAGTGTTGTGCCTTTTCAGATCTGTAGACAAAAGACGGGGGTCTGCCAAATTTTCCAGTTTTACTGTAGCTATGGGAAAAGAGTTGCAGAAGAGACCCCAAGATAGTAAAGACTGATCTATCTACATACAAAACATGCACTGGGCAGACTTGCACTTGCTCAGCATGTGTTCTAGACTGACTCGGAGATACATAAGCCTTCTAGCACAACACTGAGCTTCAGCTGATACCTTCTCATCCCCAGGGGTCGTTGCCTCAGGCTCAGCACTCCGTTGGCAGGGGTGGTGATGTTACAGTGATCTGTGAGGGGTGTAGCGTGCAGACATGCAGCTGCGCCTACACCATGCGTTGCAAGAGTGGTTACCACAAGAGCCGTTGCCTTTTGACCTTCCCCGTGAATCTGTGCTGACCAAGCCTACGTGACCCTTGGCTGGTATGCAGCCCCTGCAAAGTAATCTCTTGTTTGCCTGCGAACGCTATCCCCATTGATCACTTTCCAGCTGGCTTATATTGATTTAGCTTAATTCAATGCAAGTGTTTTTGCATGTAGAAAAGGCTCTGTGAATGTTCCCATGAGGTCTAAATCAGTTCCTCTGTCTTTCTTGCTCTTTAAATCCTATTGTCACTCATATGTAGCTTTCCTACACTCAGTACTTGCCTATTCCTGTGGGGAGCAATTGCCAGGGGCTTAATTTTAAAGAGGAATGCTCACCCTGCTGTCTGGGAATGAAGCCTGGTGTAGCCAGCTTCAAAGACTAGACAGATTTGTTGTTGAGCTTAAAAGACATCTTCCCCTTGACCAGGATTAGCTATTGTATCTCTTTTGCTCTCATCTTCCATTTCAGTGCATGGGAGGGCTCAGGTGCTTTCCAGACTCCTTCCATCTTTGGACTCTTTCAAAGGCACATATTAGGTGCTAGCAAATTCTCATGTCTGCCTCTTGCCTGCTGAACATCGCTGAGCTGGCTGAGGATGTTGTGAATTTGACAGGATCTGTGCTCAAAGAATCCATCTTTCGGCTCTTGTTTGCACAGAAGAGCCCTGGCACTCAGCTCAAACCTAAAAAATAGGTTATTTTTAATTCTAATATAGTACACAGAAGGAGAGAGTTTTTTTCCCTCTTCCTTCACTTCACATTACAATTTTAGTCCTAATAAAGGACTTCACACAAAATATAATAAAGAGATCATCTATTTTTCATGTGTGCCTGTTGTTTTTCTGACAGACATATGTGTTTGTTTATTTTTAGACTATAAAATGCAATTATCGTGTTCTCTGAAGTACACATGTAAAATTAAAAACATGTTGAGTCAACTTGCTGCTTAATTTATGTTAATTAAACTATTCAATGGGAAGGATGTTCCTGGTTAGGTTGTTTCAGTGGGATCTGGATTTTATTCTTGGCTCTGCCACAGATCACCCATTTGATTCACAGCAAGTCACTTAATCTCCCAGTGTTTCAGTTCTTCATTCCCAAAATGAAGATAATTCTCCTTCATCTTGTCTGGTTTGGCTATAAATACTTGAAGCAGGGTATATTTTGCAAAGCATTCAGCACAGTATACTCTAAGTATACTTACAATATACTTTAATTTATAAGTGTATATATTGATACTAGGTCATCTTGCCTCCAAGAAAAAAACACCTCTGCAAGTCCTTCCCAATGCACGGATTTGCAAACAAATATACTTTCCACCACACCCAGAAGAGGCAGTAAGTCACAGGTCTGTCAGATCATGCTCAAAACTGAGTTTTCATCAGTGGAAATTGCTGATCTCAGGTTTCCAAACCCTGGGCTTTTATTCTGGAAGTCATGAACTCATCTTCAAGCAGAGCTTAGTTCTTTCATTGCACCCTTAAACTTCATCTAAGCTAAGGAGCGTGTGAAATCTCATCAGCAGTTTTACTACAGATCAGGTCCAGGCCTGTGGGTTAGGTAAGACAGAAACTCTGGCTTGAACACACTTGGCCACCAGCACACCTGGGGAAACTCACTGTCATGTGAATGGCTGAAGGACCTGCTTCACTGTGACGGTTTCTCACATCTCTGTCTGTCAAGTAATCAGTCACAGAATAGGCTACACGGGGATGGCAGGCTCTACCCTTGAGTAGCTTGGTAGCTACTTAGAAGCAGTGAGGATTTTCTATCACAGCTTGATGTATACTGATTTGTGCTGACCATCTTCCCACTACACCTGTGCACATCTGCTTTCCTGTTTATTTACTGGTCGTGTTTTCCCTGGGTGTTTGACATTTGGTTTTGTACAATGCCTAGTACATCGAAGACCACAGCCCTAAGCTGACAGCACTGAAGTAGCAGTTACCAGAGGAGGTGCCCTCTGTTTTCCGTCAGTGTTGGCTTTAGCTGAATCGTCTCAAACTGATCAGCTCCGTTGAACCCTAGATCTAAGCTCTTATTTCTCCAAACCTGGGAACTCAGGATATATTTGCAGCAAAAAAGCTAAACAAGAGCTAATACATGTTGGGATTATGCTGTTACTTTATTACCTGACAGCACTCAAAGTGCTTTTCAGTATCATCTACTGTCAGTGTAAGTCTTTCATTATAAGTACCATGTTATCTGGGGAGCTTTCTCCCTTCCTGCTGCCCATGTCTGCCCAGAGCAGTGTAAAGGCCAGGTCAGCCCTACAATTTTTCTACCTTGCAACGCAGGCACTCTCCATCAGCCTAAAACGCCTTTCTTCACTTGATATACATAGTACCACCCTTTGCAAATGTGATTGAGATTCATCTAACATGAGGTTCACTATGTAAGCTCAGGCTACCAATCCTTTGACTGCCTGTCCAGCTGGACTTGGGCTCGGGCTGTCATGTCACAGCCGTGCACTTCTGCCAACACACATGCCAGTTTTGGGCCCCATACTCCAAACAGACTTTGACTAAATGACACACGTCCCATAGCCAACCTGGCAGCAAGGTTCATGAGCCAAGCACAACCCAGAGGGCCAAAGTACCCATTCTCCACTGGCTTGTCTGATAGTGTTCACAGACAGGAATTGCCGAGGATGGCAGTAGCACTAAGCTTTCTTAATGTCACCTGGACTCATTATAAACCCTACTCATTATAAAAATTTTGTGCACAGTTTAAATCTGCCCTGCTCATTGCTGGACACATTTGCCTGACAGCATGGTAAGCTGCATAATGCAACTCACCCTGCTCATGCTATAGATCTTTCTTGTTGGCTATGCCATGGGAGAAAAGTTCTGGCCACCATCTGATACTCCCAAGGCAGATCAAACTAATGAGCCTGAAACAGAGGTCACTGAAGTTCAGAGCTGGTTCAGTTTGCACCTGGGTACTTCATTCTTCACGTCTCTGGATCCTGTCAATAAGCAGTAAGCAAAGGAGAGTGGTAGGAACCAAGGATCAAGGTGTTCATGGGTATCTGCCTTCTGTAACATTCACACTGGATGAAAGCAAATAGGCTCTGCTTCACTGCATTTAGCCAGCTCTCTTGCAATTCACACCTATCCCATACAGCCATTTCCATTTTCATTTCTTCCTCCTGATTCACTGAAAAGTTCTCCCTCATTCTTTCCGTAAACTCAGCCGCCTGCCTTCTGTTGAAGTTACAAGTCGGATGTTAGCTTAGCCAGTGATTAATACAGCTCTTGAAAAGGTCAGCTTTGAATCTCATTGCCAAGTTCACCCACCTCTCTGGGCAACTCCTCATATCTCTTCCCTTCATAACATATTTGCAGTTGAAAATAATTAAAACTTATATGCTGCTTTATATCTTGAAAGCACATTAATTGTAAACTTGCTCTTGGGTGTTGGGAAATGTTTGAGGCTGTACTTGAAGGAGAAGGACCTGTTTAATTCACCTCTCACACAGATTGCTTGCAGCTCTGAAAATCTGATCTCTGTCTGTCTGTTTAGTCCTGTGTACCACCTAACCACTTCTCAAAACAGCCCACTGGATCTAAGGAAGTGAATTCAATATAATTATTGTAATCTATTGTTGGAGACAGAGGATCACATCAAATTTTACTAACAAATTAAAGGGTCCTAATTCTCCCTCACTCCCAAGCCAGGGCAGTCTTTGTAAGCTTGGACAAGTAGTCTCACCAAATTAAAGATTAAAGCTGGGTTTGTAGCATACTGCACAGCTTAGCTTGTCCCGGTTGTGTCTGGGCGTCACCAAGGAAGGAGCTCTGCTCTGCATCAACAAATGCAAAGTAACCCTTTTGATAGGTAATAGTTTAGGGAATTTGATCTTGGACACTCTCACATGGAGAAATACAGTTAGGAGCAAGCATATTTTGCCTGTGAGTGTTTTTGTTTTCTTGTTCCTTTTGAAGTAAAAGAGGAAATGTGGGAACTATTTCTAAATTACCCATGCATCAGAGTGACAGAAGAAACCCAGAAACAGATAAAGACCAACAGCTGGAACATATTGTGGTACAAGGAAGCAATTAGCTTATGGCATAAAAGAATGAAATCACATATAGAAATGATTTGTGTCTCCTAGCATTACCTTGGCAACCTGGAAAGTTTGGGGCAAATGAGACCTGTGGTCCCAGACCAGTGCTAGTGTGGTACAGAGATGTGCCACTCTAGAGGGAAGAGTCCCAGCTTTTTCTTAATGGTCTCATCTCAGACCTTGCAGATGTGTGGGAAGAGATGAGAGGAAAGAAGGGGCCAGCCACTTCACTTCTCTCTGAACTTCCCCAGAACTGCTCCAAGTTCCCAGAAGAGCTTTCTCCTCCCTGCCATGGGGGCTCCTTGAGGCAGCTTCAGTTCATGTGTCCCTGGGAGCTTGCATCACAAGCTGGGTGACCAACTGCAACCTCTCAGCTGCCCTCCTACTCTTGTCCATCCACACAGGATTGCTTACAAGTTGCATCATCAAGCAATAAAACAGTGAAAATACCTCAGGGTGGGAGAGGAATTTGAGATAAACGTTCTTAACTAGACATTGCAAAAGAAACCATAGCCTCATTGAAATGAATGAGCTAACTCCCGTTGCTTCCAGTGCCGCCAGGGTTTCGATCTTTAAGTGTGAGATGCCATGCTGCCATAGTGATGAGTTCAGGATAGCATTAACCGCATGAAGTCAGGCAGCTGGATTGATGGATGTAATCAAATTTCCTGCCCCAGTTACAGTTTTACCATCCAAAGCCTCAATTTAATCAGAAGTCATATTCATAGTGAGATTTGTTTCAGGAGGGATCCTGTTTACCACTCCCAGTTTCTGAGATCTGGTTAATCCTTTCATGGGGCAGGGTTCACATATCATGCCTCATAAACTCCCTACATGAGGGTTTAGGAAGAAAGGACAGGCTTTGTCATAAGTGCTCCATGATCGTGTCTCCACAGCAGGCATAGAGATACTCAAGCAGATGGCTTCACTTCATAAACTTCTCACAGGTGGAGACCGAGGTCCAGAAATTCACAGCAGCCAGATCCATGTATGCTAACCCCACTCTCCCTCCCTAGAAAAGTCTGGGAACAGAAACACCCAAGCTGTCCCTGCATAAGCCACTACATGTGGCTTTTTTTGCCACATTCATCCAGCTCGACATTTCCCAGCTCCAAACTGGTGAGCCTGCATCATGATGTGCTTCATCAGCCTATCGGCCCAGAGGATCTCCATGCAGTGTCCTACTGTGAGGAGCGGACATGCCAGCTGCGGTCCTGCTGAGATTACAGAAAAATTCACTGCGTACAAAGGGCCACGGCAGCATTCATACTTTTGGGAACCCCTCCCACCAAGGACTATCTCTAGCCCTGTGTGGCGCAGGATCAGTTTAAAATAACTTCCCTTAGAGCGCGCCATGGAAATCCCCTGCCAGTCACCCTCCTCACGTGCTTTTTGTTCTGAGAATCAACCGGCCTCAAAGAGCGGTCTCAGAAGAGGCCACATCTGTACAGAGTTTGCTTTCATCCCCACAAGGGTTCCCAAACAATGCCAGTGCCAGCCGGAGGTTTGCTGAATGGTATGAGAACCAAAGGCTTTCTTTGCTTTCTGTTCAACCATTAAAACCTTGTGAGTCAAAATTAAGAGGACAGGAGTGGGAGCTTTTGGAGGCTGTGGTTTCTCACAAATGCCTAAAGCTAAGTACTAATGAGAAAGTTTAACAAAAAAAAAATAAATAATTTTGCAACCCATCACCACAGCAATCCCACAATGAGAGACAAATGCAGTGTGCGCTGCTTTACATTCGTGATGCAGACAAACAAATTTAGCTAATTAGGGCTATCTACAAAATCCATATGAAGTGGTGCTCTGTCCTCAAGGTCCAGTATCAGAGATTCTTGCTACTGAAGTCCAAAAGTGCACAGACACACAGCCTGGACACCTGCTACTCGCTGAGCATGTAATTAGCTGAGCCCCCTCTGCACAGCAAGTTTTCAGCATTTTCTTCATTGTCCCACCTACAACTGATGGGTGAAAACCCATCAGCTGAGAAGCACACAAGGTTAAGTGTATACAAAACTCTATTTGATTTAAGAATTTAAGAAATAAAATGAAGAAAAAGTGAACCCAGTTGGCTTCTCCCACTTGAGATGCAGTTTTATCTTACAGGTTTTGAATAGTTCTAAACAGATTAAGGTATGATTTAGCTTCTTTGAGGGAGTAAACACTTATTCTTTGTCAGTGCCTAGATTTTTTGTTACTGTTCTTTAAAAGGAGGTCCAACTCCCCTCACGTTTGGTCTATGTATCTTGATAGCAACTGTTTGTGCAGCACAGAAGCTCAGCAGAGAAGCTCAGTTGATGCATTTCTAAAGTGCTGGCACTACCTCCATGACAAAATAAAGCCAGGACCACTCTAAAAGACTTCAGCAACCAGTTTTGGAAAATAATTTAATGGCATGAAGTCTTATGGGAATAAAAGAGGTAGAATTGTAATAAGGAAACAAGTACCCGTCTTTCCGGACTAGTTTCCGACTTTGCCTGTGAGCGGGAACTCTGCTTGAGCAGCGATGGAAGGACAGCGCATTTGGTGACAACAGGTAGCATAGGAGAGCGGTGTCTCTGCTCTTCTTGCCTCACCTGCTGTTCCTGGTACTGCCTCCAGCTAGAGTGCCAGGCATGAACTTCCACTGTGAGCCCAATGCCTTTCTTTCAGGCTCATGCCCATTTACCTCCATGCGGGTTTCTGCCCACATTCCAAAATCCTACCTGGATCCCATGACAGCCTCAGCAATGTGCCTGGGAAAGAAACAAATACCTTTCTGCACTGGGTGTGGACCAGCTCACTCACATTTGTCTCATATATCCCAGAGAAGTGGAGATATTGCCTCACAGATGAAATCAGCTCACGTCTCCACCTCTTTTTCCAGTAAAGGGCGAACTCTTTCTCTCTAGGCAAAACAGAAGGAGTGGGCTTACAGAGACCACAGCATCCTTTGCCTCTCCAGGCTTGCCCAAGCTAAAGAAGAAGGTCTATGTGTTACTCCAAAAGGAATTTCTCTGCTTCCTGCTGCTTGCCATTCCTGGCCACTGCAGCCTGTGGTAGAGCAATGTGTGTGCTCAGCAGGAGAAAAATGCTGCTGACCGAGGTGGTGGTTGGGAGATGAAAAAGGTTGATCTACACACTGGTTTCTTCTGTCTTCCTCTGAATGCATTCACTTCAGGAGACCTTTCTTTTTACAGCTGGAAAAGATGTAAATGGAAGCCAGCCCCAGCTGAAAATAGCTCTGCCTATGTCCTCTGTGGAGCCTTCTCAACTTCCCTGCTGGTCTTGACTCCTAATGGCAAACTAGGTTGTCGCTCAGCACTGAGGTTGAAGACAAAAGTTTGAATATAGGATAGCTGCACAGACACCCAATGACTTTGCTTCTTCCACTTCGCTGGGATCTCTAACGGCTTTGGCGAACAGGTGGAGCAGGATGGGATCTTATCTCATGGAACAAGCCACAAGAGGGAGACAAATACCCATGTGGTGCCATTGTGGGCTCATGCCCTTCCAGCCTTGGGAGGAAAAGGTTTCCTCAGCTCTTGAGAGGTTTCAAGGTTTCAGATTATTTCCCTAACCCAAAGTCAAAATCTCAAAAAGCCTCAAGAGTGAAACACGAAGGAATAAAATGCACGTCAGAAAAACTTCCCTTTTACAGTTTGAAAGCATTTCATTTCGTCTTTAGATTAAAACCAAAAGTTATATAGCGCTTAATCACAGAATCATTGAAATGTGACACTTGCATCTCTGAAAATATGGAACTTGCACTTTGGGAACTCATTTTCCTCTCCAAGCAACTGCTGAATTTGGAGAGATTGTGAAATAGAGCCCTTCCCACAGTTTTTGGCTCCTACCAAAACCATATAATTTGAAAGTTCTGAAGAAATTTCAAGCAACACAGAGCTAAGTCAGTTCTAGTATACCATAGCTGCCTTTCATGTCCTCAGTGTCTCTGACACAAGTAAAATCTTAGTCTGGATAAACACAGAAGATTTTCATCTGGAGAAAGAAACTTGAAACTCTGAAGCACAAGAATGAGGATGTATGAAGCACAAGGCTCATACTTGCCCCCCCCCCCCCAACCTGCTCTAGGTTCCTACAAAAGGTGCCACAACAACTTCAGGGTTCAGAAGAGCTGCTGGTAGTGTCAACTCCATGTGCAGTCCATGGAGGAGGTGGGTCCATGGAATAGGGCTTTGGAGACACTGTCCACGTTTGTGTTCCAGAGCACAAAACATAGGGAATATGTATCTCACTGCTGGGCCACGTAAGTGAAATATTTGAATTCCTGCATGAGCCTAAGGCTTCAAAATGCTGAAAATAATATCTAGCTGTAAAATAGGACAAACTGGGCCCACAGCATAAATATTTCTCATGTGAGGTAATACCTGACTTTCCAGGTCAGTGGTCTAAAGAAATGTGGTGCAACTATCTGTGGCTGGGGATGATAAATGCACCCACTATGATTTCGGTCTGAAAAAGGTGGTCAATGGAAATGATCATGTGGGAATGGTATGACATATGGGCACATGTGATAGAGTGTTCATCTGTACAATCAAAATAAACCACTAATGTGAAAGCATACGAAGACAAGGCATAATGTGGGATAAAAACTACTCTTTTGCTCAATCCTGTAAGACAGACTGAGGCTACATTAACAGTAGCCAACCATGCAGTTCCAGGCCCATTTACTGGCAATTCTGGCATGGTCCAGCCCCATTTACTGGCAATTCTGGCATGGTCCAGCCCCAGCCATGATATCAAACTCTCTTAGTCTGCAGAGTATGCTTTGGGATATGGCTGCAGACTTATGCTGGTTTCCATGTTGTACTTGAGAATTGTTTGGGAGAAGGCTGTTTGGCTTGAGCCAGAATATGCCAGAGATCAGTCTAACAATTTAACAGTACAGGCAGCTCAGGACCATTGCCCTTTCTATGTCATTGCTTTACTTACTAGTATAGATGTAGCCTAAGGTGCCAGCTGCAGGGTGACAGTTCCCATGTTCCTCATTCTTCTTTATGTCCCAAGTCCCTTACGCTCTGGAACATGAATCAAGATTACTAGCTGTGCTTTTAAAAAAGTATAAACATAAATCAGAGATCTTTCAAAAAAAGTCCATCTGCTACTGCCTGGTCCTCTGTGCTGCTATTTCTGTAGCTCTGAGTATTGAAAAATGGCAACAAGGAAGGAGGCAGTGATCCATTGCCCAACAGCTTTCGAGAGCCCAGAGGGTATTTCAAAAATTCCAGTGGACCATGGTATCTCGTTCTCTGTACCAGGCAGCTTCCATGGCTCATTGCTTGTGGCCCTCTTCCTGCCAGCATCTGACATGGCAATGTCAGCCAAGGCTGCACAGGGTCATTGGCACAGTTACAACACCATGAGGCTTGCAATAAAACATCAGGGCCATTTCTGTGTCAGGCAGAGTACTTCTCGTTGAATGTACTAATAAGCTTAGGGCCCACTTTTCATTTTACACTGACATAACTGCACCACTCTCAAATGCGCTACAGAAGGTTGTGAAATCACAACCAAGCCCTCAGAGGTGCATGTGATTGTCCTGAGCTTTGCATTCAGGGCACATGGCTTCAATTTGTGTAAAAGCTGGGGTGAGAACTGTATTCACTTTGTCTTCTGGAGACAGGAAAGCACCTGCAGCATACTGCATGGTGAAGTTAGAGGAACAGGGCAATGACCTGCTTCGGTGAGACCTAATTACTCCTATGGTACCTGTTCTTGAAGATTGTTTTCCACTGTGAAGCTCAGGGAAGTTTTATTCTCTCCAATGAAACCCCATGCTGCTCATTTTGAAATCAGTGAGAATTCAGAGTTTGCCCCTCAAAAAGGGACAGAGACAGTCAAGCCTGCCAAGTGAAGAGAGAGTTCTGTCAGCCAGCATCTTCTGAGCCTTAGTAGTTCTTGGAAGACAGATGGCTTTGAAGACCCCAGTATAAGTTATGAAGTTATTTTTTTCCCCTCTGTCTCCTTCCTGTATCTTCTATCACAGCTTAAGCACTCCAGTTTTTCCAACGGTAAACCCATCAAAAGAAAATTCCTAGAGAGTTCCCACCCTGTCAACAACTGGTGTTCCCCATTTCTCCCTCTGCAATGTGTTTACATGGAGAATGGAATTTTCTAATTAGTGAAAAACAGCAAAAGGTACTCAGTTCTGGTCAGGAGGAAGAGGAAACACAAAAGTTTATTCTTCTCTCCATTGCTTCCTGCAAAAACTATTTAAACCATTTTTCAATGAAGGAACTGGGGGAATGTATTCACTCTCCTAGCAAACGGGGAAAGACAAGAGACTTCCCTGAAGGCAACGCTGCAAAATACTGGCTAAGCAAACACCACACATTAAGAAATTAAACTTTTTTATATGCTCATAATAAACTTGCCTATATTTTCAGATGTGGTAATGGAGATTTATTGACCAGGACTGCCAGACATGTGTGTGAACACGAGCATACGCATGTGCTTACACACACATACCACATTAGGTTTTTTGCTGAGCATCTCTTTGTCTGGACATGTTCATATAATGCTCACACTTGAAGCTCCAAGTGAGAGAATAATATCAGATGTCCACACTCTTAGCCTCCCAATGCTGAGGGGGACACCTGGGAACCCAAAAGCATCCTGTCTCAAATAAAGGAGATGTTAAGTAACATTAGAGGTGGAATTAATGACAAAAGCTCCATTTCATGCTTAACCTTTTCTACTCACTTCCGTGACCTCTTCTAACCACAGCAAGTGTTAGGAGCCCTGAAACATTGGTTCGTGGTTTGTTTACTTGAGGATGTGGGGACTAAGTCATGGGGCTGCTCAGTTTCCTTTTTTTTTCCTGGTGATGGAATGAAAACATAATTTTTTTACCACCCTGAAGGATCTTCATGCCCTAGGACACTGCTGACTTCATTTAATAGTAAAATTGATTTGTACAATATGATAACTCTATCTAGTTAGTCACCATATTCAGTCCTATCTGACACTGGAGGTCTCAGCTCCAGTGCCAAATGAAATGAAAAGTCCATCCATCTAGAGCATCTTAATTCTAACTCTTCGCATTGCACACAGTCCTGGTCCTCTCATTGCTCCGAAAGATATCCAGGCATGCAGCAGTGAGGTCCCCTTCAAATTATTGAATGTTTTCTTTCCCCCAAAACCTTGTAATCAGCAGCCTCATTCTTGCCATCTCTTTATGCCACCTCCCAAACTTGCTTGCTTGTTAAAACTTTGGCCTCTGCCCTCACAGTGCTTTGCATCAAGTGTGTTACTTTATTCCCACTTGATTTTACAAGCCTCCCTTACAGACTACTGAAACTACCATGGACTAAATCATTCACCCTGTCCACAGCACTGATTTCATCACTCCAGCTCAGTAAAGCTCCATAAAACTTAACCAGTCCTGAAAGAATATGCTGTCTCTCCTTTTGCTAGGAAGAGCACGGTTGTATTCCAGCTGCCACACTGTCTACCAATCACCATACTGCTTCAGGTCCTTGTACAATAGTGTCTCGGTCCAGCTGTTATTGAACTCCTGTCACAAGTATTTCATTACTTTTCTCATCATAACCCCTGTCTCCTCCTTCCTCCGGAGATCCTTGAGGATACCTACTCCTCCTCAGGATTTACTTCAGCTGGCTTGGAAGCATAGGTCCCCTTTCCCTAGCTAATGATTTTTTCTTCATTGTGGTTTAATTACAATACCGTAATGAACACACGTGTGTGTGTTTTAAAGGAGTCTATATCACATGTTTTTAATAGAGCACAGATGTTAATGCTGGCAACTCTTACTGTTCAACATGTTCTTCCCTCATTTTTTGTTGTTTCTTACACTATTTCTGATCTGGTAAACAGCAGAAGGGAAGGACTTATCTGTCATAGTCAGTGGCCACCACAAACCTCCATGGACCCACAGTATGAAATCCACTGAGTAAGCCATGCTGCATGCAGTTGGCAATGACGTCAACTCATAAGTGAATAACAGGGAGTGCTACTGCTTCTTCGTATTTCACTATACAGCTCTGACTTTGCCATGACTGGCAAGGCTGGTATGCAACCAGTGCTGATCTTCAGCTCAGATTTTCAGTAAGATAGTTCCATAAACCCAGTGACATCGTGTCATGGCATCATTACTTTCCTGTAGGTTTGAACCAGCTTGCTTGCTTGTTGTTACAGGAAATTATATATATTTACTGCTCCCCAAACTTAATTGGCACCAGGGAAGTGCCACACACATTACTTGCAACATTTAGCTCTCAAGGGCATGAACAACATTCCCATAATCCATCAGGTATCCACCCAAAACAGACTTTGTCATCATACAAGTAAAGGCAGCTAAATAAACAGAAGGGTCAGGTTTAGAGTATAAAAAAATATTGAAAAAATCACAGTATTACTTCTGTGGGAAGGGTGAAACAAAAATTACAGTACCTTGTACAATGGGGGCTTCTGGCCTGATTGAAAACACTAGACACTATGGTAATACAATAGTGGTGCCAAAAGACCAAAGTTTTAATGTTTCCATCTCCCCAGAGCCTTCCTAATGTTATCCATGATGTCACTGCATCCTGGACTATTCATTTTAGCATTGACTGAGAAGGCTTTGCAGAAGAAAGAATAACACTGGTAACTGGAAGTGTATCAGATGAGATGAGATGAGATGAGATGAGATGAGATGAGATGAGATGAGATGAGATGAGATGAGATGAGATGAGATGAGATAGATGAGATGGATAGCGTGAACCAATGCACAAAACTAAACAAGGCAGAAAGAAATCAAAAGAGATATTCTGCATTGTTTATGGGCTACAGGACAGCACACAAAAATCACAGACCTAATATCAGCATCTCTTTTGAAGGCCTCAGTGAAACAGGAGTAGAGAAATGTTCAAGGGTAAGTTCCCTTGTACTTATGGGATAGATCAGTTTTCATCTAAGATTCCTTCCTTCAGATCAGTTTAGATCCAACTATGTTCTACTGCTCCACCAGCAATAAATACAGAAACTATTCATATATTTACAAGAACTACTGAAAACCTCATTATTTGTTGGTGAGGAGGGGCAGAGAGTAGAGGGGAAAGTGTCACAGTTCACAGCCATGTGTTTTCAAATAGAGGCTAATGTATGCATACCAGCACTCACTTTTACACACCAGTGCCAAAATACTGATTAACTGCAAAGTGATCTTTGCAGTGACCCTACATACAGAGCAGAGCCCGTAAAATCAAGGGCTAAAATGGTATAATTTGGGCCACCAGTGTTGTAAATTGGAAATAGCTTCATGACTCTCCCTTCACTCCTACCAAAGATGGCTTTGCTGAGTTGCTAGTTCAGGATTCAAACTCCTTCTTGACTCTAAACAGGAATCTTCATACACCAAGATCTAGACACATATGTAAATGTTGCCATTTCAAGGGGTTTGTGTGACAGCATCTGGGAATACATCTATAGGATTTTAATTCAACGGGTTGAGTTATGCATATAAACTAACACACTGTGTCTGATAACTGAGCTAGCTACAGTGTTACTGTACCCATCATGTTACCCATCCCAAAACTTGCAGACACCATCTGTACCTGCCCTGTCAACAGTTCATGTACATTTTAAAAGCACGGAAGTCTTTTTCCCCATTTTCTGAGAAAAAAAGAGCCCTTACAACACGTAAACACATAAAAAGACACAGGCATATTTCTTTGCTTCACTTCAGTAAAAACATGCTTTTCTTATTAAACTGTCCTTTGATTATAAACATCTTCTTTACCAGGAAATCTATGACTAAGTGTGTGTAAATACTCACCTCAGGGGTCTGCGCTTGTGGTGGCTGCGGCCACCCCCAGAAATTCTCACCACATATGTGTGCGAATTGCCTCGTAGTCACATGTATAATACACTTTCCTTTCCTTCAGCTTCCCTATCCATCTGGGTGCTTGCCAAGCATGCTGGTTGGTCACCTTGTTAGCAACAGAAACAAGACTCAAGTCCCAGCAAGACTATGGTGGAAGCTGATAGTATCGCCTTTGACTGCAATGGAGTTCAGCCCTCTTCCACCACTTCAGCAGGGGCTCCCTAGTTCCGTTATCAGGTGTTTGTGGACTCTGGTTGCTTTAGGCCTGTGGGCTATTGAGAGCTTTCAAATCCACTTAATTTCAGCACAGACTAAGACTATTGTCACTAGATAAACCCATTATAAAATGCAGCCAAGTGTATGTGCCACTCTCTCTCTTTGGTTCCCCTGTAAGGCAGGTTCATGTACATGGAAGTGTGGTGGGGTTTCAGTGGCAGAAGCAGATTCCTTGCAAACCATGCACCAGCGTTTCCCTGGTGCTGCAGTTTTCACAGCAAGGCTGCCAACACATTCAGAGCCTGGATCTGTGTTTCACCCAAAGCATCACGCACTATGACAGGGCCAAGAGACTTGTGACTCCAGCATGCTCTGGTCACCCCTACGTGGGATGAGGCCAAGACTTACCAAGAAGTCTGAGGTCATGTTTCCAAGAAGAAAAGAGAAAGGGAGAGGTTTGAGCAGAGCGTTGTCATTGCTGGTGGTTTCCTCCAGGCTAGCAGTAAGCTTGGGCTGTTTATTGGATCCCAGATTTTCTTTGCGTGTACACAGGAAAACAGATGCTTCCCTCTCCCAGGCCCCATGCTGGAGCCAGGCCCTCTCGGCCAAACCCACAGGTAGGGAACACAAATGGGGCATCAAAGACATCATTTCCTGCCTCTGGCTACTTTAAGCTGGTGATATAACATTGTCTACCCTGCACATTTCTTCGGCCTCTGTGCCAGGTATGGGGCCTGCTCGCAGCATGCAGCTTGTTTTCCTGAGCTCAAGGAACGGCTGCTGCCCCCACTCACAAAGAGGGAACCGAGGCCTTGGCTCAAACAGCCACCCATGGGGCACAGATGACAGAGCTGGGAAGGGAGCCAGTTCTCTCAGAGCCTGAGCAGGTGGGTGCCCTCACTATTAGGTTACCTTTCACCTTTCAGCATTAGAGGCCTGGCACAGCTCATCCATAGCCCTATCTTCAGTAAGCCTCAGGTGCAGTCCTCCATCTGGTTCATTTATGCCAGCAGAAAATTAAGTTTCAGGCTCTTATAATCAGTTAGAGAGGTGAAGGGAAAACAGAGCACAAACTCATGTGCCTGGACATATGCTTAACTCTTGCCTCTTCTTCTGAAGCAGTGGGTGCTGGTCCCTGCCTGTGCCAGGACTGTCAGTTATTGCAGCTGTGTGCCCTTCTCTGTTCCAAAGAGGACTCTTCAGCTTTCTGCTGGAAGGTCCTCACAAGTGACACAGGTTGTCTGAGAACATGATGCACTCATTGTTCCCCTCTCCTGTAACATTTCTTTATCTAAAGAGCCGAAAAACAAAACATTTCAGTGTTCATTACTAATTTTGTTATTTATAGTGAGCTGCCACAGATGGAGACAGCAGCACCATTCTATCTTTAGGGTGTAGCTCCTGCCTGTCCATACAGACAATTGGTAATTAGCACAAGAACAGTTTGTTTATCTATTCTCACACTTAAATAAATAGTAGAGCCATTTATCTGTCAAAATTCAATTCCCTCCCATTGCCAGATCTCCAGGTTAACTGCTTAATGAATAGAGCTCATCACTTCAGGCATTTAGATTCTTTTAAAAGAATTGTCATTAAAGAAAATTAAACATGCAATACAAAATAACAGGTTGTGTACTGAAGGGATAGCAGTTAGATCACAAGAATCAGGAGCACAGGACAAGATGAAGATCACAGGGTTGTCAAGCAGAGGCATAGAATGGACCAACCATTATATAGGGGAGGTGTGGTGTACATACCCCAGTTACTCTTGGCATGTGCCAACCACCCAGCTCTCAGCCAATCACTTCAAATGAATCCTTGCATGAGCATGAAACTGAGAAATAGAAGGCAGAGAGGATACTTGTCATTCTTCAAGTAAAACTCCACACGTGCACTAAGATGCACTTGCATGGCTTGGATGGCAGGACCCTGACCAACGTAAACATTACACAGTGAGAATTCACGACAGAATTTTGTTCTATTTTTATCGCTGTTTTCAACCCTTCTTTGTTTTCTTGTATTCCCTGTACTTAACCCTGAAGTTAGAGAAGAGAGGAAGAGGCTTTATGAATATATAGACTTTTTGACTTGCACCGAAAAGTCGTCCCCTGTTTCCTCTCTCCCTGCCTTCACCACTGCTGACAGGAGGGGAATGGGAGCTGTTGAAGAACTGCTTACACTCACTTTAAAGACCAGAGCAGTCGGGGGGGGGGGGAGGTAAAGCGGAGAAAGAGAGAGAGAAAGAGAGAGAGAAAGAGAGAAAGAGAGAGAGAAAGAAAAAGAAAGCTCTTGTTTTTCTCACAATTCGGATGTGTTTTAGCATCTGAAAGTGTTCACTTAAGCTTGCAGGTGTAGCATTTTTTACATGCATATGAGAGTACATACACCCATACATACAGAGTGGGAAAAGCAATGGGAAAAAAATAAAGTTTTAGAGTTTACTTCTACCAGGCAGCAAAAGTGGGTCAGATATGAGGAATTCTGCCTGGTCTCCCTTTCTGATAACATGGGTGCCAGTGAAGAGTATTTGCTTATTGTCCTACTACCTGGACAATCTTTATTTGATCTTTTTATCCTCCCATCAACATTCAGAAATGGGATAAAAGCTACTAAATAAAAGTAAACTATTGCAAACACAATGGCTAGGAAGAAATAACTAATGAGGATTTCCTTCCTTTGTCTTTCAGCTCACAACTCCGAATTTCCCGGTAGTGGTCAAGCTGGGACATGCTCATGCTGGAATGGGGAAGGTAGGTAAACAAAAAAATATGTATAACTCACGAAACAGATAATATATGCAGCACAGCATTTTGGTGATTGTACACGGAGTGTGGCTAGCCAGCGAGGGGGTTAAACATCCCTACATCCTATCTGGGTTGCACTGGCTGTTCCTGTGGGAGAAAAGGCCTTTTTCCACTGTCACGCACTCGGAGACAGGCAGTGGTATTGGGTTGGAGGCTGTCTGGGATGTGGGAAGGGGGGTTGTAAAGAGTGGGGGAAAAGCAGGCTAGGCTGAAGTCATTAGGCTCGTCTTTTCTATTAATTTTTTTTTCTCTCCTGAAAGGGGGAATATTGTTTATTCAAGCACCTGTAATGTGCAGCTACACCCCATAGCTCTCACAACGCGAAGCAGTGGAACTGGTCTTTTTGAGCACATTATGATGACCTTATTCAATAAAACGGGAGCCCTTCAGTTATTTTTTCCCTCCTTGCAAGGAAGAACAAGACCTTACAAAGCAGAGTGGCTGGTTGTCTGCCAAGGAATCCTGAAAAACAGTTCACTCCCCAGAAGGACCTGTTTGTTTTTCCCAGGCTCTCTGGGATCTTTATTCCCCTAGTGAATTAGCGGCCCCTGTTTCTTGGGGTGGCTGGGCTCCCCTTTCAGTGAGGCATCACCAGGACATTCCAGATGCAATTTAGCCTCCTCTTTCTTGCATATACCTTTTAAAAATGCATCCTGTAACTCTCTAAAACTTCATTTGTTCGGAAGTACGAAATTCTGATATATCATCTCTGAATCCAAATGGGCGGTACATGAACTTCGTAACTGATACCCCTGTCACATTGCTTCTGTAGAGCAGACAGACCTGCTTCCAGCCTCACGCTTTGCCTGGAAATTATATATAGGTATGCCAAACTTAAACTTGGTACAGCTTGTTTGCTTGTGCTCTGGAAACAGAAGCTCTTTCTGGTTTCCTGGATTGCATATGGAATCTCTCATAATCCCTCTTGCTTTGGTTGCAGTGTTCCCCTTCTGGATGGTAGCTGCTGGAGAGGAAATGGGCTCAGATCCCTGAGCCAACGGTGGAGCTGGCTTTCAGCATCAAAGAGCAAACATTTAAATAAGCAGGAAATGTTTGTTAAAATATTGGTGCTGCATATGTTAAACAGGCAGAGGTGTCATTGATTTAGGGTACATACAGACAGCCTAGAGCTGCTTGTAGAGCAAGGCACTGAACATGTCCCTAGGAAGGACTGCATTAGCAAAATCTGATCAAGACAAACCAGAGGGAAGAAACCTATCACTGAGGAAAGGTTTCAAGTTCTCTGAGTTCACAGAATCACAGAATGTCAGGGGCTGGAAGGTACCTCCAAAGATCATCTAGTCCAGCCCCCCTGCCAGAACAGGATCACCTAGAGCAGGTCACACAGGAACACGTCCAGGCAGGCTTTGAATATCTCTGGAGAGGGAAACTCCACAACCCCCCTGGGCATCCTGTTCCAGTGTTCTGTCACCCTCACTGTGAAAAAATTCCTCCTCATGTTTGCATGAAACTTTCTGTGCCTCAGCTTCCACCCATTGCCCCTTGTCCTATCATCGGGCATCACCGAGAAGAGCCTGGCTCTCTCCTGGCACTCACCCTTTATATATTTATAAACATTGATGAGGTCACCCCTCAGTCTCCTCTTCTCCAAGCTAAAGAGCCCCAGCTCCCCCAGTCTTTCCTCATAAGAGAGATGCTCCACTCCTTTAATCATCTTTGTGGCTCTGCGCTGGACTCTCTCAAGCAATTCTATGTCCCTCTTGAACTGGGGGGCCCAGAACTGGACACAGTATACAGATGAAGCCTTACAAGGGCAGAGTAGAGGGGCAGAAGAACCTCTCTCGACCTACTAGCCACACCCCTTTTAATACACCCCAGAAAGGAATTGGCCCTCTTGGCCACAAGAGCACATTGCTGGCTCATGGTCAGCCTCCCATCAACTAGGAACCCCAGATCCTTTTCCCCTTCTCTGCCTTCCAACAGGTCAGTCCGCAACCTGTACTGATACCTAGGGTTGTTCTTTCCCAGGTGCAAGACTCTACACTTACCCTTGTTGAATTTCATTAAATTTCTTCCTGCCCAACCCTCCAGCCTGTCCGAGTCTCGCTGAATGGCAGCACAGCCTGCTGGTGTGAACACCCAGCCTGAGAATCAGCCCAGGATTTTTTTTTTCAATAGTAAACTGCAAGTTAAATGAGGGTTCATGAAGAAGTGCTGTTCTGCTTTCAAAATTGCCTTATTGCTTTCTCTGGATCCACAAATACACATTTGATTAGGACTGTAAGCACATGACAAAATGCCTTGCAATGCAAATGCTACACAGTCATAAAGATAACATTTCAACAATTTCTCTTCTATCTACAGACTTCATTACTTTGGGTGATGTTTTATGGTATGGAGCATAAAACTGTAATAAATCTTTCAGATACTAGCTTCAAACATACACTAAGGTAATTACTCCTTTACCAATTGTGAGTTGAGTTTTTTACATGTCTACTCAACACTTTTGTCCTTAAACCAGAGGATTAAATCAGTGCTTTCCAAACTGTGACCATTTACAGGCTCTGAGTTTTGCCTGGAGCCCACAAAAAGCTCTATTAACGGCAGCTGTCCCCCAGTGAGCCAGCTGTTTGCTCAAGCCCAGGCAGCTACAAGGAATTAAGGAATGGTCCTGAATTCTCCCTATGGTCCGTTGGACCACAGCAAGGCAGGCCAGGCAACCCTGCCTGACTGCAAGGTGTGCACTGCCCTGCAAATGGCTTTTGTTGTGTAGCCCCTCAGCTCGATGCTCCCCACGTTACCCATAGGCTGAGCTGGATGGTGTAGCTATGGAAATCTGCCAAAACATACGGTAAGCATCAAACACCACAGCCTCAGTAAGCACCTAAAATCTCAGCTTGTTCAGCTTCAACACACATGTGGGACAGAGGAAAAAAGCCTCTCATGAGCCCCGGCATCTCAGGCAGAAGCTTAGCAACAGCAGCCACAGCAGAGGAGGGGTGCCCTCGTCAGTAAGCGCTGTAATTAGTAGCATTCAATATCACAAATAAAATCAAGGCCTGACTGTGCTAATTACAAGAAAACCCACACATTTGCAAACACTGTGCACGAGGTGAGCCGCTTTTCCAAGCGCCCAGACACATTGTGCCAAACACAGGGAGGGCACTGAAGCTCCTGGCACAGCAGCGGCTCCTCTGCCCCATAGAAGGGAGAGAAGACGGGTGTGCTACCCTATAATGCTCTTCCCTGGAGGAGCTGATAGGAGTACTGGGACCAAAACCATCACAATCCCCAAACACTTAGAAACCAGAGCCATGTGCACTACAAGTATTTCAGAAAATTGTAACACATAGTATCTAAAACACCTGCAAAGGATCTTTTCTTCCTCTTCTCTCCCCCTCAAAAAAGGCTTAAAGGAAAGATTATCCAGCAAGTCAAGACACAATGGATGCTACATTTATCCCTGCACCCTCATCCACCAATGCACTTCCACTTTTTATCTGATTTTTTTATTTCTTTCCTTCAGCTGGCTACTAACCTTCAATTTTCCTTCTTCCCTCTCTAAAGCTTCTGTAAAATCCTTCCCTACTTCCATCATTTTTCTTCCACCTATTCACCAAGCTTCCTTGAAATCCCCTCCTGTTGTGCATGTAGCAGTCATCCCAAGGTCTGAATGCAACATTAATGATATTTGCTCAAAGCAGTGCTCTGCTTCTATTTACCACGAGGTAAAGATGACTTTGTTTAAAAATATTCCTAGTTTGGACAGGGTAAAAGGCTCTTGAGAAACATGTATAACCCAGGTAATTAAAGATCTTGCTATGACCACATTGTCTGACGCTCTAGAAAGCCAAACAGACCTGAAGAAAATCCTCCCTCTCTGTAATTGCTACCTAAAAATTGCTCTTTTATTAATTATTTATGTGCTTACTGTCTACTCCCAGTCAGAATGATCACAGTTAACAAGATTATGTTCTTATCCTAGATGTAATTAGCAGAGATAAGAAAATAGGGAAAAAAAGTATAATTTACCTGGTATTAGGTGCACAAGCTTCCACTAACCACAGGTCCTCTGATGTGATCGTGCACATTGGCTGCACTTTGGCATTTTGCAGCAATTTTGTAAGAGTTTTGGACTGTGAAATTTGCACTAAGACCTCTCACAAGCAAGCAAAGCAACAGCATCCTGAGGAGGGGAAAATCCTTTTGGGTATCTTGCATTTTCTTTTCTTCATCTTCCATCTTTCTGTTCTGCAGCAGATTTTGTTAAAAAAAATATCAAAGTCAATTCTATCTGCAGTTTTTGATGTAATATCAAATTAATTTTGCATTTGGAGTGCACACAAATCAAAACCAGGAGCTTAGATCCCTTGAAAGCAACACTGAAATTATCTCTGTCTGCTTAAGATTTCCCTGTGCTTTTTTGGATCAATGTAAATTTCCTCTCTATCCAGAAATTTTCACCACCTTTTAAACTTTAAATATCTGGAAAAAACAAGTGGCGATCAGCAATTGAGTTGAAAGCTGAGATAATGGCTGAAAGTGTGAGAATTTTGTTTGCTTGGCCCTTTAAAGGAAATGATTCTTGCCCAAACAACACCTTTCTAGTGGAAATAAGGAGCATAAACAAGAGAGGTACTCTTTCTATCCTGCTTCTCCTAATCTAATCTAATCCTATCCAATCTAATCTAAGGAGAGCAACATGGATACCAGAAGAGCTTGTGCATGAAGGCCTCGTGAATGGGCAAAGATTTGCCTGAGGCGGCTCAGCAGGTCCGTGATAGAGCAGAGACATCTCAGTGGTCCTGGCTCCATGCTCCGGTCACAAGGGGACAGAGACAGCCCAGCAAATGTTTCAGGTGGGTAAAAGTTCGACTACATTTTCAAAAAGCAGTTTGAGTAATCTCTAGACAAAGTGTATTTTAAAAGAGAATGTATGTTCATGTGGACAAGCACACAGAGCAGCCTTCCTGAAAAGCCACTTCTGAAGTGATACAAGAGATTTGGTTTCTCACTTGGAAGCACAGGGCAGCTATTATTGCAACTATACAGTAACTCGATCATTTCCATGCATTTCCTCTACCCCAGCTGCTGGCAGAATATTTTGGGTGATTTAAAAGCGGTTTTTTTTCCTGCTTAAAACCGCAGTTCTCGCTGAAACTGCCGTCAGAAGGGGAGCTCGCATGTTGATGGCAGCGCTCACAGCACCATCTACAGACCGAGAGCAGAAAAGCGGCCTGGGGAGATGTTCCCTGCTCGAAGGGCACCGAGACAAAGAGACATCGCCAGTCCTCAAAGGCCTATGACAGCCGGCGCTCACGGCTGCTGAGACCGCACACGCAGAACCATAGAATCGGTTAGGTTGGAAAAGACCTTTAAGATGATTGCGTTCAATCGTTCAGCCAGCATTGCCCAGTGCACCACTAAACCCCGCCCCCAAGTACCACATCTAGACGTATTTTAATCGCCTCCGGGGATGGTGACTCCACCGACTTCCCTGGCCAGTCTGTTGGTCCCGTCCCTGTGCAAACTGCTGCACATACATGAAATGAGTGTGCTCTTCCAGGCACCCATACATCTATAGCTTGTAACACACACACTGTCATTTTTCCTTGCATCTCGTACTCAAAAAAATGACAACCTTGCTCTAACTTTAAAGTTTCAGCAACAAGGAAAAACTGCTTCAAGTACATACATAGCACAGAACATTTTAGTTTAATTTACCATAAAATTTGAAAGTATAATTTTAAAATAATACAGCTCACAGGGCTTAACAGGCAACAACAAGAGTTTTACTTAAAGCATACCTCAAGAACTTGATGGGGTTTGGGTTTTTACTTCTCAGCACCACTTTCAGTAGCCCAAACTACCTGTAAATACAGGGATACAATTGCCCAGACCTTTGCGGATGGCTGCTGCAAGCCCTGCCATGATGGAAGCCAGGCTTCAGACCACCATCCAGGGGCACTGGGGGGGGACCGCACCCAGCTTTGTTTGCAAACTGCCTTTTCCTGACAAGGAGGTAAACACACGTGTTGCAGCTTGCCGTCGCTCCATGCTCCTGCCAACTACAGGCAGGATTTCTAACTTACAGTAAGGTTTGTGGAAATGTCACTTTTCTCCAACACAAACCTGTCAACTATGTCGCTAAGCACAGCATAAAACTAAATTTCTAACTGACAGGTACTTCTCATTCCAGATTAGCCCAAAATCCCCTCTGCGTGACATTCACAGTTTTGCTCTCAGTTTAACTCCTTTCATTCCCCTCCTTGCAGAAGCCTCTGTAAGCAGGTAACACCAGTACAAGACAGCCTGCACAAGTTCCTTTGGAAACAGTCCTTGAAAACACTGAAGTTTTATTTTTCATCACAAATACCAACTACAGTTGTCCCTGCACACTTCCAGGATACCTTCTCCTGGGGTTTGGTTACCAAAATGACTGTCTGCAATACTCCTCTCCCCATCCCCTAGCAGGTCAGGCAAGCGGCAGCTAAATCCCTCAGGAACAGCTTTCTTGAGGAATACTTCAAGCTCCATTTCTGGAGTAGAGGTTTAACACAAAACAATATCCTGGCCCTTACCCATACTGGGTTTACAACACACATCCAGCTCCTCCTTGAAACTCACAAGGGGGTAGTAGGGGTTGGGGAAAAAACCCTCAGCATGTTACAATAGTTTTGGCCAAAGTCTCAGCCTTTTGTGGTCTTGGCAAGTACTAGTGGGAGAAAAGAAGATGAAGCAAAAGGCTTTTATGAAACTGCTGCTACTCAGAAGGCAACTTCTCCCCTCTCTCACACTAACCTACTTAGAGACCGTAAGCAGTTTAGACTTCCACTGCAGTCCTGACACCAGAACTCATTCAAGTCAGCATGCGAGTGAAACAGCATCTTCACCAGATTTTCCTTTGCTAACTTAAGGACTTGCCTACACCAAGAAAAAGAACCCTCCTTTTAGCATTTAAGGAGAGGGGAAGCTAACTTACCATAGAAATTACCTCCTTGGTAAATTTCTTTTCACTGGGTGAACTTCCAGACTGGTTGGGGGAAAAGGGGTATTTCAGCATATGTTCTTACCTTGCTCAAGTTTCTTCTCAGGAGTTTCATAGCCTATTCATTCAGAAAAAGCTAGATGCAATATTTCATTTAGATGGTATGATTTCTTTTTATTATAAGCCAGCAGAAAAAAAAATCCAATATGATCTTATCTTGACAAAATAAAACACTTCCCATGACAGTGTAGGCCTATAAATTTTTTTTTTTTTTTTTTTATCATCCCCCTCTCCAGACTACTTAACTGACCAGAAGAATTGCTTATTCTACTGATGATCTATGTCTCTGGGAAACCTCTCAATTCTACTTGGACTGATCTGTGGAAAATACTTAACATATGCTTCTCCATTCTCAACTCTTGAGTTTTTTCCTTCAAGATCAAAGATTCCCTGCCTCAAGCCAGCGAGCATGCCTGTGTTTTCTTAGTAGTACTTTTGGGTTTGCTGTTTTATCCAACCCACTATGCAGATATTTACATTATTATCTAAAAAACTAGGAATAGGCAGAATCATGGCAGTTCATTTTGCAGGAACTACCCTGCCGCATGTGTTGTCAGCCCATAAATCTGGTCTAAATTTTAAACTAACACACAGAAATGCTCCATGACTGGAAGTCACCCACGTGATACTAACATCAACATAGTTAACTCCTTAACTCCTCCCACATGAGAAGTACTCTGTCTACCCACTCAAGTAGGTAACCGACCTAGTTATATGTAAAATGCAGTAATTCAGACAGCTTCTTCAGAGATCTTCATGATCTCAGAAAACATTTAGATACAACTTCTCTAAACATTTGAAACAGTATTGACTGAGTAGTCGGCAAACCTGATGTGTTTTTAGAAATCAACGTCTTCCAAGAGCAGCAAATGAGCGGCAGTGCAGGGAAGACTACCAGGCCATCATGCAAATCACAGTTATAGTCAAAAAAAAGAAAAAAAAGAAAGAAAAAAAGGAAAAAAAAAAAGAAAAAAAGAAAAACATGTAGATTTTGAAGAAACACTTAATAAATACATTGGTGAAAAATGTTTAATGGTAAGTATACATACATGCATGCAATTTCAACAAAAAGGACTGAATAATTTAGACAGTGTTTTTGTTTCAGTATCATGAAACTTGAAGCAAAAGGTAATACAGTAACTATAGTTCACTGTTTGTGGCTTTCAGATTCAGTCCAAAAATTAGATTTCCCTTCTCTTTTCTTGAAACAGTTTTGTTTGGAAATACATACCAGAGCAATAGCATACGCGTAAGACAGACGTGTGTGTGTATATATACACACACAGTTTTCTTTTATTAACAAGGTATGTCATTACTGAACAAGGCAACTGGGAAATACAAGGACTGGACATATACATGAAAATTATACAGCTTGACAAAAAAATTGGCATATGACTTATATACAGATGCGATTAATAAAGGTTACAACTCTAACATATTTGATTAAACACAGTCCTAAGCACTTACATTATGAAAATATGAAGTTGATCATACAGAGGTCAAGTTCTGGAATCTAAAAATAATACCAATTTAAAAACTTCAAAGCCTTCTATGTCCATCCATTTTACAGAACATCACTACAGCTCTTCCTACTACCATATACATGAAAGATTATCAAAAATATATTGATGGGTCTATCACTAATCATGAATGTTTATATTTACATTAAGTTAGCAAATTCTTCACCAAATACTTTATATACAAAACTCAATTTGCCCTTTGTGAAAGTCATTAAAAAGTTAAAAACCATAGAAATGCCAGTTAGAAATAATGCATTCCAAAAATTGGACTTGTTTACAACAACTGAGAACAATTGAAAATAATTTATGAAAAAGTATGTAATTTTAGTACATCTCACAACACTTTAGTTCCAATAGAGAGTAGAAGGAATTTTGTCCTGTATGTTCTTTGAGTGGTATCTTCTCCTCCAATAATGCTGCAAGAGAAAAGAAAAACATTATTCTTACGCAATTTTTTGTGAGTCTTTGAAGAAGGCAGAAATAATTTGGGGGACCGATATTCTTTCCCCTCTTCTCAATGCAGGAAGCCCTGTCCCCATTTGTATTGGCCCAAATACTCATAAGTCTCACTTCTTACTCCTTAAAGGCTAAAAGGGGAAGGAGAATAATAATAATAATAAAAAAAAAGCTTAAAGTAAAAAAAAACCAAAAACAGAGAGAGAGAGAGAGAAACTAAACAGCCTCTGAGCCTCTGCACTTTAGTACTGTTCAGAAGGTATACATCCTTTTGCCAGCAGTGTTTCTGAGTATGATCTTGGCTGATTTATATTTGACTACAATACTATCGCAGCATGCTTTGAACACCCTAAAAAAAAAAGAAAAGAAAAATAAAAAATAATCAGTCTTCTCTGGCGAGCTTTCACCCCTCCAACCTGTCTCTCAATTGAAAAAGAGCTTAAACAGGAACCAGACGTTCGCTCTGCAGGCATTTCTTCTACACAGACACGAGCACCTAAGGAATTCTGCAATACAAAACATGGACGCTGAATGAATCTATACATGCTAAGGATTAGACAGCCAGTGAAACACACACTCTCTCGGAATTACGTTCCACTCAGGCCCATCCAAGTACCAGAAATCAGTTTGAGAACACAGAAGCACAGTTTACAGTGCTTCAAGTATGTGAGAAAATAGCAGATGGATCAATTGCTAAGGTCTCAGCTCACTTTGAGTGACAGCCATTCTGGAAACCATGCTGCTGCTCTTCACTGAATCAAATCAGTACAACACAATTGTTCACGATGCATCACGAGAACTTTGACAGTGCTGACACCATATAACAAGCAAAATTAGATCTTGTCAAATCCAAATGAAGTGGATTTATTTTCCCTTTTCATCTCTAGAGATCCTGAATGCATCTTCTATACCTGCTGTATGGAAGCCCTATCTTCCAATTCCACCAAAGTGTCTCCATGTGCTATTAACTTGCCAATGTGCTATTCTTACTTATTCTTCCCTCCATAGTGACCATGGTTTTCATGACTCCATAGTGACCAATGCTTAACTTATGTTTGGTAAAAGGACGGAATGACATCTCAATCCACCTCTACTCTACGCATCCACACTCCTAGTCTTGAAATCTTGTACCCTCTCATTTCAGACAGCCCTCCACTCTTTGGCTTTCCTCCCAAGTAATTACTCTAACTTGTCTTTCAGGTCATCTTCCTTAGTCCTCTCAAATCAAGCTCACAGGGGACAGGCTATAACATATTTGGCCTTCTCTTTTCTCTATCCTGTTCCAACATAACTATCCAAAACACAAAGTTACCTTCTCTGTATTGATTTCATACGCATCAAACGCTTTCTCTAATTTACTGCTTCTTTCCACACATTTTCACACCTGGTTTTGTGATCTATCCAGCAATGCCACCTCCTCCAAATTCAAGTACTTGTCACCACAGCATTTCTTGACAAACTTTGGCATTCTCAGCATCCTGCTTAGGTTACAGACCAATCACACTCAAGTCTTCAAAACTTTCTCGTGCCTACTTCTTTACATGCAATAGCTGCATCAACTGTTTCTGCCGTCTCTCTCTAAAATATGTTCTACTTAGTCCACTTCTATGTCTCTAAAAACTCTAATCCAGGCTCTGAGCCTTGAGTTGTGTTAGTCTTCTGATTCAGGTCACTGTACAGTCACACAAACAGTGCTGCTGGCACAACTTAAGGTGAGATGTGGGAGCAGAGACTAGTAGAAGCTACATAAGCAGCTTGCTAATGTATGAGAAACCACAGTTTATCAATCTCCCTTTCATTAATGCCTCGATCTGTATCCGATAATCTTTGGTCTCATTCTGTAACTACTTTCTATCTTGTACTTCGTAACCTCTCTAGAGCCAGGATTTTGTGTTGTTTATTTGTAAAGTACCTGGAACAAAAATATTTACAAAATAATTTAGAACTCTTTGCATTGTAATGATATGAATGTTATCACAGACAAAATCTGTACAGGAATTTACTCATTAACAGGATAAATTTAATGTGTCTCAGATCTTACCAGTTTAACTTGTGCTCTGTCGCTGGACTTTTGGTCCAACGCTCTGAGTTTCTTCTTCTGGATTTGGGCGTTTCCCTGTACTAATGCCAGTACCAAGGGATGTTCTTCCTGATAATTTAAAACCAGTATTTTCATTAAGACTCTATCATACCTTTATATATTCAGGAAAAGCGTTTCGTTTTTCTGTTGTTCTTTAAATTACCTGCTTGCAATAAGTGTGATTGTTGATTGTCTCCATGAGCATAGTGTAAGATACTACTTGCTTGACAGTAACCTGTTCAGATACAGCAGATATTTATTATAATAAATAAAATTTAGAGCTGCAAGCAAGTGTACAATTACATTGTTTACAACAACAAAAAGGAGCCAATTGATTTATTTTCATCATCAAGAAAAATCCTGTCAGAAACCATCCTGAATGTAGGTGAATTCTTATGGAAAAAAAAAGAAAGAAAGCCTCATGGTAGTTTACAGCAGTTAAATATATATGCACTTACATACACACAGTGAACAATATTAAGTGCATACATATTTATGCATTATATTTACAACAAGCAGACAGTTTATATATACAAACACTTTAATTCTAAGTTGTTATAAACGTTAACATTTGGCCAAGTCTCCTCATCTTTTTTATTATTCTGTTATAGCAATACTAGCAAATCCTTAGCATAACTAACCTGTGAAAAAAATAAAAATGCAAGTAACTTAAAGAAAGATGCAAACTATTTTCTGGTTCACAAACTACGCACTGACAACCTTGACACTGAACGTTCTGCATGAATAGTGCAAATGAACAAAAACAGGTGCAAGGTTTCTTATTCTGAACAGTTGTGGTGGGCCAGTTATGTTCTGGATGCTTAAGCAAAACAGATTTCATGATCAGTGAACACAAAACCTCTGTTAAGACTGCAAAGAAACAGTTGTGCTAAGTTTGACTGCAACTTTGATCCATCACAAACCACAGCTCAAGTTTCTGAATAGTTAAAGTAACAAAAAATTGCCTCCACAGTATGAGAATATCCACACAAAACTGTAGAAATTGATTACACATGGAAAGAGTGGTAGTGAAATCCGGAAAAAAACAACATGCAAATTTTGCTATCATATGCATAAAGTGAACTTTTCTTTTAGTATCTTTCATTTAAAGTAACCTAGGATAATGTTGATCAATTTTTGTATATCACATTTGTGATCCCTCCCACTCAAAACATTCAAATACTGTTCTAGGTGAGCATTTTAGAGATAAAAGTGACAAAACAAGCAAGTTCACTCTAAGAAAAAACTTTTATGTTTCAAGAACAGAAACAAGGCCAGTTCAAGTTGTAGACAGCAGCTGTCACCAAAAATCTATCCATGTTATTTTGATGTTTTGTCTGTTTTTCCATAGTTGCAAGGATTTGGAGATCCTCTACAGACAGGCACTGCCATAATACCTTGCTGCTGACCTCCACTTGCTCCTGTATGAGAATCTCCCAGGGCACATGGCTGAACAACTGTATGGCCATCACCAGTTCCCAGCTGAGCTCCTGGAGAGGCAGGAAAGAGACTTAACCATAACAGAAGATGCAATTCCAGTTTTGGAATTTAAAATGTAGGTTCTTGCCCTCCCTCCCTCCCCCCCGCTTCAAGAAGATGACTTTGATTGTGTCTTTTTTTTTTTTTTTTTAAACCACCTCAGAACAGGTCTAAAGCTCCAAGGCTTTCATCTTCCCAAATGCACACTGGCAAGTTCAGATGAATACATAGTAACCTCCTACAAAATGGTTGCATTCCTTATGTGAAAAGTGTAAGCTCATTTATACATTGAGGTATATATGCATAGATTTTAGAGAAAAGAGTGCACATACTGTTTATTTATTTATTTAAATTAAGCCCTTCCTGTCTTTTAAATCTCTAAACTTGTAAGAAAGAAAAGCTCAAGCACCCAGCTTTCAGGACTCTAGACTTTAATTCTTCGAGAGAAACTGTACTAGCTGAGAACAATAAGGTCCATCTTCCTCCACAATCTGCTTCTAACCTTGACTAAAGCCTAAGAAGAACACAAACCCAGTAAATTTCCAGTTCTGCCATATCCTTTTACAAAGAGTCCAAGGTGTGCACAGTATTCAAGATGTTGATGCACCATGGATTTATACAATGTTAATACTGTTCTTATTTTTTTACTTAGCAACTAGTTAATGCTATTCTTTGTATGTTAAGACTGTTAATAGTCTGAAGTAATGTACATCAAAACTGTATGATAAATTCTATATTAAGTTCTTTCAGACACTGTCTACCATATTGGTGTTGATATCACGGCAGAATTAAATTCCAGTAAGCAATCTAATGCTAGCATTAGAAAACTTCATAAATTAACATCTCCAACTTGAAAATTCACCAATCACTACTTATTACAAATACCAGGATGCCTGTAGACTTCTAGAAGAATATCACGTTCAAATGCTTTTGAAATCAAACTCTTAGATACCTGTTAATAAGTAATTTTATGGGGAGGAAAAAAAAACAGGTTAAGTATTCTTATGTATTTTAGATTAAAAAAAATTACATCTCAAGATGTCTAGATACAAATACTACCAAACCTAGTGAATAGTTTGTGACTTGCACTGAAAACCGTCTTGTGAAAACAGTTTGTTCTTATAATACATAATGCCAAGGGCATTATAAAAGAAGTTTGTGCTGTTCAGCTCCAATAATTCTATGTATTGAAAGAATTTGACTGACCTCCTGTACTACCACAACCAGAAATGCTTTCTCCTGGTGAATAGCCCATTAGGCCACCATTTCCGTTTCCATTTGGATTAGAAGGCACTGTTGCAAGAAGACCTAAGCAACAAAATAAGTAGCCATGAAGAAAGACAGAAAACAAAAACAAAGAAACAAACAAAAGATTAAGTGTAGCATGCTTTTTTCCTCATGACAGCCAGTTCCTCACCCTCACCCCGAGTGGTTTACTTTTATAACAGAATATCTCTACGTTGCCTAATCATGGGATCTTGCCATGTAATTTTAGTTCACAATTACTTAACAGCCATTTTCTAGAAAATATTCTGTGTAACTTTCCAATATTCATTAGCTACACATATTCATCATGTTGCACTGAAGTGCAACATATCTTGATTCAATATCCAGGATCTGAACAGAGTGACTGCTTACACCTTCCTGAGCAAAACAAATGCGTGTGATTTACCTCTCAGAGCACAGGGGACAGCCTCTCCTAACCTGGAAGAATGCTACCAGAAGTTGCAATGGTCTCTATTTGAGCAACAGCATTTGCAAATGCAAATACAGTATGGTTGAAGTTACTGATTTTTCTAATCACTGGTATTAAAAATATATCTGTACCAGACTATCAGGAGGTGCAGAAAACCCACTTCAACCAAAATCTTCCCCCAAACCCACAGAAAAAGAATTTCTGGGTAAAGTTTGGTAAGAAGCTCTTATCAAACTCTTTCTTCCTTTGCTTGGCTATATCTAATAATTTCCTTGATTTGGATACACAGTCCTGGTTACCACACTGAGCTCACACACAATTACCCTTGCTAGGGGAAAAAATTATTAATTACTAGAAGGTGAGAGAAGTTTTCAAATAAATAAGGCCAAAAGCCTATAAGCATACCCAGTCCTCTGTATCGTGAAAGCTGCTGGTAGATTTGTTTCATCCTCTCAATATTCAGACGGCTTGCCTCTGCATGATTTACCATTGGTTTAGGATAATTAACTCCTATAACACATTTTGCAGCCTTCTGTACACTCTCTGGGGCATTCCAAGGATCATAGATGTATTTTGCAGGGAAACCTCGAAGTACTGGCAAATAACGTCTTAAAGAAAAAAAAAAAGTAATTTTAAGTATAAAGCCACTTTAAGCAACATCCACGAATCACCTCAATTTCTGGATTGTGAGTTACCTGATATAGTCCCCATTTGGGTCAGTTCTTCTGCCAAAACCCACTGGACAGTAGCAGTGAAAGAACTGCTGAAAGAAGGAACTGCAGGATAGCCACATCCAGCTTCCTGCATTCACACTCCAGTCTGCATCAAGCAAGAGCTCTTCAAAGACCTTAAAAAACAGAGCAACAAGTTAGTCTGAATGTGACACACCTCCAAGACACCTACTTTTTCAGGAATTGTTCTGAGTTTCTGATTACAGAAGAGGAAACCCACCTCTTCAATACAGCAACACTCTTACCTGACAACATTCACAGAATGCTCAGTACTCAATTGCAAATCCTTCCTTAAACGTCAAACTCAAGAACAGAGGTGTAACAGCCTGTTTGACTTTTGCCCTGTAAAAAGCCTTTCAGGTATCTCAGAAAGCTACAATCAAAAAGTTACACATTCTTGCATAAACGCAGCCCTAAAAAAAATTAAATCCCCAAAGGATGGCTGGAGCTTGACTGCTTGCAAGTGGCATTTGCTGCTTTCAGAAGAGTAGTTTCATCACATTACAACCGAGTAAGCTTTGCAAGCTTCCAGAAAACAGGGGACATACAACAGCACATTTCAAACTGAAATTGTTGATCTGAATACTTCAACTCGCACAGCACCTTTCACTGCAGGAGGAGTACCAAAATTCAAGAGTTTCAAGGTAGCACAAACATTCAGAAATTGTATTCTTGAAGAAAAATAGTTAATCTAGTAAATCAGTTTTGAGGATGAACGCTTAAATTCCTGGAGGTATATAAACTACCAAGCATGCTCAAAAACGGTGAGACAGATAATGAACTCTGCCTGGAAGACAAAAAAACCCCAAAACAAACAAACCAACCCTAAAAGTCTTCTCTGGTAATTGCTACCCCTATTGTATTAAAAACAACCTATGAGGAAGCTGAAGATTTATAAGTGCTTTACTTTAAATCTGGAGCTCAATACTTGTGAAACATTCACGTTTCCAGCATGAATTATTATTTTATTATTAACACAGACAATACTAACACACATAAAGAGAAGTTTCTCTGCTCAGTCAGATCACTTGCAATACAGGCTAATATAAAATAAAGAGAAGCCTTAGTCTTTGAAGGAGAACATTCAATTACCTTTTACAGAAGAGCACACTGAGAAGTAGTTTTCAAAACAGATATTTAATACATATTTTTGCAAGTTCTGACTTTTCTTTCAAACTTGCATCATCTCCAAATGTTCCAAAGAAAGAATATTTCTTCATGCCAAGACACTGAAACTTAACATCTTACTCTTAATCTTATTTCAATAGATTGGAATAATATATATATCCAATATATTCCAGTATTATTCCAAGTCTGGATAAGGTACTACAATTAAACAAGGATCTCTCTCCATATATTCAATAAGACATTCATTCCACAGAATACACTGAATGGGTGTTACAAAAGTATATTTGTCTAAATATCTGCAACTATTTGAAACACTTAAAACACTTAAACCAAACCCCTCCACCCAAAAAAACCAACAACCCAACATTTTAAATGGAAAACGGCCAATAATTTATCAAGACCTTTAGATGAACATGAAGTGGCAACACACAACTGTTCCACTAGATGCTGCCATGTAGTAAGACTTTGGAAGTATCACCACTAGAAGGCCACGTTAAGGTCTGCTAGTTATGTATGAATTAAACGTCCTTCCACTGCGTAAGCCTGGGCCCTCCACTTCTGTATTATTACAAAAGTAAGAACAAGTTGACACTTATCTGTAATTAAACAGCTTTGTGGTTTGGCTGAGTTACCCACGTATGTGAATCTTCCATGTCTTTAGCTATGAACTGCAAAGGGAAAATTCCTAAAGCAGCTTATGTTGTTGTGTAACCAAGACAATTTTTTTTTTTCTTTTTAAATGAAAGGCATATGCTTACAACTCATTTGTTAAGAAAGGTGAAATTTTGTAAGACTATATATATGTAAATATGAGGTCACAATCCTGATGGCAAGAAAAATTCTTTTTTTACATTTCAAAAATAAAAAACTAACTTAATTGATTATCATTACTCAGTAAATGTTGTGCTACCCTTGTAAAGCTGAAAGGCTGAGATTAAATTACTGCATTCTTTTCTTCAAAAGACTGACATTTATAATTTGAACTTCAGCATGTCTTGGATACTTGCATAGAAATTAACTGCACACTGAAACTTCAGCCAAACCACATTGCCAATACTCTCGCATCTAACGTAAGGCAAAGGCACAGAAATTGCTGAAAGGACATTCTCAGCTTTTAGCTTCCTCCCTTTAACTCCAGTGGTGCTTTCCCTTAACAGGGAAGCAGAGGTGAGATATGAACGGAAACTGTTCACAAAGTATGACTGGGAAGAAATTTCCGTTACAAGAATAGTCCATGTTTATTTACCAAGATTTAGGAAGAAATCTCAAATTTAAAACAATTACAAAACCTATTCTGACTGCAAGAAACACTAATTTTCCAATAAAAGAGGGCGTTCAAGAGGCAAACCTTCAGCACCAGTGGTTTATCAGAACTGATTTAATTTTGCCCACAGTTTAAGGTTTAAAATTTAACTTACACCAGACAGTAACAACATTTCTAGAATGACTATCTGAAACTTTAATAGGCACTTTAAGAAATTCAAGCATAAGAAACAATACCTTCATTCCTTCTTCCCAGCTAATCCAGAGGTCACCTCGAGTCAAAAAGCATGCTACAGCATGCCGGGCTAAATGGTGAATCCAACCTTCTTGACGAAGCTGTGTCATAATCGCATCAATCCAAGGAAAACCTGTCCTGCCTTCTGCCCATTTGGCCAAAGCCTCAGGATTCTTATCCCATGGAATTTGAACACAGATAGGATTCCCCTCCATTTTATCAAACCGTGGATTGTTAGTCGCCGCTGTGTAGAAAAATTCACGCCATAACAGCTGGCCATAGAGGGAGAGGGGAGGGGAGCTGTTCTTTTTTACCTGAAGACCATCATTAAAAAGAAACCATTTTATTAGGAGAAGTAGTAAGGAACAACTCACAGCATCTAAGAAAGTGTAGATGACTATGTAGAAATCATACCTTTTTGTACAGATCCGTTAACTTGAAATAAAAGAGACGACAGGACAAACAGCCAAAGCGGAGGTAGGGACTAAGCCCTGTAGGGCTTGCCAGAAGGGAATTTGCATTCATTCGTGGTCTTTCAAAGTTTGCTACCCAAGCCTAAAAAAAAAAACCAACCAAAAAAACACCTCAACAAAAACCAAGAGTAAAACCACTCAACAATATCAGATTACAAGCTAGGGAACAACTTGTGTCAAGGGAGAAATCCTGCACTGTCTGTAACTGAATGAGACACTGGACAGATGATCACATTACCTACAGTAGCTAGGGGTTCCTTTTGAATCAGCAAAATCTCTAGAAGGCAATTCATCTTAATGTAAAAGGTGTGAATTCTCTACCAGAACTACTTATCCCTTTCACAGAGGAAACCTAGACAACTAGCCATAAGTCAGCTTTTAGACAAATGCCCCATCAAAGTTCTAAAAGGTACATTTCAAGTAAATTTACCTCCATGGAAAAAAAAAAAAACCCTCACATTTTTTGAGTAGAAAATAGCGTAACAGACTTTCTCTAAAATTCAAATTAAAGACAACCTGCTATTATCTTTTAAAACTAAGGAACAGCAACTTGATTTATATCATTATATTGATGCCTCGAGTTCAAGTTTGTGGTTCTGAATTTAATTTTTTTTTTTCCTTTTAAACCACTTGCCCATTTCCTTTTACATTTCACTGCAAAGAGCGATTAGGTTTCCCAGGTAGCTTGTACTTGCAATGGTTTGAAATATACCTTTCGTTCTAAATGTCTTTCCAATCGTGTGAGAGCTTCTGTCTCTCCCCCTGGCCATACTGCAGAAGGCAGACCATCTGTGTCAAAACCTGAAAAACAAATTGAAACAAGGAAATTCCTTGTTTGCTTATACTGTAGGCCAACAGAATTCTAGCATATAGATACTTGACTACATTTTACCAGACCTTGAGAATAACCCTAAATTGGACACACGGCAAAGTATAAGTTATAAAACAGTATGTAACCAAGTCTTACCAAAACACATTCAATATCTCTAGCTTGCAGTAAAATCCAATTTTTACTTTTACATTTACATTACAAGTTTTACACGCTGAATGGTCTTACTTCAATTCCACTACTTTTGTTGGGTTTTTTGTTTGTTTGGTTTTTGTTGTTTGTTTTTTTGTTTATCTTCCCCCCCCCCCCATAATTATTCAAATTCTTTTCAAGTTCTCATCTCTGTAATATATGGGATATCCCCCAAAAAAACTTTTTTCTTTTTTCTTTTTTTTTAAAATTAGTAAGCAACAGTTGTTACTGTAATTTACAGAATGTCTACAAACTTCTTCCATCAAGTTAAAAACATGAGTGCTATCTTCAGAACATTCCAGGGTTTCATTGACCTTGACTTAAATAACAGATAGGGATTATTGTCAATTTGATGACACATACCCGAGCTGCAAAAGAAAGATGAAAAGAAGGTAACGAGATTTCTTCCACACCCCTACACCTCCCCCAAGATTGTTCACCAGGTGCATGAGATAACACATCTGCCTATGGTTTAACCACGGTATACTGAGATCTTCTCATCTTAAAAAGGCTTTGAAAGCAAAGTGTGATATACGCGAGTTCAAAGGGACTAGACAGAACAGCCAGAGCTTAGCCAAAATCTGTCCAGAACCTTTTGTTAGCAACCTGGAGGTCATACATTTCCTTGTATTTCAGGGCAGGGGGAGAGGGGGGACATCAGGAAAGAGACAGGAGCAGATTCACAGAACAATAGCATGATACTATTTCTTAAAATTAAATTTACAGAAACTAAAGATGTTTTTCCAGGAAGCTTCTAAGATAATTTGCCTTACTATCTTTTGGCTCTTCAAGACAAGGCTTTTTAAAATTAATTTGTAAAATGACAGATTAATGACCTGAAGCACAAAGATACCAAATGCATTTAATTCAAAATGAAGTATCAAAGACTATTAGTAGCTTAATGATTATTTGGTACCATGGGAAAATGGCTACACTGTATTACAAGAAGCCAAACAGTACTTAGTGGAGTTCAATCTGACCTCCCCTTTAGAAAAAAAATAACTAAAGTTTACAGAATTAATGATCCCTTTTTGTTCGTTTTGTAAGTCATTAATTGGCATCTGTTTAACAATTAACCATAACTAGAGCCTCTCTCATGGTTAATTTAAGTATTATGCTTTTAGTTGTAGACTACATCTTACTTCTTGCACAATGTCAATGCAATCATAGAACATACCTAGCTCTTCAAGTGATGGGACACCATATTTCTCATCATGGTCATCAGAAACTGGAGTTGTACATTTTTCCATTACTTCTGGGGTTATAGTCTCCACTGGCATCTCCAGTGGTTCCATTCTGCTAATTAGTGTCTGGAATCTCTTGTAAGTAAGAGGAGGCTGTCCTCCATTCAATTCTATTATTCTGTATTGAGAAAAAAAAAAAAAGAATAAATAGTAGTACTTCAGATAATAGTATATAACTTTTTTTTTAAATATATAAAATATACACACCTACACACAGATAAGTATCTTCTTATCTACCTCTAGCTTGTTATATAAAATCACAGATATACCTGATAATCCACACAGCATGAACTTTAATTTTACCATTGTTTTTTCCCCACTAGTGAGACATCTAAATTAACTGTTTGTAACCAATTTAATTATTCTTCATTCCTGTGTTGAGGAAAGTCCCTCAAGAACAAGTAGTAATGAGTATGGACAGCTCAAATCAAAGAAAATTACAGGTCAGTAAAGCAGATGAGAGATCACAGCTATGTAAAGATACACTCAAGTTGCCCACAAGACCATGCTACTTGCATAAAAAAAATAAAAATCTATTTTTCTGTTCTGGTGTTGACAACAGTAGTTAATATTACAATTGTCTTAAAAATGAAGGTGCAGTTTAGACAACGACTGTTGTAAAAACACTCTTTTCAACATTTTGCCTTGTCACCTTAAATATCTAAAAAAAAAATCTCAGAAACAGGAAAACTTCAAAGAATTTTTAAAGTGGTAGATGGAATGAACTGTTCATTTGGGGGTGGTGCTTTGACAGGAATGGAAAAAAGGAATTTTCAATTTAGGACCAAAAATAACAGGTATTGGTTTAAAAACAGTAAATAATTCCTTATCCATTTCCTCCTCTATGTCAAGCTGCCTCTTATGCATTGGCTTGTAAGAGAATAAAACTGGCACCTACCACAATAAGTTACACAATGTTAAGTGAAGCCAAGTCATACTTTCGAATATTTTGTGGATTATGTTTCTATAACAGGGAGCTAATACTAATCCATTCAATAGATCCATGGAAAAATATAAACAGTTCTTGAAACATAAAAGACTTTCTGCTAACTTGTGTACAGCAAGTGAAACAAAGACATAATCTAACAATAAACAACAAGAGATCTTCCTGTGGAGAAGTTACAGGCATGTTTGAGTAACTTCATTATAAAAGACAGATAATTAACATGACCATTATTTTCCAGAGGGCCCCAAATCAAAACTGTATTTCAGATACAGTTACGAATCATTGTTTGGAGTTACAAAGTTCTACTCAGTGTATAATAAAACTTGGATGGATGGATGAATAAAAGAGAACAAAACAAATCTGTAGTCTTCCTAACTATAAAGCGCTCTGCGTAGAAAGTAGCACATAATATCAAACAAAACTCTACATAAAACTCATGCTTTCTTTTTTTTTTTCCCTTTCTGAAATGAGAGGTAATGGTAACTTACTTGTCTAGGTCATATAACGTATGGGAAATTCGAACAATGACCTCCACTCCAGCTTCACTAGCCAGCTTCTTAATCGCTGCGTCTCTTTCTTTCCCAAACGGTTCAGAATCATATTCAATAGAAAGTTTTGCAATATTCCATTCCTGCAACACAAAACAAAAATGTGGTCCTTCAGCAACTTGGCTGTTTGATGGAGGGTGAGGGAAAAGGAGAACAGGAAGGACAGAGACAAGATGGAACACCAGCTATTACCTGCAGATGGTTGTCAGAGGTACAAAAAAGGCCCAAAATAGATTTAGAAACCAGGACTCAAAAAAAAAAATATCCAACATTTTGGCATTTAAGTAGGAATTGGGCATAAAGAAACCTTCTATCTGCCCCATTACTGTGCATGCACACAGAAAAGAGGCAACTTCTGTGCAAATTTTGTAAACTAACTTTAGGATCCATATACCTTAAGAGACATAAGAACAGGGAAAAATTACAGGGGCTGTCTTCTGGATATTGATCAGCAGCAGTATCTTGCTCAGCAGAAAAACTTTTCACATATGCCTGTCAACTTCAACAGCAGAACTGAAGTTTTAGGGCGAGGACGGGGTGGGGTGGCAAAATAACACCCTCCTCCCTCAAACCAAACACCACACACTTTCCTTCCCTTCTCCAAATCGCTATCTCTCCCCACCTGAATAGACTATCTTCAAATTCTCCATTTAAATAACAACAACAACAAAAATCTGTCTCCTAAAAAGAGGACACCTTCAAGTCTAATATCCTTTATGTCAGGGATGCTGTTACCAAGGGCAACAGTGATAGGTGGGGGAAAAGCAGTGAAGAAAAGGATGAGCTAATGGCTGAGGCTTCTGCAACAGCAGAAAACTGGAAAGGTGAAGTATGCACAGAATGATCCTAGAAAGCCATCCTGTCAAACTCAGAAATACTTTTCTAATCCCTCAGAATCTTCATCAGTTGATTTAAATACACCAGCCAGACAATTTTAGAGAACTGGATTTATACCAGAGAGAGAAGGGGCATTCTATGCTGTTCACCTAGGGTGTTGTTTCACTTCTGCACTCTAGCTCTCTCCCAGATGAAGTCCAGGAACAACCCTGACGATGAGCGATTCCAAGGAGGGTTTGCTCTTCGAAAGAAGACTTGGCTCCTTCCATCATTAAGTCTGCCAAGACTGACCCAGCAGGCTCTGAATCCTCAAGCAACCTCCTACACCCTCATACAACACTTATTTCCTGTTTCATCATGTGAAACCACTGACAACTTGCAGCAGATGTTTTTCTAAATCTTTCTTTCCTCTGGCATATTGAAAAGAAAACCATAAAAAAAAGCCCCAAAACAACCAAGTGTCCAAGAGCCAAAGTCATATCCCAAAGGAACTGAGACAAATGCTATGTGATGTGACTACACCCAGATGACATCAGCGTGATCTGGGCACTTAGAAGCAGCACACACACAAATCTCTGCACACGCTGCTGAATGCTTTTAGCAACACTGATGCATTTAAAGAATTAGAGATTCTAACTAATTTCTTCGTCAAGCCAGTCCCAAAGCTGAAGATGCAGAGCAGAACAGGACAAATTGAAGAGAATGAGGCAAGAACCAGCCAAAGCTTGACTAGTTCAAGTTAACTAACAGGCACCAACTGGGTGCCTGCTACTAGTAGAAGTTTCATCTCTGCAGTCAGATGCAATCACCACCCTCGCTACTTAGAAAAGAAACCCCAAAACAAAACCAAAAGAATTTTGCAAAGATCTGCAAAGTCCACTGGTACTGTCTCTACACACTACTCTAGAGGATGACAGCCCACTGCCACTATTGGCAGCACTGTTAGCTAGTGCTGCTGCAAACATGTGACACTGAATTCAGTGTCTTAAGGGAAGCAAAGCTGCTCTGAAGGACTAGAAAGAGGAAAGTGAACAGTCATATACACACAAAAATGAAAAAGCATAAAGGACCTCAAGGCCTTATGCAAGGATAACAATAGATCAGTGCATTGCCTTTTGAAGGAATTGAAGGAATTGTCCTTCAGCTTAGGAAACGGAAAGCCCTACGAAGAAAGAGCTGTGGAACATCCATCGCATTAAATCCACAGACGCTGGCATCTGTGATAGGGCTCCTGATACAAGATACTACAGAAGCTCCACTGTCTCCTACCATTATTTACTTTCAACTATCATCTTCCAGCCAAAAAATATCTACATGTGTTCTTCAGCATCAGGATCATCACTCAGCTTTGAATCATTTAATGAGGACGATCTGAAAAGCTTGGTTCACTGTTATATGCCCTCCACTGTACTCCAATTGCCTGATGTACAGCTACTGCTCTGACAAAAGAGGCTGCGAGATTAATGAGATGCATATTCCAGGCAGTCTTCAGCCAAAAGTTGAAGGAGTCCTCAGGAGCTTCAACAATGCCTCTTATTTACTCAAGGATAGAGGATGTCTTGAAAAGCCCCTCAGTGAACAAATATATGATAAAGAAGATAGAAGAACTAGTGAGACACTTTTGGGTAATTTGAGGAACCAGAAGATAGATAGAATAGATAGATAGGAATGATAGGTAGGAATGTTGTTGGGTTTTTTTTTTTTGGGTGGTGTACATTATCTATATGACAAGTTATTTTCATTACCTTCACAGCACTAAAATTAATATTCTGAAAATGTGGCACTCCAAAGCTGTTGGGCATAGAAAGATCAGCCTGGTAGCAAGATTTGAAACAGGAGTTGTTAAAGTAGCTGAAGTATTTAAGAAAGCTTGTCACAGGTCACTTAAATCCAGAAGGCAATACAGACAACAGCAAGATCTTTCCCCCTAGTTAAACGCAATCAAACCAAACTTGGCAGGCAGAGATAACAAGCAAGATTGAATATCTGGAGGGTTGCAAGCACCAACCAATGCTACAGTACTCCTTCAGGAAATTCTTCACACAGGTAAAATCAAGAAAAGACCAGGCAGAGTATCATCCAGTTCACATTACACAACTAAAGCACAAGAATGAAGATGAAAATATGAGTTATTTAGTTGAGTTTTCAGCTTGGTGTTGAAGACTTGGGAATAAAAATCGTGAACAGATGATCTCTTTGGAAAAAACAGATATTTACTCCATCCTCCCACCCCAGTCTTGCTTGTCTCAGTCACGTCAAACCAGTCATTCCATGAAAACTTTTAAAATCAATCTACAAAGTATTCATTTTTATTATCCTACTATAATATTGTTACTGTAAATACACTATTATCTGTGGAAGACAAATGAATAGTAACAATTCCTCACAGCTTTAATTTGCTCAATAAGACCCCTTCCCCAAAAAAGCCTTAAACTTCTTTGACCAGAAATTTCTTTTTACCTGCACTATGCCTACTACTGGCAAAAACCTTATTAAATCACTTTCAATGGGCAAAAAACAACCACAGCAGATAATTAGCCTAAGGAAAACACAGCTTTTACAGGTCATGCTTTGAACCTGGATTCATGTGCACAGAATTATATTTCAGTATTTCAAAAGCAATCTGGAAAGGAAAATTTAGTAATATGCGGTACAACACTTGGCAAAACATAAGAAAGCAGTTCCATTTCTGGAAAGAAAGAAACCAAACCCTGTAAAGTCTAAGACCAACTCAGTACAGTGGTGATACACCCTGTAGAAGGAAAAAACCCCAAATCTAACAAAAACAACCTTCAAGAGAAACTGCAAGAGTAGTTCAGTGAAAATTGTTATCCATGCAAATACTTAAGTATACAGGACAAGAAATAGTCCTAGTTGAAATTAACTCGTCAGTTGAATTTACGGATAGAAACAACTGCAAGGTGGAATTTACCTTAAAAAGTCTGGGGAAAACATCTGCTGGCTGTCCACGAATAACAAACAAACGTGAATTCAGTTTCCGTAGATTGGCATCAAGGTCCTCAAGGCATTGAAGCAGGAATCTGCAGGGAATTTTACAGAAATATTTATTTTCTGAGTCAAACCGGACAATTTTACAATAGAAAAGAGGACTAAGAGGAACAATCCAAGAAAGATTATCAGACTTACAGTACTTGGTGAGTATTTTGGTGATGCATACCAGTTCACATCCTAATTATGCTTAGCTTACAGGAGTTCAATACCATATTATATATTCAACAATACGTAATTCAGAAATCCAAACTGCATTGCCATTTAAGCTTTCATCTCAACACTATTCAACAATGGAATGGACTAAAACATACTCAAGTCTTAAGTAAAACTAGAAGTATCTTGTCACTCTAAAGAAAAAAAAACCCAAACCAGTGAACAAGAAAAACAAAGAAACGACAAATAAACAGACAAACAGCTGTTGGCTGGCATACTGCTATTAAACAATGTCCTTCTTACAACACAGCACACCAGAGGACTACATGGTCATAAATGTTCCTTTGGCCTTTAGTTATTAAAATAACCCTCTATAAAAGAGACAAACAGCTCCAAACATCTTGGCTGTTGCCTCACCTGAATTACTGAATGAATAAGTCAGCAAATAAGGAAACCAAACCAAACCCAACAATAATAACAAACAAAACACAAACAAAAAACACCACAAAAAAAACCAAGCAAATAAAAAAGCAAACAAACAAAAAAAATACAGGGGGAATGGGGTACTGCAAATTTGAAAGTCTTCAGGAGAAACAGGTAGTTGTACAAAGGATGCAGTCATAGGTTCACGTGTGGAAAGATTAACTAGTGAGTACAGTAACTAAAAATAATGCCAATGCTGAAAGTTATTTGGGGGAAGAAATAAAAACAAAAGGAAGGAGAGGTAAAAATTAATATCTTCCCTTTCAGCCAGCCAGAAAGAGATGTTGAGAATCCCCAGAAGGGTGCCCTTTCCCTGGACTCCTTGCCTGCATAACAAATGGCTCATAGTTTTATCCTGTTTTGAGTTAGAACAGAATTAACTCTGTTCAGTAATTTTACTTTTCAGCTCAGTCTCTTCTAAGTAACTGCACTTCCTGAAGTTAACAGCAGATTTTGCAGACAGTGTCTGCTTCTAGCAGTGACAATATGTTTAGAGTTACTACCAAGGATCTGTGTGCAGAAAGGCTCTGGCTTATACTTGCTCCTGTGCAGACCAAGGGCACTGCTGGATCTTGTGCACCATGTTGGGGGTGCAGAAAGTAAAAGGCTGTATCTGGGGGGAGAAGCAGCCAGGACAGGTGACCCTAAACTGAGCAACGAGGGATTCCATCCCATATACATCATATTTGGTGTAGAGCTGAGTGATCATAAGGGTCAAGCTCTTCAATGGTCAGATCTGAGAAGGACTCTGCCCATTCTGCCTTCGATCCTGATCCGTGTGTTCCTGAGTGTAGTTCCAGAATCCAGCTCCTGAATCCAGTTCCCACCTGCCACCGAGTCTGGGAGTTCCCCAGTGCCTGTTCCACAGCTTCAGGGGTGACAGTGACACAATTGCCATGAAGGAGGGGTTCATGTGTGTTGAATTTTCTATGTATTCGTATATATTCCATTTTATCATTTTGATTAAAGCTGGTTTAGTTTTCTAACCAGTAAGTCTCTCTCCCTTATTTCCTCTCTCTTCCCTTTTTGGGAAGGGAGAGAGGTTAATAGAGATCAACCTATCATTCATTTAGTGGCCAGCCCCACCCTAAAAGCTTGACCAGATTTCACCAGGAGTTGGTTGAACCCTGTCAGCTGTTCTTTCTTACAATGCCTTTGGCACTCACCAAAGTGCATGCTGATCAGGGCAGCTGCTGAGTCAGAGCACACCAGTCATTAACCTCTGTGCACACAAGTTACTGGATCCCCTGACACACACCGAAAACTACACCCAAAGGAGCAGGGGGTGAGGGGGAAGAGGAGATTCCCATCCTGCAGGCCCTTATTCCTGACAGAGCCTGCTGTGACACCACTATGTGCAGGTGCAAGGCCACAGGGCTAACACCCCAGGGACCACCAGAGACGAACAGAGGGCTAACAGTGCCCCAGAGGCCTGGTGACGCTGCGCCCACAGCCTGGGTGGAAGGGTACAGGGCTACCAGGGAAGGGCAGGCTGCACCATGGAGAGTGCCCACGGCATTGCCAAGACAAAGGCACTGAGCAACCAGATCTACTGGAATCAGGAGTTAATAAAACACCTTGGTTTTTAGGAATGAATCCTAAAAATAACCAGTTACAGCGCAAATGCTACACCTTCTTAGGAGGGTTATAGGATACGTGACTGTTGTAAACCTACCAACACTTTTTACATTTTCTAGAGATTTAGCAATATTAGCCTACGTAAGACACTTTGCCTGCAATTTTACATGGAAAAAAAAAATTAATACATAGAAGGCTGGTAGGAAAATCCCTGTGCTGATATTAAATGCCAAAAACATGTGGCTCACTTGATCTGGAAAGGTAACAGAAAGCAGGTCTGTGAGGAAGCCAGTGTACAAGAACACAACTGCTTCTTGGCTGGCAACTATGCTTATGTATTTAATGACTGGAACAAGCCCAAACCACCTAATTCTCTCACTTTGCTAATTTTTATTTTGAAAAAAACCCTCCAGAGTAGTGAGATCATGAAGGATATGCTGTAACTAAAAAAAACCCTTGTGTATACTCATTTAGGTAGAAACCACACAGGAGTAATTTTAAGAATCAGATGAGAATCACACATGCTTCTACCAGAGAGAACTTGGGCCCCATCTTCCCAAGCCAAGGTCACTTCCAGATAGACTCTGGAAAGTACAGCTTCATTTTATAATTTTTTTTTTTTTAAACCTGGAATAACAGATCTTACCACTGATCACATCCACCAGAATCATGCTTCCAAAGAGCGTGTGCTTTCACTTCACAAACTACTATGAAGACAAATGGCAATAGTGTCCCGGGTGCCTTTGAAACAGTCCAGGAAAGGTTGAGATAGTCTTTTGTTTGGTAGGGTTTTGTTGTGGTGGTGGTTTTTTGGTGTGTGTTTTTTGTTATGTTTTTGTTTTGGTTTGGTTTTTTTGTTTGGTTGGTTGGTGGGGTTTTGTTTTGGTATTTTTTGTTTGGTTGTTTTAGCTTTGTATCACAAAATGTACAGACAGGGTATGAAGATAAATTGGTGACAAAAACCGCTCATAACTACTGAAAGTAAATATCTGTTTTTCAAGAAACTATGAGGGTTTTTTTCCCTGTTTGCATCTCAGTTCCCTCTAATTTCTCTATCTTTTTTCTTTGCACCTGACTGACCATAACAAACAACTTCAAGCCTGGACTTCGCACAAAATACTAGAAGATTACATGCACTGACCCAGTCTCCAATTCACATCCAAGATCCCTAAACTTGCCCTTAATACTGTTTAATCTCTATTCTTGTTGGTTCCTCAAATCCTCTCTATCATCTCTCAACTATTTCTTACCACGCTACGGCACTTCAATCTCCATACTACTATTTCATGTACTTAACAAGCATATTGGTGTAGACTCAATTTAAATGTACATGGGAATACAGCAGCATTCCCTGTACCTGAACGAAAACAGAATAAATGAAAACCAGCCAAAACACACTTAGACTTTCCAGCCTGCCACTGAAAGCATATTGTTCAAATATAGTAGACCAAATGAAACCCTCGCAACCCTATGATATCTATAGTAACAGCAATGCAAAGGAATACTGATTTTGACTTTCAGAACACCTTGTTGAAAAGTTTAAAATGGATTAAAGCTAGAGATAGGTCGATTCAGATTAGACATTAGGAAGAATTTCTTCACCATAAGGGTGGTGAGACACTGGAACAGGTTGCCCAGGGAGGTGGTGGAAGCCCCATCCTTGGAAGATTTTAAGCCCAGGCTGGATGGGGCTCTAAGCAACCTGATCTAGTGGGAGGTGTCATGGCAGGGGGGTTGGAACTAGGTGATCTTTAAGGTCCCTTCCAACCCTGACAATTCTATGATTCTATGGTTACTCAGAATAAGTGTGCAGCTTTTTAAGCTTATTTGAATCTTTTTGTCAGACCAAATGTGTTTTAACAAAACATGCTGCAAGTAATTACCCATCTGTTTTGTTTTCACCAACTATATTTATGCTATGCTACATCTAAAGCAATTTTCTTAATAAAGCATTAATAAACTGTCACAAAGAAAAGCCTTTAGACACTTTTGCCTTGCTCAATTAAAAACGAGCCTTCTTAAATCATCGCTTCTAGATAAAACCACTACCAAGAAACTTACAGTTGAATCAAATACTTGTGATAACCAAAGTTTTTGCCTCCTCTATCTCATGAATACCCTTAGAACTTGCAGTTCAGCACCTTCACTATGGTTAAATGCACGTCAATTAACACCTAGCTTCAGGTATATCCAGGGTAAAAATTATTTTGCATGTAAGGAAGGAAAGTTCTACCTTTCAGAACTTCTGCATTCATCTGACATGTTAACATATGCCTGTGTGAATAGGCCTACATTGAAGGAAGTTTTTTTAATAGTACCAACTCTCCGGGAGAATTTCTAACTCCAGCACTTTCTCTAATTTTGGCATGGCATTGTAATGCATTGCATTTATCTCCTGTCCTAACAAATTAATGTTCCATCTATAACATACACGTCAGGGAGTAGTAATAGCATGTCCACAGCACACAAGCCCCCACACATATTAAGTGCACTAATAGAAAAAAAACCCTAAATAATAATTCGCAGCATTCAACACACTATCGCAGTGAATTATTATGGGAACTCAAAGAGAAGAGTTTTTGGTTTTCCAAGGTATTATTTTGACTGGTTAACACCTGTTTGCAAGTGAACATAGTTCTGAATGACTAACACCATGCACAGGCACTTACTGCAGCGCAGGAACATGCAGGTGTTTTACTCAATGTAGACATTTAAACATAAATAAAAGAGTAGCTTTCTAGCACAGACAAGGCAAAATTATTTGAGCTTTCTATCTGAAGAGATACACCAAAAATGCTCACAAACATGTTCCTTTCACAGTAGAACACAAATGAAAATTAATGGTAAATTAGACTGAACTGAAAACAAATATGAAACTTCCATATCATAAAAAGTAATTTCTTTTTAGTATATGAGCTTTTGAGGCAAAGTTTCTTCCTAGTAGCTATAAAGTAAGAGCTCCTAGGCCTGAATTCTATTATTTGCACCAAAGAGTGGCAATTAGGAGCTATTTAAATCTCTCCCTACAGTAACAGGTCACGTTTCTGAGTCTGAAATCTAAACCAACTTTTTCCTCTCTACCTAACAGTCAATGGAAAAGTACTTTCTTTTTCACTTTGAATGAACATCAAAACTACATGACATGACTTAATTAAAAAGACACAAAAAGAACGCATAGATTTTTTTTTTTCTTAATCCAATTAGAGCATCAGCCCAGGTTTCTACATCTGGTCTTCAACTTCTGTCCTGGTTTGAGTGAGAACAGAACTAATTCTGTTCAGTGGTTTTACTTTTCAGCTCAGTTCTTCTAACTAACTG
>WUAM01000431.1:20599130-20640137 GCA_024336885.1 Actenoides hombroni
TTCTCCAATGCAACAACAGCTAACATACTTTGGCACAGCCAGTGCCTGGGTTAGAGAAGTGAGCCAGAAGGGAAGCAGGGACTATCCCAGAGAGCTTTCTTACTCAGAAAAGGCATTTGTCAACACGCTAGCCCAAACTCGTCACAACAGGTCACTAAAATGCTACAGCAAACAGCAGCTGATGGCTCCAGAGTGACTCTATTGCTGCTCAAACAGCCAGCACAGCTAAGCAAACAGGCCACCAGGGCAGAGGCTGTGTTTGCACTTGCTGTTTGCACTCCTCTAGGCAGCTAATGGGATATTGCATTTATCCTAAGAAGGTTGGAAAAAAAAAACAACAAAACAACAAAGAGACAGAGGAGAAAAATGACTTCATGTTGATCTCATTCCAACTTCTTTTCTCAGTTTCACGTATTGGCCAACCTGCCATTTTAGAAGATAGATTTACCTCTTATTAGGTAAATTGGTAACTGTTTGCTCTAGAATGATTTTTAATAGTCGCTTCTTACATAATGCCCTCTGGCGTCACACTACATCCACCCTGGCTTTGATTAGCTCTAGGGTTTTTTTCCTGTTAGGAGAATGGGTATTTTATTGACATGTAAAAGGGTTACAAGGCAGAAGGAAATGAATTATACAAAATTTAAAAGTTGGAAGCTAATAAAATGGTGGACTTGATAGATAAGGCAGGAAAATAAATCTAATTTGACTGTAACTCAAGTGCTTCCTGTTTATGAAGTAATAACTGTACCCTGGACTAAACCAGCGTTATAACCCAGGACACGGCTGTTATTTTGTCAAATTTGGCTGGGTCTAACAATTAACAAACGATGGCTCAGATTTCAGCTTTGGTGTGGTGATTATTTTGATGCCTGGTGGGAAATAAGGCTGTGATCTCCGAAAAGGGGACCTCTGTAACGTGTTTTCTCTGAAAAGTCCATGGGATGGGCTCTGGCACGGGTCAGAGAAGATGGCAGAACTCTTTCCTGAGGACTGAGCAGTGGTGCAGCACTGTGGGAGTCATCTTTGTTTTTTATTCCTTATTTTCCGTTCTCGGTGTCCCCCTTCCTCTTTATTTACCCAGCCAAAAATTCTCAGGCCTATTGGAGAAAACTTTCCCTCTCTCCCCATAGGGAGGGGATTATGGAGAGGAGAAAGAAGAGGACCCTTCCTTTTCCATAGGAAGTTGTGTTTTTGAGGAAAAATCCCATTTAACGAGACGAGCATACAGGTTCTTTCTAGCAATAACAATACAGTCTAATTTCAATCTGGAGAGGGAAGCAGCATCCCCTCCTCTGACACACGTTCCTGGACTGGGAATGCAAACATTTCAGCTGGGGCCCAAAGACATCTGTTGCACAAGCACAGCACTTCGTTTCAGATCCCACAAGTGTCCTTGTTCCAAGTAGGTCATTATATAATGGCTTTTGTCTTTTCCCATTGCCAAAAGGATCCAGGAGAATATGTCATAACACCATGCATCGCCTGCCCGTGCAGTCTCTCATGCAAGCATCTCATCTGGGTGGGACTCTTTCTCTTGATGTCATTCAGCCCAGCTCAGCTCAGCTCAGCTCATATCTGTGCAACAAAAATACTCAGTCCCAGCACAGCCTGCATTGTTCCCCTGTTATTTTGCAAGCCATGCCCAGGCTGAGGGTTCCCCCCATGTAAGGTGCTTCCCTCTCCCCTCTCCCCTTGCTGTCTCCGGGGCATTCCTACCACCTCACTCTGCTCTGCTATGCCAGGAGCAGCCAGCATCACACAGAACCCCTCTCAGATATAGAGGGGAAGAACACAGTGCCCAGAGCAAGTCTGCTCCTCCTGGATGATGTGCAGTGGTTGTCTTTACATTTCCCCTTTGTGTTCATTATCTCCTTTTTTTTTTTTCTTACCCTTCCACCCCACAGATGACTCTCACCTTCCTCCGCTTACTTCCTCAGTGCTCCTGGAAGAGTAAGATCACAGCCCTCACCACAGCAAAAAGGAGGAGGACCAGGGGTATTTGGTATTCAGCAAAAGCAGAAGCAAAGACCAGGTCTTTTTTCTTCATATTCAGGCACCTAGAAATCATTCCGGGTCAAACTAGTTGCACTTTTCACCTTCTCCACAACCTGTTCAGTTGTCAAGAGCTTTTCTGCACCAGGATGTGGCTGCATCTTTGGCTTATGTTACAGCCAGTGCTTACACAAAACCATCTAAACAGAGTAAAAGAGGATAGCAACAAGCTTGTCCTCTGTTGTCTAGTGAAGATGGCTCCTGCCCTCTCATGGTTGAATGCAGATATGTAAAACCACTTGTTTCTTCTTTGTGAAGAAACACCAAATACCATTGCACATGTTTCCTTCAGCTGGCTCCACATAGTCTGGAATCACCCTCCTTTAACACACATGCTACTGTTTCTGGGAAACTCTTCTGGGGCAGAGACTGACTGGTTGTCAGGAGCGAGTAGACACTTAGCCAAGCAGGGCTGCAATCCCCAGTTGTGATCTCAAAGTGTTACCGAACTACAAAGTGTAGGTAATATGCAAAGAAAGTCACTCACTTGTTCACCCTTTTCACACATTGTTTTGGTCCTTCTTTCCTCTTTTTTTTTTTAATATATATTTTCTTATTTAATAAGATACAGAGCATTTCTCATAACTGAATACAAATCTGTGAAAAGCCAGCTTCTCAGAGAAAACTCCAGCTCATAGGCCACTGCCCTCTCATTTGCAAGTGCGTCTCAAGTCTAACACATAGCTAACTGTCTGCATACGTGCCTAGGGCATCATGTTCACACATATCTTCCTGAGAGTCACAGGCCCCACCAGAGACATCCTTATCCTTCAGAGCTTGCTTCCAGCCGTGAGACCTGCACCACTCCTCAAAAAAAGTCTGTAGCTGGAGGGTAATATGAAATGCCAGAGAACTGAAGCCTGGAGGTGGCAGACAACCAGCTCTCTTGTTGATTTCCTGGCATTGGTTTCTACTTCCTGACCACCCAAACTACTCTGCTTTCATCCATCCCAACATGGGAAGCAGCAGTTCCAATGTCTGAATGAAGTAATGACACTTAAGAGATCAAATACTTTTCTGAAGCATCATAAAGGCAATGAGTATTAGCAAGAGCCATCTGGGCAAAGGTCTAGCTGCCTCCCTGGTGCCAGGTTTACCAGGGCTTGTGCATGAGGAAGAAGAAAGGGGTTGTTTTGCTCTGGGTTGGGTTGGTGTGGGGAACTTCTCTTTAAGTCACAGAATCCCTGCTCTGTTGTCAGCTCCGTCTGTGTGGGTTTTGACTGACATTGTGCTATGCAGATGCAGAGATGGCTTCTGCTTACAAAGTATTCCTGTTCTTTTTGCTCTTGTCACTTTTCCACTGCGTTTTGGCAATCCAGGTCAAAGTCGAGAACCAGCACGACTTCCGGGACATGGCCAGCATAGTAGCCATGGCTAAAACCTACGCCACCACTGAGCCATTCATTGACTCCAAGTATGACATCCGAATCCAGAAAATTGGCAGCAACTACAAGGCTTACATGTGAGTGCGTGGCTATGCCAGTGTGGGGCGGGGGGGAGGCAGTGCTGTGGATGTGATTCAGTCGGTGTCTGCTCTGGGCAGGAGTAGGAAGCTGACTTAATTTCCTCGAAGAATAGCCCTGCTGTTCTCCTCCCACCTCTGAACACAGATCCCTCATCCACTGATCATCTTCTCCATTACTCAGTGTCAGCTCATTGTTTCTGGAAGACAAATCTCTCTGTACCTGTTTTTGAGATTCACTTAGTTCCCACTATAACAACTGTGCTCTGCCATCACCTATCACCCCTCCCTCATGAAGGGCTCATCTTTCCCAGCAAAATGATCCAGCTCCCAGTACCCTGTAGTGGGAACTGAACCCACCCCTTTCCCAGCTGTGGGAAACAATAAAAAAGTTTGAGCCAGCTGCAACTCATGAAGTCCTACAGTGTCCAACCCATAGCAACACCCCATCCTCCCCACACCTGGAGATGATGGCACCACAATCATGTGAGGACATGAGGAGCACACAGCACCAGTTATGAACGGCCCGAGGCTGGCCAGCATGCAGGGTTTCTGTGTGCATTTTTCATGTGTGCTTCTTGAAGCATAGAAAGGAGGGAAAGGAGAAGGAGATACATCTGTGGGTGCCCCAAAGCTCCTCCCTGCCCCATGAGGTAGTGGGGGAGGTGGCCTGATTGCAACCCTCAACACTGATATGTTTAAAAATATTAAAAAGCATTCAGGCTAACTTCAGCAGTCATCAAGCTCGATTAAAGATGTAACCACATGAGTCAGTAAGACACCTGTTTCTTCTTACTGAAAACCAGTAGATGAAAAAAGCCAAATAGCACAGCTTCTCCAGAAGCTCCTTATCCCACCACAAAATTCTGGACAAGTAGACAGCTCCAGCAGTACATTCTTCAGGTCACCAGATAAATTTCTTATATTACCTAACACCCACAACATTGTGAGTTTTGGGGCCATGTTTACAAACCCTCAGGCCATAGTTCTGACAAAACATAGTTAAATAAGATAATCAAATGTACACTATCACATATTTTTCAGCTACAGCTGCCTAAAATTCAGAGTTGGATTCCTCACACAGAGGTATTTAAGTAAACTAGATAATGACTGAGTCACATTCTTCATGGGAAGGACCTGTGGGACACTTGGCTACTTCATGTGAACTCTGTGAGAGAAAATTTGTTTTAAATCTAATCAGATCAAAAATAGCACAGTTGCCTAATATTACATTAATGTCTCAGGGAGTCTGGCTCAAATTGGCCAAAGGAAGGAAGGTTTAAAATATCAATTAAAATTCCCTATTCCTGCCAACCTACCCAGTCTTGGCTCCAGATCCCGCTCCCAGTCTGCCTCTAAGTGAAACAAAAGTCCAGTTAGCCTGACCATATCATCTCCCCATTTATTATTCGCACTCACCACGTGCTCATCCAGACAGGGATCAAAAATAATACCAGATGATTGAGGAAAGAAAGCAGTCACTGTAGAAGATAATCCCAGTTCAGAATATAGCTGTGCAAACAGTTGTTTGCTAAATGAAAAATGTTTTCACATTAAAACAGCCATGAATGGAAAACACCTTAATGAGAAATGAAGCTTATTAGCAAAGAAAACAAACAGCAAAATTCAGCCAGTGACTTGCTAACCCCGAAGGCTGACTTATATTGAGAGAGCCATTTATGGATGTGAGCTTGGGAAAGTGGTACAGTCAGTCCCATTCCTTCTGTGCCAGCATCAGACATAATAAAAGGTTATTTCTGTGCTATAGATAAGTCCCTACTATATCCAAGAACAGAGGTAAAGGCATCCAAAATATCAGAATTCTCACTGGTGTCTCGAATAGAAGACTCAAAACCATTAGTCATGCTAGCAAATCTCAGCCTTAAAGGCAATTACAGCATCTGCAGTAGTGTCATACTAAGTGAATTGCTTTGATCTGTGAACCATAAAATCTACTCAGTATCTTTATATGTTCACCCACATGTATAGACTTTAACAGCCCCCTTCCTTCTGAGAAAAGACTGTGTACCAAAATTCTCCAGAATATGTTTACTTTGCATCGAGCATCTGCCAGAGGGAGGATGCTGCAGGGTGACTCATGCATTCCTCCCCACCCCAGATGTTCAATGCACTTCCTTCCAGCCCGTGACCCAAGCCTTGAGTTCAGTTTCCCATTGACTTCAGTGCAGCAACTCTAGATTTACACTACTAACACCTACTTAGCCCATGCTTTGGGTCAGTCTCAAAACAGCAGATAAGCAGCATGTGATACATGCCTAAAATTCCACCAAATGTATTTGACTGTCATTGTAATACCGGTGAAGAGAAAACACAAATACTGCTCATGTGGCAGGGGAAATTGGGGCAGAATTTATTCTTCCACCTCCACCCTAACTGGGCACAAACAAAGCAATCATTCCCAGTTAAGACTCATGAAATGTTGTTCGCTTTGACTCAAGCCAGCAGCTGCTGACTTTCAGAGATGGAATATTCCTTGCCACCAGCTCTCACTAAGAGGGTAGTATCCTTTCCTTCCTAGTTTTATGACTGTGACTGCTGATCTTGTCACCTCCAATGCAGTTCAGTGTGCTCTGCAGGGGATAGATACATCAACTTTGTCTAAACTAGAGATACTTTTAGACTGAAATGGCCCAGCTTGGAGATGGTGAGTATAGGAAACCAACAGCACATGATCTGCTAATCTATTCACTTATCCTAAGCAATGATGAAGGTGTCTTGGTCACAGATCTCCTTGATCAACTGATCCCTAAAAGCCTGGGGTCCTTTTGTTTAAGATACTGACTGCATACTGCTGTGCCACTCTGATGTTTAGGATGATTGGAAGCACTCTGGCTTTCAGTCCCTGAAAGAAATGGGGTTTGAGGCAGGGCATCCTTAGGGCAAGGGTTTTGTCTTCAGTCTCCTTTTCCACTTAACGTTGAATACAAAAAGGGGAAAAAAAGAAACAGAAGAAGAAAAATTTGGTAGCACACTTGACACCTGAACTGCTCAGACATGCTTAGAAAGGAGTGATCTTAACAGAGGCTGTGGTGTAGGAATTTGGTGACTGGTCTGGAGGGCTTCAAATGAAGGTTTTCTATTTAAAAACAGGAAAGTTCCCTAACAGCAAAGTTAGGGATAAATTTAGCAGAGAGAATTATTTTGTATCTTATGCCAAATACTGGCTGGAGGTTGGTAGGCATAAACAAGTCAAACCAAACAGCCCGACATCTAGAGCAGAGTTTTAGCTTGGCAGCTTTCTGACATAATTTTTCCTCGTAAAACTGTATAGCTGTTGGGTTGGTTTTTTTAGGGATGACACAGCTGCTTACATTTGGTACGCCAGGTACATTTTCTAAACACTCATATCCAATCATCTTGTCACTAATCAGACTCCAGGAGTTCTCATCAGTACTAATGGTATTCTGGATGCCATCTGCCACTGCAAGGCAATTTTCTGAACCTAAATGGCAATAAAGAGTGCTTCTTCGCATTGCAGAACTAAAAAATGTAACCCTAAGAATCCCATGTCAAAAGAAAAAGAGAGGCTAAGGGTTGAACACTGACCTTAGAGGCCATCAAAGGGCTCGTAACACTCAAAGCTTGAGGAGAAATCAATTCTTTTGCTTAGAAAGAAGGGCGGAAGATGGATATTGGGTGACAGGAACAAGAGTCAACTATATAGAAACAGTTATTCACCACAGTAATCATGTTTCTTTGCCCCCCTCTCCTACTTCTTTAAATATGGTTATAAAGACCACTTAGATTTCACAGCAACTATACATACCACTTCAGAAGAGAAATGGAAAAAGGATTCCAGGCTGTCCCTCACCAGAGTAAGAGGGAACCTTAGGTAGTCATCAAGAATAAGGCAGGTTCATAGTCTATAAGGACATCACTATTACCACCGCTTCATTTAGTTTTGCAAATTCAGATTCTCTCCTCCACATCAAGTTGAAAAGGTGAGAAAATTGGCAGCAAGGGTTCCCACAACCTCATGTTGAAGTGTTGGATCAGACCTTATACTCCCCTTATAAATCTCTACCTAAATCTTCTTCAGCAGGGACATGCTCCCTGGATGTATCCTGTCAGCTTGTTGACTTGTCTTAGCTTGTACACTGTGCTGGGGTTATCTGCACAGTGTTGTCACAGCAGGCTGTGCAAGGTTTGCCTTGTGCCTAAGGCCAAGAAAAGGAAAATTTGAAAAAAGTGAAACCTAGGATTTGCCAGTAGCAGTACTTTTTTTGGAAATTAACCATCAGTTGCAGCTAACGAGACTCCAACAATTTTGCAACTACAAATTCTCCAAGTCCAGACACAGTGAGCCACAGATAGGTCAATGAAAAGTTAGTTTTAATATAATATATATAGTAAGTATATATATTATACAAAATTATATATATATTATATGACACCAGTAAAATTTCAATCAAAGTCAGGGAGACTGAGAATGTCCAAGGTGACATTTCTGAAGCTGCTCAGGCAGATGTTTGCCTGGAGAATTGCTCTTCCATGGACATGGACAGAGGATGCTACCCATTGCACAACACGAGTGATTATCCCAGACATTCCAGCTCTCCTGTGCCTGATGTACACAGAAAGAAAGTACTCACAGAGCTTGTTGTGTGCTCAAGATTCCTTGGAGGTTTCCTTGTCTAACTCCTGATTCCGTTTTTCATGAGTCTGAACAATGTATCCTGTATGGAGTGTTGTTGAGGCAGGGTTTGGAAAGGCCTCTGTGAGGAAGAACCTTGCCTCATCCCCTCCTGTACAAGCACTGAGTCAAAAATGAGGTCTACAGTATGAGGGAGGATGGGGCAGGAGTGTATTTTCATGTTTGGGTTATGTTTTTGGTTTGTTTTCCTAGGAGGACGTCCATCTCTGGAAACTGGAAGGCAAACACGGGTTCTGCGATGCTAGAACAGATTGCAATGACAGAGAGGTAAGGAAGCGGGCTTCAAGAGACTATTAGCTATTCTTGGGTTAGAAGGGGTGAATTGTATTTCAGACTTTGGTTAACTGAGAGAACGGCTAAGTGAGGTCTCCCAGGAGGCTGGATAAAGGAGTTTAAAAGACCAAGTGTTTCCTTAAAAAAATACTAAGGGCACAAAGGCAAACTGTCCTATTTTGGAGAACAGACTGAAAGTACAGCTAGAGACCAGCATTGCTAAATCATTAGATCTCTAGTGAATGTAGCCACAGGAAACAGGACCAGCATGCTAAGGTCAAGCACACGAGCACAAACATCTTGGGATAAAATCAGAAAGGTCATAGCACAAAATAAGAACTAACAAGAAGTTATTCTAAGTACACTACTAATGAGAGGCAGACACAGAAAAGTGTTTTTCTCCTGCTCAACAGAGGGAAATATCTGTCATCTGAACTGTTGCAAGCTCTTTCTTGCATTAGTCTCCCAAAAGTGGACACTGTTTTAGCTAAGGTCTTTTCACTGATGAACAGAACAGAAGGAGATGGATGCCTCATGCATCTTACAGACTAAAATTTGGTGATGGTGCTTCCATATATTCAAATCACTATGATATTTTCTAATGCTGCAACTGCATGACATTGTTGACTCCTGGTAACTTATGCCTTGCTGTAACTCCCACACCTTATTCTACAGAACTGCTATCAAGGCACTTGTTCTCCATTCTATTTAAGTAGACTATTTGTAGATTTATAGAATCCATAGATTATGTGTAGGCACTCATCCCTAGTGAATCTAAGATTTTTTCAGATTATACATCCAATTTGTCGAGATCATGATTAATTCTGGCTCTGTCCAGGTTTGGGCACCACTTTTGGAGAGAGATAACTAGGAGCTGGAGAAAGCCCAAAGGACAACAAACAGAACACTCAGAGAGAACATAACCAATTTATGACAAAAGCATGTAACAACTGCTTGTGTAGTTTTTCACCTTTTTCAGTTAGCAGACCGCTGATATTTTCTCATCAGAAGTGTAGACTCTACATAACGAATGTATGCCTGCAGTGCAGAGGTTCACCTTCCTTCATTAGCTGTAACACAGCTGGAAGAGTTTGTCCACAAGCTGAACACCACTTCATCTTAAAGATGAAAAAACTTTAAGGGCACAAGGTCTTCAAATAGGTAATAGCCTGTGAATAGGACATTACTTGCTCTTTATATTACTAGTACAAAACTGTAAGAAATAATGGGCTTAAATTATTGCAGAAAGGGTTCATTTGAACATTGCCTATATTTCCTAACAGTAAGGATAGCATAGCACAGAAATCACAGAATCACAGAATGATAGGGGATGGAAGGGCCCTCTGGAGATCATCTAGTCCAATCCCTCTGCCAAAGCAGGTTCACCTAGAGAAGGTCCACAAAATGCATCCAAGATGGATTGCCTGGAGGATATGGGGAATATTTGTACCCTTTCAGACTAGATTAAAGAAATGTCTGCTTTCTGGGGTACAAGAGTTGTACAGGTGATCATCTAAGGTCCCTCCTGCACCTTTAGTTCTGTGAAACAGGGAAACCAAGCCAAGTCCCAAATCAGATGCTGAAGGTGTCTCTCCAAGACCCCAATAGGACTGTGGGAACTGGGCAGTATTATTCATCCTGATTGTGTGTAACACAGTTGAAGCTAGAAAGATGAAGGGTAGACATTCCCTCACTGCAGTGTTGTAGGACTAAAGCCCAGATTCCTGCCAGCCTACCATACTGTATTTCAAATGTTCATTTTATAGATGCAGTACCACAATTCACCACTCTAGCCTTATTGAGCCATAAATGTAACAAATCATGTTGAAATCTGTGATTTGTCAGTGCATGCAATAAGGCAGGAGTGTGCTGAAATGCTCTGATGAGAAGGAGCAACCTGAAGTACCTACTGTATGGAACAGTAGCCCAAAGAATTGACACTTTCAGGTAATAGTAGGCAAAATAGTAGTAAATCCTGTGCAAATTCTACCCCTGATGCATACACATAAACACCCTCTTCTGTCACATGGCACTGCTATTCTACCCCAGCAGCCCTGTTCCTTCACAGTGCTCACCTAGGTCCATCAACGTTGAAAATATGTAGCTATCAGGGTCTCTGGCATGGGCAACAACTCGGTGATCCTGGCTGCTGAAGCCAGACAGCTAGAGATATCCCTTAGGAAGAGAGGTGGTTACCACAATGGTGCCCCGGGGTGTGGGGCCACAGCAATGCATGAGGGGGGCTCACTGTGCCCCCTGCCTGGCTCAAAGGTCCACAGTTCTCCTTATGATACTGACTCCTCCTCAGGGGGGCTGGAATGAATGTGCTTGGTCTCCTCATTAGGGATAAGAGCACCAGTAGACATATAAGCCATATTCTTCTTCCCACAGACATTGTGTTCACACAAGTTGATCATTATATTGTCCAGCAATGGGGACTCTGGATGGCTTCAAGGACATAAACTTGTTCTTTGGCCAGAGCAACTCTTTTTCCAGTTCCTGTAGGGTCTGCAAAATGTCACTGTTTTCATGAGACTGTGGCCTTCCCTCCCCTCTCCGCATCTTGTCATAGTCCTGCTTACAGATCTGCTGTTCTGAGATTATTTTTATTGAAATGGCCAGGACTGCAGTGCAGCTGCACAGGAAATAAAACCAGGCTGCCTCATTCCCTCCTCATTTCCACAGCAGGGGGAAGGAGTCCCCCCATAATACGCCTCTTGTCATTCTCTCCCCTCTTCTGACACCAGGATAGTTAAGGGGGCACCAGCTCATGCTCTTGTCCTGGGACAGCTAGGGAAAAGGGATGCAGCCTGTAGTTCTCCCTCTAACAAAACAGTGCTTGGTCCATATGATGGGGCCACCTGGCTACGAGCAGTGACCAGGGGATAGAAGAGAGGCAGGAGACTGTAAAAGGATGAAATCAAAAGAGTAAATTGTAAAAAGCAGGAGCCGCTGGGCTACAGATCAGGGAGAGGATGGCTACTCCTTGCTAAATTTTGCACTCACTTTCCGATCTTATTCCAGCCCCGATGTTCAGGACATCTTATCAGGAGAAGGCTGCCTGCATAATGGAGGGCTTTCAGGCAAAGCCAATACAAACGCTAAGGAGCCACCACTACTGGGAGATTAAACGAGATAAATATTTATAGCTTGGCTAAATGACAACTGACTGGAGGTCTGATGTAAATACCAACGAGGGAAAGAAACGTTTTAAGGTAGCTTTGAAGATAGGATTGAAACAATCTGAAATGAAGGGAAACTTCAGGCAAAATTATTTTTTTTTCCTCCATCTCCTGTGTAAGAGAGGGAGGCGATGACCCATCAATGCATATGAAGTATGCCTTGTGATAAAAAGGGCTCCCAAATCAATTTGTGCTCCTATGGGCAGTGGGACAGGTGACTGTGTTTGGTGGACTACCCAATGACAGCTAATCTTAGGCTGTGCTTCTGTGGTTTCTGCAGGTACAGACTCTGGGCAGATGCCTGCGCGGAAATGTTTGGAGGTCTTGACATCTGCGCTGTCAAAGCTGTCCACAGCAAAGATGGAAAAGACTATATCATTGAGGTGAGAGCATGGCGAGCCTGAATGCAAGTTTCCTTTGGAAAGCGTATCTGCAAACATGCTCCCTCGGAGTTCACGTGCACCAATGGGCTTGCTTACTCCTCTGTGCATGGTCTAGCAGTCACTGCTCCTTTGTGCACACCTGTATTCTCCAGGCTGTAGCCCACTCGTATGCAAGAAACTGATTTAGAGTCCCAGCTAAATTAGCAAATATGCAGCAAGGTGTCAGGGTTGAAGTGCCTTCATTTCTCAGTGTGAACTGTGAAAGGAAATGGAGAGCCACAGACTACTTGGCCACCCCAGCTTTCCAGCTGATAAATCCCCATAGTGCAGAACCTTACCAGCGTCGGACAGATGTTGAAGCCGCCTTCTTATTGAGCACATAACAGCCTGCAAGTGTTGCTGGCAGCATCCAAAGTTGGATGTGTCTCAGTGCACCAGTACCATCCTTCCTAGTCTAAGCACTTCCAAAGCAAGCGCATCTCTCACAGCAGCATCACGATAAAGCACACTCATGTTCAGCCCAGCCTGAATCCAGGTGCCAGATGATGCTAGCATATTAGTTATGTTAACCTCCCCTCATTACCCATGCAAAGGTCCAGCAGGTGATTCAGTCCATTAAAAACCTGTTTCTCTCTGAATGAATCTGTATTTCTCCAATCACTCTAAAGGGAACCTCCATAACAAAAATCCTAGCTGCATCTAATTTAAAAGAGTAAAACAAATGGTGAGAGTGTAGCAAAAAGGTTCATAAGTAGCAGGGACAATTTAATTAAAAAAACCAGGTGTATTTTCTAAAATCTTTAGCCCAGACAGCATTCAGTACAGTAACAGACCAGCAAGACAAAGCACCACAGAGTTACTATGGGCAGTGGAGACTACAGACTTTTGTGTTAGAGCTGGACAGACTGTGGCTCTGAGAGCTAAAGTTCAGCGTGCTCCTTGCCAGGCCGGGAGGCAGACGTGGGAGTGGGGTAAATAGCACACTCAGGTCATCCTAACAGGGCAGTAAAGAAAAAGCTGGCCAGAAAATCAAAGTGGAAACTTAAGAGACGCTCTGGGGGAGAGAAAATCTGGCAAGTAAGCAAGTGCCTCTGTCACTATGTGACTCAAGGAGGCACAGCATCTGACCTGCCGTAAACTCCACCAACACAGGCCAGCCAAAGAAGATGAGCAGAGCCAGCCTATGGCTTCATGCAGGGGTGCTGACACACTGGAAAGCTATGTGTGGGAGAGCAGTCCCACCCGCTGAGGGTTGGGATGCTGATGAGAACCACATGAGCCCTCCAGCAACTGCGCATTCCTGCATTATGTATCTGCTCTCCGGGGAGCAGTGACCTGTCAAAGGCCATGTGATATAAGCTATAAGCATGCTGCCAGCAACCAAAGGCTTCTTTTCTGAAGCAATGGGGCCATGGCTGATGGGTCTCCTCCTGTATACAGTTCATCAGCACCTAGAGGAACATCCCACAGAGCAGACTGTCTCCCTGCCGTGCACTTTCATATCTTTATGCACATGTAGCTGAGAAAGGAAGATCAAGAAAGCAGTCTTGCTAGAGATGACTGTAAGGACATTCGGACAGTGTCCATACATGGTCAGACACGAGATGTGTTTTTCATATCCCTGCATCTATTCTTGCACATAATCCTACGTACGTGCACACATGGCTAATTCTGTGCTTAAGGATTATATGCCTCTGTCTGGGTATACCTCTGGGATTTCACATCTGCCCCCATGTGTGACTGGTTGGATGAAAAGCACATCCATACGCAAACAGCCATCACCAGCTTGCATGCAGAAAGAAGCGCACACTATACTCCTCTCACTGAGACAAAGGTAAAAAGCAATGGATCTAATACGACACAAATAGAAGAAACACAACAGCTTCAGATAGGTCATGCTGAATTATCCCAGCGTAGAACCTGATTGAGCAGCCCTGATGTACCAACATCTAGCAGGCATTCAGATGCCAGGCTGGACATTGTAGGAAAAGGAGTAGAGCAGTGCAATACAAAGAGCAGAACAAAGTCAAACAGGCACCTTTTCTACTTTATGCAGATCTGAGGGAGAAGCTGACAAGTAATTAATTGCCTCCAGCCTACTTCCTGGGGTACTTTTCTTGGTCTGAAACTGATCCTTTATTTTGCTTTTTTCTTTTGATAGCGGGAGAAAAAAGTTATTTGACAGTGTGACAGTTGTATTTTTCTTGGTGAGAAGGAACAGTGTGCTTTGACATTTTACAAGAAAGCATGCCTGAATGGGCTGAACAAATAAGGAATTTGCACAATGCAATTGCAGGCAGCAATTAATTTTTACAGTGAAAAGCAGTTCTCTAGGAAAGATTTGCAGAGGTAGTGATGGGCAGTTCTATGAGCTGAGATTTATCACAGTGGTTTGTTGCAAACAAAATCGGATTAAGACAGATGAGTTATCAACACAGCACAAGAGTAATCTTGCACCCAAGGTATTTGCTGTTACTTGAACTTCACCTCTTCTTTTCACATGGCAAGCAACAGAGTCTAGTACCTTCCTGCCCTTCAAAGCCCTAGCACTCTTAAGGCACCATTTTCGTGGCTCATATTGAAAACTTTGAAGAAATCAGTAGTTTCATTCTATTAAAACAGCTGTGAATTTAATGGTAAATGCTGGTACTTCTTTTGCCTCTGCTTTAAAGAACTTTGTCACTTTAAGTGAATATTCAGCAGGAATAGTCAGCACCTGATTAGATGGCCAGATCCTCAAAATGGTGTAAGATTAGTACTGCTGTTAGCAGCCAGATTCTCAAAATTGCTCAGCAGCATGTATAGTTTAATGATCTCCACCTCCCCCTTTTTTTTTTTTTTTTTTGTAATCTAACCTTTTTTCACATCTCTGCTACGCTGACAAATATGGAGCAAGTAGAAGGCAAGTAAAATGATCCATGGGATTTTTTTCTTCCTCCTGGATCAGCTAAGCCCTATCTGCTATACAGCCAGGCTGTGTTACAAGCCATGCTCCTTGCTGCCCTGCAAGAAGCCCTGCCCATCCCTTCAGTGCTGTCGTATCACTTCTTTTGATATGTCTATCCATCTGTTTCCTTCCTTCCCTAAAAATCACCTAACACTCTGCTCTTGTACAACAGAGCATGGAATAACAAGTCCAGCCTTCGGGCCTCAGCATCAGATAGGCACAGAGGGAGGAGTGGGATGGGGTTTTCCCGAGGCTCTTCTCTGCCCAGCCACTTTCCACTCCTGCCTCGTACACCTTATCAGGCAACAGCAGCTGCATCAGAAGCAGCCACTGACCTTGGGCAGCTACAAAGGCCGGGTCCATATGTGCCGACGTTTTCTTGTCTTGCCCAGCTGTTCTGTGATCTCCCCAGGAAGAGATGAGTGCAGTCTGTCTGTATTCATGTATTCCTCTCAGCCGCTGGATTTATTTCTTTATTAGCATTTGTATCTACCCGGTTCCAGAGCAATTCCCCCTGCCTGGAGGACAGATAAGGTGATATCTTTTGCTCCTTTTCAGTTCAGTGGCAATCAGCTGTGTCATTTTGCACACAGAAATCACTGCCGTTTTCAAAGGCCTTCCCTTATGCTTCTATTTGTTCATTCCCATATTTTCAGTCTCCTACAGCTCACATTCCCCTGCCAGATGCTACGCAACAGGACAGCAGATCCCCTCATCCCTGGTGCACCTTCGTTGGGTCAGGCAGGACCTGCTCCAGGGTTCATTCCCTCTGCTGCCTTTGTTTTATAAAACAGCACCTTCCCCTTCAGCAACTGCTGCCACAGAGATAGGGGAAAGGAGTCCTAAAGGTGTCCCATGAGGGGTTTGGGGTGTTTTGAGCAGAGCTGTACCGCAGGGAGGGTGAGGGAGCCAGGAGCCAAGCTCGGCCGGCCAGCCAGCCTGTCAGCAGAGTAAGGGCATCATCTAGCGGGCAGGCAGGTCCCTCGCACGGGGCGTTCAGGCAGCTGGGACACCTCTTTTCTCACGCGTGAACTGGAATTGCCGAATGAACTGGGAATGCTTTCAAGGTGAGTGTGGAGGGGAGGGCAATCTGCGCAGAAATCTGCTGGAGGGTCCTCAGGAGCCCCTGGCTAGTGAGACATAGATGGGAACAAGCCGTTCCCTGACACTGCTGGGAGACATTTCCTTTCCCCATCTCATTTTTTAACAGAGAAACAATGAAGTGGACAGTGGAATCAAAAGCCACTTCGTTTAGTTAGCTGAGCACTGCCATCTAATTTTCTAACCTACTCCTTTTGTCCCCTGGGTCAAGAAGGCCATGGATGTGGACACCGACTCACTCTTCTTGCGAACCACAGTTAAATTTTCCTAGGCAGCTTCTCTCTGGCAGTCACAAGAGCCACTTACAGAAATCAAATTCATATTCTGCAAGAAAAGACAATACAAACTCAGTGAACTCATCTCACCGATTTCCCCAACTTTAAATCTAAGAAACAACGGGTGCAAAACTTTCCATTTCACTTCAAGAGTGGACCCTTGCAGCCTTGCCAGGGTGGAGTGCGTTTCTGATTGTTATCTCAGTCTGAGTCAGTGCCTTTCTCCTGCAATGCAACCTTTAACTCTGCATTTCCAGGGGGTTTTATGTTTGGTTTAAAAATAAAAACAAAACAAAATAAACTTTTCCAACCCTGATATTTTGGTACAATTATATTTACTCCAGCTGAATCTTAACTTCATCATAGTGCAGTTCTTCCTGTGGGATTTAGGTCATGTTTGCAAAGCACTTGATTTACGATGAACTGTTGAAAATTATGTTTAGGGCTGCTATACAGCTGAGAGGTTGCTGTGTTTTCATTATTACTGCTGTTGTCAGACCATTTCTTACCTTAAAGACCCTTTGACAGTTCTCCTTTCCCCATCCCCACAGTCTTGCTTCCCAGCTTTCCCCAGCACAGTTGCAGTACTTGCTTGGGAAGCAGTCATATCGCAACAGTATCAAGAAGACAATAAGAGAATAAATTTACCTTTCTATGTTGGGTGCTGTTCTTTGAGTGACATCTTATTCATTACACATCTGTGGTGTATATTTCCCCCCTTGGGGTGCAGTGCTTTGCATTGATTCATCCCAAATGTTTCCCCGTTTCCTCCAGACCCTGTTGCTCTCATCTCCTCAGGATTTGGTACATGCCGTTTCCCTTCTCCTGTGGCCCTTCCTTCTTCAGTACCACCTCTAAATACTGTGGGACAAAGTCAGAGAGACCTCATCCATCAGAGGCATCTCATTGAGACATGTGAAGAAGCAAGTCTGTGTTTAGCTGATTTAGAAAGCCTCCAGACACCGGAAGTCTTGGCTTGGCTTCCAAGTTGCAAAGGAAAGGAAGATGGGGAGTAGGGGCAAGTACATGCCATTTCCAAAAACACCTAAGCAAAATCCCATGCTTAGGAGAGTCAAGCATGTTTCAGCATGGAGGGGAGTGGTGACTAGCATTGTTGGCAAGGATGGGGGGACTCAAAGCAGGTTAGTGTGAGAGGTGAGCTGAAACAGGCATCTGCCACCATGAAACCTCCTTATTAACTGTTGGTTTTCCCTTCTGTGACAGGTGATGGACAGCTCAATGCCCCTGATTGGGGAACATGTGGAAGAGGACAGACAGCTTATAGCTGATCTGGTTGTTTCCAAAATGACTCAGCTTGTCCTCACTGCTGGATCTACGCCGTCACCACTGAGGCCTTGGGTATGAGCAAATAGAGACCTTATGTTCAAGTTGTTTTCCTGAACTTTTTTCCTGAAGGTTTTTTTCTTCTGTCTTTCCTCCCCATGGGTGTTGGGCAGTCAGACATCTCAGAGAGTTAAACAATCCTGTATGGGAGTGTATTGCATAGATTGACGCCTGCTCTTCTAAAGAAGCCTCTCATAGACTCTCTGAAGTGGGTGCCCCTAAGAAATACCTCTCTTCCTTTCCTTTCATGTAACTGTAGCATCACACTGGTAGAGTGGGCCATGCATCTAGACATTCTGGCTTGCTAAATTCACAGATTCATATTACAGATGGACATTTTTAGAAGTGCTTGTAACAGCCAACTTCATCACCATCTAACATTTCCAATCTGCTCCTGAACCAGGAATGCAAGAAATAAACTTATAGGGTTAAGAGCCAAAGTGACACAGGACATTCAAGACAAATGGGAAAAAAAACCCAACTTCCAAATTTGGAAATCTGACATTTAAGAAGACCTTTATGCACCATCATACAAGCAATAAAAAGAAACATAAAAAGGATAGAAATTTATTTTGAAGAGCAGATAGAGGGAAGAATGAAACAAATTCTTTGAGGTCATCAGAAGATGAAACCCAGCTAAAGAACTGGTGGGCTCTATGAATCATCTAAAGGAAAAAAAGGAAGACAGCAGGGACATCATTGCAACTCTAGTAAATTTAATCACTGAAAGTGAGGAACTTCTTAAAGTAGATAAAGTTTTTCCTGATCAGAAAGACAGGGGAGAGAAAAAAAAAACAGTGGTGTAAATCAGTGATGATCGACATTTTAAAAAATTATGAAGCCCCCAGATCCAGATGGCCACATCCAATGAACTGAATTTAGGAAGTGAATAAGCTGCCAAGAAAAAAATGTGCAATTTCATTAGAAACAGTATTTACTCCAGAGGATTGGTGTACAACAAGTACAAAATATGTTTTTTAAAAGTTGTAAGAGTAATGTAGAAAAATGTAGACAGGTCCTTATGAATTATCTCAAACAATAAATTAAAGAATAATGCAGTGGACTAATAAAGCAACAGAACCACAGCTTAAGAGCATCTACCACATCTTAATTTTTATTTTTGTGAAGAAAATTGTCCCATTAAGTTCCTTTTGAATCTTTTATTTGAAAATCCTTTTATAAAGTGGTAGATAACAGGCAATCAGTCAAAATAATGTAGTTAGACTGTCAAAAAGCCTTCAGCAAGGTAACAGATAAAAGCTGTTAAAGAAAGCAAGCTGGAGGTAGCTAAAAGGCAAAGTTTCATTGTGCAGCATAAACTGGCCTCAGATAAAGACAGAGATTTGAGAGATGTTAATTCCTGCAAAGTTAGCAGGGGTAATTCTTAAAGGATGCTAAGCCTGGTTATGTTGATAATCAGGTTGGTTGAACCTAGGACAGGCTAAGATGTTAACAACAACCTGGTTTCACGGTTACATCTGCAGTTCTCTCCTCAACTCTCTGCCCCACCTCCACACTTTCCCCTCACTGTTTCCCTTCCAAAGGCAGAAGACCTTGGGCTGGCCCTCACCCCTTTATTTCTGAAAATCCTATTCTGTCTTCATATCTGAGAAGCCTTGAGTTGACTGAAGGCAAAAGCTGTAGAGGTGAATATGAGATCTGATTCTTTTCCTTTGGCCAGTCTAATTGGGATGTCTCACAGCATTAGGACAGTAAATTTCCACCAATACCAAGGCAAGGTTTAGTGCCTCAAGCTGTGTAGGACTAGAAGCTATGAATGGAAAATTCCCAGGTCCCTATCCATTTGCAAGTCCCAGATAAATATTGTAAAATATGGGCTGGCAACCTCATCACGTTAATGTTAGTCCAATGCTTCCAACTATGAAACACTTCTTCCCATTTCCAGAATCACTTAGCTCATTCTCCTGATCTTCCAGGAGCCTTGAAGACCCTTTTATCATTGTGTTCTCCATGTAAATAATCCGGCACATACCAGCCTATCTGTCTCCAGCTTCCCCTGCTTTCATAAACAATTTTGTGCAATAGGCTTACTCAGACTTTTGTTAACTTTGGACCAGCCCTTTGTGTAACAGTTCTGTGTTGCTTAATCTGTTTATTAAAATATCTGTCAAAAAGAGTAAACAGTGAAAGAGAAGAAAGTGCACATGGCAGCAACTTATTTATGTTAGTCAGGACCAGGGATGGCAGTGAAGAACAGAGCTATGTATGTTAAGTCACCACAACTGCATATGAAACTCTGTATGGAAGACTGACAGGTAAGTTAAACTGAAGGTAGGGAGAGGGAGAACATGGATAATCTGTAGACCTTGCGAGTGGCACTGGCCATTCCCCTTGAGAAAGACTTTGTAGCACACAAGCTAATGAAAACCATTGCTCAGTCTGTGGTTTTGTTGACAAGGGAAAAGAAGGAAATTAGGATGCAGAAGAAATGAGCTGGTGATACATACAGAGAACCCAGACACTGCTTCATCTTGAATAATATAAGCAGACCTGCCTCTAGCATCTGCGGAAGGAATCACAAAGCTGGGAAGGAGAAGGGGGTGATGAAAACAATTAGGGGACTGGAAAGCTTCACACTGAGGGACCGAGTGGATTCAGTCTCTTGGCTTTAGAAAGGAGGTGAATGAGAGAAAGGGCAGTAAAAGTTTGCAAAATAATGAATGGCCTTGCAAGGGCAGGTTGTGAGAACTATTCTCAAAACTCAGATCAAAGTAATAGAGAAATGGGAAAGGCAGTGAGGCTTAAAGCTGAGCAAGAGCCAAAGGGTCTGGGTGTAAATATCAAAACAAACTATCTGGAACTGTTGCAAAGATTTTGTGGAGCAGAAAACAAGTTTCATGTTTCAGGGTTGAAGCTGGCCCTTGCTTATTAGCAATCAAGAGGAGACCCCTTAGGGTAAAGAGATGATTACTCCATAGATATTTCCATGCTTCATCCCTCCTTCCTTTGATACATCTGGTGCTGGAAACTGTCCAAAATGGGAGATGGGACTAAAAGACCCCCTCAGGCCTGTTAAATTTGGTAATTCCTGATTGCCTAAAAAACATTCTGAACTGTAACTTTATTTTTAGTCCCTGTGAGCAAACAAATTCTGTGCTCTTTATTACTCAGCTCTCCATTTTAGTCCCATAAGATTTTACCAGCCAGATGCTGCATGTGTGTGTGTGTGTGTATTTAAGGAACACTTCATGACTCCGCAGTTCCTGTATTGCCTCAGGGCTTCTCTTTGGGGATTCTGTATTAACTGGAATGACTTTTTTTCCTCTAGCCTCCACAAGGTCAGCCTGCATCAATGAAATCTCAGACTGGACCTCAGCTTGGACAACTGTCCCAACCACGACCTCCTCCCCAAGGTACAGTTCTTTGGGTCCCACAACAGTGTGGACTGCAAGACCTATAGGTTTGCCTTCCAAATAAAAAGGTTTCACTCATTGTTTCAATTCACTGACAAGCAGGCAGCAAATTCAGTGTGCTGTTAAAGCAGCTGCTGTCATATTCCACAGCAGCTCAGAAAGTGCAATGAAAATTAGATACAGATCTAGTTGATACTACTGGTAGGACTTGGCTCAACAAAATGAGGTCACTTGAACTTGCACTGGCACAGGATTCTGGGCAAAGAGACCATTTGTGTTTGCACAAAGCTGTAGTGGCTACAAATGTTAACAAGTGATAGGAAGATGCTAGTGCTGTCAGGCCTGGAACAGACACCAATGTGGTGCTGCCAGCCAGGATCCTTGATCCATCTGTCCAGGTGTTCCCCTGTCAGCAAGAGCACACCCCCAGCTCCTCCTGACATCAGAAGCAGGTTTGACTAATGTGGCCATGTCAGAACAACAGGTTTTGTTTATTGTCCTGATTTACACTGAGATGATGATGCACAGGGCTGCCTTACAGGTACTCAGACCACACCAAGCACTTAATTCACATGACTGATTAGACTCTCCTTTTTGCCACCTTTGTCCCTTCCTTTCTCCACTCCAATCTCCTATCGAGTTAACACTCACCTCTAATTATCTTCTTCTCATCGGTCACAGTTTTGCTGTATCCAAATGCATCTATGTAATCTTGGCGTTACATGGTATTTCTGACAGGAATCATTGTCCTTGCAGGCTACTACATCCCAGTTTCCAGTACTCCCCTTCAATTCTTTGTGAAGTTTTTTCTCACATCATTACCCCTTGGCCACCAGTGAAATCCAGCCAGCCCTCACAATGCTATCTGTAACTTTTGTCAGCTTCTCACACTGTTATCTGTCATGTCCAGCAATTTCTCATGTCACATCCAATTGTTTTCCACATCCTCTTCAGTTTTCAGAGTCTGCTACCAATAGAGCTGAAGTCATCTGCTGATAATGCTGGACAGATGTGTGGATAGTGATAGGGTGCACAGTCTCACATCAAACTGCTGGGCCCATGAAGCAACTGCTGACCCGAACTAGCAGATTCAGCTTTCATTTCCTGCAGAGTTGTATCTCCAGTGCCTTTTCCTTCCCAATGCAAGAAGTGCTTGCCAAGGATAAGAAATATTAGTTACACAGAAGAGTATAGCATGTTCAAGAGACTCCCTTTGGGGACAGCTTCTTTAGTGCTGAAGGAGGTAGAGAAATGGACGGTTCTAGAGACATGGGCACGACACCAGTTTTAGGCCTATAAGAGAGGTTTTCCTTTATCCTTCTGCATGAAGCTACTCTGAAGAGTCTCTCCCCTTAGCAAAACCCATTCTTCCACATAAATGCTCCTTGCTTGTTGTCCACCAGATGCAATTCCTCCTGTTTATATCTACATGTCCCTTTCAAGGTGGACCACGCCAGCCTCAGGGACCTCAGCCTCCACGAACAAACGCACCTCCACAGCAGCGGCTCTCTCCTCAAGGACAGCAGCCCCAGAGTCCCCAGTCCACTTCACCTCAGCAGCAAAGGTCACCTGGATCTCCACAGCAAGTCAGATCAGCAACTGGGTCCTCTCCAGTCCAGGCTTCCAAGGCAGGCATGTTCCTTCCACAGCAGCCCAGACCTCCTGCTCAAGGCCGGGCTCCTAGCCAGCCAAGCCCCACGGAAACGTCGAAGCAGCAAGCCATCCCACACCCACATCTGAAGTAGGTGCTCTGTTAAACTGCTACTACCTGTAGATATTAGAATAAGGCTGTCAAAAAAGTATGCTGAGCTGGCATGAAGAACCTATATCACCTGTTGTCAGGCAGTAGTCCCCAGGAACAAAGGGCTGGACAACTGTGAGTGACTTCAGAGGTATATATGCCTGGGCATAACAGGCCGCCATTGACCTGTTGTCAGGAAGAACAAGCTGTACTTTACCTCTCCAAGATTTCACATTCTTCCTCTTGTTCATATGCTCATTGTTAATCACATGCTCTACCTCGGCCATATCAACACAACTACCACCTTCCCAGCAGGGTGTAAACTCCTTACAGGCTGTAATCAGCACATTATTGACCAGAGAGCTCAACAAGTCATTCCTTCACTATTCCCTGAATGTAGGAGCCACACAAGGTTCTTTACAGGGCAATTTTTTGGAATCAGTAGCAAAAAGACATGGGAGGAAGTGACACTACTCATATATATAAAACTCCAGATGGTGACTGTATGTTTAAACATTCTTCTGGAGCAGAGCACACCACTCAATTATAGCAGATCTTTGGTAGTAGCCTTTGCAGACAGCCTTCATGGAGCATATCTGCCTGGCACCATGACTGGAAAGACTGGAAATGTTGATTTTGATTGGAAATGGTTGATGTTGACAGAAAGCTGACACGAAATCAAATTGGCATGTATAGGCCAGAACAAAATACAGGCTAGGAACAAGAAGACTGTTTCTAGACACTAGCGTGGTAATGTTCTGGAACAGGCTTTCAGTGATGATGTCTACATTAGCAAGGCACACCAAGAGCCTTAAAGATCGAAATGTTGGTACTAAAGATGCAGTGAACATGTACGTATTTCAGGTACTTTAATTCAGAATCTGGTCTTTTGTGGAATGTCTATTACTGACGATGAGAAACAATTCAGTGACAAAGCATGGTAGGGGGGAAAATTGGGAGGTAATTCAAAAGCACAGTCCTGATCTGAACTTAAACACTAGAAGATACACACCCAGCAGAAATAGTGTGGTCAGCCAGAAGGCCTGCATAACACAGCTAACAGTCAAAGAAGACATGCCAGGGAGGGCAGGCAACAGCACCCATTACAGGAGACATAGCTACCAACTTGCCGAACCTCTCATGCTCTCACATCTGAAAGGATCAGACCACCATTCATGGTAGCGCTGAGAGACAGGTGACCCTGAGTGTGAATCCACTCTTCTGTATTAGTACTGAAATGACTTAAATGTTCCTCACAACAGTTGCACCAAATGGCAGTTGCGTGCTTTTAGGTGTTTTCATGAACTCTTACTAGTCTGGACTGTGATGTTGGAGTCCCCTAGCCATGTCGCATCCTCTTCCACCCCACCTCACCTCTTCCATTCCTGGATGTCTTAGCATATGGAGATTCTCCTTGCTAACCTCTCCTTTTATCCTGGAATTTGTCTGTGTGATGGAACATAAAGTGTCAGTAACCAGTTTTGAATTACCACCTTCTCCCGCTGAGTCTGAACTCTTGTTTTCCATTTCAGTAAATCGCAGTCCCTGACAAACACCTTCAGCATATCTGAATCGTCTCAGCGGGGAAATGCCAATGAGGATGAAGCAAAAGCTGAGACCATCCGCAACCTGAGGAAATCATTTGCTAGCCTGTTTTCCGATTAAAAGCCCTGCAACTGGATCTGTGCTTTTGTCAGCCCTCACTCTTCATAACAGCATACCTGATGTCATCCTGGAATATACTCAATGGTACCCAGTGATTTACAACTAACACGTGGGTAAAAGGAATTTAGAAAACCATAGTTGTTTTAATACAAAGAAAATACAATAATAACGGTCTGAAAAGTGACTGTATAAAAGTGGCACTATTTCATTGGGTTGTGTGCATAATCGGAATCACATCTGTTCAAATGACTGAGTTGTAAAGCAAATTTTACTCTTGCTAACCCCTGTGGAGTCAACACAGTTACGACAGTGCAAACTAAGTTTTATTTTGATTTGTATATAGTCAATACGATTGCTAACTTCCAATTACTGAATCCTTGCTGAGGTCGAGCTAAAAAAAATACGGGCTTATTTCAGAAACAGATGTGCAAAGAGAGTCAAGAGTAAGTGTTCACTGACTGATAAAGCAAGCATACTTGAGCATAGAACACAGCAAACTGTGGAACTTCATGATACCAACATTATAAGAAGTCACTTTTCAGAGCAAAACTACATTCAAGTCAAATACAGTACCAGGCACCAGTAAGCGCCAAAGATCACATGAGCAGGTCATCCAGATGGACTGCTGGTTTGTTCCAGATCACTCTGCTCATAGCAGATAAAACATCTCTGTTTCATGCCTTGCATTTATGTCCCCTGCACGTGATTCCTGAGTTCTGAGGGAAAAACGTCATGTTCTAACCCTGTAGCCTTAGCTCAAAAATAACCTGAGAAAGGGGCCTTCACACACACAAAAAAACCTTCCCCTGCCCTTGGAAACACCAGAGTTCAAATTCACAGTTCACACAAATTCCAGACAAAACCCAGCTAAACCCAAGCACTCTGGTGACTTAGTCACATCTGGCTAAGTATGTCCCCTAGGAACACGCTTAATTAATAGCAGAGCTGATGAAGTGCACATACTCGTGTGCCGAGTGTTCCATAACACCGAACGGACAGAGAGATGGAGCAAAATCCTGTCTCCCGCCTCCAACTCCCATTGACTTCACTGGGGTGAGTGCAAAATGAATGCAAGGTGACAAACCTGCAACAGAACAGGAAAAATCTATCCTTTACAACTTAAGATGAGCTGGGGTCCATCCAGAGACACCCAGCCGTGGGAGGGCATGTATGGGATTGCCCCAAGCAGGTACTGATCAGCACTAGTCCTCCCTGACCACCTCCAAGAATTATTCTTCCAGAGAAGACAGAGATGGATCTTTGTGAGGTGTGCTTTTCCTCTAAGCATGCAACAGAGAATGGAAGTGTTTATGAGCACATTATGCTAGAACTGGGACATGGAAAAACCCAGGAATGACACAAGCTACACTCACAATTCAAAAAAAACACCCTGGGAAAATCAATGTATTTAGGGCTATTTCCACCAGGTGAGAACCTGGCCCTTGCACCGTGCTCCTTTGATTTGTAACACACCTAATGCAGGCACCATCTCACCACCTTGACTTTTCTTCAAGCCTTGTCAAGTACTTTAGTCACAAACCGTGCATACAGCTTTAAGGCCCAACTTCTGGCTTTGTGCTTCCCTTCACAACTTGACCTTGATGACACTTCAGAATGCCCAGGGAGCTCAGCGAGTTAAAAAAATTCAAGCCAATGGCACAGATCTTTGATGTTACTTAAGCAGGGAGATACCCGAAGCAGCAAAAGCAATAGCAGCTTTACCATCTTGGATCTTATGATTCACTGGTGGGAATAAAGCCAAAAAAGCTATTCCTTCCTGAATAGCATCTGTAATGAACACCTAAATCCAACGCAGTCACCTGGACCTTGTACAACCTTCCCCCTGAGCAGGCCTTTACACATAATAATGGCTTTTGTGACCTGTGCACTTTCAGGCAAATAACAGTATAGCTTTTCCAGGTTGGAAGGCTCTTGAGAGACTCATCTGGATCAATGATTTATACCTCAAGTTCACTATTATAGAACCATCCTATTCCCTGGTGATTTACCTTTTTTTTTTTTTTTTTCAGTTCTGTGTTGTCCTTCCAGCTTTGCTAAGTAGTTTACACTGTAACATCATAAATACATGCCATTGTCTGAGAAAAAAAACCAAAACAACCTACAAAAAACCCCAAATAACAGACTCTGCTGTTTTGCAGTCTCCAGGAGCAATAAAAGAGTGACAAATGGCCTTGAGCAAGCACCGTCCCACTGGCAAGAACAATAGCAGATTAACAGGCTCTACTAAATGGAGAGGAGGTTAATACAACCCTCGTGGGGGAGGATTTCCTTCTGTAACACTTCCCTCAACATGGTTTATGCATTTCCCTACTAAATGGTCACTAGAGATGCAAAGACAGAAATAAAAGTTTGCTGCCAGAATCCTCGATTGCTCTATCCCCTGAATCTCTCATTGCTCTCTCTCACCAGCACAACCTATACAAAAATAAGTAACTAGCAACTAGTATGGCACAGCCCCATAAATCAATCCCCGTTCATCACTGGAGTCACAATGGTTGGATCGTTTGCTGATGCTGCATTTGAACACAGCAGGGCAACCCGCCAACAGACCAGAGTGACGGGATAGTACTGTTGACTTTATATCCAGCAGTGACTCAGATCTCTTCATTTGCCTACAAGCTTTCAGCTGTCATCTTTCAAGGTACAAGCAAACAGAATGGCACCACCCCTCCTCCCAGCTCCAGCTTGCAAAAACAGGTAAAAGCAACAAGCACTCTTAGCTTAACTTGGTTACTCCTGAAAACTATCTTCCGTTCTATCCACTGAAATGCTTTAATGAAAACAGAGTTGATGTCTGAAGTTGAAATGATGAAACTCTATACTGTGTCCTATGAATGTTCCAACAGTACATTTCAAATCTACAACTATACTGCTCACATACTAAATATGGTGGCTAGCAGATTGACAAACACATCATATATTCAGGTTATCACCTTTGATGCAGGCTTTCTTCTCCAAAATCCCTCTCATCTAATAAAGCAAGAGAAAAGGTGAAAACAAGGGGTATAGTCTCCATATATATGAATGGAGAACTGAGGTATACCCAGAAGTTTTTTAGGTACCTAAATGTAACAGCTGAAGACAGGGGCAGTAAAAAAGCAATAAAAATATTGGTGAGTGGAAGTTACATTTAAACCACAGGGCAGACATGCCCCACCGCATGCCTTGGGATCTTTTGCACACATCTGTGAACATTGAGCACCTGGTCAGAGCTTCCCTTTTGTCCTACATGCTTTAATTTTCCTGTGGAAGCCAGGAAACATTAATAGATTTGCATGTTAGGATTCAGCCCAAGGAGCTGGGACACAGCTATGGCACCCATTCATATCCACCACCTTAAAAATTATTTTACATTTTGTTTAGGTACAGGTTGAGAAACATCTTGCTTTTCTTGTTATATCTAGGTGTGGCATTTCAAGAGGAATGGTACTTACATTATCATGCAACTAAAGGCCTTGTTAAAAGCTAAAGTTCAGAAGAATAGAAGTCCTGCAACTGCAACGGTATTTTCACCTCTTTGACTAGTCAGAGGCAGGTACATAGACCTTACACTCTGCATATGACCCAGTTAGTTCATCTGGTTAGTCTAAGTTTTGTGAATAAGGTTAAAACAGTAAATAGAATAGTCAAAGACTTATCTCCCAGGGACTGTGAGTAGCAATCCTAACAGTGCTGAATACAGATGAACAGTACAGGTAAGAAATGCCCATCTTCAGGCATTTAATCTTTTGCATTTTGTCTTCTAGAGAGTTCACAACTCGCCACGACACACATACCTGACTTACGAGCTGGTGAATAAAAAAAATAAGTAGCTTCTTTTCAAATATTTTCTCTGTTTTGACTTGTAACTTCATACTGTTGCTCCCGATATATTAACTTTCTATTTCATATCCTGCTTTATGAATAAAGGGAATTGCTCTTTAGGAAACTTAACAGTTCAGAGTAAGTCAGGTTCCTTTATCTTAGGCTCACAATACCTTTGCTACAATGTGAAGGAACAATGAAGAAAGGGGAGGAGCATCTCCAGGTCACTTAGCAGTGTATCTGTAAAAAGGCTGAGTTCATTTCTTCAAAAACATTCAAATGACAAAATCCAGGATAAACAGAACCTGTGGCATCAGCCCGGCAGAAGTATGATGAGATTGCCTTCATGGCAACTCGTGGTTGACAACAAAGTGGTGCGAGACCAACAAAGTGTAGGTTTCCCTTTTCCTTTTTATAGTCAGTGGAATATAAAGAATCCCTGCAAGCTCCAAGACCTGACTACACACTTCATTTAAATGAAAATTCTGTTGGAATGAGGCAATTCAATCACTGCAGGCAAATGCTAAAAATTAAGGCTATCATGATATTCAAGAGAAACCACTGTCGCCAGACTATAAATACATACTCATAGGTGTTTAATTATGTATGCCATTGTTGTAAAGTAGAAAAGGGAAGAAAGAAGCAATACAACTTTTGACAGCAAAATAAAGTATTGTATTTTACTTCCACTGGAGTTACCGGCAAAGCTTCCTGACCCTACTGAAGTCAGCTGACTTTATACAAAACAAGACGAATCACTCAAACATCACCCGAAAAAAGCACATAGGTATTACTGATTAAATACCTTGTATTTAACAGGAAATGTCATTCCACTTCCACTGCTGGAATTTCAAAAAGATTTAAGAAAATAATATCAGCTGCCACAACAGTCATCAGTACAATTTACATTTATAAAAACACCGAAATCAATCCATCTTAAAAAAATATGTAAGAAATGAAAGGTTCCAGCAAAGTTTTGTCATTTCAGTCTTCCTTTAATTGAGTTCCAGCATCAGCCTGCAGATCTCATGAGACTTAAACAGTGATCTTGTTAGTTGCTCTTTAGTTAATACAACAACATTTGAAAGGTGCTCATAACATGTTACAACACATTTCCTCTTGGCAAGATATATTTTGATACTTAAGTAATGGAATTAAATAGCATTTACTGCAGTAAGAGAGTTCCTTCTGCTTCTCCTGCTGTGACCCTATTTCCACTACAACCAGGTCAACCTATTTAATTCCTTAAGTCAGGCAGGAGGAAAGATTTAGTTTTGCACCAGTTTTAGTTCGCACACAGTAAATGCTGCCACGTACTATAGCTCCTCAGTTGTAAAGTCAAGGAGAAAGACAAAAGTTTTGCTGCTGGTTCTTTGTAAAATTGCTCTGCTTCTGTTCAGACTTCTGAATTGCACTGTAGCATGACTTTACTCAGTTGTTTGTAAAATTAATTGTGTTCTAATATTTCCATTGTAAAGAAAATCCCCTCCCTGTATTCTTTGTGTATTAAGTAACAATACAAAAATGCTTTTTACCTAATAAAACATTAAAGGAAATGGAAATGTAATCTTTGAAAATGTCTACAAACTCACATCTAGTATAACAGTGGTAACATCCTGTTCTATGTGGAACATAGTTCATAAAGATTATCAGCCAGGTTGATATGAACCAACATTCTTCCTGGCAATTTAATAAAACTCTTCAAATAAGACAAGCAAGTATAGGGTTTGTATTTAAAGTGCTCTTTATCTGATGCAGCAAATACTTGGCTGGTATCCTTCTGGTCTCTAAGTAGCACTTCACAGAAGATTAAGGGCAGGGCAGGGGTGGGAGGCAGGGAGCAGAAAAGACTGTTCTAAATTGTAGGTCTTTGTGGAATAGACCTTAGTGCCCGGTGGTACAGCACCACCGGAGCATAAAACAAACCCAGCCTCGTGGTTGAAACATTACCATGCACACATGTTCTTGCCACAATGTGAAGAGAAGGCAGATGTTAGTGCCTGGGATTTGCAGTCTCCTGCAGTTAGAAATCAAGCTCAGGGACTAGAAAACTCACTGAAGGAAAAAGCAGCACTCAAATGAACGCACGGCGAATGTCCATGGGGCGGCCCCGGCTGGGTCTAGGTGGAAACCTGTCATTGGGACCAGCTCGTCCTGGAAGCGTAGGGTTTGCTCCAGGCAAGGAACCAATTGGGTCAAAATGTGGTCTGAACGGAGGAAACTGGCCTGGTGCTTCCCCCGGGCCAGGAATGAGTGAGTTAATTGGGTCTCCAACATAGGGAAGTGTTGGTCTCTCATCATATTCTCCGCCAATGATCATTGGGGGATAGATTGGGTTTGATGGGAATGGGTTGGGAGGAAAGGGATTAGGATAGAATGGGTTAGGATGAAAGGGGATTGGATGAGGTGTAGGAGGCAGAAACATCATGTGCCGCCATCTCAGGGCTTCCTTCTTCTGTTTCAACTTTTTCTTGTACAGCTGCAGACAGAAACAAAGGCATTTTAAAGCTCTTTTAAGTGCTTTGTGTTCCAGATTCAGCAACTGCAATCAGTTCTGCAGCACTTGTCAGAAAAGCACTCCTCACCAGCTTGAAAACCTGAACACAAACTCCCCTGCCTGCAAAAGATCAAACATGGCATCTCCGGAAGACCTCAAACCCACAGCTTGGGCACGCACCAGATAACTTGTTGATGCTGTTTTCTTCTACTCTGACCAAACAACACACATACACAGAACACCACACTTTTAAACTAAACTAAACTTTAACCCAAAGTTACTGCCTCCTGAAGTCTATGTTTTATCCTCAAATTAGCCTATCGAGACTAATATCAGAAAGATTATATGAAAAAGCCACCTACTTCTTTCCAGTCTGTGTCACGAGGCCTTGCAATAGGATCTACAAAGAGAAGTAAAAAAACTAAAGAAAGCAATCTCTTAAGTAGTATTCATGCCACCAATGCCCACAGTTTTGTCAGAACTTCCAGAAGAATCAGGAGATGAAAAAAACACTTTTGGTCAATACATTTTCCATAATGGTAATACATCTTAAAAAAACTTAAAGCTCCAGGACCATCCAATAGGTAATCTACTTGTACATCCATACTACATAAAGCATCACCTCCAAAACTTACTGAATAAGTAGAGAAATCCCCAAAACACTGTCCACATCTTTGACCTCTGACAGAGCTTCCCTTGATCACCTTACTTCTTCTACCTCATTAGACATTCTATCAGGAATTTCTCTTCCTTTCACTTCTTAATATCTGCAATAGCCAGTACACCAAGGTAGCCAGGAAAAGAGATGAAAACAAGGACCTTACGTCTACATCACACTATGGTAAGAACTATGCGGTCCATCAGTAATTGCTCAGCAGATTGCCGTTAGTTTTCACAGCAGAAAATTGCATATCCACTTGAATTACACCTGAGCAACTGTACTGGTTAGCATCACAAATGACCGCATTTACTCACATTGTTTAAAGACCAGGAGCAGTCAACTGAGGAGCCTCTTATCAGAATCTGTTCGACTTAATCCCTCTATTCACATGAGAATGTAATTAGAAAAACATCTGTCTCAACATTACCTCGGAAATCTCGCAGATACATAAACCTCCAGAGAAGCTGGTCATTTGAAGCTGTGTAAAGATCACGGCAAACAGCAGAAAGAGAGATGAGGGAACGGACATCCAGAAGTCTGAAAATCCGAAGCTTGAGCTCAAGAGGAAGGACCACTAACCCAAACACATCTGGCAAGTTCAGAGCTACAAAGCAGAGAAAACAGAAGGGTTACCCACGTGGTGCAGAGTTTAGTCTACTAATCTCTAAAGACCCTGAAAGAAAGGACGTTACCATCTTTCCCTGAAATCATTTCCCTTTGATGCCCAAGTCACAGCTTTTCTCAGAAAGTGCTGTGATGCGACTTCTTACAAAAGAGATGTCTTGCAACTCTAAGTACATTTATGGAGCACACAAAATAGGCAAATGGCACGTTATACTGACCACTATTGGCCACTGTAAGCCCAAAAAACATTCCACACACCTAACTATGTTTATAGGCTACAGAACAAAGGGATAAGTGAAGACAAAAAGACCTGCCCAATTTCATGAACCCACAAAAAAACACTAATTGCAGAGCACAGGCTTCACATAAAACCATCCCACACTAGAGGGAATTCCACCAAGTAGTCTTCAGAATACAATGCTGAGACCTTTTATGGTAATACGTATGCAGAGAAAGCCTGGCTTCCTACTGCTCCACAAACACCAGCTTGGGTTACTCCCTGCCATCCTTTCCAAGCCCTTAATGACCAGTTACTGAGAAGATCATTCCTGGGGTTAGACTTCCAAATGTGATGCTACATAAATTTTTCTGCTTTGACAAAGAAATGGATCAAAACTATGGAACTACTGTCACAAAATTATTGTGGTATGATTTTCTTATCAGAAAGTGTGGAAAACAACCACTCCAGTCTCTTAAGAGCAATCAAAAAATCAAAACCAGGGAATTGTAATTATATGAACATTTTCTGAGATACAAATACTCATGTAATTTCTTTAGAATGTATAAATCACTTTATGCTTACTCTTTATACACCTATCACTGAACAGCTGTTTCTAACACTCTTCCTGTAAGGCTTTAGATAGACCCTCTTCCCCCCATCCTCAAAAAGAAAGTATCATCTCTAATTGTAATTATTTTCTCTCACCTTGACGGGCAGCAGCCAGAAGAGAATAAACCAGCTGGTCCTTAAAGAGACGGGATAATTTCTGAAGGTCTTTGTAAACACCTGCAACCTTTTCTATCAAAAAAAGAAAGGTAAAAGCTTAACTTCAGGAGGTTATAATGCAAAAAAATATGTAGGAGCGGAAGAATTACATTTTTCTCATAAGCAGAACTGTAATCTGCTTGCAATCTGGATAGGAGCAGCTAGAGCATAACAATCATGCAGTAAGTAATTCATCGACAAACTACAGACCAGTTCCATGGCCAGGCTGGGCTTCTTCCGGCCTTAAAAAGCACCATTAAGGGAAATACTTGAGCTCTTCATAAAACCTGACTCTCAAGCTGCCAGAGCTTCCTTTGTCAGATTTCAAAGCTCATGTGTAATACACACCTATGTTGTAAATGCCTGCAATAGTCAGTTTTCTGACCAGAGTGTTTTTCCATTCTGTTCTCTGAAGAAAGAGGAGCCCGAAGACTCCACCATTACACTGGACATGCTTCAGTTCTTCAGTTAATTCTTCTAAAGCCTTTTGACTAGACTTGTACATTAGTAACTGGGATTACCCAGGATACAGTGTAGGACACTAAATCAGCCTCAACTGCCAACAAAGCAGTTCATATACTTCAGAGAACAAAAGACTAGACAGGTCTGTGCTCACAAGGATCCATGTCTAACCACCCTTCCCTCCTCCCCTCCATTCCGGAGGGAGCCATGTAGTCTGCACATGTTTTCTGACAAAAAGAATGTAACAATTATGGTGCCACAACAACAGTTTAAGTACCATCGGCCTTAAAAATCTTGAAGTGCCAGGTAGAAAGGGGATATGATCCCACACTGCTGCCCTGGGACCTCATTGCTGCTTAGGACCTCATAAATAACAGGTATATGGGCCAAAGGATGACTCAGGCTTTGCAAGGTTCTTTCCTTACACAGTTAATCCAATAAATTCAAATTCTTTCAACAACAAAATATGAGTAAATGGCTACACTCTGAATTCCTTTTACCACAAAGCTATGACTCACCTAAATGGTAACCACATTTTTACTTTTTTTTTTGTTATTCTTTACCCCTTTGGTTCTCTTCTGAGGTACATCCTTATTTTTCAGTTTATTACTCTGAGTATCATAGCCCAATCATACCTGACTCCTGAAAGCAAACAAAGGATGCTGGCAAAAGCTGTATTCTCTTAACACTTTTAATCTCTTTGTTGATTTTTAATGTTGCTGCAAAAAAAAAAGAAAAAAAAGAAAGTTTCAAAATTTAAAACACACCATTACTGCCTAACCTTTCAGAGTCTTTTACTTTCATCCCTTACCAGATGCCCTCAAGGAAAATACCCAACTATTGCAAGAAGCTAAATAAATAAAAATTTCAGAAAAATAAAATGGAACTTAAAATATCAGGGAATAAACACAGATCTTGGTATCAGAAACCAAGCATTGCCTTCAACAGTTCTATTATGAAGAAAGAGATGTAACACTATTATAACACAGTAGTTAAAGAAATATTAACTAGAGAAAGACTCTACAAGCTTCCTGTAGGAACACTATATGCACAATACTTAGAGCACTGTCCTAAATCTAACCTTGATCTGACTTGGTTAAAAAGTTTGACCACAATGTGTATGTGTTCTGAGAAAACAAATCAGCACAGCCAGTTACAAGTTTTACAAATAAAGATAAAAATTTTAATCAAAGATATCTTGACATTAGGATCAAGTCCAAATTTAATACTGGCTCTGCAAAAATGTAAAATTGTTTAAATGCTAAATAAAATATGAAAAAGAAAGAAAAAAAAAGAAAACAAAGATGAACAAAAAAATCTCAAAAAAACTACCAAGTGATATGGAAGTTTGTTAAAAAAAAAAAAAAAGAGTTCCCTGTATTTTCTGGACTGAATAGCTTAAACTAAATAGAATTTTTGAGACCACAGTTAAACTGTTAGTGTGCTACAGGAAAGATTATACATTAAAGCTAAAGAATACACAGCGTGGAAGTTGTTTGTAAGTCTTGCAAAGAACACGAGACAAGACAAAATACTGTAGCTGGAGCAAATCTCTCTCTTCTAATGTCTGGCAATGTATACCAAAGTTCCTATGAGACAAGAAACAGGTTTCTAAACTACTGCAATGAACAGGCCAGCTGAAGCCCCTAAAGACTAATCTGTTATGACCAGAGGGAAACAGTTAACACAGAGACAGGATATGCCAAGAATATTCAACATCAGGAAGTGGCATCTCTTGCATCCCAGTAACCTGGATAATCAAGGTGCAGTTTTAACCAAAGTGCACAAAAGCACATTTAAGTTTTCTCTTGCTAAATAATGGTGGTATTTAGCAATATGCATCCATGGTAAAAACTTAACTTACCATTAATAGCAACAAGATCCCCCAAAGGCACACAGGTCAAACCAGCAGAACCTTCTTCACAAAGGGGATGTGTGTACTGTAGCTTATAAACACCATTCCCTCTCCATTTCTCTGGCATAGACACTGCTTTGGCTTCTGTCCCCTAAAAATACACAGAGATAACACTGCAATACTTTAGCAATATACCAAGACTAAGAGATGAAAAAAAAACCAGAATTAGAAGTTAGGAAATGCCAGAATGTTGCTTGCAAATCTTATTTTAGCCCTAGTGTACATTATGGCATAGACTATAATTGCATGATTAAATATTATTCTTTCCCAAGCAAATCTGAGAAGTTTAGCAAGTTTTTTGGTTTTTGTCCTGTACCAGTTTCTGACAAGGAGGTTTCTTCAGTGAGCAGACTCACACCAATTTCTTTGAGACATGTATTTCATTTTGTCTTTTATTCTAGCATTCTGACAACTTGTTGCATGTACATTAAATTTCCCACATGAAAAACATTCTGTTGCACCTTTTCTGTGACTTATGAGGTCTGATAGGAATTGAAGAAGCATAGCTTGAAATCCACTCAAAAAATCTGTGTGGGCTAACAGTTTTTCCTTTCAATTTCAGCATGAAAAGGCTCAGATGGAATCCCAGAGGGGGACACGACATAATCACAAGTACAAGCAGATTCTATTTCCTCTTAAATTTGCACAGCAATCATCTTCCCTACTTCCAAGGTTACTGACTGACATAAACAAACTGTCTTTCTAGGGGCAAATGTGTTCTTCCAATAGCATTTCAGGCTACAGGAACGCAGTTAACTTAGCAGATGTATTAACCTGGTATTGGTCAACCAGACACCTAAACTGTCCCCCTACACATGCTCAGTTAGCCTCACCACAAGAAAAAACATGAGAATTTAAACATGTTTGAGTGCAAATGATTTTTTTGCTTGTTTACATACTAGTAAACAAACAATGCAAAGCTGAAAACCTAAAGGGAAAAAGGTGATTCATACATCGTACAGAGGTACTGGTATAGGTGCTTGACTTCGAGTATAATACCTCTGTAAGTTAGTGAAGCCAAAGCCTAACTGAACTCAAAGTTAATACAGAATTGGAGATAACATTTTGTGAGACCCAGGCCTTGTTAAGCACCACTTGAACAGGATACCACTGAGATGACACTGATGCTTAAGAAAGCGCTTCAAAGAAGTGCTACAATCTAAGGACATCTCCACAAGCTCAACAGCATAAAGCAGAAACAGGAGGTTATCAGCTGGGTCCCAGTGAGGCTGAGGACTGAAAGAAACACAGAGACAGGCCTCTCCTCTCACACCTAAAAGCTGCTCTGGTCTTTAGCCTTCAGGCTTACTGGTCAGGCAGATTAGAGAGCTACTTCAGCAGCTCCTGCCTACTGACATATACAAAGCCAGAAGTGGATCTTCAGATACATCTTGCATCACACATTCCCACGGTATTCCACAGCTTTCTCATACTGATCAAGAAATTTCCTGATTGGTTGTGCACCTACCTGAGGTACATAGCCTGCCTCCATCATGAGAAGATGTACTAGAACAATCAAGGCATCAGTGGCACTGGTACACTCAGCAGAAAGATAGAGCATCTCTAAAGAATGTGGTATTTCACCATCAGCAGCTTCACTGCACAGCATGGGTTCCGAAGGATAGGAACCTGTACCTTCTTCCAAGTCAACGTCTTCCGGGACTAATCCAGAAGGAAATTTGAGGCTGGATCCTGCCTTCAATGGAAAGCAAAACATACCTGCATTCAGGAAATTACACCTCTATACATCAATATTATTTGTCTGCTCATTCCAGTCCTCACAGGTACCACATCTACCCTACCAATTTCTCATGCAAGTTGTACTGAATCATTACATCTCCATTTTGTACCATCCCAGATGGAGACTGGGATTATACACCTAGCCTCTGTAATTTTTGATATTTATAATGCAAGCCCTTCATAAAAGGGTCTATCAGTTGATTGCATAAACTACTTGAAGACAAAGTGATATTAAAACCTTCATCAGAACCATCACAACATACACAGGAATCATGGTAGTACCACCATGTTTTTAAATATGGCCAACATGCACGGCAAGTAACCAGAATGATAACTCAGACTGCTTAGACATAGAATAGGCCCAAAGAGCTGGAAAAAACCCACACAATCATCAGCACAGTATACTTGCTGACATTTGAGGAGCACTGTGGTTTTACTGCAGATTCCCTTCTACCAAAATCACACCATATTACGTTGTTAACTGATAAAACTAACCACGGATACATTAAAAATAAAAATAATTTTTAAAAAAAGTCATAAATTAAAACTGTAACCAGATTTACCTAAGGGAAAGGGAAAAAAAAAAGTCTAAAGGAGGGAAAAAAAAGTCTAAAGGAGCTGTAGTTACTTCTCCCCCACATCCACGTCCAATGGCACAAGACAGCCTTATGTTTGTATGAGGCTGGCACGGCCATCAACCCATGGAACTTCCCTTCTCTCATTAACAACAATGCATGTAGTCCCAGTTAAACATAGATTTTTAAACTTCTAGAGCTCTTCTACAAGGACACATAGTTGCTTAGAAATTACTCTGCCATCGTTCACTACAATTTTGAAGAAAAATGTGAGAATCTTTCATCTTGCCTTTCAATATAAAATAAATAGGGAAAAGATACTTCGGCATGGCTTACTATGATCTGATGGACAGACAAATGGAGCCTGGATGCCCATAGCACCATGTAAGGATTATTGCCCCTGACAAGAATCAATGAGACAACAGTACAACTATGTTTGCTTTCATTACAATTCTTTTTACCCTAAATCTTAATTTTCATACGTTAAAATAATTTTTTTTAAAAGACCACTTATTCATCTTCCTCATACAAAGGAGTATTTTGTACTGTCATATTAAGGAGTATTTTGCATTTTAAAGTAGTTCCAAAACAAAAAAAATACACGCTTCCCAAGGCTGTTGGGAGGTAATTTCTACCACCTTCTCAAGCTCCTGCCTAAAAAGGACAGGACTATCTAATGAGACAGACCATGGCACTTCTGAGTCTCCTCAAGGGAGACTCCATTTGCCACAGGACCCAGCAGTTGATGGCAGATGTCACCTGTTTAACTGTTGTACATACTGTCATACAAACCAGAAACCACTGAGTAATACACCAAAAATGTGCCCATCAGCTGCATGACACGTACAGGGTCATACAGATGCACACCTACATCAGGCTGGAGCTACTGCAGCAACACAACCTCCACACACAAGACAGACAAACTTCACTCTATTGCAGGTCATCTGAATCACAAAGAACTGTTACAACTCATTAGAAAGGAATCGTGCATTCATCTTGCGAGTGGTGTTTCCAGCAGGCAGCACTTGCTGCATTTGTTCAGTACCTAGAATCAGTTTCCTTGAGGACTTGAGCACTGAGGTAGGTAAGAAACATAACCCTAACTTCCTTAGGGAAAATGCATGTTCCAGCAAAACTATTTAATCCTGTAAAAATGCCTGACCTGAAACATCTCAGAGTCTCTGAACTAGTTATGTGTCACAGTTAATATATAACGTATAGACACAAATTTCTGTTGCTCTATGTAAGATGAGGATAAGAAGTCAAATATTCTCAAGAGATCCTCTACTATACAGTACAGCAACTGACATGAGAAGATATCTTCTTCTTTGTCTTGTTTTATACCAGGTGATTCTCATGTACTTACCTTCTCATCACTCTTCTGAACTTCCACCTGAGCTTTCTGGTTATCAGATTGCTCATTCTGCCCTTCTTCTTTTGGGCTGTTGGCCTGACTTTTGTTGGGGATCAAGGTGGATGGATCATGACCATTCTGAAGTGGGGGAGGAGTAGAAGGAGGAGGTAGGCTGTGTTGTCCATCTGCTTCTTCTAGTAGTAAGCATATCAAATCACCAGAAACAATCCCATATGAAGCTAAGGTCTTCTCATCTTCTGTGAGAGCATCTTTTCTGTTCAATGTTATTGAAAACTTGGTATCAGAACTGCAAAATAGAGAAGAAAAACAAAAAAAAGGAAACATCAAGGCTGCACCTTGGTAACTGCACACGGAGGTATAGTTCAATAGTGCATACCAAAACAGTACTATGCTGTGGGCTTAAATTCAGTAATAACTAGCTATATAATAAAGGAAGAGTGAGGAAAAAATATGGTATGAAATTATTTCCCCCATGTTTCTCTTCAAGTTGTGTTTTAAGTAGCTGTAGCTGCTTTGTAGGTATAACTTCACTTACACTAACTACTCAGAAAACAGTTACAAAGGAATGTAAACAACTGCCCTCCATATTAGAAGATATCACACCTAGCAAAACAAGCTTTAAATAAACTACCGGCTGAGATTATTTAAAAACAAGACAGCGCTGCAGACTCAACCATTTTGCTTTCTCATTAAGCAAAATGTTCATTTTGAAAGGTCAGCAGCTGCCCTACAGCATATTAGTTGCAAATGAGAGTAATAAGACAAGGTGTTTCAGGGCAAGCACTTTAAAAAAAAAAAAAAAAAAAAAAAAAAAATCCAACTAGTTAGCATGGAAGCTGCTATCCAGTACCAGCTAAAAAACACACCACTGTGGCAAGGCTAGTAACTTCAGATTTCCCCTGCCCACGCTGTTACGCAGCACGGTGCAGTGCTATCACATGTTCATATCAGAGTGGAACATTAGTACCTAGTACCTAATTAAAGGTTGGCGAATACAAACCCTTCAGTCACCATCAGAAAACGGGCCCCATGGGTAGGCCTTTCTTAAACTGCTTGTGCAGGCTTCCCTCTCCTCTAAAGGGTAGCATGAGCTCTTCACAGAAGAAAAACGTGTGTGTGCAATTTTCAACTCGGGGATTCTCTAATAAGACCGCAAAACTAGAAAACTGACAACTCACAAAGATTTTTGGCACGTAAAAGCCGTAAGGAAATTTAAGTCGGCTCTGACCGCGCTGCAACCCGTGTTTCGCAGCTGAGCATTTCCCACAGTAAACTTCACTTTCCCGCTCTGCACTGAGCAGCCGGGAAGCAAAACTCGCCCCGAGGCCTCAGCCAGCTGCCGCTCTGCCCCCGCCGTGCTGCCCCAGGGCCGCTGGCACGGCCCTCAGCACCGGCCCTTACGAACCGCGGCACCAGCTTTACCAACGTGCCCCCGTGAAGCGGGTAAATCCTCCGGGCCGGCAATCTTTTAATCCCCCGCGATACGTTCCCCAGCCCAGGGCTGCTCTCCCAGGCGCCGCCGCGGGATGCCGCACACGGGCCTACCGGCCTCCGCACAGCGGGCCGGGCCTGGCCTCGCCGCCGGCCTCTCGGCCCCCTCCTCTGGGCGCCCGCCCTTCGCGCTCTCAGGCTCACTTGGGCCAGAGAAGGAGCCGCAGGCGCCACGGTCCCGACGGACCGGCCACCAGCACCCGCCGCCCCTTTCTCCCGTTCGCGGCAGCCCCAGCACCGCGACCGCCCGGCCCGCAGGGGGCAGCAGCGCCGCCGCCGCAGGCGGGGCGAGGCGGGGAGAGGTAGGCAAACTCTTCCCTGAAAGGACTACACTGGAAACAAATTTCGAAGCAAACAGCTGAGGCTAGCATCTGAGCAAT
>WUAM01000431.1:20640492-20691512 GCA_024336885.1 Actenoides hombroni
GGCGCCGCCTCCGCTCGGCCCCGCCCCCCGAGGCCCTTGAGGCGCGCCGGCGGCTGCGCGCCCCGTCGGGGATTGGACGCTTAGGCCGGGGTGGTGCGTGTGCTGGAAGGAGCCGTCTTCCTACCTGTGACCGGCTTGTCGGGGGCGGGGTCCGGCGGTTGCCACTCTGGTTCCGCTGCCGAGGTGGCTGTGCTGTTGCTGTTGCTGTTGTTGTTCAGCGGTGGCTTCTCCGTCTCCGCCGTGCCGGGAAGGAGGCGCGGCGCTGGCGGGAGGGAGCGGGCTCCGCAGGCTGGCTGCCCGCCGCCCTGTGGCGTCGCTGGGACGGGCAGCACTTCTCCCCTCCCTCCTGTACCGTGCCGTGCCGTGCCGTCGTTATGACAACTGTTAGCGAAGTCCGTGAGCAGCGGGCGCTAGGTAAAGGGCTGAAGTAGGACTCTGCCCTCAAGACCATTTAGTTCGGTAAAGGAACGTGGGGGTTTAAGGCAGACTACTGAATTGTCATCTTGGAGGTAATGTTTTAACGCCTCCTGACAAGTAATCTCACCCAAAAAGCAGAAGGTCCTGCCAACGTTAGTTTATAAGCTTTAGCTCACTCTTATCAGTCATACTTCGGGGGGAGGGGGGGAAGGCCCTCCCTACATCTTGGATCTCCTCAAAAAGTATAATCAACTTCATCTGCAAATACGTCCTTTGCAGAAGTGTAGTGCCACTTTGGGGAGGAGAGGTGAAAGATACCATTTATTCAAGATTTTTGCTTTAAGTAATGACCTCAGGTTGGGAAGGGTGCTCTGTCAAAATAGTACAGGAAACGCACATGCTTACGAGTTTGAAGAAATAGTTTTATACAGAAGCAGTTTAACTTACAGCACAGTTCACCCTTAACAGAAATGGTGGGGTTTATTTTTTTTTAAAGTCTAATTCATTAAAGTAATATACAGTATGCTGACAAAGCTGTTTATCCGTAGCTCAGAATGGTTGTTAAAGGCGATGTGGTTTCTCAACTCAAAGTACTTTGAGGATTTTTCTGCTCAGCATGGTCAGTGGAAAACACAAGAGATAGAACCCATTCCACCAAAGAACTAAACCCCTCTTGATAGCTCTAGTGGTTTCTCTTGAGAAATTTGAAACTTAATATAGCGGTAGCGCTGTCAATGTGCGGGCAACTTCCCGTGTCAGAGGGTAACTATAAGAAGTGAAGGTCTCTTTGGTTCATACCATACCTCATGGGTTGTTTTTTTTTCATCTGTGAAAGCCAAGTGTAGTAATAAACCTGGAGCCAGTGGACCTGTTCCATAGTTTTTCTTTCTGTATTTGCCACTACAAAGAGTGAATTTCATAATATGCATGAATAAGTATATGTATTAACCTCCTGTGGTACTGATATTTTGAATTACTAGGGTCACACTGAAAGATGGTTGAGTGAGGAGAAGGGTATGAATGCTGGAGTATCATCATGAGGTCTGTGAAATGTCTGAAGGACTGTTTTAGAGTGTGCCAGTGGGGGAGGAGGTTCAAATCAAATCCATTGGAAAGAACCTCCTAATTTCTTGCAGCTTGATGGCGCTCAACTTCACACCTAAAAGGTATTTTAAAGCCCTTTATGCTGGTACTCCATAGCTAATACATTTAGCAGAGCTCTGCTTTACACCATCCCAGGCTGGCTGTTTACAGATGGTTTTTCAGCAGTGCCTGAAGTTTGCTCACATAGCTGTTTGTTTCTGACAAAGATCTTGGTCATATGGAGCAAAGGACCTTCCAGTGGCTTTCCTGTGGTTTGCCAGATTGCTTCAGGCTTTTTTAGCTACCAACATGTTTTCTTGGATTTACATCTTCATTCACAGAATTCAGTTGCTGAGAGTTGTGTGCAGAGCAGTCACCTTTGAAGTGGGACATCAAAGACAGGGTTCAATATCTTTGCATTAGCAGAGCAAAATCACATTTCTCTGGGTAATTAAAAAGAGGCTCCACTCTTGGAGGAAGATTCTCAGAGGAAGTTTTCCCGTGTTTTGTGATGAACCAAAGGGGTTGGGTTTTTCTTAGTGAGATTACTGTGTCCACCTTCTAGGAATCTATGATGAATTCTTACAGGACTATAATTTATACAGAGCCAGAGTAGGTGCTACACAGATTGAGAGAGTGCCTCATCATGCTGTCAGCTCCATGAAAGTAACTGAATGGTTGGACAAGAGACTAATGAGTGAGACAAACAACTAACTGGAAGAAAAGCAGAGAAAAAAGCTTAGAACAGACCTACACAAATGATGGACTTGTGTCTGAATCTGGGCAGATCATAAACAAATAACGCCTGCTATGTTCCTGTTCAAGATCTCAAGGTTTCTTATTCTTCCCCTATCTCTTGAGGACCAGCTTAGGAGCACCCTTAAAATTCTTAATCTATGCGGGCAGAGTGCAGTGCAGAGCTAGGACAAGAGCACCAATTTATTTATTGTTCTTGCTAAATGGACTTTGTTAAAAATGACCCTAATAGTCCTGGCTCAGGTGCTAGGATAGGGCAGTTACAGAGGTCAGCAATGTGAACTCAATGCATCCAAACAGTGGATAGCGTTCGTTTTCCATCAGCTCATCAGACCTAGTTGCCCATCGTTAACAGGCTCTGTGTAGGCATCGCAGCTATGTTATTTAATTCACATCTTGGCATGGATTAATAGTTTTCTGGCAACTCAACTCCAGATCTTTGAAAGCCTTTGTGAAGGGGCATCAATAGTCAGGCCATGCTCGGGAAAAGCTGTGGCCCCACGGTGCCTCTGCAAAGCCTCTGAAAGATTTGGGGCGGGATGGGGGTGTGTGTCCCAGACCTACTCACAAATGGAACTGGTGGGTACAGGGGTGACTGTTGCCTCATGTGGATTCTGTTTGAACATTTGTTTGAGCTAGATCACCTGCTGCCTCACGAGCTGAGAGTGGATAGCATTGCTTTCCACACTGGAGGAAACCATGAACAAGAACTTCCTGGAGTTTTTCTTTTTCCCTGGGTATTTCCCATGGCTGTGGAGAGGTGGAGATCACCTGCTTTTATGTCATTTAGCAAGCTCCTGTCTGTATCATTTTCAGGTTTCTTTAAGCATTCCTGCCAATATGTATCTCCTATCAAGCATAAAAATTTTGTATTCCTTTTCCCTTAGAGGTGGTTTTCCACATAGTATATCAGTGTATGGGAAGGGTTAAAGTCTTGAAGCAATTGAGTCGGTTTTGATTTGACGGTTGAGGCACAGAAAGCCTACCTGTTCTTGAGGTGCTGCAGAGTAACTAGAAACAATGGAGCAAGGGAGAAACTGAGAAATCCAGTTCTGCGATAACAGCAGAGATATTTGTAGAACTAAAGTGCTCTTTCTGGACTTCAGGTTGGGTAGACACTATTTGCTATTGTGTTTGAGAACTGTTTGTCTTGTGTGTGTTAACTATTGAGGTTTCTTTTCTGAAGAAGGAAGTAAAAGAAATTCTCCTGCAGGCTGCAAGCGGAGAGTTTTGTGCAGGACCAAGGCAAGACAAGGACAAATTTACTTTTCAAAGATATTTTATTCTGTTTTGGAAGTTGGTCAGTTTAAGGTAATGTGTTTTTATGGCTCTGTTAAACCTGTACAGGACAATGATAGTGTCTTGTTGGCTTTTTTGCATCAGAAGCTTTCTTAGGCAGATTTCAGCTGTAATCTTTATTGCAAGTTTTATTTAAAGTTTTCTGCAGACCGCTCACAAAGGAGAAACCAAATGTGGTATCTACAGATGGGTAAGTAGGGTACTTCATTAGGGTGAGACAGGTACACAGACTGAAACAAAGGAGTTTTTCATCTTTTTCCTCAACTTACTTGAATACACTATCTCTGAGAAGACAAAAGAATTAAAAGCGTGATTCTCATCAAAGAATTACTTGGTGCATGCTCAGTTACTGAAGATAAAACTCAGAGCAATTTGTCTGCCATCTATTGTCATCAACAATGCAATTGGCAGCTCTGATTTAGACTATCAGGCAGCTGACGATTTCCATCTCCTTAGCTCTGTCTGTCTCAGTCATCTGACTAACCTTGTACAATCAATCCTAGCATCTGACAGAGGCCTGGGGCTTTGATGAAACCAATAATATCAGCTTTGGAGTGCAAAAGAAACCAAGAATATCAGCCTTGTTGGTTTGAGAAAGCTGTATGAAATGATACCGCCTTTACTGCTGTGGCAGTTCAGCTGTGGTTTGTTCTTTCAGCTTCTCAACTGGCATACATTTAAAATCCAACCAAGGACATATTAACTGCAATCACAGCAGTGACTGTGATTGCTGTTTTCTGTTCCTCAATGAGAATGAAATTCAATTGGAAATGAGGTATCTCACTTGTACCACTGTTTTTAGCAATCCTGCTAGAGAAATACCTAGTAAATATCTATGTATTTTAATGATAGAAAAAAAATATTTCTGGTTTTATATTGATTTTTAACTGACTATTAATAATCAGGACAGAAAGTGGCATGTTAGCAGGAAAAGCTAGGACACTTTTGGGAAAAAGTTTAAGGTTTGTTGACTGCAACTGACTGTTCTGCATAATATGACATGGCTACCTTAAAGTAATTATTTATTTTGAGTTCCTTAAAACAGAGAAAACCAAAAAGGTGTAAGAACTAGAGATGGAACAACCAGTTAAATGGGTAATTTTCAAAATTAGTCACAATGTGGTTTATGTTTTCAGAGGTGTTTTTTTTCCTTGAAACTACTTTTTCTTGCATAGTATCTTGGGTTAACTTTGTAAGGATTCCTCAGAGACCTGATACCAGGGCAATATTAATAATGCATTGTGTCTGTCTTATAGTTCAGAAATCATCTAGAGTGGTATTTTGAGGTACTGAGTAGATCTTGGATTTGCAACATGTTAGTCTGACCTGATAATATTAATTCCAACACAGAAGTTAAGACTATCAAAGGGTAATGTGTTTGGCTTTTTTTTTTTTTTTTTGATGGAGGGGAGGGTTTGTGGGATTTTTTTAAATGCATTTATATGTTTTCTGGCAGATTATTGAATAAATTGTGCAAGACAATACAGTGCTTACTAGAAATCCACGAATGACCTTCTAGGCTGGAATACTTGGGAAATTAGCAAGACCTTTTTGCTACTTATTCATTGTCATGGTTCTGTACATAGGCAGGCACCATGGTCACAAGCAGACATGATAGAAAAGGATGTGCCACTCCCCTCAATGGTAAAACCAGAGTAAAGTTATCATACGTCCCTCATAAACAATTTCCTAATGCAGCACTGAGAAGACTTGAGGTTGTCTTGAGAAATGGTATTGTTATTTCTAGGCAATTGGGCAGTGGCTGTCATTGGTAGTGAAAAACACCACTGATGATGGTGATTTTCATCACCACAGGACGAATGCAAGAATTTTGAACAAAGAAACCTTACTTTTGTACTGGGAAGGTGTAACAGAAGAAATAGTTTGTCACAGCTTTTGTGAATCTATATTGTGTTACGTCCCACAGTCTTGCTTTGCACTCAGAGACACTGTGCTGCAGTCTCACACCAGGACACCCTATTCTCTTCCTGTGTGATCACCATGTTAGTTCTCACATGTGCCTTTGAACATACCCTTGCATTCCCTTCTCATGTGACCTGAGTTAGTCAATCTCATGTATCAGTGTTGGATTAAGTCAGAGGTTTGTGTGCAACCAAGAGACAGGTTTTGTAGGGAGGCCTGCTGTATTTTATTAGACTTTCTGATTTAGTTGTAAAACGTTTGGACTCGCAAATCCAGTATATCCTAGGGGATGTATATACAAAAAGAGTGTTGTTTTATAGGAGGATGGATCTCCTTAGCTGGGATTCCTCTGTGATGTTCACTCTGCAGGAGGTAGGACATGGTAAAGTAAACCAACCAATGCATGGTTCTGGAGAAAGCATAGAGTAGTGAAGTAGAACCATTCAGCCTCAGCAACAGCTAATGACTGTCAAAGTGCTATTGAAGTCATCAGAAATCTGTGTCTGCTCCCACACTGACTGCTTTGTGCAGTAAAATCACTGGTTAATTCCCTCTTGACTGTCTACCCTTCTCCCAGTTTCATTGAGGGAAGTGATGGGTACAGATTTTTTTGCAAATCATGGTATTCATCATTTATGATCACGTTTGCATCATAAATGTTGTTGACAGGTCCCTGTGACAACCATAAGAGGAGATGCTAAAGACATGGTATTCTTTCCTGCTGTGTTGGCTGTCCCTGCGGCTTGAGGCAAATCCTGGTCTTAAAGTGAGGATTACTCAGAAGGGGCTGGACTATGGTATGTCTCACATTGCCAGAAGTTAACTTATAATAAATACTATATGCACAGAGTATATTTCCTTAATAAAGGTGCCATGTAGATACAAACTCCTTAAACATTGAAATAGAATAAATAATGTCACCTCACACCAGGAAAACTCTTTGTCTCCTCTCACTTATTTTCTTACTTTTTTTGCACCCCAGGTGTGAATTTATCCTTGCATTGATGATTGCATTCTCCTGCAGTCCAACAGTGTTTCTACAGCATTTCTTATATCAATCTACTTTTTTAGAACCAGAGTGAGATAGTCATAGCATTGCTCCTTTTTTAAAAGGGTCAAAAACCTGATTGAAAGTGCAATATTTAATTGAAGGTAGTAAGACATAATTGGAAAGAAAGCTTCCACTTTTGGAACAGCCACATAGCTGCACACCTTTACTTTCATTCCTCCATTTGGCTTGGGATAGCATCTGCATGTGCCATTCTTTCAAAAAAATCCAGTAACTGTCGCACTTCTGCCCTTTAACAGAATATCAACAATTTCCACAATATATTTTCCTTACTCTTTGTATTCATGACAACTTTCATTGTCTCTCACCTAAGACTTACTCCATGGGTGTGGAGCGTATGTGTTATATTTTCAATTGTTTACAGAATTAATATTAATAATAAAGGTTAACGAGGCACAAATTCAACAAAAGCTAGGTCATACTAAGAATTGATCGTCATTTATATACTGAGCATGCTGACAGGTAAACAATGGACTTGTGAGATGAAAAGTAGAAGCTCAGGCTTTATGCCTTCGAGATGAAAGCAAGGATCAGGTTCATTTATTTCTGTGCATGAGCATTGTTTTAAAGGCTTTTGAGGAGTTGAGAAGTGCAGGGCAAACATCAATCACCCAAACTAGAAATGATCTCCATATCTTTTGATGGCCCACAGGAGAAATTGCTCCCTAGGGATCTCTCATGCCTTTAGAAATAAGAATTCAGCATGGTATTTCTTAGTGTGAGCCTGGCAGTTTCTATGACATTCAGCATGGCCTTCGAGTGCTGAATGAACCGACTAAGTTTGCACACCCCTGCATTACTAGAAGAACAGACATTAAAAGTGCACCTCCCAAAGTTATTTCTTATATTCAGAGCATGGTGCCTGTCACATCTTTTCCCTTCCTTAACGTGAGATTGGAAGGCTGAGGCAATAGGTCTTGTCTGCACGCTCCTTGCTGGCTGCAAGAACCTTGAGAGAAATTCCACCTGGGATCACTGACTGCCTTCACTGACAGTCATAAGACAGCTTTAAGTTATTTCAGTCAGAGCCCATATTTTGCTTTGGAGACAGCAATTCCCAGGGAATCATAACTTACCTCTCCTTCATAAAAGATGCATTTTATAAGAAGATATTCCAGTCTTGAGTCATCACTGAGTTCAGTTCTTTGCTGTTTTAATACACTGAAGTCTTGGGGAGAAATAAAAAATAAAATATTTTGTCTTCAGCAACTGAGGCCAAAAGCTAAAGAAACTCATGCTAAAAATATCTAAAAGCAAGACATCATTCAGTATTAAAGTTTTAGCAGTGTCTTCATCAAAGATGAGCAAAAAGAAGGAAGACAAAGGAATTTTGGATATGAAGATGTTCTGTTTGTTGATAATGGGATCTGTGTATATTGTCAATGCACAAGTAGCACTGAAGCATTCAAGAAAGTAGGGATTCTTTAAAGCAAGGAGAGTAGGTATGGAAATAAGTCAGCGATCCACAACATGCTTTAATGGATAAGGTGCGGTGGCAAAACATATGTAATCTGAAAGAAAGAGGAAGAAAATATTTAAAAGGATTGTCTTTAAACCTTAAACAACTTCCTGTACACAAACAACAATCCAGATAGTTCCACATTTGACATACTAGAACTTCAGATGCATACATCACACTTTTTCCATAAGTAAGCACTACACGTAGAAGTCATTTTGCTACTTCCTAACTGGCTTTTTCATTCAATACATAGGAGACAATCTGAAGTAAAAGTGATGACCAAGCATTTTCCCAAAGTTTTTCACATTGTCAGTGAAGTGAAGGAAGGATAGCAGTTTCAGAGTTCTACAGTATAAAATACAACTCAGGGATGAGATGATTTTGGTTAGATGATTTGTATTTGAGGCTAATAGAAGTTATAAATGGGTGTGTAAGTAGCTGGAAGGAAGTCTAGGTAAGGGTTTAAAAATCAGAGGTTTTTATGAACCATTATGTTAAAAGTTATTAAATTATTTGACAGTATATCTGGACCTTTGGGTGCCTGAATACAACCTGCAAGGCATGTGCTTTCCTCTATCCCCTTGTAGGCAGGAGGATTGGAATGGAGCTCCTGAAGCAAGCAATACTGAAAGAGACCTTCCCAAGCTGGAGTGGGCAGGAGAGTTTTTTGGTTGTTAAGGTCAACTATGTAATTTCACAGTAAGTAAAGGAAATACATCTCAAAGTTTTAGCATTAAACACCTTATTGTATTCTTAATGCATAGTATTAATTATGCAGCCATTTTGTTGTTGTTTGTTTAGTGTAAAATTTTAATGGTTTGTCTAGCTCTGTTTTCACTGCTTTACAAAGCTTCTGAAGGAGCACATTGGCTGTTTTTTTAGTTGATTTGCCTCAAAGTTTGGGGAAAGGCAGGTGTAATCATGGCTGTGACACAGCAGGAGGAATGGGTGGGAAAGAGGGAAGAATCGATGCTATTAACAGTCTGATACTACGAAGGACCTATAGCACTGAAACTAATCTGTTTATGTTGATGAAAAAAAGCCAATAAAGGGATAAGGTGAAAATTAGTGCAGGGGGATGCTGTATCTGGGCTGACATGGCAGGAAGATGACTCGTACAGAATCTTTTTTGATGGGTTTACTGTGGTAAATCAGCATTTTGAATGGATAGGTCTTGATACCAATTTACTGCTGAGGAAAATCATTGTACCAGGAGCAGCCAGTAGAAAAACAGATTATTATAGTGTTTCCTACAATTTCTCCAAATAAGGAGACTAATACAAAGGTTATTCTACAGCCTTCCATCTTCCAGTTAAAGCTTTTCCAATAGGCCATAAAGAGAAAACCCAGAAACTTCTGGTCTTTTAGTGTTACTATCAAACCAAGCTCTGCTGCTCAGTATCATTGTACTTCCATTTCCTTACAAATTATCCAGAACCAGAAATACCAATCTGGGAGACTTCATGTACTTTTTGCTGGATAGGGCCTGCATCCTTCCTTTATCTACACCTAATATTTTCCTAATAGCCTGCTTTCCGGTAGGCTTCGCTGTGTTACACCATCCTTGCAACCTTAATCCCTGCATATCTGAGAGAGCTGTGTTTGGACAGTCTGGAGAAGAAGAGACTATGGGGGGTGGAGGTGCATGTGCCTTACTGCATGTCTTCCACTGTCTGCTGGGTGGTGATTGTAGAGAGTATGGAGCCTTATTCTTACTGGAGATACACTGTGAGAGGATCATGGGCAACAGACGTAAATTACATTAAGAAAAGTTCTGATTAGAAGTTAGGAAAAAATGCTAGGGAGCACCACAACAGGGGCCCAAAGAGGGTGGGGAATCTTCATCCTTGGAGGTGTGCTAGACTCAAGTGGGCAGGCTCCCTGATTTGGCCCAGCATTGAGTAGGGGGTTGAACCAGAAAATCTCCTGAGGTCCCATTCCAACCTAAATTATTATATGGTCTTCACAACCCCAATTCATTCTCCCAACCTTTGTCCTTAAAATTGGCCATCTTCCCAGTGAATAATCTGATTTCAGCTCACTGCAAACAAGATTACTAAAGGCAGCCTTGCTGCTGCCCAAGATGTTATTGGAAAATTATGGTCATTTTAACTAAAAGTAGCTGGTGCCTTCTGCCTCGGGGACAGTAGATTAAAGGCAGTTGTTTCAGAGATCTCTGCCAGATATCATGAAACAATGAGGAACATATACTACATGATAAGGTTACAGCTGATATCTTTACAATGTTCAGCTCAATTCAACACACCCATTTGCAAGACAATATCCTTGAGTATCAGAAACATTTGTTTTGGCAGGGAAATCTTCAAGTTTGTTTAGAAAACTGGATCCTCTTCAGAGCCCTTTGCTGAGGCAAGGGAGCTGAATGGGGAAATAGAAACTTTCATGTTCTTCAGTAAATGTCAGCATTCAGACAACCTGGATTTATTTATAGAGGTACCATCTGGGTTTAACACACAGGCTTATTTTCCCCTAGCAAGGACATTTCACTTTAAGGAGTTTGTTTTTCTCCCAAGGGGAGGTTTTTGTTTGTTTTTCATTTCCATCCTTGGAAAAAGAATCCTTGATATATAGCCAGACAAAAAAAATAGGATGCCTGGCCATATATCAAGGATTATCCTTCAAGGACTCTGCTAAGTGTAATGGTGCAAGTGCCTTTCTTTCCTAAAATACATAAAGGTCAGTCATTTCTGAGAAATTCTTTTGCCAAAGCCTAGACTTTGCCTTTTATAGCAAAAAGGTTTTCAGTGAACAGCTGTTCTTCTCACTCTTTTGACATGCAGTCTAATATCCCCCCTTCTGTATTCCGTAGACTCAGAATCAGTGCTGTAGATTTCCCAGAAACTTCTGCTTCCTTTATTCCTGGCACTGGCATTAGTCTGTCCGTGGCACATGCCTCTGCTACAATCAGTGCAGACTGGAGAATGAACACGTGGCTGCTGTAAGTATTGTTCAGAGAGATGCAGGTGGGAGGAGGGTGGTTCTGGGAGAAGGATTGCAAATGAAATTAAGAACTGTACTTGGTTATTATTTTTCAGGTCAGATAGGTTTTATCATTTACCAACAATCTATTTGAATAAACTTCTTAAGAAGGAGACAACCCCTGCCAACTAATGCTTTTTAATTATTTCTTTTTTTCTTACTTTAGCCCACAGATTGACTCTTTGGGAAGTGTAACATCACATCAGACATGTGTTAGCACGCTTGATTTGTCCTGACTGTATATTACATTGTATTACATCAATATTCAGGATCACAAGAGTTTGCAATGGCCACATTCTTTGTACAGTATAACTGGGAGGTTGTCTCTATAGCTAATTATCTATTTGCTGACACAGTGTATTTTGTCTTCCAAAATGCGTTTGTTAAAGGAAGGGCACTGTCACAATGCCAAACATCCAGAAACTCCAGAATTTGGGTCACTATAGGAAACTGACTTAGCTTCAGGAGCCTGTGCAGTATCAGATTGTCCTTAATAACATGACTGCATACTGATTTTTCCACTCTTTTATCTCAGCATTTTTGCTGTAGAATTTTAATATAATATTCTAGCTTTTGTTGGGGGTGGGGAAAAGGCTAAAACTTCTGGGATATCAGAAGAATTTGCAAGATGCTAATCTCTACTATTTGGCTTAATGCAGTAACTGGTAACAGCAATAAGTGTTGCTCTATTTGCAAGCCGGATAGTAGAGCAGGATGGATCACCAGGCTCCAAGTTTCACAGCATGTCCTCTGATTTCAGAGGAGCATGGACATGCAATTTTACCGGTCGTTGGAAACTGCTGTCACTGTGTCCCCAGACTGTCTGTTGTTCTTTCTGTCATACCAGTATTGTGAGGAAAAGGGTACTGTGTTCAGCGGGGCAAATGAGCTGTTCCCAAACAGAAAGCCACTGCTTCCTCTTGCTTAAGGATAAGGATCTGAGCATAATCTTGGAGGGACCCCAGATGTGTAAAGCTCCAAAGATTTCACTTACAGCAAGGGAGGCAGGGAGATGGTATGCAGGATTTGGTGGAGCAGATTGTGGTGGAGATGATTGTGGTCAAAGCCAGCCCTGATGGACTTTAATGTGTGAATGGTTTCTCTTGCCTTTTGAAGGGGCAGAAGGAAGAATCTATGCTGCTCTGTTCAGTATGGTGTTTTGTGAATGGCTGTAGGTTTAGACAAATCCACAATATGCCCTGTTCCTTGTCCTCTCTGCTCTCTAGTTCTTTCAGCATAGCAGGCTAAGAGAGACCAGTTGAAAATGAGCTTTCCAAGGTTGATCATTGACAACCCACCCTTCATGATCTGTTTCTGGGGTGGGTAAGATGGATCTTATCACAGCTTTTTAGTTGCCATAGTGTTAACTCTGAATTTCCAGCTCTCACTGTAGCCCTTCTCTCCACTGTGTTCCAGAGCACTCTGCCCACAAGAAAATCTCCTGGCAGGCCCCTTGCTCCTGGAAGCCAGGAGCTAAGACCCTGCATGAGTAAATCAGGATTCCTTTTGAAGAAGAGCAGATGTAAGGATGCAGGAACAGAGGACCTAAGTAGCTGGGCTTCTCCCCATCTCCAAAGCAGCCCAAAATGAGAGGAAAAGGGCTGAGATCCCTTTGCGACGGTCCCTGTCACTGAAATCCAGCCTCCTGCTCAAAACAGAGCAGCCACCAGACTAGATCAAGCCAGCTATGCAGTGGTGGTGTTTAGCCAAGGATGGTGATGCCACAACCTCTCCAAGTAACCTGTCCCAGTGCTGCACATTCCCTCCTTGGGAAAATGTTTTTCCTAATGGCTTGTGGGATGAGAGTTTGGTTAGGGACTGGAAAATGAGTATCTGAAGAGTGGTGTTTCCTCCAGATAGTGACTTAATGACTGAAAGCTGGGGTTGAAAATCATAGTGATTGTAGGAGGGATTTTGTGACTTACTGGATTGGTCAGTAGTAGTCTGTGATTTGGGGTTAAGATTAATCTTTCAGGATTACAGCCTCTTTCTCCAAGATTTTTGCTAAGCCTGAAAAATAAAGAGGACAGCTGAGAGACTTGTGATTTGTGCTTCATATTGGTCTGTGCTCTTTCTCCATAGTATGGTGCAGCCACTGTAGTCATGCCTGGGAAACAAAAACCTGAGTAGTCAGGATGAAGGGGTGAAAAATTATGCTTTCAGTGCCACTCCTGTTATGGTAAATGAGGTTTTTGTAAGGGTGTTCTAACATCCATTCAGGTCTCTTGGTTGGTCTTTAGCTTCTACAACTCCTAATCATAATCCTAATACCTTAATTTGCTGGAATATAGGTATAAGGATATTTTTGTTAGGGTCTTAGAAGGGATTTTTGCAGAAAAGGGATAGAATTAATGGATTTGGGGCAGCAGAAAGAATGGAGGAATGTGTATATTTTAAAGGGTTATTGAAAATTGTTATAAGAAAGGGAAAAGTGGAACAATTGCAAAGTGGAGAACCACTGGGTTATGTATTTATTAGCTCACTGGCTCCTGCTGCTGCAGTCCCAGAGGCCTTCAGGGTAATCTGTCGTGAAGGACTGGAATGTTTTGTCTTTCTATGAAATCGTCACATTTTTGCAAACTGGTCAAATCCTGCACAACACTGGAAAATTCATGTCCTGGAAACTCATACATGTAATCTGTTTTTGAATACCATTCATGTGCCTAATCTACTTTAATCCCTAGAAAACCCATTCTTCATTCTAGTTGATAGCAGCAAGAAGTCCTTTCAAACTTGATTTACAGGTAGTTTCTTAAATTGTTCCCTTAAAGCAGATGTTTCCTTGACTGAGTTTGGGTTTCTTTTTTTTTTTTTTTTTTCTTTCTGAGCAGCGAAGACCAAGGACGGATTTCTGTGTCCATCTCAGGACTGTTTATTAAGATTGTCTTCAGAGTGTCAAGGGATAGCACAGGCCACTTGTCCATGTCGATACATGATTGCCAGCTGAGCATTAACAGCATAAAAGTCAAGTTAAGTGGAGGATCTAGGTATGTACAGTAAATTTTGTAATTACTTTGTGGGAAGTAGCAGGGTTTATAGTGTAAAGACCACTTTTCAAATTTCAACTTTTAGGGATTCAGTTACAGGATACAACTAACTATTGCAGGGTATGAAAATAGATTTTTAAAGACCTGTTTTCAAAATCAGACTACTTTGCTGAGTGTATGAAGTTGAGTTCATCTACGCTTCTTTGTGTGTATGCCAACAAATGAGCTGACTGAACACACTGTATATGAAAGAAATGCTATTTGAGCATATTAAAGAATAGAAGATTGCAAATGAAGGGTTGCAGATATGAATGTGGTCTAGAGTGATTATGACTTCTGACAAGCCGACCTACAATTTCAGAATAAAACTTTCAGAAGAGAATATAAAACAGTGCTTGTTGTTGTCCTCATTTTGATTTTCTAGCATTTTTTTTCAACTTACTCAAAGACAAAATGTGGCTAATTGAGTATTTTTTATCAACATATTAACATGAACATTCACTACTTTGCAGATTGCCTTCTAAATAGCTCATATGAGACTGAGGACCCCTAGCATTTGTCTAAGACTCACAAATTAATAAAAACAGTCAACCGCACGGCCTGCCAGTATTGCTGTAATCGTGTCCCATTAATATAAATGACATTGATCCCAGTCTGCCAAAATTTATATTTCAAAGATTTCAATCCATGGTAAAAAGTCATTGTGTTTACTTCCTTTCCTCCAGCTGGATCTACAGCTTTCTACTTGGTTATCTTGAGAAGCCCATTCACACCAAATTGGATAAAAATGTAAGTTTGCAAATAGTTTCAGCTACTGGAGATGAAATACAGTCCTTACATTACTGACTTTTCTCTCTTTTCATATAGTTATGCCTAAATATCAAATACAAAATACAAATGATGGATGCACAGCTAAGAAAGCATAAGGGTGAGTTGTTAATAACAGCTTTTTGTTAAGTAATCTTCATAGCGCTCAAACTGTAGCATGTTTTATTAGAAGGCAAACTATTCCTCTGTTCACGGTACAAAAATAGCAAAGGAAGAAAAATACAGCGTTGTCCTATACCTTAACTTGTTCTGGAGTCCACCCTCGAAATCTCTTGCATGCAGCTTATATACAATATTCAGATTTCTTGTGTCCATAGCAGGTCACCTGTAATCTTTCCATCTGTTGTAGCTGACCTCTGTTATTTCCTTAGATTTCTGAGATGAACATTTTTGTGCTGATCCTTTATGCTCTCGATACTGTGGTCATAAGAAAACCTGAGTTAGCAGTAATTCACTAAAGAGCTAGCAAACAACCCTGTAAGATCTCATAAATGTAGCACATCTTGTTTTGAACTTGAGTTCAGTGATGTAACAAATGCTGCAGGAGGCCAGTGTAACTTCACACCAGTAACAATTCCCGTATCACTCTTGCAGAGACATGAAGACAATAGATATCTGTGTCCAAAAAGCATATATATGTAAGATTTTCACCTCTATAATAAATCACACAGATGGGTTTTTTTTCCCTCTTTTTTTTCTTCCTCTTTTTTTGGCTTTGTTGTTTTCCAAGACTAAGTATATTAGTAGTTTTCACCAATTTAAATTCTTTTAATTCATCTAAGTCATGTAACTCAGGTCATAGAGACTGTTCCCACTCTTCACTTTGCATTGTGGATATTTCTATTATCTGCTCTGCTATTCAGAAGCAGGGTAAGTAGACTTTTATTTTTCCTAAAATGGCCTATACCTGCCATGTGCCAGCAAATATTACTGAAAATCATGGTCGTCAAGAACATTTTCTTCTAAGCACACACCTGAACACCTCAGGCTCAAGGGCACTCCAAGCTGTGCTGTCATATTGAGGAGTTTGTAATCTCTGTGTGAATTTACCACTTCTCTTTAAACTCACCTGATGATACACTATGAACAGACCTTACAGTCCAATAAAAAAATAACAATCAGACTGAAGTTGCATGGGAGCACCTTTTGGAAAAAGTCTTCAGTCATAGTCTCATAAAGTACCCTCTGCTGTTGTGAACAAACATCCCTTGTCTTCAACACTAATACATGTAAAACTGCACTAGTGTCATCTTCCAAAGTGTTTGATGGTATTTACCAGTATTTCACTAATCATATAGAAGAGTTTTGTTCTCTTGTGAAAACACATAACAAAAAAGGGGAATCTGCCTTAGACATTCCTCCCTTCACTGCATAGGAGAGATTTCTGAAGAGTGTATTCATTTGTGAACAGGAGATCAAAGCCTCAACCAGGAGGAACTGTTGAATTTTACACAGGGAATACTCTCACTTTTCCTCTCATAACGAGCTTTTAAAATTTTCTTCTTCCTTCCCCCACCATTCTTCTTCTTCTTCAGATTCATCATTTCTATAATGCCTTTGACTAAACAATACCTGTTTGTGATTATTTTTGTAATAACATCTGTTTTGTTTTTGTCCGTCATTCTTCTAGTCTTAAACCAGATTGATGCCTTTGCGCAAATAGACTATTCCCTAGTTAGTTCTCCAGCAGTCTTCAAATCACACATTAACTTGGATTTGAAGGTAATTTGTCTTTAATATCAGTGTGCTTTCTAAGACTTCTCTGATTTTTGTGTTGATTCATTTTTTTTCCTACGGTTTTGCTCAGCCTCTCCAATATGTAATTAGAAAAGCAATAAGACATTTAGACATTCAGTCAGGAGCTAAACAATTGTTTGTTTAATAAATCTAAAAGCATAATTTGTTAATTAACCAAAGCTATTATTTAGAATTAAATAGCTATTTCAGAGTTGAAACCCTTCAGAGGTGCTTTATAAGCAGCATAAAAGTGTACTTTTGATACACAGCTCTTCAGCAGCTGCTTGTTCTTTGCTCATTACCAATGATACATAATCCATGATGGCTACTATTGTGATTGCAAGCCAAAGCATTTGCTTTGAGATGACTCACCATCATGTGTACAGGTCACACCCAAAAAAAAAAAGACTTCTCACAAACAGTCCTTGAGCAGCACACAGCAGTTCCTTTCCTATCTATTTTTCACCTTTGTTGGCAAGAGGTATCTCAGCAATGCCCATTTTTTCCAGCAGCATCAACAGTCCTTGTAATTCGGAGCATCCCCATGGCTCTCAGAAGTGACTTCAGTAAAGAAAGATGTGCTAGAGCTGTGGATGAAGCTCTCCTTCCTGGTTATTTTATTCAAGCAACTTTTACCACACAAAACCCCCCAGTCTGCAAGCAGAATATACATAGCTGAAAAGTACTAAGTCATTGTTTATCAGCTATTATAGCTAACTAGAACTGACACCCCAATGGGATACCAGGTTAGTCTTTGTAAGTCCATTATTAATCAGTTAAGGAAGTTACTGGTCTTCAGTGCTCCTTGGAACAGGCTGATTCTTGATGGTTGAGTCGCCATCTTCCAACTCTCAACTTTTTTCTCACCATTTTGTACCTTTCCATGTCAGTATTTTTCCTCGTGAATCTTTCAGCTACTAACCTTTACAGTGTTGGTAACTTACACTTCTCACTGTTTGTTCTTACTTTTCTTGTCCTGAGCTCACATACCTTCTCACATTTTAAGAGTTATTTTCTTAGTATAACTGAACCAAGATCCCACACCTGGGCAGCACCCAAACTAAGTCTTGGAGGGCTGGCAGCTGAATCAGGGCTAAGAGTTAGGCAGTATAAAAGGCTCCTTTGTGTCCCTCTCCTAAGGAACTTCCAGTGCTTTTGGGGTATGCCTGAAGATTTTCTTAAAATTTCATTTCTAGAATTAAATTAACAAATATGTCTTTGCCACAAAAGAAAGAAAACTGTAGTCCAGAGGTTGGGGGTTTTTTTTATGTCTCATAGCTGCAATTCAGAATACTCACTTGAATGCTCAAATTCAAACTTTTAAAGGGTAGAAGCCAGATTTTCTCTGTGATTCGTGTATTTTTCCAGAAGACCCTGAATTTGCTGATTTTCAGGGCTTATCAGAAACTTCCTTGCTTACTTTAGGTTTTCTTTAATATCAAGCTTTTCTTCAGATTAGGAAGAATTCTTTCTGTTCAACCACTGCTAGTGCATTCTGACATACAAATGTTTACGACTAGAAATACTTGATAATGACTCTTTGCAGGGCACAGTCTATCCAGTAGGAAATCTCACAGATCCTCCCTTTGTGCCAGCTGCATTTGCTCTCCCAAACCACAGTGATTCCATGCTGTACTTGGGAGTCTCCAATTATTTCCTTAAATCTGCTTCACTGGCTTACTACAGAGCAGGGGCCTTCAACATCACTGTTTCCAAAGAGGTGAGTATAATTTGCAGGTAATAGTATTACAAATCTCAGCAGTATGGGTAGTCAGCAAAGGAGATTAACACGCTATGTTTGCCTTTTCACACAGATTTGGGTCACACTTGTACCACTTATAAGAAAGATTTGTGACATTCATTCTGTATGTCATCACTTAAAATAGTCAAAGTCTCCCTCAGACCTGAGTCTGAACTTCTCAGCACCTCCAGGCAAGGAATGACAGATACAAACATTACAGAGTTAGAGTGCAAGGAGTGGCAGAAAGAAAAGAGAAAAAAAGTTTTCTCTGAAAGGATTCCACACAGGAAAGGCCAAAGAGAGGGAGAAGTGTACTGAAGCCACAGTCTGCTGCATAGAGGCCTGTCACAAATGTATTGGCTATGTTGAGAGCTAGAATAAACCCTCAGACTTAGAGCCAAAAAGTGAGGCAAGAAGCAGGTACAAGGAAACTACGCTTTCAGCTGTGGATGAAGAACGTACAAGGCTTCTCCTGGAAACACTGTTTCCACACCGGCACCAGTAGTCGGAGTTTCCAAGAAATTTTGCTAACAGAAGCAGTGCTAAGAGGGTACCTTCTTTATAAAAATTGGTGACAAAAATGACACTGACAAACATTATCACAGTGGTCAGAAGCAAAAGGACCGATGAGATTTTTGAGTCCTGCCTCTGACAGATTCAGCATAGTTCATGTAAGAAGGTTCCAGAGGCAGGAAGTAAGCAAGATGCCACTCTGTTCTTTAAAAGAATAATGCCTGTTTGCTGGTACATGCTTCTGAAACATGTCCATGATAAATCAATCTCTTTTCTGTCCCACAGAGCACTGTGGGTTCCCTAGGAATCATTCTGGGGCAAGAAAATACTAAATCAAAACATGGATTCTCTAAAACTAATGTAAACAGGTGATGCTTGTTTGGTGGTTTGGGTTTTTTTGGGTTTTTTTCCCAAGAAAAACATACATTTTCAACCTGATATAATGATCTAATTTGTTTCATTTGTTTACAGCTTGCTACTACTTTTAACCTAAATACCACCTTATTCAAAGATTTTGTTTCTGAGGTGGGTACTTTTACTTGTACAGACCTTTTAAGAAAAAGCAGAAGCTGATGTTTCTTATGGGTTATTATCTGTGTACTAAGTAATTTGTAAAGGTTGGGAGGAGACAAGGAAACTGAGCTGCTTTATTAGCATGAGATTCATATACATGTGTCTAGTCCATCGTAACTCTAGTGTGATATAGTTAGGAAGAACTATATATACTCTTTAGTCATTCTCGAACCCTCTAAGTGCTGGATTTACTCTCAGTCCCTGAAACAGTTTTAAAGACTAAGTGGTAGACATCCATGATACCAGTCCCCTTTTATTCCTGTTTAAGGTAACGGTATCTCTGCTATTGGTAGCCTGACTTCTCTGTGCAAAAATACATGATTTATGACTACTGGAGATTATGTACAATGGGAAGTAACAGTCATGAATAACTAATTTTATAAATGTGATGCAAGAAATTAAGACACTATGAGATGTTTTAAAAATCCCTAATATGGCAAGATTTACTATAATAGTATGAAATTTGGAGTCTGTGGCGTTGCAAACTAAAATTTTGCCCTCGAGGGGTTTCCCTGTTTTTCAAATAGGAAAATAGGCTGCCTCTTTTCCAAGTTCTTTACATTGTCAGGGTCATTAATTTTGCTTTTATTGAAATCACTCCTTTCCCTAGCTTCTTTAACATGCATTGCTAATCCCCTCCTCTTGACATACAACTTTCAGGAACAACCTTTAAATTCTTTCTCTATATATGTTCAATATCACTGGGGCTAAAACTTCATAATTTGTTTTAGAGTCTTTGAAACTCAGAGTATATGCAATGCTAATTTTGTCATTTCAGTTAGTGCAATTAAAATGAAGTATTTTTAATATAGGTTAATTAACAAGAGGATTGGTATATAGCACCTGATTATGATGCAGCCACAGAAACTGTAGCTTAAGAAAAGCTTAACTCTGCATTCAACATTTTTTTTCCTTTTTTAAATTCCACAGAGGGCTCTGAGTTATGTAACAGCATGCCCAATGATGCTGAAGCTGATGGCTACATCACCACCTGCAGTCAGTTTAAATGCAGACAGATTCATCCTACAGATCACTGGCTGTGTAGAAGTGTTTGCTGTTCTGCCAAATTCAACAACCCAGAATGTCTTTACAGGGAATCTAGTAAGTAACACGTGCTGGAAGATAACATTCAGTGCTGGGGCTGAAAAAAATCACACAGTAATTTTCCAGCTCCTTTGAAAATCATAGAGATCAGCATAAAGTAGCATGTACTGGTCTGCCATAAATATGCATACTGTTATCTTGCATTTCACAGGGAGGAAATGTGCACCACATATTGTAGAATTTAATAGGCAGGTGCACAGAGCTACTTATGAAAGCCCTTTTTTTCATGTAGGAGGTTAAGTGATTATTCAAAAATAAATTTTAATGTATAAAACTGTGATTTTATGATACCCAGTCTTCCTGACTTTTTTGTTATAGAATAGTTCATTGTGTCCCCAGATATTTTTCATTAGGTTGAAAGTGAATCAGGTATGCCAGCCATGCAAGGACTTAAATGATCCTAATGACAAGGAGGCAATCAGGGCAGTATTATCACATTGCTCACTCAATCTCACTTGCTGGCAGAAAGCAGCAAATTCACAAAAGACTTCACTATCTACGTATATTGACCAAATAAAGACTTTAGACATTGTGTTTCTAATCGCAAAAGCAATTGCATTTGTGCCGGTATCTAAGACAGTATCTATTTGTGTATACAATCACAAAAGACTGTTTTGTTTTTTTCCCTGCAGACAGCCAGTACCAGAGCCAATATGACAATAACCAAACAGAAGTTGATTATCTCATTACTTCTGAAGAGGTAACCTGGGAAAATTCAGAAAGCAACATTAATGATCCCAATTGTGTCAGCCTGACAATGCTTGTTTCACTGTGAAAAAAAAAAAAAAAAAAAAAAAAAAAGATAATTAGTTGCCTTCTTTTTCACAGGGGCTCTAGGATACTTTTGACTGGTTGGTCTAAATCTTGCAGTTGAAATAGAATAGCACTGTGAAACAGCTGTGTCTTTCGTGCAATGTGTACTACCCCTTTCTGTAGGCTGAAGACATTTCTAGTTGACAATGTTCCAATTGGTTATCTTAAAGACATCTATTTCAGTCTGTTGGAGACAGTTGGAGAATTAAGTTCAGTAGCTTATTCGAAACCCTCTAAATGTTGCTGCCATGCCATGTCTGAGCATAATAAACAGAACTGCCTGTGTGCAAACACTGCACTGGACCACTGTAACTACCTCTCTGAATGCCCTCACAGGAGGGGAAGGGAAAAGTGAGGCTACATAGCATGTACTGCAACAGCAGATATCATGCCATCAAACAAATGAGACTAGAAAGGTGTCTGTAGTTTGAAACAAAGCTCAGAGCTCTTTAGATTTTGCTTAGATCCTGCTAGTTTTGTGGTTACTTACAGTTACAGGTGTTCTCAGCTGTCTTACAAGAAATTTTATTCACACTCCAAGCTGGGCTGGGTTTGCAGACCCTTTCTCCCTAAATACACCAGGTGGGTAGAAGCCCAGACTTTCAGGCAAGTAGCCTACATGGGTTTTTCTTCTTGTTAGCTCTGTGCTCCAAGTTGGGGCAGAATTCCAGAATATATGATATTTTTTAACCTATTACTTTTTCATTCAATAAAAATGTGAGCAGCCTGTTCTTAGTTTTGGTCATTGGACCTTTTTAGCAGAGAAAGAGGACATGCAATGATCAGACTCTGTCAGTATAAGTTTAGGAAGTAATGGTGCAACTCACTTAGAGCTTCTGGCAAAAAAATATGTTCTTCTGTTCCTCAAAATGGTGTTTCCCCCCAAGATTACAGTGCTCTGAGGATGCATTGCAGACATCAGTGGAAAAAGTTAGGAAATTGTAACAGTTAGGAATTGGATATGAGTTTACTCAAATCATAATGACTGTTTGAGGAATGCGCAGTTCACCCGTTGTGGGAAATGGCAATTCCAGAAGAAATTGATTTCTCAAGTGTTATAGTCACAGCTCAAGACTACACATGACTGTAGGTTAGTCATACACATGACCGAGATTAGTATCAGAAAGATCCCAGTGATTCTAGAACTCATTGGCAGTTGTGACAGTTTTGATTCAAAGCTGTTGGGAATCAAAGAGTCTTTGGCAAAGTTGAATGTGTGAATCAACTGAAATCCACCTGAAATTTCACCAAGTAATCTACAAGCGGTGTGCATGACTTGGGCCTTTATCCTCTCTAGTGAATCCTCATCTTTTACTTCTCTTCCTCAGGCTCCAGTTCTCCCTGCTGCACCCTCCTCTTGTCTTCTTTAAGGTGAGTTGATGGTTTCAGTGCCTAGGAACAGTAGCTGAGCCAGCCCTTCAGAAACAAAAGAAATTTTTCTGAACTTGTTACTGGACAATTCTTCGTCTCTCTTGGGCATATCATCTGCCACTGCTCTTTCTGCTTTGAAATAGTATATTCTCTGTGTTTCTTTTTCTTTCCAGTAAGAGGAAATACCTCTTGGAGTGTTGGGGTTGTTTTCTCATCAGAGTCTCCAAATGTTATGGAGTTAGTACCATGTAATATTAATTGAATCAAAGAGAAATGTCTGCCTGGGTCTGCGTGATCTAGCAAGCTGTCATAGTTGATTCTGTTCACTTCTGTATCCAGCAGCACAAAGGCAGGCATGGGGCTAGCACCTCATCTAGCTGTTTCTGACAGCCAGCCTGAATTCACAGCTGGATTGAGTAGGTATAGTAGTTGGAGTGAATAAAAAGTCAGGCTTAAGCTGAGTTTTGGGAATTATCTTGAATTACTTCAACCAACTATCATTGAAAGGGGAATGAAAAATAGGGAATAAAAGAAACACCATGCCACTGCTTAGATCATTCACTGTAGACTGAGAAATGGTCAGTGCAACTCTGCAGCACCTCGACCCAACCTGCATCTTTAAGTGAAAGTAGTAGGACACTAATCACAGTGGTATAAGACAGAGCACCAGGACAGGGCAGTTTTTACCACCCAGAGAACCTGATCCTGGAATCTGAAATGGGGTTGAACAGATTTCATCCCTAACGTTAACATTCAACCCAAATACTTACTGTACAGAAAAAAAAAGAAGAAAAAAAAAAAGTTTAATTTATTGTGGAAACACTGGACACCTCTTTGCCATGTATATTTTACATTGTTTAGCTTCAATTTAAACCACAAAAAATATTTTTCTACCTGAGATTTTTTTCAGTCAAGCTCTGTTCTGATCTCTTTAAATGTCACTCCAGTTCTAAGCTTCCATCTCTCCTGTCAAGCTGCAATTCCATAGGCATCAGGCAATAATTACCAAACGTGTTTTCCCCCTCACAGCAGATGTCACTGATGGAGAATTTTCTGTCTTACGCTTTACGGAGTGCAGTGATCCCAGTAATCAACGGTAAGGATTGTGGCCAGTTCCTGAGCACAGCTGGTGGGAATGCAAACCTGAAACCATAAAAGGGAGTGCCCAGCTTTAAAGACACTGTTACCGGAGGTTTTCTGTCTGTTTGGCTGCACCTGGACAAGTCTACTTTGTGCTGGACTTCAGTCCTCATCCCTCAGTCACCTGGATCAGGGGCTAGGACAGAGCAAGTCTTGGGTCCTTTCCAAACACTGGGTTTGGGTTTTCTTTTCACTGGATGCAGTGTGGCAGCAGAGCTGAGATGTGCTTGAGTCTTTTCCTGACACAGAGTCAAGCCATGACCAGAGAATGGCCCAGACTGGGGAAGCACAGAAGCGCACATACATCTGGAGGCTCTAGGGTAGCATCTCTAACTTTGTCACCTCCCTCTGCCTTTGTGCTTCACCTGCTGCCATAGGCAGGACAAAATAGAAAATCAGCCCAGTGGGATGTAGAGAGTGAGGGATCATGAAGAAAGAGGTGGAGGTGGAAAGAAGCAGGTGGGAGAGTACAGAACATGCCTATGAGGTAAACAGAGGTAAGTGACTGCTGAGGAAGGGAGCTACTGATGAGGAGAAAGGAAAGAGAACAAAAGGGATACAAAACTCAGATATTTGGAAAAGGAAATAGGAATAGAGCTGGGGCTTGATCCAGGAAAGTGGGGATAGATGAGAATAAGAGAGACCAACAGGATTAGAGGATCAGGTAGAGAAAAAAAAATCAAAGGAAGGTGGAGAGTAAGTTGGAGTGGAAAACAGCAGAAGCCAGATCTCATGGTGCAAATTATCTGGAGAGGAGCAAAGGCAGTCAGATCCCAGTGTGAGGGGTTGTGAGAGGTTTCTATGCAACTTTTTCACAGGATTTTTGCTTTCTAGAGCATATGAATAATAGCTCTCTGGAGAGGTGTAAGAATAGCTGATTAAAGGCAAATTGCAAACCAAACTCAGTTCCTTGAGACAGATGCTTCTGAAATGTATTTTATTATTACATTCAAATGTATATATATTTGTCCTTTCCAAAGATAAACTAGGAAAAGGATTTCCTCTTAACTTGGCCCACACTATCCTGACTGGACCTGTAATAAAAATCCATCAGGTGAGAAGCCCTGTTTCTTGCTAAAGAATATTCCTTCTTTTTTTCCGGCCTGGGCATTTGTGTAGGCCTGTGATTCCTGTGTTGGGTAGTTTTAAATGTTGCTGATAGCAAAGCTTTAACTCTACACTAGATATAAAATCCAAACTCTGAATGAAAACCAGGCCCCTGACACCCCCCCTTCTAGCAGCTGTAGGTTATAGATGGTCCGCTATCCCTTTGGGGTATGCCAGCATGGGGACACCACAAGGACAGCTCTGCTATCCCCAGCAGGGCTTAGGAGTATTGAGAGCGTGAGTCCTCTCTACTGACTGTTCTGTAGGAAGGCTCACAGGCAACCTGAGTGTCTCTGTGGTAAGTGTTACCCAGCCTCTTGGAGGGTTGTATTAACTTAGAACCCATTCTTACCCTAAAGTTAACTGAAGTTCAGAAAGCATAAAGCTGTTCTTGTCTCCTGCCCTGCTGAGGGGCTTGACATGGGATCTCGTCCCAGAGTACTGACCCTGAACATTATCTGTCTGAAATTTAAGGTAATTCTACATATTCCTCTTTCCTCAGGGCCATCTGGTGATTTCCACTGATGTTCACTACAAACACGAAGGAGGAGATGAGGATCTTCACAGTCACTCCTAATGTCCCTTTACTTTTAAACAATAATAAGAGAAAAATGTAGTCTTCCTTCTGTTGGCTTGCAGGGAGTAGATGCTATAACATTAGAAGCATGGCTTTTCATCACTATTCTTAATGTTTTAGTAAAACTTCTTAATCACTTTTAACAAACTGAATCTATTGTTCCTTGGTAGAACAAAAAGGCCTTTAAAACCTTCTCTTCTCGAAGCTTAACAGGCTTCATCTCTCAGACTTTCCTTGTAGGTCATGTTCTCCAGTCCCCTTAGTAGCACCTGCTGGACTTGATTGATCCAGAATGTCAATATCCTTTTTGTACTGGGAAGCCCAAACTGGACACAGCATTCCAAATGAAAGTGTCAAATAGAGGGGAAGGATCACTTACCTGGACCTGCAGACTTATGTTCAACTTGTTGATGTTCGTTCACAAAATTGCTGGGAATGCACCCTGTCCCATCATCCAAGTGGCATTAAACAGCATTGGTCACAGTACTGATTCCTGTAGGACCTCCACTAGTTACTGGTCAACAGCTGGACTTTGATGATCACAGCTTTTTGATTCTGGCACTCCAGACAATTTCCCACCCATTTTCTCCAGCCAACTTGGTGATGAGACTGAGGGAGACTATGTCAAAGGCCTTGCTGAAATCAAGGTATAGAACATCCATTGCCCTACCCTTGTCCATGGTACCACTCAGCTCATCACAGAAACCAATGAGGTTGGTCAAGAATGATCTGCCCTTGGAAAACCCATGCTGGCTTCTCCCGGTCACCTTCTTATCCTTCATGTGCTTTAGAAATGTTTTCTAAGACATTTTGCTCTGTAACATTCCCAGGGACTGAGGTGAGACTGAATTACCTGGATCATGCTCCTTGACCTTCTTGAAGACAAATGTGATGTCTGCCTTTTTCCAGTCATGACGAACCTCTTTCAAGTACCACGACTTTTTGAAGGTGATAGACAGTAGCTTCACAATGAGATCAGCCAGGCAGAACCTTCAGCACCTCCAGATGCCACCTGTCCAGTCTCATGGATTTGTGTATGTCTAAGTGGATTGAGTGATCCTGAACTCTGCCTTCCTCTGCTGTGGGTGCTGCCTTGCTCCCTCAGACTCTACTAGGAGCTCAGTGACCTGGGAGGCCAGACGACAAGTCTTGCTAGTAAAAATGGCATTTTCTGTGTCTCTTGTCATTAGTCCCCCAGTGCACTGAGCAATAAGCCCTCATTCTCCTTAGCCTTCCTTTTGCTATTGATGTACTTACAGAAATCTTTCCTGTTGCCCTTCACCTGCCAAACTAATTTCAGCTCCAACTGTACTTTGACTTTTCTGACTTCATTCCTACATGTGCAAGCAATATCTTTGTTTTCCTTCCAAGTAGCTGGTCTCAGTTTTCATCTTTGGTATGCTTTCTTTTTGTGTTTGAGTTCACTCAGGAGCTCTGTGCTCATCCATGCTGGCCTTCTGCCACAGTTGCTCAACTGTCTGAACCATTCTTATGTTCTGAGGCAGCTGCCCTTGAAGATTAGCCAACTCTTCTGCACTTCTGCTCTTCAGGGCAATTTCCCACAGATCCTGCCAAGCAGGTCCTTGAAATCTGCTCATCTGAAGTCTGTGGCTGTAATTCTGTTCTTTGTTTTGCTCACTCCTCCCAGGATCTGAAACTCCAGTCTCATGCTCACTGCAGCCAAGGCTGCCCTTGGCCTTTATGTCATCCCGCAGTTCTTCCTTGTTAGTGAGTAGCTACAGCTCTCTGAGGGTATCAATCTCCAGAAATTTCTGTACCTCTCCTGTGAGTAAAATGGAGCTGGAAACACTTTTTTGTCTTATGTCAGTGTCACCAGAGACATTCAACCAGGAGATATTAGACATGTATAGAAAGGCTGTATAGACTAGTTTGTCTACAAATGTCACACTACAGAAAGTTCAGTTCCAGCTTGGGACAGAAATGTGGCTTGCATTTGATTTTAGCTGAATCATAACATCACAGAATGGTAGGGGTTGGAAGTGACCTCTGGGGATCATCTAGTCCAACCCTCCTGCCAAAGCAGGTTCACCTAGAGCAGGTTGGACAGGAGCCCATCCAGGCAGGTTTTGAAAGTCTCCAGAGAAGGAGACTCTGGGCAGCCTGTGCCAGTGCTCCATCACCTTCACAATAAAAAAGTTTTCCTCATGTTTGGGTGGAACTTCCCATGTCCCAGTTTGTGTCTGTTGTCCCTTGTCCTATCACTGAGCACCACTGAAAAGAGTCTGGCCCCATCCTCTTGACACCCACCCTTCAGATATTTATAAACATTAATAAGGTCCCCTCTCAGTCTTCTCCAGGCTAAACAGCACCAGGTCTTTCAGCCTTTCCTAGTAAGAGAGGTGCTCCAGTCACTTAATTATCTTAGTAGCCCTCTGTTGGACTCTCTTCAGGAGTTCCCTGTCTCTCCTAAACTGAGGAGCCCAGAACTAGACACAGTATTCCAGATGTGGTCTCACTAGGGCAGAGTAGAGAGGAAGGAGAACCTCCCTTGACCTGCGGGTCATACTCTTAATGCACCCCAGGATACCATTGTCCTTCTTGGCCAGAAGGGCACATTGATGGCTCGTGGTTAACCTGTTGTCCACCAGGACTCCCAGGTCCTTCTCTGCAGAGCTGCTTTCCATCAGGTCAGCCCCTAACCTGTACTGGTGCATGGGGTTATTCCTCCCCAGGTGCAGGACTCTACCCTTGCCCTTGTTGAATTTCATTAGATTCCCCTCTACCCAACCCTCCAGCCTGTCCAGGTCTCACTGAATGGCAGCACAGCCTGCTGGTGTGTCAGCCACTCCTCCCAGTTTCATATCATCAGCAAACTTGCTGAGGGTACACTCCGTCCCTAATAAATAATAAATCAGTTTATTTATCTAAATGGCTGTTACATTTTTTTAGTACAAAAAGCATCCTGAAGCCAAACAGCAATAAATCACAGCAGAGCTTCTAATTCATTGTATTCTGTGGTAGGTGAAGTGTGACCAGTAAAAGCAAGGAAGGACAACTCAAAAGAAATGGAGATTTTAAAATAGTTTGGTGTTCCTCATTGATAACAATTCAGGCACTTTCTTCTGCCCATTTGGGGGAGAATTCATGAGATGAGGAAAAGGAGGATTGAAGCCCTGGTGCCCATCTCTCTTCCAAAGGTACACGTGCTCCAGAACCAACCAATGAGTGCCATGGGTAGGCAGGCCTTTTCTTCAAACCAGAGCCATGGTGTAGCACAACACTGCCTCTTAAACTCTAGTCCTCTGGCAGTTGTTCACAAAGCAATTGTTTCTTTTAGGACTAAAGAAGATGCTGTATACACCAGCAGTTCCCCTGTATCATCCTCTGGACTTACCTACTGGTCAGTATACCAGTTTTCATCTCATATTGTTTCCCAGTTGACAGAACAAGGGAAACAATGCATGTCCCTCAGCGTGCCACAGACCAGAGCATGTGGAGAAAGGGGAAACCTGGGGAGGGGGACTGCTATAGCCAGAGGCAACAGCTGGAATCATGCAAAGCCAAAGAGATTTGCAGAGATGCAGCAACAGTCTCCATTGATTGCCACACTGATAAACTCATTGGACTTCTTGTGTATCGAGTAAAAAGGATCGCAATCTATATCCCCTTGAGCATATAGATAGAAACGAATGCTTGGTGGCTCAACAGGGAAAATTGAAACAAAACATGCCTTTTAGAGGCTCTTTGTAACACCTTGAAAGGTGAAAAGTTTGGGTGTAGAAACTGTTTATAGCATATTTGAATGTGCTATCTGAATGTGTCTGCAAGCAGACATTTGGCTTTTACTGCTCTATTTGTAGAAGGAAATGATGAAACTATTCTGGATGTCTTAGTCTGTCTTTGTTAATTTTTGATGAAAGTTTTATCTAAACTGGGTGGTACTCCATTAAAAGAACCATACAATGTTAAAAGGGTATGATGAGGATAAGCTGAGATAGTTTTCAGACAATTCAGTTGTTTGTAAATCTTGGTGATCTGTATAGACTGAAACAGTGGAGCTTTTCCCTTGCTTTGAAAGAACTGCAGAACTTGTGAAGAAACATGTAAAGAAGAGGTTTATATAACTGAAGGTGTGATTTTTATTCATCCTCAGTTGCCAGAGATATAAATAATGAATTTATTATGCATGTGACTCCCAGCGGTGAATGTTAAATCTGTGTAAAGTATGAGTGTTTGTTGACTGACTGACAAATGTCTACCCTTTTCTATTCATGGGTTGCACAATGAAGTGACTTAGATTGTCCAGCAAAGTTCTCCATGCCTGAGGGAATTTGCTTGGTTTTACATGCAAGGTAATTGATTAAATCACCTCTTTGACAAGCCAAGGAGTACTGGTTAGCTAAAGTACCGATTAACTGGATAAACAGGCAGAAGAAATAGAAAACACTGACTGCAAGGACTTGATACTATGTATTTACACTGCATATATACATGATAGTGTATATATACATATATAATACATATGAGATGTATATGTATGATACATATATAATGTATATAGACTATCATGTATATATACTATCATATAAATAAAATTTATAGTTCTGTGTATCCTGAGTGATTTCAGAACCGGTGGGCCTAGACAGTTGCTTCCCATCTCTTCTTCCTAGCAATGGCACGCTAATTTATTTCTTTCACAACACAGACCTGGCTGTGAGTATCAGTCCTGTTGAACTGCCAGAAGAGAGTCCCCACTGGGGTTTCCATTCAGGGCCACCTGAAGAGTCAGTGCTGAACCCGTGTGCCACCATGGTAGCATGTCACCCTGAGCTCAGCATCTCAGGGCCTGAGTGTCCCTACCCAACAGTTTACATCGCCCTCCACTTAGTCTCTAAATGAACTTAGAGTGGTAGATTTAACCTGGGAGCCCCAAAATAGTTTGGGATGTGATTACCAGAAAGGTCACTCCCTGCGTGACACTGCTGAAGATGGCGCAATTTGCTCTCTTCAAGCTCCCAGCTCTGTCCTTTAAAAGACGGGGTTGTGGTGGGAGAGGGTTTTCCCTGCAGCATTCTCAGCCCCGTGGTCTGGTACAGCAAGGATCTTCTCCTCAGCCTTTGGCAGAAAGGTATGGTAACAAATACATTGTGATTACTCTTTGTTGTGGAGTGGCTTTGTTGGGAAGAAATAGATGGAGTTAAATCTGGCTAAATTTTGATCTTTTAAGTTACAAGAACTATGCCTCTGTCAAAGACATATTTCCTTCCAGTACTTTGGTTTTTGTTCTGTATGTAAAGTATGTTTCTTTCACCTCTCAATTTCTGTCAGGAAGAAAGTATTAGTCTTATTCAAAGGCAAAGGTGTTCTGTGGGATTACCTGAAAACTGTCACACAAAAATTAAGTCAATGTTATCTCATAATTTTGCAGTTTGCTAAAATTGTGATCGTGACTGAAAATATTTTAGTGGTTTGAGGTTTGTCTTTACCTCTGATAATGAAACAGCTAGTGAAAGATGCAGCAATATCAAAACAATTTTTTAGGTAATAGGAGAAAGGCAATTGTCTGTTTCTAGATGGTTTCATCCCAGCTCTCCAGCAGCGCAGTAGTAACTAAAGTAATTTTTTAACATAAACACGGTGCTAGAAAAGACATCCTAGTGTAGCTTCAGCTGTCTATAATGCAATGTAGTAGCTGGGAATAAGGAAAACCAGAATTATTGTGACCTGTTTGCTATTCACACTGTCAACCTCAGACAACAGATAACTCCACAGAGGACTGTTCCCAGCTTGGGGGAGAGTGGGGGGGGGGGGTGTGTCTGTGTGTGGAATAAAACCATTCTTTGATTTTGTGCAGTTTGGTTTTAAAATTCTCCATCAAAGTGGCTTCTCCCACTCTTCCTGGGAGACCTCACTGGCAGCAACAGCTTGTGACATCCACACTACATGCAGCCCATGGTTCATACAGCATAGCTCCATCTCAATTTAAATCCAGTCACAGAAGCCCCCAGTATGGAAATTTGCTTCACTCATTTGCTACTCCTGTGGTAAATCCTGTAGAGACACAGAGGACTGTTGTGTGATGTGCATTAGAAGGTAGGGAGAGCCAAGTGATTGTCCATTCCATAGCCTGTCAGTGGTGCCAACCATATGTTTGGGGTTTTTTATTGTGAATTTTTGCTTGGCTTTGGGGTTATTTTTGTCTTTTTTTGGGGGGGGCGAGGTGGGGGCTCAGTCTGGGGGTGCACTCTGTTGCTTTTTTTTCATGCCATCAAAAGGAATGACAGGTTTCTCTCACAGTATTCTGAAAAATCTGCTGTTAGCAGAACTTACTGTCAGAAAATACATGGTCTCTGGTTATTGACAAGTTACTTGCTGGCATCATCCACAAGATGAGCGTCTTTCAGAAGGCATCTGTGTCTTTAGGAGCAGGTTCTCTGTGTGAACACTGACCGGGGGCAGGGGGGGTGTCCCCATTAATTGAAAGATCACCCCACAGCCATACAGTGCTTGGTCACCACTGCCACGTAGTGTGTATGTGTGTGTGTGTGTGTGTGTGTGTGTGTGTATATATATATCTGGTATAGCTTCAGCTTACTTACCTTGACCCACCTCAGAAGCAGACATTGAATCCTGCAGTAACAGGAAGAAAGTGAGCACTCCTCATGGGGCAGTTTGTTTTAAGATAGGTGGGATGTATCCCTCTCCACTATGTCTTAGATGGAAGACCTAACTTGTGAATGGCTCTAATTAAATAAAAACAGTCCCATGCAAGTTTCTTGGAGAAAAGCAACTTTCTGTGAGTGATAAATAATACTTTTTTGTTGTTGTTCTGGATATTGTCACTGTCCCAGGCTATTAGTATCCACTTAACGTTTTCTGAAAGATGATAAAAGAGCAGAGTCTATTGCTGATGAGCCCAAACAAGTTAAAGAAAACAGACTATCAATCATATGTAAATTATTAGTAAAGGCACTTATGTTGCCTTTATTAATATGCTCTTATAAAATACTTTGAACACCAAAGACCCTATTTGTGAATGGAGAACACAGCTATGGTTCTCCATGGGCAAAGATGTCGTTTAATGGGAATTAAAAAAAAGCAAAAATAAATACTCATTTGACCATGAAGTTTGCAAGGAAAGTTTTTGAATAAAACTTAATGCATTTATTAAACATGTAGACTTGGGGATATGAAAACATTGTCTGCTGGCACAATGTTGACTGTTGGGAGGGAATATAAAGGGCTTCTCAAAGTTGTGGTTAAGATCTTAAAAAGTGGTTCCTAACGTGGAGGTATCTATGTCTGTAACTACATGAGCTGATTAGGTTTTCCAGAGTGCTAAGACCCAGTGACAACTGTTGAATCACCAGGAGGCACTGAGAGCTCCATACATTTGGGGAAAAATAGTCTACTTATTTCACTAGAGGAAAATCAAATTACAGTCTAAAAATTCAGTGCCACTTCCCTTCTAACAGGGTTTGTCCAGGAAGGTGTATCCCAAGTGTTTTCTCCACACCCTATGATTGACTTCTCTTGTCTAACTCAAGGAGCACTGTTTCTCTAACAGTCTGTGCAGAACAGGTCCTCTCTTCCACAGTTGCTGGTCTTTCCACTTTATCCATTCTGGAAGGAAAAGGGAGTACAGCCACCACATGACATAGCATGAGCTTCCACTATCATTATAAATATTTATTGACAGGTCCTGTAAAAAACAAGGAAGATGGTGAAGATTTGCTGTTCTCTTCTCCTCTTAAGTTTGCTCAGTGGGCAACTCAGCGCCAACCCTGGACTCAAAGTGAGGATCACCCAGAAGGGATTGGAATATGGTATGTGTGATGTTTTCAGGATCTGGTGGTGGCATTGCATTGAATTTTGGTGTGACAGGCATCTTGGGAAGCAATGACAGTGGATGGAAATGACCTGATGACAGGCTATAAAGAAAAGGAAATTTTAAGAGCACAATATAGCAGATACAGTAAGCTGCCTGACAGCATTGTACATCACATTGAGGGTTGTTTGATTTCAGATACTGAATCAGTAATTTCAACTCTTACTATAGGAGTGAAATCTGAAACAGCTCTGCTGCATGTCAAATGAGATCCCTTCTTCTGTCTGACTCTGTGTCCATCCTATCTCTTAAGCCACAAGCACATATCTGTAGGCTCCCAGGCAGTATCAAAGGCAACTGAACTGACCACTGTTTTCCTACAGCCAAGGAAGTTGGGCTGAAAATTCTGAAGCAGAATATGGAGAAGGAGCATTTCCCTGACATGAGTGGCTACGAGAAATTTGGGCTTGGTAATGTCAAATACAACATCTCAGGGTAAGTATTCTCTCTGGGGGCACTTGGTGTTTGACTGAAATTTGAATCTTGTTTTGTGTTCAGCTTGACTTGTGAAATACAAACTTTACTCTGTTTTATCTCCCTCATGTTCTAGAATACATGTCACTGCTGTTGAATTCCCCAGTGCTTCCATATCCCTCATACCTGGAACTGGGATAAAAATGGTGATTGGAAATGCTTCTCTAAGCATCGATATGAACTGGAACATAAGGACCTGGATGTTGTACGTACAGCCTCATATGTCCTGGGGTTTTTCATGAAGGAGAATATAAAAATGCAAAGTTTAGTTTTTCTTGTGATCCCTTCATGGCAAAGGCACTCTTTAACAGCTAGTAGCTGTAACCCGGAAGCACAGACTGGTGTTTCTCAACAGGTCTGCTGGTGGGAGACAGCCCCTGCCCCCTCAGCCCATGACTGAGAAGCCCCTCTGTGAATTGTGATAGTAATTCAGCTCTAGCTGAACGCTGTCATTGTCCCACCTGCCAGCTAATGACACATTTAGAAAAATTGTAGTACAGTGGATCACAGTCCAATATAATAAACCCTCCTGGTGCAGCTACACTGTTAGAAACCCTGTGCTATGCCTCCAAGAGATATGGTTTAAAACCTAATGGAAAAATGGGCAAGGAAATGGCAATATCCCTAGAGCAGTCTCCACATCTTCCTAGTCCCAGGCTGTTTCAGAGGAAAGAAATCCCTTCTCCTCTTCCCCACAACTCACATCCCCTGTATTGCTGAACTGACTGAATTACAGCAGTCTCTGACCTGCACTTCTGGGCTTCCACTGTCAGGAACAGCAGGGTTGGCTGCTTGCAAGGGGAGGGGACATGGCAATGAGGATGATGGCATGTCAGGAGGGGCAGTACTCTCACTGGCAAGTACCCAAAACAGGCAAGCAGAGCAGGTTAATGGCAGTCACCTGGAACAGCCACCAGTCCAGATTGCCAAGGCAAGTCCATAGTGAAGAGACAGAACTGAGGCAAAGCCAGGCATTCAAGCCAGCAAAGCAGCATCAAGATTAACTAAGTACAAGGTAGCACATAGGTGTACCTACAACGTAGCTCGAGCCAAGACCTGGCCTCCAATGCAGCTCATAAACCAAGGATAGAGATCCCTAAGGAGGCTCTTCACAGCTCTTTCTCACAACCAAGTTATGAACAACTTGATCCAAAATAACACAGCTTCACCATATTGGAGCAGGTCTTGAGTGTGGGCTGCCAAACCCCTGGGAAGGGTGGGGAAGAGGGCACAGAGCCTATTGGGGCACTCCAGACCCTGACATGGGTTTGTGTGGACCTTCCTCAGACACCAATAGATTAGATCCCAGCACAGGTCTCTTTGCAGTATCTCTTGATATAAGCCTATCTTATATCAGGCTTACGTCAGTTCCCTCTGCTGTGGGCATGGGTCTTGTAAATGGTAATTTTACTTCTAAAAAGCTGGTTTTTTAATTTTCCCAAATCCATCATTTTCCAAAACTAATAGCTTGAAAACTGTGTAGAATGCTTGATTCTTTTCAGATTCCATTATAAACTATTTTTGTTATGAGCAATGCAATCAAAACTTTTCAGATGAACAGCTTTATCTTCAGTGGTCAGAAAATAGTCTGAGAATTACTTCTGAACATTCATTAAAAATAAGTTGTTTATATATCTTTACTTCATGCAGCAAAGACAGTGGAAGAAGCACAGTGTACATTTCAAAGGTGTTTGCTACTGCAATCTTTTCAACACCCCTGGATAATACAGGTCATACATCAATATCACTTACCAGCTGCAGGACAACTTCTGGTGATATAGACATCAAGTTGAATGGAAAAAGTGGGTAAGTGGAAGAGATCTGTATATACTCTAGGAGAAGATAGCTGTCAATGAATGGTCCAAAGATAATGTCACAAAATAGGGCACCCTTTTAGGCAGCTATAGGCACCACAGGTGAGAATTGGGGCCCTAACTGTGTTGTAAAATGGCCAAATTTTGCCTTTGTCCTTGTATTTGTGCACACTATAACTTGAGTAGAGGATAAAGGTGGCATCAAGCAATCCCTTGTACTTCTTCAGCATGCAGTTCTTTCCCAATGCTGCTCTAATCTTCAACTCTGGCTAGAAGTTATGTGCTTGTACTATGCTTTAAGTACTCTTAGTCACAGTGCTATAAAAACTGAACAGAACCGGACTGTTGTTTGTTGTGCCTCTGGTTACAACCCTGTGTAACATTACTTCGTTGTTTTCTTGTTTCTCGCACTGTCTGAAGACAACCCTTGTCCCCTATGTTTGGGTTTGTTTGTTTGTTTTTTACTCATATTAGATGTTCCTAGTGCAGAGACTACTTATTTACTCTATCTTTGTATATACATGATGGTGGTAATATGAAGCATTCCTTATTCATAAAGATGAATCTACACAGGCTAATTGCTGATATGCCTAGTGGTGAAATTATCTCCTTTTAAATGGTGGCTGTCTGATAGTTACTCCTTTTCAGAAAGCTCCCTTGTGTGCTAGAATATCACACTCAGAGGCCATTAAATTCGTGTTCTGCAGAGATATATGATTACCTGTTAATGACTGTAGTACTTGACCCATGAATTGCCTTCTTCCTTTTCTCTAGCTTCCTGCATAACTTCTTTATCAAGTATCTGAAGAAACCCATTCACAGGAGCTTGTTCACTAACGTAAGCCTTTCAGATTGTGTAGGGGAGGGGTTTAGGGAAGATGACTTTCACAAGTTAGTGCTGTGAACTTGGCAAAAGAAGAACTAGAAAAATAATATAGTCCTATTCTGGTCTGATCAGCACATTTTGCCAGCCAGAAATGCTTCCAGATAGAGTGCTGAGTTAAAGGGCAAGATGCTGAACCATAGCTGGGTTCAACCAAGGCATCAGTAGGGCTGGAAAATGCAGTTATTTCCCCATTTCAGTGCAGAATAAGGCTCTGACTGTGTACCTACAGGCATCCTGGGTAATTTTCATACTCAGCAGACAAAACACATGCTGGGTGATGCATAGATGCTGTAGTACATCACCTAGTAATATGACATATTTAAACTTTATCATGTCAGAGAGGTGTGGTGTTCTGATGACAGCCTGCCCAGGGCCTCTGTGAGGAGACAGAGAGAGCTTGAGATGGCTGCGATCCTGCCCCGGGACAGGGATCTTTCCTGTGAGCGCGATGTGTGTGTCTTTGTGTCCTTCCTGCGCTATGCAGGCTGTGGTTTTGTCACCCCCATCAGGCTGCCTTTGGCAACTTCTCACTTTGATGCCTGAAGGCAGCTGTGACATAGGACCTGCTTACATAGCACCGAGCAGAAACCTGGGGAACCAGTCAGCTGAAGAAAAGCTAGTTTAGGTATTTTGACAAACACAGATTAGCTAGCACACAGGTAAGAGGTGCTTACAGGTCCACGCTAATCAGGCCATAACTTTGAGTGTGCTTTTATACAGTCATGTCCCAACATCAGATCCGGGATCCAGCTGATAGATGAAGACCTCCGATCACTGAATGGTGAGTCACTAGTGATATCTTTCCCTTCTGCTTTCTCTCTCCTGTTCTGTGAAATTCTGCAGCTTCCTTAACAGCAGCTGGTCAGCAAAGCCTGCAGGAGCTGTATCAGACCCTCTGATCTGTCTGCTCCCCTGCTCACAGGACCAGAGTTAAACAAAGGGAATGCTACTTGGACAAGAAAAGATATTTCTGAGAAGCCAAGGACTTGGGAGCGGTTTACAACTTGCAAATGTAGCAGTGTGCACTTCTGTTACCAGAAATGTCACTTAGAGGCCACAGAGCACTGATGCTAATGCAGTTTTCCTTTCCCTCCCATGCTCTGGGTCTTCTTGCACACATAGCACTTGCAAGCTGAAGCCAGCTCTCCTAGCCTGCCAGGAAATGTGTTACTTGTCAAAGGCAAAGTGAAAAAGCTTTTTTGCAAAAAAAAGCTTCTCACTTGAACCATTTTGGGTTACATCTGCAGGCATTTTAAGACACCCAAAGTGCTGGGCAGATACCATCTGCAAAACACAAGCATTTAAGCAAGTCAGGTACCCACCTTTCAGGGAAAATATTTGCAAGTTAGAGGCATTCTGGATGCTCTGAGAACTGCTTGACAAAAAATCCCAACACCCCCTTATCCCCCAAAGCACAGGTATGTCCATTTCCTTTTATTGGTTAGACCAAATTTACTCTTCCACAGTGAGAAAACATTAGACAAACTAAAGAAGGTGCTTTAAAGAAAGTACCAGTGAAAACATCAAGCCTAAAGTCAGAGTGTGTGTCAGAGGCCCTTGGTTGTGTTTTTCCCTGCTCTTTGGAATAACTTGTGTCATTCTCCTTCAGGAACTGACTTAGTTTTAAGTCTACATAAAAGTAATTCTGTACTTTTTATAATACTGTGTATTTTGCCTTAACTACCACCCTTACAGTCCTAATGGCGATTGATGATTTGGCTGAAGTAGACTACTCCTTAAATAGCTTGCCATCAGTATTCCGACCATTCATTGACCTGGACTTAAAGGTAATTGCCTGTAGTGCTATTTGCCAAGATTCCTGTGGGGTTTAGTATTGTGTGATACAGTTTCTAAGATGAACATGATTGCTGTTCAAACATTAAGACTTAGTATCTGAGAAGACAGACTTTTCAAAGCATGATTGCATTTGCTATTGTAAGAATTTTTAATGGTCCTGTTGTAAAATGAATTATTTAAAATCCTTTTTTTTTTTAATTCTTGTTGAGTTGGTTGTAACAAATAGACAGCAGTAAAAGTTGACTAAGTAAGTTTGAAGAAAAAAAGAGGAAGGGAAAGGAGAGAAAAAAGGTATTCAACTTCATCCTTCTCCCACTGTTGATTAATACCTGGGACTTCTTTGTTCAGTCAGTCGGGGAAGATTTCTACACATTGCACTAAATAGACACATCTGCTATCAGATGAGAGAGAAAAAGAAAGAGCAAGACTCTAAGAGCAAGAATTAAACCTCTGGCACCTTGAATGGGAAGACAGAAGACTTTTGAAAAAGCGTGAAAGACCAAGGAGTGCTGCTGAGTTTGAAGGCCTGAAAGTTTTTTTCAAACAAAGGAAAAAATCTTGTTATGTATTGTAACTAAAATCAGACTAGTTCCTAATTCTGGAATGACTTGTAATTCTTTGTAAAGTGATTTGGTTGAGGGCAGTTGTCATCACCACAGTATCTAAGATCCTTAATTAAGATGCCTTGCACTAGGTGCTCTACAAAGGGAGAATGAAAAGACAGTCCTGTCACAAAAATCTTGTAAATTAAGTATAAACAAGAGACAACAGGGAAACAAGAGAGGCAGGAACACCAAGGAACTATAAGCCAGTATCAATTATTATGGTAGACACTGGTCTCAGCACACCAGCTCTGTGTCTGCATGTCAAGCTCTTCTGGGTATTGTAGCAGCTAGATTTGAAGCAGGGATTTGAGGTATACTAAAGAGGTGATGTCATGGCTGTTTACAAGGCTACTTTCCTACATAAGATACAACATGGGGGGGAACATACAAAACAAGTGACTCTTAAGCCCAACAAGAGAGGACTGAATGGGGAGGTTATGGGCAAAGTAACTCAGCACTTTGTAAGCGTGTTGACAGTCCTTAAAAGACAACAAAAAATTTAGACATATATGGGGAGGAACTGGGAAAATAAAGACACACAAAATACATTTGAGATGAAACAGAAAGAGGGAACTAATAAAAGGGATATAAAAATTCTTACTCTCTGAGTACCTTCCTCACTTTAGGTCAGTTTTACCTTTTTGTTTCATCTGGATGCATTTGCAAGTATTAGATCTGCAAGCCTTGGCTAATACCATGGGCACTGCAAAAGACAACATAGGTGTTTTTAGGACTGTCTGACAAAACTTTCTCTCTCACAGGTGTTCCTTTGTCTGCACAAGTTACCACCTTGCATCTGGGTAGAATAAGGTGCTGATTCTGCCTTAGAAAGACCTCTGGTTTTAGAGATTCATCTTTTAACTGGATAGCTCTAAGGGACAGTTTAAATTCCTACAGATAGAGAAAGGAGAAAGCAAAGCTTTTCAATAAGGAGGACCCTTAGTCATGCAATATATAGACCCTTAATCTAAAGGCTTTGTTTTCTAAGGTGGTAGACTGTCTTCAGTATCTGATCAGCATCTCAAAAGATAGACCTCAGTGAAGGTGTCAAATCTCTGAAACTGGTCTTCAACATCTGCTTGAAAGCACCAAGGCTTAGGGATGCACTACAAAGCCTATATACTCACTTATACACTAAATGAAGAGCTTGAGCAAGAGAAAGGAAAATAGTACTAATTGTTTGAAGTCACTTTAAAGTCATATTTTGACTCTGATTTTTTATCTCTGACAATACCTTTCAGGGGATAGTCTACCCATCTGGAAACTATACTGGCCCTCCCTATGTGGCATCTCCCTTCACTATCCCAGACCAAAGCGACTCCATGCTCTACCTTGCCTTCTCTGAGTATTTCTTTCAGACCTCCTCATTTGCTTACTACACCGCAGGGGCCTTCAACATCACCATTGCAGAAGAGGTGAGTAGCACACGGAGGAATGGGATCAGAGAGACTCAGGTCATCCAAGATGGGGCCATTTGGTCAGTTTGTGTCAGTATAAAGCTGCTGATGAAGTCCTGAGACAGTCTCCAGATCAGAAACACCAGGGGACTGTTATGCTCTTCTGTTATGCTCTAGATAGATGCCTCAGGGCACAGCCAGGGTGCCTCGTTCCACTGACCAAGGTACCAAATACTGCCAGCTTTACTACCAAAAAAAAAATGGGTTTTGTAGACCTGAGGCATAGGCTTTTTCGAGATGGACAAAGGATTTACACTGGTGAATTTAGCAGCCTCAGTGGCTGTTTTCTGAGGGGTCTGTACAGACTGAAATTATTACAGGAGCCATGGAAGCAAAGCATATGTCAAAGCTCAATAGCTGTGGCTTGGAGGCTAGCAGACTTGGCTAGCCTGTCTCCAGGAGGTTACATTAAGTCCCAAAACCTATAGATTGGAGCCCAAACTATAATAATATTAAGCATTTGCTTTCTCAAGAAGTATTTTGGCATATATTATTGGGAATCACCTTTAAGTATACTCAGTTCCTTAAGAATATTTCTGAGAGGCACAACATCAAAGATGTGTTGAAATGACAGCAGTAATGCATTTGGAGAAAAGCTGACCACAAAGCTAAAATCTGGTAAACTCTTTTTTTTTTTTTTTTTTTCCCCCTCCAGACTTGCAGCTATTTTAATATAAGCACAGAGATATTTGGCAGTATTATCCCTGAGGTGAGTATCATTATTTCCACAATACTCTTACAAAACCACCCAGTGTCAGTGTTGGAAAACTCACTACTGGTGTATCCCAAAGGCTTGTAGGGTCAGCAGGGCTTTTGCACTCAAGAAGCAAGCCCATATATGCCTTGTAACAGCCCAACAGATGGGCCTTGTCATCTCTCACCCTGACAATAAGTTGAATGACTTGCACTGTTACCAAACTTGGCCCATAATCATGTACATCTGGGCACTGTGCCCAAGTCACAGCTGTCCACATCTAAAACCAGCTTCAGGCAGGAAAAAGCTTCAAGTCATGAGTCCTGCTTTGAGAGACTTCTAACAGGGCCCCAGCTCAGGAATAACACCTTTCTCCTGCCCAAACCTGCATAATTGTCTTTGCTTCCCTGCTAGCCTATGACTGACTAGCAGTAAGGAATCCAGTAAAGACCTGGGAAGGGACTATAGTGGCCACATGCAGGAAACCAAGCTATCAGATGGGCAGGAAACATCACCTCTATGGAACAGACAAAGCAGATGCACACGATAGCCATTTATTTTAGGTGGAGGAGATTAATATAACAGGACAGAGAATATGAACGTGCATGGCTTTCACCAGCCTTCTCACACAGAATGAGGAACCAAAAATAAGCAAAAGAGCCATGAATGCTGAGGTTAGATGAAATCAGACTCATGGTTCAAAGAACTTGATGTCCTTGTATGCTTTCTGGATGATATTAAGTTCTTCCTTCAGAAAACAAAGAATGCTTCAAGGACAGTAATCATATGGTCTGCTCTGTAAAATGACGTGACCATTGATGCTAATATTGAACCTGCTCTGTTCTAAATAATGAACTTGGTGAACTTACTTGCTCTTCAGGCAATGGACCAAGTGAGGCTCCTCTGAGGACAGTCCAGAGCAGGAACATGCCTTATCAGATGTGTCAATCTCAAAGTAAATGACTCCTGAGCTCTTTTATTGTGTGACTTGAGCATCACAGTCATGTTCCATTCCTTTCCTATGTTCACAAATGAGTATTTAATTTCTCCTAAAGTGATATAGAAGAAATTGTATTCCTAGGGTGGAAGGAATTTTCAACTGCATTCCTGATGTGGCCAAGACTGTTAATTTATCACCACAGAAATCTTCTACTTCCTGCTTGCTTGAAAGAATTACCTAGATAAGCTTAAGAAGTGGGCCTGTGTGAACCTCATGTGGTTCAACAAGGCCAAGTGCAAGGTCCTGCACCCGAGTCGGGGCAATCCTCAGTATCAATACAGGCCAGGGGATGATGTGACTGAGAGCAGCCCTGTAAAGAAGAACTTGGGGGCACTGGTAGATGAAAAGCTGGATGTGAGCCATCAATATGTGCTTGCAGCCCAGAAGGCCAACCACATCCTGGGCTGCATCAAAAGAAGTGTGGCCAGCAGGTCAAGGGAGGTGATTCTCCCTCTGTACTCTGCTCTGTTGAGACCTCACCTGGAGTATTGTGTCCAGCTCTGGAGCCCTCAGCACAAGAAGGACATGAACCTGTTGGAGTGGGAGAGGAGGGACACAAAAGTGACCAGAGGGCTTTGAGAACCTCTCCTATAAGGAAAGGCTGAGAAAGTTGGGGCTGTTCAGCCTGGAGAAGAATAGGCTCAGGGGAGACCTTATTGTAGCTTTTCAGTACTTAAAGGGAGTACTTAAAGATGGGAACAGTCTTTAGTAGGTCCTGTTGCAACAGGACAAGGGGTAGATTCAGACTAGATATAAGGAAGAAATTGTTTACAATGAGTGTGGTGAGACACTGGAGCATGTTGCCCAGAGAGGTGGGAGATGCCCCATCCCTGGAAACATTCAAGGCCAGGTTGGCCAGAGCTCTGAGCAACCTGGTCTAGTTAAAGATGTCCCTGCTCACTGCCAGGGGGTTGGACTAGATGACCTTTAAAGGCTCTTCCAACCCAAACCATTCTATGATTCTATAATTTATTTTAGCAGCTATCCTTAACCTTATTGTAAAGGAACTACTTCAAAATGATTGCTTCAAGAATGAGAAAATGCAGTATTCTGGTCTGTTCTACAAAGAAAAGCATTTTTTTGTGGGTTGTTTTTTGTTTGTTTGTTTGTTTGTCTTGGAACAGGTCGCTGAATATTCAGTTACACCCTACCCAGTGATGTTGAAGCTGATGGCTACCGAAATACCTATCATCAGCTTAGAGCAGGATTCCTTCACCGTAGAGATACAGGGCTCCATTGAGGTGTTTGCTGTTCTGCCAGACTCAACCACCCAATCGTTGTTTACAATGAACATAGTAAGTACAACAAACAAGGTGCTACTTAAATCGGAGTTAAATATGTTTGTTCATTCCTTTGGTTAGAACTCTGTACAAGACACAAAGTGCCAGATTTCCAGTACTTAAACATGCAAATTCTTGGTCACAGATGGTGCCTATGTGGCCTGACAATCTACAGGACATTTCTATGGTGAAGAACATTTTCCTATAGATGGACGAAAATCCAAACATATAGCGACTCTGATTAACCAAAATTTTGTTCTCTTGAATGACAGTTCCACAGGCATGAGTCATGCCTCTTGGCAACTTGTTCATTGAACTGAAAATGTCTTTGCTTAGTGAAATCTTGTTACCCACATTTCAGCTTTTGTCAGTGCCATTCAGATAGAGCAGACATTTACTGTGTGCATCCTTGCATGGGGCATGGGCTAAGGAGAAAGTTGCATCTACATGAAACAGCTTCCATACATAACTGGGAGGATAGTATTTCTGTATTCATGACTAATTCACAGCAAAGGTCCTGGGTTTTGTGTCTGGTAACCCAGGGTTTCTTTCTTCTGCAGGCAGCCAACACCAGCATTGCTCCGAACATATTTGACCAGAAATTGATGGGCTCACTGTGTTTGAACAGGTAACTCAACCTGGTATGGAAAGGATTTCCAGCCATTTGGAAGTGTTAGCAATCCCAACATTAACACTTTAGGCACATGATCAGATAACTGTAATTTAATGAATGTGTTTCTCTGGTGAACTCATCTCCATTAGATTCTCTAATTCTCTGTGTGGCTGTACCTGTAGTTTGGAGGAGTCAGGAAGCTTCTCTGTGACACCTGCCACAGTCCCCAAAGGTCTGCTACCCACCAGCTGTGCATTGCAGCAGGGCAGCGGTCTCATTGCACTTCTCTGCTCCTGACATCTGTTCTCCCCTCTGAGCCAGGGCAATTATGACCATGAATCATTTGAGGGCTTCCCTCATCCCTTTCCAGCTGGCAAGATGCAACTGCTTTCTAGCCCACCTGTGCCACTAGGAAAGTGCAAAGGTGTCCAGGAGATGGTAAAGAACCTGGACCTCTGTAGTTCCCCTATGCTGATATTCTTAGAGCAGAGATTTTCCAGCTAAGGCACTGCAACTCCCAAGGGTCAGAAAGTCAGAGACCAGAGGCTTGGGCATTTAGACATCTAACATGTCACTTTTTATAGAGAGAAGCTCTGTCTACCAGGACTTCACAGCTGGGAAGTGGAACCTCGATTTCACAAAAGTCCATTGGGATGACGGTTACAGGGTTAAGAATATGCAGAGTTTGTCCGAGCACAGAGGTGTTAGGAATTTAAGGTGGATAGTGCTGTTAGCATTTTTTGCAGCAATATTCAGAGAGAAAAATCTAGAGCGTGCTGAGAGCTGGGATACTGGTTCTATGTAAACTCAGAATCATGTTTTGGACACATGTTTGGATACTTGAGTAAGTATTTGAATTTGGAAAGATGTATTAACAACACAGCCATCAGCAGCAGTACCATACATTGAACAGGATTTTTCTTCCCGCCCTGGTAAGGCTCGCATTAAAGCACTATGTAGATGTACCAAAATCCTTGCAGAATATCTGAGAGCCTGCAAGTCCTCGATGTGAGCCCTGGTAAAGTCAATTCTCAGGAGGATTTCCAAAATACAGCACAGAGGGAGATATGCACTCACACTGCTGGCTCCATACCCCTACCTCCTACATCCCTCCTACCGTTACTCTTTTGCATGCACGCTCAGCAATGCCCTAAGACAATCACCTCTTTCTCTACAAGGTAGTGGAATTGTGTAAAATATACTGCTTCCGAAGTCTCTTTTCAGATGTTACTTAAGGCCTAGAGCTCTACAGCAGTGACTGCGTGTGACTAGTGTGTTTATCCTTTCTAGTGACTCATCTTATTTCACCTCTTTTCCTCAGGCTCCAGTTCTCCCTAGCCCACTCCAACGTTGGCTTTTTCGAGGTAAGTGGATAGTTTAAACACCAGGGAAATGCAAACCAGGATTATCAGTGATATCAAGGCTAAAGAGTAAGCAGCTAAATTTTATTTGTATTTCTATATCATTTGGCTTTGTTCCTGGGTGACTCTTTGCCTGTCTTCTGGCAGCCACCTCTCTTCTGTGGACTTAGAAGTATATTCTTTGGGGCAAGTTAGTGCTCTTGAAAATGAGATGCTCTGTAGTTTCCCTGACTGCTGTTACCACATTTCATCAGTAAGCAGAGAGGTCTCTCGAATCACAGCGGGGGAAACACACCACAGGAACCCAAACTGCAGCAGTGGACAGGGAGCAGTGTGCTAAGCGGTCACAAGCGCAGCAGAGGCAGAGGCATTCACTCCATGTGGAGCACTGGTGGTCACCACAGAGGCTCAGAATTACAGCAGGGAATGGAAGCCAAAATCCTAGTCTCAGATGTCTGCAATAGTGCAGTTGTAGGGGAAAACCCTGCCTCTGCAGAGAGTCATTTAATTCTGAGTAGTCAGTCAGCTCTGAGGAGCTGAAGAGAAAGGATTTTAACTGTCCCGGTCCTGCTTTGCTATCCGAGACAAATTATCTGACAAATAAAGGAAATAGACTGTTTAAAATGAAAATGTGGTCCAAGCATGATCAGAGCCATTTGCATTTTGCATCTCACTTCCTTTGCATCATTCCAAAGATTTACTATCTAAAGGTCACTTGAGCTTATGACTCTTTTTGGGCCAAATGAGAGCTGAAAGTTGAACATGAGCCTACTAACTCCATCTAGGATTAGGGCATGACAGTTCTACTGCTATCAGGAAGTGATGGCTAACTCAGATTTCTTGTCTGTGGCAGATCTCCCTTCTGGAGAACATCCTATCTTACATTTTACAGACTGAAGTGATTCCATCAGCTAATGGTAAGACTGTATTTCAAAGCACCACCTTAAAAGCTTCGAGGACAGTGGTCAGTTCTAGGAACTTTTACTGACTAGCTGCTTAACTTTCCAGTTCCCATTAACTTGAGTGGAAAATGACCATCATCCAGTAAACAGTGGAAGGGGAAGACTGATCTATAGGGGTGCGCCCTCTCACTGGCAGTGTTGTGAAAAAAAGGGCAAAAACATCTTGGAAACTCATAATCCATCTGCCTTTGCCTTGCTTGAGGTGGCCCTGATGCATCAGGGAAAAGAAGCAGGTCTCTCCATCCTGCATACCAGCCTGAGGCCACTGTGTGTGAGGTGTATTCCTCTTTGTTAGACCAGCCCAAGGCTGTTGCCTCTCATAAATCTCATTTAAGGCCCTGGAGGGAAACATAGTTTTGTGCCAGTCCTCTGTACCAGGATGAACTTTGCCTTCCTTAATTAATGGGAGGCAACTAGGACCAGGTTCTAAAGAGCTGTTATTATCAATCCCCCAGGTCATTAGGGACAAATCATCAAGTATGTCATGTGCTGAACATGAAATGCTTTGGTTTGGCTGCAACACTCTCCCAAGAGAAAAGCACCAGTAACTCTTTTTCCCCACTGGAAAATGAGCATCGAATCAGGAACAACCCTCCCAGGTTGGCTTGTGAAGGCTAAGAGGTGAATTGTTGTAAATGACCTAAAAATCTCAGGAGAAACAGGATTGTTGAAGGGCAGGTATTTATCATCTTCCCAATACCTAAATTACTGTGTTTGTCTTTTTCTTAAGCTAAACTGTCAAAAGGATTCCCTCTTCCTAATCTGGCCAATGTTACCCTGACGAGACCTCACATTACAATTGTACAGGTGAGATTTTGACACTCTTATGAAAAGGTTATTCTTCCTCCCCCTTCTTCTTCTTCTTCTTTTTTTTTTTTTTTTTGGCTAGTGATTTATTCACCTTCTACTTGAAAGAAACTTACTGAATTTGAGCTAGTTAAGCAGTAACTCTGGGTTTAAATGAGATCCGTAACAATGGTAAAATCCTGTTAGAAACAAATTTCTCTTTCTTTGAGCAGAAAAAATTAGAACTGTATTAAATAAATAACCATGGAGTGATCCAATGCACAGCTTGCTCAGCCTCGCAAGTTGCAACTCAGCTTGAAAACAGGTTTACCTTTAACATTTCATTCAAGCTGGACCAATCAAATCAAATTAGAGCTATCACTACCCATGCAGTCCTGGTGAACTTAACAGGAATAGTTGAAATATGAGAGGGAAGGGAGTTCAATTTTGTGCACCTAGAATGACTGAATTTTGTTCATAATTGATGACAACGGCCAGGGCTCTTAGTCAAAAGTAGTTAGTGAGCTTTTAGAAAATACTCTTTAGTTTCTGATTATTCTTCTCCAAATCATGCTATATTCTGTGCCCTTTGCAACATGCTGTACCCCTTAGTTTGAACAGGCAGAATGTTGCCAGGCAATCACAGCATTGCTGACAGACAAACTCCCAGGAAATGGGAAGCCAGATACATTTCTCCACTTGTTTACGAGCTTCTCGGTTATTTTCAGCACAGCAGAGACAGTCTCAAACCCTGGACTGTGGTTAAGTACAAAGCACAGCTCAGGAAAGGAAACACAAAGGGGTTTTTTAATCTTTCTTGGCATTGCACTTACCTGGCAGCAGCCAGCTATGCGGTCCCTACAAAATGTTAATTGCTTGGAGACTGCTTTCAGTGGCACTAGTTGCCAACAACTTTACAGGCTAATTACGAATGAAGGATTTTAGTCATTATGTGAGGCCCATTCCCCACCTCACTTTCTCTAATCAGTCTCCTCATCAATAACTAGGAATGAGAGAGGCCATGCCATCGCTCTAGCCTAAAAACATAAATGGTATTTAAAATTAGCTATTGAAAAGCTAGTTCTATAGTCTCCATCTCCAGTCCCAGCCTACTGGCTATGGTCAATAGGAAAGAAGACAATTCCTCCCACTTTTCATAGATAGCCATATTAGACTGTGAGAGGCTGTTCTCTGCAGGTTCCTTGCTCCAGATGTGCTGACAATGGGGGGAAGCCTTAAAGACAAGTTTAGATTGAGGCTCTTAAATGGCTCAAGTAAAGTAAAAAATAATCCCACCTTTGATGATTGCCTAGTTGCCTCATGACTCAGATGATCTTTCCTGTGTAGGCTATAGAACAGGAAAATTTAGATGTCCCTTCTGTTGCTAGCATGGTGTAAAGGGATAGCACCCAGCAAAAGGTGGGGCTCTTTTGCAAAGGTCAAAGGACAGTGTTTAATAAATCTTGTTATTTCCAAGGCTCAGCTGTTCTCAGTAGATATTCTGACCTTTAACACCAGGATTGAGTACAAATTAAAAAAACAACAACACACAAACAAAAAAACCCAAACAAACACACACACCCTCCACAAAACAAACAAACCAACCCTTCATTTTGTAACTCATAGCACTTCAATGACTGTTCTTCTCCCCACAGGGATACATGTTGATTTCCACCGATGTCCACTACAAACACTAAAGGAGAAGAGCGACCATTTGTTACTCACGAACTTCAAATCAATAATGTGACTGTGAAGGCTAAACACTGTCCAGTTCTGCCCAAATGTGCAACTCAGGCTCTGAGAGGAGCAATATCATCCTGGCTGGGGATCAGGGGCAATGCGGGGAGGAAAAGAAAGCTGGTGGAATGGTTAGGCTGTACGACGGTGATAACAAGCAGACCCAGAGAAGACCATATGACACATGCTTGGCATAATTTATTCTGGAATTTAACTGATGCAAAAATGTCTTTAAGATTAGTGCTTCTCTTGAAATACAGTTTTGTCTACACACTTCCAGAAAGGTGCTGCAGTCTCTCAAAAGAAGGGAAAGTCCATTGTCCAAATGTTGCTAGGGAAGGCATGGCTGCAGATCCATTTCTACTGTCGTGATCTTAAATAGCTTCCCTCTGAACACGACTCACTCAGTTTGAAGTGAGCCCTCTACAGAACCACGTCAGACTGTAAACTTTTTCAGTTACAACAGGAACTAAAATCTTAGCAGTGTCTTAACTGAACTCTTAACAAAGATGCAAGAAAGTGGCACTACTACTGCCTTTTATAGTCCCTCTCCCTTGTGTCTGTCACATCCCCTGTTCAGCACTGCTTAGCCAGGTTAGATACATGTAACTCCTTGAATGTTTCTGAGTCTAATCCTCCAACATCTTCGAATTCAATCCGTTGCTGGATTGAAATAGTTACAGATACTTCTTACTTCATTTTGCTGTGTTGTCTTACCCTTTCTTTCTTCCCCTTCTTTTTCAACTTTATTATTGTGCAAATATGAACACGGTTCTGCAGAGGGGTATGCCTGCCCTGCAACGCTTAGATGCTTGCTCTTTGGCCAAGCCTGAAGGGGAAGCGGGCTCAGGCCTCCCAAACTAGCACCAACAGGAGAGAAAAAAAGGCTGGGATGCCACATCCCACTGTGTTCTGCTGCTGTTGTGAGCCCCAAACCACCCCTGCGCAAAGCCCCATCCACCTGTCGTGGTGCCCAGACCCTAAGCCATGCCCCCACCTCAGTCCTCAACAGGAGTCCTTTTCAAGCCCTGACTATATAGCAAAAAGCTGTTTTCGTCATGCTGAGGAAACACAGTTGATGATGGGGTGCAGACTGCAGCTGAGCAAACTCCAGCCATTCTACCTGCAACTGAGGGGTACCTAAATACCTGGCTGAAACTGCGCTGCCCCAAGGGGACTGCACACACTGACACAGAGCTTTCATTAGCCACAGGCACGTGAAAAAAACACTTGTTTCTTCCAGAGAGCCAGATCACAAGCTGTATGCAGCGTGAGGGAGGAGGTGACCAGGTACAAGCACAGGATCCTTCGCCCCAGTGCGGCCCAGGCCTGCGCTCCCCTTCACGCCCTCCCCCCACGGGTAGCGTGTGCCTCCCCTGGGCTGCCCCAGCCGCTCCGGTGCAATGGGAGATCACCCTGGCCTGGCACTTAACCCGTGGCCGGCCCCGGGGCTCGACCCCACATCTCCGCCAGGCTGAAGCGCCTCCAGGCCTTATGGCGTCGTCCCCTGCCCGGCCTGAGGCAGGGATGCGGGAGCGACAGGGCGTAAGGGGCCACAGAGGGCCTCTGAGCACCCGCGGCGGCGAAGGAAGGAAAGAAGGAAGCGAGCAGTCTTCCCTCAGAGCTCTCAGCCGGTCCGCCGGAGGAGCGGAACCAGGCACCGGCTGCCCCGCAACAGGGCGCCAGGGGGCGCTGGCAGCCTCCAGCTCCCGCCGAGGAAGTTTGACCCTCGGCGGCTCCCGTCCGCCGCGGGCTGAGACCGGGCCGGTGTGACCCTCGGCGACCGCCGTCGGTTCCTGCCGCTGACCGGCTGCTGGCGGCCGCGCTGACGCGGAGCTGCCGAGTGGGAGCGCCGCCGCCATGAGCCGCAGCTACAATGACGAGCTGCAGTACCTGGACAAGATCGACAAGAACTGCTGGCGGATCAAGAAGGGCTTCGTGCCCAACATGCACGTGCGTGGGGGGGAGAGGGGCGGGCTGGGCTTCACCGGGAGCCCCCCGGTGCCTGGGGGGCGAGGGGAGGCCCATCCGAGAGCGGGGAAGGGGGTCGAGCCGGCTCGGCCCGGTGCCGGCCGCCCTCCCTGACAGCTGTGCCTGCAGGTGGAGGGCGTTTTCTACGTGAACGACCCCCTGGAGAAGCTGATGTTCGAGGAGCTGCGCAACGCCTGCCGCGGGGGAGGTGCGTCCGGCCGGGGGAGGGGGTTGGGG
>WUAM01000431.1:20691612-20706434 GCA_024336885.1 Actenoides hombroni
CCGGGGGAGGGGGTTGGGGGCTTTCTGCCCTGGGGACTTTCTGCCCTGGGGACTGTCTTCACACGCTCCTTGCCGCGGCCCGGAAGGCCTCGCCCATCACCAGGGCTCACACCACGCTGTCCGCGGGCCCTGGAGGGGCCAGAGGGCGGCAAGGGCAGTAGGGGCAGTGAGAGTGGATGCCGTAAAGATACGGAGAAGAAAAGCTCTCTTAAGGCTCGTTTTGGAGTTGTAGAAAGCAGGTATTCTTTATTGTGGTGCCGCATGCACGGCAGATAGTTCCACCCATGTTCCATGTGCATGTCATATGGGATTTTCCATACTATATGTATACAATCAGTTGGCATAGTAGTTCATTGAACCCACCCCCCCTTATAGTGATTGGTTAGTAATTTACATACAATTATAATAATGCTGACTCCACACTTCCACTACTGTGCATACTCAGGGGAAGACCCCCTGGGTAGGGGTCTTTTTGACCTATAGGTGTGATTTTTACTGTTATAATGAAGGTAGTTCAGCTAAAGTTTACGCAAGCCTCAAACTTTCCTGCCAAGTTGGCAGTGTACAACTGTTCAACGTCTTCAAGGCCTAGTGGCTCAGTGATGTTCCTGATAAAAGACAACAAGTAGGAATGTAGCTCATTAAAAATTGACATATAAGGCATAACGGAATGATTTTCTTATCAATTGTTGTCACAGTCCTGGAGCATCAGCTGCTCTCTTCCAGGGGTGTGCAAGTGAGCCCGTACTTCTGCTGCTTCCTTATTTTCAGGGCACTGCTTGAGTAATTGTTTTTTTCTAGCCCACATTCTTCAGTAATCTTAGTTGCATTTTTACATGGCTTGCCACAGTTACTACATTTCAGGAGTTTAACTGTTAACTAACTATGGTTAGCAGGCATTAGGAGCAGGCCCAGGCCCAGGTCTGGAGGGGCAGCAAACAGGAGTATTCTCACCCTGCCAGCCACTGTGGCCTGGTGAGCAGCACAGGGCTGTCACCTGCAGCGTGTCCTTTGCCCACATCAGGTGGACAGGCACAGCCTTGCCGGCTGCCCTCAGTGCTCCGGAGCGTTCCCTGAATGCCTGCTCTCAGAGTTCCCTTTGCTGGGGGTTGTAGCCCAGTCCTGTCAGTTCTGTGCAGCGCTGGAGTGCAAGGCTGGATCCAGATCTGTCTGCATGTTAAATTGTCAGATTTCTTACTGCTTTTATTCTTCTCTTTTTCAGGTGCAGGTGGCTTTTTGCCCGCTATGAAACAGATCGGGAATGTGGCTGCATTACCTGGTATTGTTCATGTGAGTAACTGCTTTGAAAATATGCTCTTTTTCTGTTCCTGTTTGCCAGGGATTATGGCCTTCCAAACAGGAGCTCTTGTGAAAAAGGGTATGGACCAAAGTTCTTTTCAAGACAGTCTGTGTATTAAGAACCTGTCTTGTGAGTAAGGAGCACTTATAAGGGCAGGCTGTAAAGCTAAGTTTTTGGAGAGGGAAGTATGCACTTGTTCACTGACTGCTTTTTGACATAAAGTTTTTTTAGTAGTGCTTTATGCTGCTTCACTTTGTTTGAGCCACCTCTCCCCTACTGCTTATATTGTCTGTCTGTTGGTTTTGAGTTGCCTCTGCTGACCTGGAATGCATGGAGAAGTGAAGAGAGAGCAGGAGGCAATATTGTCTGTATTATTATTGCTTCCCCAGTGTCAGTGGTGAGCCTTCCCGTGCACTCAACACTTTTCCCTCACTCTTCCCTTCCCGTTTTTGGAAGCAAAGCATTACATGATGCAGAAGGAAAATACTAGGTGTGTCATTTTTCAAAAAATGCTAAGTGCAATGTGAAAATTATCTTTTTTCACATTCCATATTGCATATATTATTAAGTAACAAATAATAGGATTTTTTTGCTTTTATTTGCTTCTCTTGGTGACTTGGCAAGGGTTTTGAATTTCTGGCTGCAGTAAAAGGCAGCCCATCACGTCGTTAAAATGCCTTAGTGGTCAGCCAAAAATGGAGTAAGGTAGAATAGTAACAACCTGTTAAAATGGGAATTTTGGCTGGTAGTTCATAGGAGAGATGTTACAATCATCTGCCTATTCAGAGCTTCGCTTTTTATTTATAAATCAACAGATTTCTTGGTAATGGCAAGGGAAGGCAGAAGTAGCATGTAATCTTACTGAAAAATACTGTTCTTATTAACATATGGTAACAGTTTAACACACATTGAAAAGCTCTATTTTCTGGCAGCTTTCTGGATGTTTAGGGCATTTTTTTGTTTGTTTGTTTGCTTAAACAGATTGTGGAGTACTGTTTGTAGTGTCCTAATCTGAATTTAGAAGGCTAGATAGCCTTTGGGCTTGTGGGGCTCTTACTTTTTTTTAGTTAGTAATAAGAAAAGGCTCAATAAAAATAATTCTTTTACAAATTAAAATGACATAGCTCCTATCTTATCCTGTCCTATCAGGATATCATCCCCTTTAGGGATGACTTTTTCCTGCTTTCAGGGTATGGTCTTTGGTCGGTGTTCAGTGACACAGATAAGAAGAGAAAATGCTGGCTGTTGGATGGTTCCATTCTGTAGCACTGACCTTTTCCCTTGTTACATTTATAGTATTTAAATATTGCACATGTCTCTAGATGAAACTTGGTAAAGACAAACTCATGTTCGCTCTTATGTCTCTGCTTTATGCTACTCATAAGCTATGGCCTGTGTAAGTTTTGAATGCAAGGACTCAAGTCCAAGAAAAAGCTAGGTTAGAATTCAGTCTGGGATCACAATTCCTACATTTAAGTGCTTGAGAGCCTGTCACGTTTTCTTGAGATCTGATCCATAGATCCAAGACGGCTTCTCAGCTGACTAGCCACTGGTTGTATGCTTCAGAATGAGGTCTGCTCTCTGCTTTCTTTGACTGATTGCCCTGTAACTATAGGAGTTTAGATACTCACCTGAACTGATGTGTTTACTCCATCAACATCTGAACATCCGTTCTCTTTTTGGTATACGTGTTTGCAAATGTGACAACCACTGCCACGAGGCAAAGCATAACCAAGGTGACTCTGTGCAGCACAGAGTTTCATAAAACCTCAAAATTTCCTTCATTCTCTTTTAGAGATCAATAGGCCTTCCAGATGTCCATTCTGGCTATGGGTTTGCCATTGGCAACATGGCTGCCTTTGATATGAACGATCCTGAAGCAGTGGTTTCACCAGGTAAGGATGACTGACTTAACTTGCACTGAGAAATATCTGGGATGGCATTAAAATGCTTTTTGAAATGGCAGGTCTTTACAGTACTTTATATACAGAACCAAAGCAAAAAATGTGTGAATTTACAGGGAGTTAAAAGGTGCTTAATTCTTGCACTCAGAATCTTACATTCTTTATGGAGCAGATGGTTACACTGAAAACATCTAAACAGTACAGAGGGAATTTCCCTTCTGCTTTTGGCTTGAGCTCATAATTCCCCCCCAGTTTTGGACTCTGAACTTGGGTTTTACCAGGGTGATAAAGAACTGATGCTTTTCTTTAAGCAATGTTTGTAAACATCTTTTGAGAATATTTGTACACTTTATTAAAAATGTGACCTTAAAATATGTCTGTCTTTTTAATGAACACCTGGGTCTTAATTACTGATGGTCTGGAGATAACTTTGTGATTGTCGTGAAAGATGATGTTCACTTTTCAGGTTTGCTTCAGGCAGCTCCAGTGTTCCTGATTGACTCAAATCCAAGATCTCTTAGATATCCCCTCCTGTGACACTAGTTAATGCTAGAACCTTCACTGGTAGTAAAGGTGGCATGACTGTTCTTTCACATTAGGCCTTGCCTTGCAGGATTTATTTTTACTAAACAGTAAGAGTTAAGCAAAACACTAAGCACTGAAGTTTAATATTCCTTGTAAGTATGTGTCACTTATTTTAACTAGTTATTACTTATTCCATTGAAGGTTCAAAAAGTACTTGCTTTCAAGGACTTACTTTTGAGAGTATCTTGCATCAGGGAGCCATGCTAAGGTCTGTCACTTTTCTTCTGACCTTAGGCAGAAGAACAGGAACATCCTCTTTACTTTCTGTGGACAGCATATTTTATAGTTGTGTCTGCTCCTCTGTCTTCTTGCTGGGCAACTTTCTAAACACAGCTATATCTGTAGAGCATATGCTTGAGACTGAAAAGCTGTTCAGTTATTTCCGAGAGTTTTCAAGTTCTCTTCACAACTACACTTTTGGCTGTCTTGAAATCTGAGGCTTCATGTAAATCTATTAAAATGAAGTTTAATGCAGTTCACCTTTTTTCCCAGTATTGTGTCAGAGACAAGGTGTAAGATCACAGCATTCAGTATGTACTCCCTGTCAGCAGGGACGCTGATTTAAGATGAATATTCAACAAGTGCTCACCATCAGCACACTTTCTTTATTAATTCCATGGCTTTTTCTGCACGCATAGGTGGTGTCGGATTTGACATCAACTGTGGTGTCCGCTTGCTACGTACAAATTTGGATGAAAGTGATGTGCAGCCTGTGAAGGAGCAGCTTGCCCAGGCTATGTTTGATCACATTCCTGTTGGTGTCGGCTCCAAAGGTGTCATCCCCATGAATGCCAAGTAAGAGAATGAATTTGTGTGTCCATCAGTGGAGGGGACATCTCCCGTGTTTTGTTTTGATGAAATATTCATCAGTGGCAGACTTTAAGAAGAAAAAGTAATTATAAAACTCCATTCTTTCTGCATGTCTGCTTCATCAGGAGAACTGGCATAATAAGCAATGCAAAGTCAGCTGTTTCTAAAGGTTCTAAAATTTCTTCTGACAGAAAATGTTCATGAACATAAAGGTATTTTTTGTTTTAAAAGGATGAGAGAGAAAATATGACATTCCTCACGCAACAAAATGGGAAAAGTAATGACCTGTCTAAAGTTAATGTATTTGTATAGCTTGATTTTTGTGAAGTGTTAGGAAGTTGGACTTATTTGGGGAGTTTCGGAGTGATCATAAAATCATAGAATAATTTAGATCTCTTGAGGTCATCTCATCCAACTCCTTGCACGAAGGAGGGCTAACTCTGGAGCTAGGTCTAACAACAGAGTTACATCAGATTGCTCAGGGCCATATCCAGTGGAGTTTTGAGTATATCCAAGGATAACCACCTTATGTAAGTGTTTGATAATTGCAGGGACTTGGAAGAGGCACTAGAGATGGGTGTGGACTGGTCTCTCCGGGAAGGCTATGCCTGGGCAGAGGACAAGGAGCACTGTGAGGAATATGGAAGAATGCTGCAGGCTGATCCTAACAAGGTCTCCTCGAGAGCAAAGAAGAGGGGCCTGCCTCAGGTAATATTATATTATGTTTCAGGTGGGCTGTGAGTGCTCCTAGGGTTCAAATTTAAAGGTTAGCAAGGAGTTCTCTAATAGTGTGTATTTTCTTGAAACTCTGCCTAGCATTTCTGGGGAAAAGTGAGATGGTGGGGGCATTTCTGAGTAATTCTTGACAGAACTGTGATGGAGGGAAGATACTGGGCATACACAAGGTCCCTTTTTTTTCATCAGTTAACATCTGCTACTGGAATTCATGTTTGGTGATATTTCCCTATCCAGATGTAGCCTTGTTTTTGAGAGACAGGCAAGTTACTCTCTAGCTTTTCTTCCTTGTTTGCTCAGCAAGTTAATAGCAGGGCAAGGAAGGATATCATAATAAATGGAACTAGCTCATAACTTTGAATTGCCGTTCAAAGTTTCAATTTCCTTTCTATACATAGTACCTCACTGCTGTGTGGAACACTTGATAGGGCTATACTAATGCTACCATTGGCAAAACTTTATTCTTATATGACTTCATGAGTTTATGAATTATGGTGCTGCAAGATTATAGCACTTTAACCTCAGAATAATCTCATGTCCCCTGTTTTCACATTTGCCTTGCAAACAAGTCATCATCTCTTATGGAGTTGAAAAACATTGGACTTGGAAATGGAATATCTTGCTTTAATCTACTGAAGGGTTGTAAGCACCTAATTAACTGGATGTTGTAACTTCCTTGTGGAGTTATAACCAAGCATGTATCTGCCTTGCCTGTACAAAATGAAGATGAATTCTCAATATTCTGCATTCTTCCCATCTTTCAACTAGGCCTAAGTAAGTTGGAAAAAAGTGGCAGCACAATCTGTAGAACCTGGTCCTTTTGTTTAATCCCAGTCTTGTACCAACAGTAAAAACAGTTATAAATCTGAACAAAGAGAACAGTGATGATGCTACAGTGATGATGCTACTGTGTTCTATTCCTTTTCAGTTTATATGGCAAGTTGTTTTTTTTTTCCTGGAAAAACTTTCCGAAAACTAAAACCTTGCTGTAGCAATTTGCCCTGTTGCCCGTATTCCCGTAGCTCTCCCCTGTGCTCTCAGAGGCTGCTTTACTAACACTTGTCTGATCCATATATTCTGATTGACAGCTGGGGACCCTAGGAGCAGGAAACCACTACGCTGAGATCCAGGTTGTGGATGAGATTTACAATGAATACGCTGCCAGGAAGATGGGCATTGACCACAAAGGGCAGGTGTGCGTGATGATCCACAGTGGCAGCAGAGGCCTGGGCCACCAGGTTGCCACAGGTATGGTCTGACTGGCGTAGGTACCTTGAGGCAGACTCTTCAGCATGGTCTCCTCATTGACAGTTAGCTCCAGCAGCAAAGAGTATTTCTTACAGTGCAATTGCCGGGTCCGTTCCGTGTTGCCTGGACAGAGGTTGTCTGTTTGCAAACAACTGATTTGCTTTTGCATTTGAGAAGGAGCCACAGGTTTGACCGCCGGACAGATGAGCTCAGTTGTAGAATGTAAATTACAGACAGCCGTGTTAATCTCGCAGAGTGAAAGAAAATGAAGGAGTCACTTAGACTTGCTGTGTTTATTTCCCAGATGCATTGGTGGCTATGGAAAAAGCTATGAAACGGGACAAAATCATAGTGAATGATCGTCAGCTGGCGTGCGCCAGGATCGCCTCTGCAGAGGGACAGGATTACTTGAAGGGAATGGCAGCTGCTGGAAACTATGCCTGGGTCAATCGCTCTTCTATGACTTTTCTAACAAGACAGGTAGGAGCAGAGTTGTGTCTGGTGCAGATGTTTTGATACACATGTCCTGCTTTATCCTGGCCGTACGGAACACGGAGTAGATGCAATATTTAATATAATTTTCATTTTTTGTCCTTCTTAAACTGTGTTTTCTGGAGAGACACAAAGCTGCAGTCATGGCAATCCACCTAAAACCTATCGCCATCACTGAATTGTACTTGCAGAAGCCACTTAAGCAATGTTTTTGAGAATGCTTTGAACTGTAAGAAGAGAATACAAGAAAATTGGTTTTACACTGCTGAAGCCATCTTTTCAGAGTTGCAAGAACTTGTCTAGTTGACATGTAATTGAATTCCAGCATTAAAGCTGCCAGTGGGCAGATAACCAGTCTAGACAGTCCAGTTCTGTCACTGTTGTATTCAGTTTCTTTGTGGCTGAATTTGACTGAAGTTTCTTATGTGCCATGCCAAGTGTTTAGGTCACTGACTTACCAGTAAGAAACACTTTCAAGCAAATTTCTTCCTTTTACTTCCTAAAAAGATTGTATCTCTTTTCCATATGTACACAGCAGTTATCTTCTTGTATTTCAAGTCCTGTTTTGTTTTCTTTTCAGGCCTTTGCCAAAGTCTTCAACACAACCCCAGATGACCTTGATATGCATGTTATCTACGATGTGTCTCACAACATCGCCAAAGTGGAGCAACATGTAGTGGATGGAAAGGAGCGAACTCTGCTGGTGCACAGAAAGGGATCAACCAGGGCCTTCCCTCCTCACCATCCTCTTATTGCTGTCGATTATCAGGTAAGTTTAGCTGTGGAGGAAGGAAATCAGAAGAGAATTTTGTATGAATCAGACAATTTTAGGGTCCTTAACAGATCTAAATGTTGAGTTATTTTTGAGGTGACAGCACTGTAACCCTAGTGGGATAGCAACATTCTGCTTGTCTGTATGTTAGATCTTTGGGACACTGAGCTCCATCTTCTGTGCCATACCCACAGTGGTTGAAATATCCCAAAGGGAAGGAAGTTTTTCGTACCTAAGGCAGGATTCAGTGATTTGCCTTGTCCGTCCACTGGTTGCAAGTCTCTCGATCTGCTTGTCTGCATCTTTCAGTGCAGTTAGTTCTCCAGAATCCTTGATACCAGGCACCCAAGGCAAGCAGGGATGCTCTGAAGGAATAGGAACCTGACCTCCTTTTCTGGAGATGTGGTTCTTAGATTTTTATTAAGAATGAGTTTTTTAGGCTTTTTCTTGGTAAATTACTTATTTGCATAAATTACTTATTTTACAATTACTTACAATACTTATTTGCATCTATAGCTGACTGGACAGCCTGTTTTGATTGGTGGGACTATGGGAACCTGTAGCTATGTTCTTACTGGCACAGAGCAAGGCATGACTGAGACCTTCGGAACTACTTGCCATGGAGCTGTAAGTTAAAAAGTCATTTCAGGAAAGGGTTGGAATGGACTGTCATCCAGAGAACACGGTTGTTCAAGGGTATCCAGTGTGTGATTCATCCGTTGGTCATACAAGTAGAGAGTAGCCTTACCACAGCAATCTAAGCCCAGGATGACTGCAGGCCTAACTGAATAGACTACACCTGCAGAAAATGTAGGGGATGCTTCTTTATACAAGGCAGAGGTTAGGATGAAGATGAGGAGAATGAGCTCCTTTTACCAAATTTGGTTATCTCTGAGCTAACAAGAAGGATTACCTTTGTTTTGGCTGTCCATATAAAACTTCTCAGTAGTTAGAAGGTGTTTTCTCTCCTGTTATTTACAGTGTGAGACAAGGATGATTGAGGAAGAGAAATAGCTTCCAGTAAAACTGTCAAGTCTTGAACACTGTCTGACAAGTGGTTTGGGTAAAAAGACACTTGCAGACTAACATGTTAAATGCGTGGAACTTCCCCAGCCATCGTACCAGATGGGTTTTGCAAGAACCCGTCGCCTAAAGTCTAAATTCATTTCCTGTTTTGTGACATACTGTGATCTGTGCCCTCAGCCGCTCTGTGGTTTCTTATAATGTAATAATGGTTTTTCTTTAATAAGAGAGAGTTCTGTTTTCCAAACCACTACAACAAATAAAACTAACAGAACTTCTTTCTAGGGTCGTGCGCTGTCTCGAGCCAAATCTCGACGTAACTTGGACTTCCAGGACGTATTGGACAAGCTGGCTGACATGGGCATTGCCATCCGTGTTGCTTCTCCCAAACTGGTCATGGAAGAAGTGAGTTTAATACTTCATTATCTGGGAGGGTAAAGGTGGGGTCTTGCTTCTTGGGTGAATGACCCTCCCTGACTTGATTCTTCACAGTGCTAAGTGATCACTAGTACTCTAATTAATACTGTGAAGTCTCCCCTGTCCCGAAAATCTGGATGAAAGGGGACATGTCTGTTTGACATCTTTTGGGGAGGTATGTTCTCCTCTTCTTCTGCCTGGAGATAGGAATCAACCCTGAGAAGTCTTTGTGTGAGCATCAAAAAAGTAGTTATATTTTACAGATTCTCATCTTAAAGTATGATCTCCCAGCTTACTCTACAGTGCAGCTGTCATGTAGATTACTGGTAGTATATGAGAGATCCTCTTTCAAGATTAATTCCTATATTTGCTCAAGAAGAGAACTCTGAATGGCCAGAAAACTTTGAACATTGACTTCCAGTTCCTCTTCATTAACGTGAGAGTGTCTTTTCTGTTCACAACCTTACTCATAGAAGCCTGTTAATCATGTGGAACTAAGCTGTTATGGGTGTTGGTGTTGTACAAGCATGTTGATTGCATTAAAGCCTGTTCAAGAGCAGCTTCCTTGTCACAATGCTGGAGGAAAAGCTGTAGAGTTCAACCTGATTCCTGTCTCTAAGAGGCAGTGAAGATAAATCTTAAAGGCTGTCTGTAAGGAGGAAGTTGGAGTGACTTCCTGCCACATAAAGAGGCTTGACATTCTCACATGCTGGTTGACTGGATTATCTGAGAATACGGGGAAAACCGAATCAAAATACCTAGAATTTTATCTGAAATATGGTGAAAAGTTATTTGGAAAACTAAGCGTCTCATAGATTTCTTAGATACATAAGGTGGTCAAATGCTCAATATGTTCATCTGCTTCTACACCCTCAGTTCACATGATTGTATGTTTGCAAAGCCTACATCTAACTTCCTGTGACTTTGGGATGTTTATAGTTTTGTCTCTCTCTTTTCTCTCCCTCTCTCTTTCTTCCCCCCACAGGCACCAGAGTCTTACAAGAATGTGACAGATGTGGTTAACACCTGTCATGCAGCTGGCATCAGTAAGAAAGCCATTAAACTGAGACCTATTGCTGTTATAAAAGGCTAGGAACTGACAAGGCAGCAGAAACACACCGACTTCTCAAGGCCTTACACAAAACTGACTCAAACCATCATCTTCCCACGGGTCTTGAACTCTGTAGGATGCTCAGATATCATATCCCTGCTCTGGAAACAACAACAGTTGAGGACACCCCTATTTTTAACCACTCCTAGGCATAATTAATGCCCCTTCCTCCTTGTTATATGGTGTTTTTTTCTTGTAAGGAAAGGGCAAAGAATTAAGTCATTTTTATATGCAGTCCCTCTCCCATTTGCCTGATGATTCCACGGGCGGGACTTCAGACTTGCCTGAATTGTCACTAATTGCTGTGCTGCAAGACCACCTCCATCAGCGAAGATGGTGTATGAACCAGACCTGCTGTCTCTACACCTGAGCACCTGGAGCTCTTTCTGCACATAGAAATACTCTGATAGGCAGGGTATAGCACTTCTAGGCAGGGAGAGGTTGCTCTGTTTGCAGATACCTTTATGCATAGTCTATATTGTTGCATGTTTTGTGGCAATTGGGTAAGAAATCTGGAGTTGGGAGTGGTCTCCTGCTTGGGTTGAGAGGGAATCGCTAGGCTTGAGGCACAGTCCTGCCCTCATCCCCACCCTCTCCCATTTCACACAGCACCTGGTGTTCTTGGCTCAGTACAAGTAGGTGTTCCACAGTCTTGGTGGAAGTGCTAGTAGGACTGAGTATGTTGCTCTGAGAGATTTTTGTTTGCCCAGTTAAAGTTGTGATTTAACAACTTAGAGATGTGCTAATCCAACAGTTTGCAAAGTCCTGAGCATGTAAAAGTTGGATTGGATAATACTGTTCACTGTGTCCTGCAGCTCTCATTTAACTGAGTCCAATTGCAGGGTCAGGCCCAGTGTGATGTGACTTCTGATATTTCTTTTACATTCATTAGCCAAGACTGGAGGTGAATCTGACCCACTCCCCCCCACCCCCCCACCCCCGGCTCATTCTGGGGATTACAAATAAAATGGGAAGATGGACACTGCAGCGTGTCTGTGTCGTGTTTATTCTGTAGCTAAAATGTCTGTTGTCCACTTCTAAGAATATTCATGAGCTTGAAACCCAGCACATTTTGTGACTTCAGCTGATGGATCTTGCAAAGAAACATGCAGATGGCAGAATTTCTTGCTGGACACAAGAGAAGGTCAGTGCAGTGCTGTTTTGTCATAAACAAGTTGAGGAGAGCGTGATGGCCACAATTTGTCTTTCTCAGGGCCTGCCGGGTCCAGCTCACTGGTAGGGGCTGTAGTTTGCCTGTAAGCCTGCGTGCAGACACAAGAGGGCAGCCGGAGGAACAATTAAAACCTCAAAGCAAGAGTGGAGCCCTGCCAGGTGGTCATGTAAAAGGAGCAGATAGTGATTAATGGATTCGCGTGCCTGTTGATGAAACAACCCTTTAAATTTAGGATCTTAGCTGAAACCTGTTGATCTCAGGAGGTATAGTGGCATTTTACTGTCTTAGGCACTTTGTGCTGATTGGTTTCTTAAGTTCAAATACTGTATTTGTTGCAGGTTCAGAAGCAGCATGTGCAATAATAGTCACTGCTGTGAATCCTTGTGACTTCACAGACAGTTTCTTCTTTCCCCCGGCTTTTCTCCAGTAGGATTGTTCCAGATTGTCATCTCTGAGATGCACTTGCTGAATTAAAACCAAAAATCATTTCACTTAGAAAGGCGAATTAGCCTCTGGTGACTGAAAGACAAATTGTTGGTCTCAGATCTTCAGAAAAGTTCTATGCAGAAGTTTCTGTCTATAAATATTTCAGACTCCCTGATGTGGAATGCAAAGAAACCCTTAAAACATTCATATTTAAAATCAAGAAGCATTTCTGAAACACCAGTTCTCCTTTCAACATTTACTTGCCATTGCTGTGGAGACACATTTCAGTTTCTTAGTACAAGCCGAAATCGTGTACCGTGGAGGTGCTCTCATATGTATACCTTAAATCTTCTGATCATCAGCGTTTATGCGTTAGCAGTCAAGAATGCAAGAAATACTGTCAAGTTTTGGTTTCCTGTCGCAAAGCTAGTACTAGTTTTGGCTATATGTTGTGATATATGGAGGAGAGTGCTGGTTTCCTAACCCCCTAGATAAGTAAGACTAAAAACGTAAGACATCTCCCAGCACTTTGTTTAAACATGGATGGTTTTCAAAGTTGTCTTTTATTCTTCAAGGAGAGCTGTCCACTAGCTTTTCTAATCTACATTTTAAAAAAATAAATTAAAAAAAAAAAGGTAGGTGAGGAAAGCAGTATTAAAAATCACGTGCTGAAATACAGGTGTATCTTCAGAAGCATTTTGGCAAGACCAAAGAGCCAGTGTAGTTATTGAACCATCTCTGCTGCCATCGAATGTTACTGAGCACTTGGGAATATCTGTTAATGTATGATGTGCTTTCCTCCCTTCCTCAAAAAACTGAAAAAGTTTTGGTGAATGAGTGTTAGGGTTGTCTTTTTGATGGGAAGCTGCAGGTAGGAGATGTAGGTCTACACTACACCCCTGGAGCTGTTACACACCTCCGTCCAACTGCAGGCACTCAATCTATTCCCTAAGTGTAGTTGATTCAGTTTTGCAGCAGAAGGTTTGCTGGCCCTGGGGCTTAAACAGGGTGTCTGCGTTAAATCTGCCTTCAGCCAGTGCAATAAAACCAGTCCTTGGATGCAGGCTTATTTTTGGAGAGGGCAGATGGTTCACTGCACTTGTCATACTCTCTTGAGAACAAGATGGTTTAACTTAAGAGATTGGGCCTGCCAAAACAGAGTCCCTGGGAAGTAGAAGGTATCATCTCTGGTGATGGCTTCAATGGCACCTTCCTTCTCTCTGTGTTTACCAGGCTGGTGAGCAGCAACAGCAAGCATGGGCGAGCCCTTCCTTTCGTGCCAGGAACCAGCTGTTGGTGATGTGCTCAGGGGCTTGTGCAGGTGCTGCTCTTGTCACTATTAGCATAAACAGCAAACAGAAAAGCACTCCAGGTTTTTGTTGCTGGTGGGTGACTCTTTCAGAAAGCCCTCTAAATGCATCCCCCATGCCGGGAGGTGCTGTTTGCCAGGGTGCAGTGTGAGGCAGGAGAGGCAGGGCTCAGCCCATGGGCTGTGTGAGACCCCCCAGAAGGCAGTTTTTTCCCTGCAGCATTGCAAACAGGGGGGACTCGTGTTTCATTAGCCATAATGGTGGCAGAGCTGGGGTGCAGCTGATGGCTTCCTTCTGGTGACTTGTTTGAACTTTGTGCAGGGCAGGGGTTCCTAACTCAGCCACCCCCAGGGGAAACCAGGACCCAGCAAGGTAGGCACTTGCAATGCCATGGTATATTTGTGCTGTATCGCACACCCCACTGTTTGGGAACATGATGTCTAACCTCTTGTCACGTTTGTCACCATCCTAAAGTCTCTAGGGAGTTTTTTTTTCTCTGCTCTAATTTTCCTCTCCCTGCTTCCTTCTCCGCTGGTGGTCCTGGGCTGATGTTCTGGCCCAGGAGGAACAAGTGATCTCTGACACATCTCTGGCGCAGGCACCTCCGCCCTCTCCTCCGCTCTCCTTTGTTCCTCTCAAACATAAACACACTTAACTGGCCTCTTCTCTTCTCCCGCCACCCCCCCACTCTTCAAAGCGATTAGACAAAGCAATATCCCTCCTGCAGCATGTGCCAACACGCTCCCCTGTGCACAGAAGGAAGGCTTCAGTCAAGCAGCGGGCCCTGCCTCTACCTGGCATTTGCTTTGGTTTCGTGAGCCCTGTCCTAGCGCAAGGGGGTTTGATTACAAGCACCTCTGGTTTTCTGCCTGGCAAGGTGGCTGTGGGAAAAGAGGGAGCTCTGCAGCTTCCCAGCCAGGGCGCTATGGATCTATGTACTGCCCCTTCATCCTCTGCGCTGTGGGAGAGGAAGATGGTAACCTCCTGGCATATACAAAATGCCAATAATTATGTGCTTTCTGGGGGTTTGTTTTAGTTTTTAATCACAACACATAAACAGGAGGGTCGGGGTCATTCTCTGCAGCAGAGGGAGGGCTGGGCATTATGTGAGATGGGAGAGCAGAGGGCACAGAAAAGCCCCTGAAGTCCCCAGGCAGATTTGCCACTCGGCTTCCTCAGGCACCGACCAAGCAACCCCCAGGCCGAGGAGCTCCTGCTGCTGCTGGCTTTTGTGGGGCTGAGCACATCCCCATCTTACTGTGCCCTCATTCCCAAAGCTTCAGCTCACATTGTATATAAAGTTCAGAAACCAAAATAATCACTAGTCTTAATTGCAGAGATTAGGACCAGGAACGGGAAATGGAGTCATCTGCCAGCACTTAATCAAACATTTACTAGCTTAGCAAAGGACATGCAGGGCCTGGGCTGCCCTTACATACCGAGGAGTTTTGAGTCAGCCTTGTGATGGAGCCTGTTCCTAAAAAGAGGTGCCAGAGACAGTGTGAATTGCTATCC
>WUAM01000431.1:20706534-20729555 GCA_024336885.1 Actenoides hombroni
GTTCCATGCACCGCTCTTGCCGACCGTCTGACGCCCGCCCCCCCCCCCCCCCCCCCCCCCCCCCCCCCCAGCGGAGCTACAGCTAGCACCCTGCTTTCTGCTTAGGCTCAGCTTTGCCCAGCAGGTGGTTGGAAGTGGAGAAAGCATTTTCCTCCTTTCTCCCCTCCCTCAGTGTTTAGGAATCTGAGGCTCTGGCCCCCTTTTTTCTCCCCAGTGAAAGCTGTGCCTTGTGTCAGGGAGATGAGGTGGGAGCCCAGGCTCTTCTTCCTCTCTCCGTTCTCAGTCCCAGTGAGCCAGCATGGGGTGGGAAGTCTGATAGGTTGGGCTTTCTGCTCTTCCCTGTGAAGTGCAAACCTGGGGAACCCATTCTCCTGCCATGTGTCAGGAGGGAAAGAATAGGTGGGGAGGGGGCCCCCATGTGCACCCAAGGGGAAGGAGGGACACAGCTCCCACAGGACAAGATGTGGTGGTGGGTATGAGTGCGATAAGGTCCAAGCCTTGATGTGTAAGAGCAGAAACTTATCACCTGAGTCGATTAAGTGGTAGGAGATTATTAAATTTGAGCACCCTTGTAGTGAAGAGCCGCCCAGGGAGAACAGCAGTCTGATGGCAGTTGTGAATATACACAGTCAAGAACAAGATATTAGGGGTTCATGATGAAATTTTTAAGGGGGAAAGGAGAGAGATAAAAAGCAAGCAAATAAAGTGCTTGAAGTAATGGAGGAGGATGTGGATCTCTGAATCCTACCAAGCCTGCAGTGTACAAGGGATTGTGTACAGCTTCACCTTAGCTCTTCTACATCAGCATGAGCATGCAAGCCTGCTTCTGCCCCAGATTGTTGCTCTTTGCCCCCCAGGGCAGAGGGAAGGACACAGACCAGCCACCAAAACCTCCCAGGGCTTTGTGGGCAGCAGCATCCCTCTGTGGCAAGCAACCATAAGACCCTTTGAGTTACAGTGGTCAGTTCTCAGGATACAAGTGCTGTGCTTTGTTTCCGTTTCAACATTCAAGTAGCAGGCTCCAGATTGTACTGCCCCAGAATAATAAAATCCCATGACTCTTTTTGCGGTTCCAGACTGAAGGGAAAGGTGGGTTTCCCAGCTGGAGGAATGCCTTGCTGATAAATCACCTGGCAGCCCAGCTCTTGGCTTTTAAGAATTGTAACCTGTTTGCACTTTTAATCTTAAAAAAAAAAAAAAAGCAAGCTGGTTATTTTTGACTAACACTTATTATTGTTGGGCTGTAAATTTGTGGCGTTCACAGACAAGTTATGAAGATTTAAAATCATAGGTAGGCTGATCAGTTCCTCCACTGTTGCCCTGCCAAATCCTTAACCACTTCTTGGATGAGGAAGAAAAAAGATTTGCTGTAAATTACTTTTTCCCTGGAGGATATTTATACTGTAGTGGTTGTTAAAGGGATTTTCTCCATTCACCTCTAATAGGAGTGGTTTTTTATCAGACAGATACAGAAAGGACTGTGACAAGCACTTTCTTTTCCATTTTGATTTTTTTTCTAATATTTTGACTATTTTCTTCTCCATTTTGAGTATTTTGAGTATCAGAAAGGACTTTGTCCACCTCCTTCCCAACATAAGCCTGTGTGTGTCTGCAGGCCCGAAGCCCCAGTGTGGTGGTGATGGGGACTGAGCCCTGGGGTGGAGGGGAAACCTCTCTACCTGTGGAAACTTTGCCCAGCACAAAATATGATGCAGGGCTGGCAGGAGGGTGACTTCAGGTGCAGGCAGTGCTGGGTGCTCCCCTCCCCTAGGAGCCCCAGTGGGCACTTCCAGGGCACAGAATTTGCCCTGCCCTGGGAAGGGGCCTTAGGGGGCTGCAGTGCCCATAGGGCAGCTGGATGGGCCTCTGAGGGGTGAGCAGGGAGGGGGACCCTTGTTCACAGGTGCATGGCATGCCAGGAGCTGCGTGCTGCTCTGCAGAGGGCTTGTCCCTCCTGTTCCCCCCCATGTCTCCCCACCTTCACTGCAGGGCTGCAGGAGATCTGGGAAAGACTTCCACAAATCCAGTTAGTTAGGAGACAGGCAGGCTTCTGGCTGCTCTTCCTGCCAGACCCCTCGAGCTCTTCCATTAATGGTCAGTGGATGAGGCAGAAGTTTTATCTTGATTGAGAAACACAAAGCCATTTGTTTGTGAGACAAATATTTGTTTCCTTGTCTCTCAGGCAGGAATTCAAACTATTTGATGATTATCAATAGCAGCCAGGAGCACCGCTGCTGTCTCCTTTCCTCCCTGATCTTCTGGCAGAAAGTGAATCCTCCATCACAGACCGGTTCCTGGAGATAAAATTTCAGCAGTAGGCTGAGGCATCTGGGTACATCTCCGGAGAGCAGTTTTCAGCTCTCTTGTCCAGCCTGTATCAACTCACTTGATCTTTCTATGTCTTGATGCCCTATCTGCAAATGGGGATAAAAAGCACTTCCTTTATGCTCACTTTTAATAGATCTTTCCTATTTAAGCTCTGATTCAGGGATTGTCTCCTTCTGAGCCTATGAGTCCTGCTGAGCGTGGTAGTACCTCTCTGCAGAGCCCAGCCCCAGCTGTCCCATGCTTAGTGCCAGCCCTGCAGGTGTGCAGCAGACGGGCATCTTCTGCAGCTTCTAGCACTGCTGGAGGGTTCCTTCCTTTCATGATCTAAACTAAAAGCAGAATACCTTGTAAGCCATTCAGAGTTTCAAGTAGTCACTGCAAGACATAGAAAAGCTTTTTGTAGCTCTCTGGCTACAAAGCAGAGCCTCTGAGCCAGATCCTTACCTTGAGTTCAGTGCCAGTGAGGTGCCTACATTCCTCTGTACTCTGAGGATACAGAACCGAGACTTTTGAGGAGTGATAAACACACCACTGCACTTTCGCCATCTGCATGTGTGCATGTGTTAAGGGACAGAAGCTGAAAGCGTTGTCAGGTTGCTTATGGGGATGTTTGGGTCCTATTGTCTCCATCACATGGAAGGTGAAGACACAACCTCTCATTCCTCACATAGAAAACCCCGGAGTCACTCTATCTAGAGGCGGCCTTGACTCCTCTTTGCGAGATGAGATGACAACGCAAGAGCAGGCTGAAAGTAGCACAGGGGTGAAACATGGACAAAAAGTGCTGGGAGGGCAACCTGGGAGACCAGAATTGCCCTCTGCAACCTGCAGCATGCCCCATGCAATGCCCAGGAGCTGACCAGTCTGCTGGGGAAAGTGCCCTGCTGAGCAACCAGGCTGTGCTGCTGCCCAAAAACCAAGCTATGAAGCAAGTAGATCAGTAAGGGAGAAATGGGAGCTCATAGCTGAGTTAGTCCTAATATTAATGCCAACTGTAGAGGCAGGGAAGTCTTCTAGAGATCTTCCTACCATACTTCTACAAGGCTGTTTCAGCAAAGACCAGTGTCTCTTGGAGCCAGAGATTCAGGAAAAGAGGCTGGGACAGTCCTAGAGGATTTGAGTCCTCCTGTGTCTGGACTCTGGACATGTTCTGAGTGTGAAGCAAACTAAGAAAGTTTTTGGACAACTTCAGTTGTGGAGACAGCCAGCAAAGGCTCTTGGAGGACTCCTCCTGAAGGTGCCAGTGCTAGGGCAGAACTACCACTGTCTCCCCGTCTTGCAAGGGTAACATCTAGTGTGGAGGAGTGGTGGCTGGGCTGGATGCTGAGGTTTAAAATCATAATCTGGTGCAATAAAGAAGTCATCCACTGTAAGAGAAAATAACTCAGTGGCAGCTTCTGGCTGGTTCCAGTTCCCTCTGCAGAAAGAGATTAAAGCTGTGCACAAGGCAGCCTTAAGCAGAGAGGCTTCCACCAGTGGCCTAAACCAGCTCCTTCTGGCCACCCTTCTCAGGAAAGGCAGCTTCCCAGGGCAAGCTGGGGTGACACAGGGTGGTTCACCTCCAGCAGATTTTTTTTTGTCTGATAAAGCATATTTGACTCATCTAGACTTCACATCAAATTCGTCAGAGGGTTTAATCAGGAAGGTGAGAAAGGAGGGTGGACTGGGAAAAGGGACAGGGTTTGACTGACTTTTTCAGTGGGAAACATTTCAGCAATGCTTGTTAGCTCCCAGGGTTTCGTTTCGCTTTACTTCGTGAAGGACTTCAAAAAATCCAGAGATCAAACCAAAACACTGCACTTTGGGGAAGAAAACATTTAAGGGAGGCCTTTGGTTCTAGCAGGAAAACAAAACAAAAACAAAACCCCTGTGGATCAGCCGGAAATGATTTTCTTCTTCAGCTACTCGTGTTTGCTAGGGAAACGATAAATTAATATTGTGCCGTAAGGGGTGAGAAGAGGCCTGAGGCCTCACCAGCCCTGAGTCAGCCACCACACGAGGGCAAGAAGCCACAGCTGCCATCTCAGCGGCAAACATGGGCCCTTGTGATGGTGTCCCCTTAGCTCTGCCCTTGTTGCCCACTGCCTGCATCCACCTTCCTCCTGGAGCAGGGGAAGGCCTGGCCTCCATGGCGCTGCTGGAGATGAAAGGCTGGCTTCAGTTTGTTTTGTGTTCAACCCACCTTTCACAATGCCCGGCAGACCCGCCTCCCCCCTCTCCATCTTTGGTGACTCAGCCAAAGAATTTTAATCTCTGTGGTCTGTCTGTAGTTGTAAAATATAATACCAATGGAGTTGGGCTTGTTTATCCCGAAGCCATGAAACAGTTGTCAGAAGAAATTGATACACACTACTGAGGGGGAAAAAAAAGTGCTGCTGCTGGGGAGGATTTGACTCAAAACGGCACTTCAAATGGAAATTTCCCTGTTTGAAGTGGATGCGTTTTTCATCTCTGTGCCTTTCATTTCTTTTACACTGCAGGAGCATGGACTTGCAGGGTCTGTTTGCAGGAGGATTAGCTCCTCTTGTCTGCAGAAGGTTTCCACTGCTGGGACACAGATACCCTCACCACTCAGGGGAGCCCTGGGGAAATGGTGGCTTGGAGTGGAGGGGCTCGTGAAGCCCAGCTTGGGAAGCACCTCCTCGGCACCTGCCCTCCTGCCCCACGTCTGCAAGCCAGGAGCCCTCCACATCTGACTGTCACTGGGCACAGGGGATCTGCCCATATAAACACCAAGCATATTCTAGGCACTCCAAATCAAATCACAAGGTCTTCCCCTTCCTTCAAAGACATTTGAAGCCTAAAAGAAGCAGATCAAACATGTAAATTTGAACTGAGATTAATTACACATTTGCAACTGGAGGGGGGGGGGAAAACCATTAAGGTTTGTCTGCATTAATTATGCCCATAGGGGTATCTCTTTGTGTTTGCACGCGATGATACTTCATGAGATACTGGGCCTGGTTCCACCAGGTCTCTAGAAAAGCCTTAAAGGCTTTGGAAACTCTGCAAATGTGTTTCAGCAGGAGGCAGACAAGGAGAAGGGAAGTGTCGGCACCGCTTCCTCGCAGCACTGGAGCAGCCTTTGTTGAGTGGCTGGAGGCTACTTCTCAGCTCACAGATTTCAAACAGGTATAATTATCACTTGGATAGGGTTCAGGACTTGGAGGGAGCTGCCAGATCTTTCTTGAGGGATTGAGTATGTCCTGCTGAATTTAGAATAAAAAAACAAGACAGAAAGGAGTGCTATGATTTAACCATGTAGGTGTTGTCTCACATCCATAGTGTGCCAGGTAGAATATACTCCTAGTGCTGTCCGATAGCCTGGCTTATACAAGCAATTCATTTCGAGCATCAGTGTTGTGATATTTTTATGTATATGACCTGGATGAAATGAAAAGATACTGGAAATTTCTCTATAAAATCGATTCTCCAAAGAGCTCCATCCCAAAGAGTCTCAGAAAAAAAGACCAGCATCTGTTCTTCCAGGGATCTACTGACTCTCCAAAGTTTTGATTTTTTTCACTCTGCTTTCTTGGGAAGAAAATCAACCCTGAGACTGAGTGTGCTCTTCACCTTCCTGGTAGGCCCACATGGACGAAACCTTGAGATCCCTTCCCAACACATCGACAGGCATCTCCTTTAACTCAGTCTAAACTCTTTTTTTCCAGCCGTTCCTGTCCAGATGCTCTCTGCAAATGCCTGCCCCACAGGATGCCACACTGGTTATGTTGCTCTCACCTAATCCTTACTCTGTATGACCATCTCCTGCTCATCCACAGCTTCTGATACCCATCACTCCACATATGCAATAACTTTATAAGGTTTTTCAGTGATTACTAGGTGATGAAATTAGATAAACTGTAACTTTTTTCACCAAAGATGCAGATATGAAATGTGCTCTTTAAGACAGTGTCTTCAGTAAAATTCCAGTAAAGCCTGCAGAAAAAAATCAATGCTAAAAAAAGTTTTACCCAAACTAAATTTAAAAGCATTCAAACGGAACATTTTTCTCAATCACAAAGCCAACGTATTTCATTCATACCTGAAAAGGCTGACGGCCCCTACTACAGAGTAATTCAGACCTTGTATGGTGATGGCACTGCTGCTGTTTTTCTTGCCCTTTCAACACAAGCTCCCCCAATACATGCAGATACAATTTGGCACCCTCATGCAACTTGCTTTTAGTAAAAATTGAACCAGCTGGTAAATGAATGAGCTTCTCTGACAGGGTACTATAAACAATATTTAATAACCCTATGCTTTATGGGCTTGTTAACATAAATTGAACTTTTGAAGCTTTCACAACACTGCAAAATGCAAAGCTATGGAGCACGCCAAACATAAACAGAGGCAAAGGCCTCACATTTGTACAGCATGACATGTTGTAGGTGCTCAACTTTCAGCTGTCCCAACAGGCCCCTTGGGATGTGCCACCACTACTTGCAATAGGTGCTGATGGCAAGGAGGATGCCAGTGGCATCATTGGCATGACACACTGTCAGAGATTTCTTTGTCTCCACCCACCCTCTCTATACCTGTAATATATGGGAATAGAATAGATGCAGATGTCAGCTCTGCAATACCAGAGCTGGGTAACGTGAAAGATTTATCTGTGAGCAAAGGGGACTTGGGTACTTCCACTCACACGGGGGACAAGCAGCCCAGCGAACATATGGTAGCAACTAGCTCCTGTTAAAGCAGTACAGGGGAAGCCCAGTAATATTTTCCATTGAGATGGGGCTGGATCTACTGGTGTTCCCAGAAGAGAGGCCAGAGGAGGGCCATGCTGTTGTTGAAACAGAGGGAAAACCTGGGGCTGAAGTAATCTGGGTTTATCACTCTGCACCTGATGGCAGGTGGGCTGAGCTCTGTAATCATTCCCTTCACTTCCCAGCTAGAGCACAACCTGCTCACAACTGCTCAGAACTTTGATAAGAAATATGCTTGGAGATATTTTGCAATGATGAACAAGAAAAGACAAATGGCAGATAATGGCAGAGGTGCAGGCAGACAGACTCACCATCTTGCAGATACTGTGGTCTCAGTCATTTTTGGGTTGGTGGTAAAAAACACGCTGCTGATTCTTTTCTGGTTGTTGGGCTTTTTATTTTTTTTTTAATATACATTTTGCTTATGAAGCAGTTCCCTACCCACCTCCTGCCCAGATGCTGTGAGGCACATCCATCTTCATCAGGGGCCGCACACAGTGTGACCAGCAGAGAGGTGTTAGCAAGAAGGGATGTTAAAAACAGGCTGCTGTATGAGAAGGACACAAAATACACAGGTAGGATATGCCCCCTATACCCTTGCCTCTATAGCTATAGCCGGAGCTGCAGCGCAGGCAGGAGGGCAAAGAAGAAGATGACAGGAATTGATGGCAATTGGCAAAATGACAAGAAAGAGAAGAAACTGGGCATTATTATTAGTGGACATATTGTTGTTGTTATTGTTGTTATTATTATTGCCTATATCCACCCTCTGAAAAACACTAGGAACAAGGAAGAACTGATCCTATAGCTTGACAGGCATTCCATCATGACCAGTGACCATCATGACCTCTTTCTGACGGATGTGTTACTGCATTCCTGCTATGTCTTGTCATATTGCCCTTGTCCCTTTGCTCCAGTTCACAGAGCCAGCACTCTTCCTTTCCCCTGTGATGCCTGGCACTACGTCCCCATGGTTCCCAGCACCACTCTTGAGTCTCACCTTGGAGGATGGAGGAGAAGGGAGGCAGAGCAGTGCCAGTGTGCAGCTCCTCATTTAAGAGAGACTTCCTGTGCTTGGCTTTTGTCCATGCTCCAGACTTCTCATCGTGGCACTGGACTTACTCTCACTACTGTTCCATTTTGCTCCTTCAGGATGAAGGACCAGCTTGTAGTTCAGCCCCAGCCTGCCCCACCTCTCATTTCTTCCTCTTGACAGAGACAGCAGATATAGCAGATGGTGGCCAAGCTTGTGACGGATGCCTGCAGTGAGCAAAGCCTTAAGAGGCAAAGCTTAGTCCTCCATAAACTCGTGGCACCCTTGGGCTAAAAATGCAAAGCCAGCCTAGAGGGGATGGGGAGGGGCAGGAGCACTCCTTCCAGTGGAGGAGGAAAAGTAGGAGTGGGGAGGAAGAAAGCACTGTAAGTGGTGGAAAATAACCCCACTTGCTGGTGGTGTGGCCAGGGAGGGAGTCATGCCTCCCTCTAGCCCTATCTATGGCTTCCTCTAAGTCCTGATCCATGAGAGTGGCTGCTTTGCTTGCTCTCATTAGCATTTCCGCTATGCAAACTCTCACAGTGTTTTTATATCTCCACAGGGTTTGCCTGCAAATATATTAGCTTCAAGTCTTTTTTGTTCTTTTTTTTTTTTTTTTTCTTTCTTAGGAATTAATCCTCCCCAAAGGTATCATATCTAATTTGTTCCTATTTCCCTTGTTTCAGCCACGCAGTTGATGTGATATCAAGCAGTGTGCCACACTTTAAAACCACTTTCTTTTCTCCTTCCCCTCCACCATCCTTCCTCCTTTTCCCATGTACAAACACCACAACACCCACCCCTGTGTTTGTACATCTGGCTTATTTCATTTATGCATTACACAGTTTATTATCAGCTTTATTCATTAAGCAACAGTGAGCTTTAACACCTCTAGGTGTGGAGACACACACATCACCTCCGCCTGAGTGTTCCCCTGGGATAAATCCTCTACAGCTGAGCCTGGCACTTCTTCAGTGCTTTGTAAATTTAAAAAGATATATCTAGAGAGCAGCCTAATATAGCATAATGCTGGCAGTAAAGCAAGTACATAAAAAGATGTGAAAATTCCATTTATTTGTAACTACTTGTTCTCTTTGTGATCTCGGTGCAGATGGAAGAGATTGGTTGGGATTCAGTGCCAACAGCTGACAACCATGCAACAGAAAAATCTGCTATATATGCCCAGAACCACACCACATCAAAATAAAATAATGGGTGCAAGCAAGGTGCTTTGTGAGCAGCACAGTAAGTGAAGCTTGGCTTGAATTTGTGTTATACACTCCCAGGTTTCACTGCCCACTACCTTCCCTATATTTTCAACCCTTCAGCCTTTCACCATTCATTCATTCAGCTTCCCCCTCCCAAATCCAAAACTGCCTTAAAATACTCATATTTTCATCCCCTGACCCCAGCAGAACAGGTAGGAGGCAGCATGTTATACAAAGCATGTGCGCCTGCTGCTAGCTGGCTGGTGCCCACGGTCTGACTGACCATCAAGTGAGTCAAGCTGAAAAGACAACTCAGTGTTAGCTTTCCCCTTTGTAAGGATTCTAATTTGGCATGTCTTTGTACTCTGTTGCCACCAGTGTTCATGGACCGTGTAGGAATTCATGTCTCTGAAACCATTGTCCCCAGTCAGAACTGAAGTAAGCTGAGACATCTCCAAAATTTTCGAAGGGGAAATTGGCAGAGAGATGTATGGACTCCTAAACTTCTTTTAGCCTGGCTAAAAACTGTGATCCATAGCAATATATCTTTTGATATATATTACATATATTTTATATATATATTATATTATATATATCCTGCACCTACAAAGACATAATCTACAAAACCTGAGGTTTGTGGTAACATAGACTTTGCTCTTGATGCTTCAGCAAATGCAGAGTCATGCCCAAATGACAGTGAGTCCTACAAGCCTGTCTTCAAAGCTTTTGAAGAAGAGTGAGGGAATTCAGAGAATTGTATTGAAGTGTATCCAGTAAACCCAGGCTCTGCACATGCCCGTACTATCCATTCCTCAGTTGGGTTTTAGTTGCTGTTCACTTCATTTTTCAACTCGGTTTGCAACTGGCCAAAGTTTTTTTCTTCCAAGGCCAAATCTCACTGCCAGGCTAGAGCTCTGAATCTTTATTCTCACTCTCAGCTCAGGCCTGCTAAAGGCAACTACCCACGCCCTTCATATGCTCAAGTAGCTGCTGTAGTGCTGGCCATACCCTGTGTGCATGCTGCATGCTCAGGCCATGGAGAGACAAGTTCTAAAAAGGGTGATAACCAAGCACAGGTGTGACACCAGGTGCCTTTCACATAGGGTTTTATTCAGTGAGAATAAAAGCTCATTTGACTTGCTCCTTTAAAGCTGTTGTGGTAAGATCCCACAGTTATTCTCAGGTCTGCTTTTTGACTTGGCTTTTTAAATGAGATTTTTTTTTTTTTCAGCACTACAAGAGGTCAACCCTACTGAGGTGTGACTGCCAAAATTGGACTTGTTGAATCCCACTCTTAGAGAGTGGTATCTTACATCTCACCTGCCATCTCCTTCCCAGCATGAAGCAACAGCCTTTCTTCCACCCTGACATCATCTGCCTCTCCAGAACACCACTGTCACCCAAGCACAGCTGGGTGCTGGGTCCCCAACACACCAGCTAGCTCTGTCTGCTATGCTGATCAAACCTCAGGGTCAGAGGATTAATCTTGCAATGTGGATATGAGTGGGTTGGGGAAAGGACACTCTGATGACAAAAAAAAAGGTGGCCCTTTCCTGAAAAATGCTACCAGCCTCTTGCACAGCACACTAAACGAACCTGCTGGCTCCTAGTGAGTTTCCAGGGTCTCAGCTCAAGGTAGGTGATTCATAACATTTTCAGCCAGCTCTGGGGTATCTTCAGAGCAGTGCCACCTTGTTAGTCTGTGCTCATTGCACCAGCATCCTAGCCTGACCCCTCTCTGTATTTGATCCACCACTGACTGTATGGAGATCCACTGAGACATGGAGAATGACATGTACCTTTAGTAAGACCTTCACTCCTCTAGTCTGTTCTCCCAGCAAGGGCAACTTGGAGAATTTTTCCATTGCTCTGTCAGTGGACATACTCACAGTGAGGTAGAAAAAAAATGTGTAAGTATCATGTGGCAAATACGTGAGTGAGCACTTATAAAGGATTTTTACCTCCAAGCATACCTTCAGGTTGATGGGGAATGTTGTTCATCCTGTGTTTACAGAGCTTCCAGATTTACAGCTGGAGAAGATCTAGGTACAGCTGAAGTCCTACCACTTTGCTGCTCCCCATTTGTCTAGAATAAATTTATCTGTTTCTATGTAGCCATTTATCTATACACTGAGGGTTCCTAGTGGTAAGTACCCACTGAACTTATCTTTACTTAGACTCTCTTTTGGAGACATCTACTAAGAGCTAACTTCAGCAGGGCTCTCCTGTTGGTACAACTTGAGAGTGTCTCTTCAAAATGTTTTGGATCTCATTTTGCCTCCTTCCCATGTATGCTAGTGACAAATGTTTTCAAAGATTCTTTATTTTCATGTGGACTTTCCCTGTTCAGTTATTCCAGTGAGATAAACTTGTCCTGATCGTTTTACTGTCTGAACATGACTTTTCTATAGTGCCTTCTGATTTTCTTTGGCCATGTTATTGACTCTGGGTAATATAACATGAAAGGCGTGTGGATGGGCTTTTACAAAGAAATCAGCTAAATAGCTATTAGAGGATTAAAAGCAATCCCATGGCCAGGATTACACATCTTTAAAATGCTGATAATATCAAGGAGCAAATGGATTTGTAATTTCATGGGAGAAGAGAGAAGATGTCAGATGCGAGTTTTTTTTCCACATTTGGTAGAAAGATTAAAGTGTCTGCATTTGGTGTGCAGGAGTTTGATAAAGCTGTGGCACGGTTGCCTAAGGATATCAGTGTTCACCTTTCTTGTAAATAGTAATTGCACTACATGGAGAGGATTCTTCTGGTCAACATTTTTATTAAAACTTTAATTCTCATGGTGACAAGTTGGTATCATTGACTGATAATGATACACTTTAGAAGCTTTGAAGAAAACCTGTGTCTAGATGGAAACAGACTAAGAAAGCTTTGGAAAAGTAACATTCACTTTAAAACTTTGTTGATGCCTATAGGAAGGACTGATCCATATTCTGGAAATTGTGAGCTGTTTTCTACTTCTTTGTGCTAAAAGCATGCAAGAGGTTTGTATGACGATGGGACCTGTGAGAAACAAAAATGTACAGCTTTCCTAAGGAGAGAGGTTCAACATGTGACAGACTTTTCTGACAGAAAGAATGTCCTTTTCATCCAGAAATTAATCTTCCTTTAAAATTAAATTAAGCTACATGTGACATTCTGGCTTTTGCATGTTCAGCATTGAGGTTAGATTGGGAGGTATTTTAAGGACATCTTCAGAGATATTAAAGATGAATAATCTAAAAAAAATGTAGCTACAGTTTTATTGAAATTTAGACTTTTAGCCAGTCTCCTTAATTTGAGGTCCAGAGGCCTTTTCCCAGAATGTCATTTCACAAAACCCAGGTTTGGTTCTGACTGCAGAGTATTAAGGCTATGCAAAAACTAAACAAGTCCCATCTAGACATGCAGCAGTTCAGCCTGAGTCTCACAGCAGCAATGGCCCAGGGTGTGATGCTTTTCACTCAGATTCCTATTGAGAGTTTATCCTATGTAAGATGAAGCTGAAGGGGGGCAGAACCACTGCCACTTCTTCAGCCAGCCAAACTATCTGATCATGGAGAAGGTGGCAGACTGCACCATCTCTCTAGGACTTAGAAATCAGAGGATTACAGCTCCTGGATATATCTCTGTAGGGGTCAAACCTCTGTGATGACCATCTGACCTAAACATTTATTTGGGGCATTATCAGACATGTCCTGCCCAAGAAGTAATGGTCATTCTGGTAATTTTTTTTTTTTTTTTTAGTGGTTCAGTTTGATTTGGCCATTTATTGTCATTATATGTATATGAACTGCTTTTCATCTTCAGAGTGCTTTACAAACAGCTATATGTTTCACAGAGTTTGTCTCAGGTACTCTGAGGAAGTGTATGTTTTTCACAGATAACAGAGATTTCATCTCTGCTTTGAGGGAGAAAAGCAATTCAGGCTTACTGACAGAGTTACCAGCAGCATTACCATAATTCCAGAAATCTCAAAACTGAGGCAGAGAGAGAGGTTGAATCTCTTGTCAAAGAATGCAAAGGAAAAAAAAAATGGCAAAAAATACTGGATCCCGATCGGACATTCAGACCCTTACCTTGCCCTCCTCCCCTTTCCTGGAAACAAATACAAACATGCACCCAGAAATGAGTGCTTTGGCTCTGGATCTGAACTGTCCAGGTAACTAGACTTCTACTCTTTGGATGTGGGAAAACAGACCCTGCAAAAGTAACAGCCCTTAGAAAAACAAAACAGTCATTAGAAAAGGAAGCTGGTTACCAAGTAAAGAATAAAGGACAAAGCCTGTGACTGCCATAGACACAGTAAGCTAAAAGTTTATAAATGTTCAGAGTAGTCTGATAGAAACCATCAGAGTATATCCAATAATTTTGATTAGATGCCCACAGCACAAACCTGCTCCTTAGTTAGATTTAAAAATCTAGATTAAAAATGTAATTTCATAGGTAGCAGATCATATTGGCTTCTTATCCATTTTATTTATTCTTTCCTGACAATTCTTTACTTCTGCAAACAGTGCTGTCCCATCTGTTATCAATTGAAAGTGAAAAAAAATACAGCCATGATTAATTCAATTTTTTATTTAAATGAAATTTATGGACACATTTTGAGGTATTTGATCAGTATTCATTCTTATTTATACTCAAATATTTTTTCAGGTGTTCAGTCAGCATGACATGAAGGCAACACAAAAAGATACAAAACTGTTTCACACACACAAGGCCAAAAAAGCAAAAGTTTGAAAGGTTTGTGAAAAGTGTATGGGTAAGAAGGAGTTTATCCCACATTTAGAATGGGATTTAAGCACATAGCTAAATGTTATTTAAATCTGGCCTCGGAGATAGGAAGATTTTAGAACAATTTGGAGATAAATTATCATTTTAAGTAGGCATGGTCCAAATTAAAGATACTCCCTAGATTTTCAGATATTAATTTTAAAAGGTGTATTCTTTGAAAAAGTGATGTAATATTCTAAACAAAAGGAGAAATACCTACATCTTCATGCAGATGTAAACCAATATATTCAATGTTACTCTTTTTGTACACACCAGTATCTAACCACTACAGGAACATATTTCTAATCATATAATCTCTGACCTGTGAAAAGACACAATCAAGACTATTTTGTCCACAAACTCAGTTTTCAGAAAAGAATGAAAAAGGCTGAAAACATTTTTTTCAGTTACAGAACTTTGTTTCCCTCTTCCCAGCACTGATTAGAATTAAAGTGTCAGATTTTCTTTTCCTGAAAAATATCCTTCGAGTAATCACCAAATAGCCAGTGTCCAATGTATGAGTTGCCTCTTTCACTTTGGAAGATGCCATAAAAGAAATTAATTCCCAAACATAGCCTTGTTTGTATATCAAAAATTGTCTTTTCAGAAATAGAAGTATTTCTGTGAGTTTTCATAAAATTTAGGGAAAGACATTTTATCTAAACCTTACCTTTCCCAGTCCAAGTGTTTGTAACCCACCACATCTCAGGTTAGCAGTTGGGAAAAACAGACAATAAACCTTACTGGAGGAAGCAGGAGAAAGGGGAGGAGAATTTCCTGAAAGGGCTTTATCTGGTTTTGCTGTCTCGTTGAGTGAAAGGCAAAATAAAACAAAATAATAGCTGGATGAAAAGTAGAATGCAAACATTGCTTTGGTTTTAACAATTCAAAGGAAGTTTAGTAACACAGTTGAAACAACCTGAGAGACATCTGTTTGCTTACAAATCATCTTTAGGTTTTGTACAGACAACATTTAAAGTCCTTTGACAGACTGAAAATACCTTTATTTTTTCCTAGCTGTTTTTCCTTTTCCTGGTATTCATTCTCATCTGTAGTAAAATCCTCAGGGTTTTAAATTTGGTTTTCAGCTGAACTTGAAGCTTTCTGTTTCCAGAGAGGCTATTACCTCGCTGCCCGTCTCCTCAAATTCACTGTAGGGGGACGAAGCTGAAGAGGTTTTAGACTCTCCATCGCTGTTGCACTCCTGTAGGGGACCAGGTCTGGGAGTTTCCGGGAGCTCCTTGGCAGAGAGCGTTTCCTTACTGTTAGAACCTAAGGGATGGCAGTCCAGCAAGCTCTGTAGGTGTTTGATGTAGCTTATGGCAGCTCTCAAGGTCTCCACTTTGCTGAGGCGCTTGTCAGCAAATTCCTTAGGCAGGTGCTCTCTCAGGCGTGTGTAGCCCTCGTTCACGCAGCGCACCCGCTGTCTTTCCCTCTCGTTTCTCTTTCGAATGAAGGCAGGCTCAAAGGAATAGTCATAGACACCCATGTAGCCAGGGAATGGGATGTAGGAGATGTGACTTGCGTGCCTGCCATAGGCTTGCTCCCAGTAAGACGGGTCCAGGTGGAAGGAAACACCAAAGGGCTCTCTCAGGGGGATCCGATGGGGATGCACATGGCTGTTAGCCAGGGACACAGCTCCTGGAAATGCAATCCTGTTCAATAGTCCATCATCATCTTTATTGCTGTCCATGCTTCTTTTTTTTGTGGGTTTTTTTTTTCTCACTGGTGGAATGTCAGCTCCTGAATTTGGCTTCCAAATCTTGTATCAGTCCAAGCAAGGAGGAAACATTTGTATAGGTTCTCTGCCCTGCAGGCTGCAACTTCCTCCTGTGGTGTATAAAAATTCAGATCTCAAAGCACTGCTAACAACTCATGAGGTCCACTCAGTGCCTGGAAATCAGCACTAAGCCTTGTTGTTTTTATAGATGTAGGATGTCAGCTAATTTGCCAGCAGGTTTTGAGGACCATCACTCCACACTTTAAATCCTGCTTTTCCTCTGATCTTCATATTTCAAAAGATAATAGGAGGGTTCCTGTGTATTCCTTTTCTCCCCACTTGAAATTATGACCATAAGTGTTAATGCCAAACATAAATAATCTTCCAGGCTCTAAACACTTCTCATGTATTGTAATCCATGATATCGTTTGATAAAATTGTCTCCAAAAGATGGGTAATTTGCAAAGTTTACAGGGATCTTCAAAGTTTTGGCAGAACTCCTCCCTTTCAGATGATCTTCTGTCATCTGAAAAGTACCCAAAGGCTTTTCACAATGAAATCCAAAAGACAACTGCAAGCTTTGTTGTTTCGGCTGCTCTGGTCTAACTGAAACAGCTCACAAGCAATTTGCAAAACTTATACAGCATGTCTCTAGCTTTCTGGGGAAGCTGAGAAATCTTCAAAGGAAAGAGTGCTCTCTTGTGGTTGCAAGTTATGTCAGATCAAGAATGCCTATGTGCAGAGGTAAAACTGCTTTCTTCACCAGAAGAGAGGCTTTTTCAAAAAGTGTGAGTTTCACAAACTGAACACCAGCATTTTCAAAAAAATCTTCCACATTTTGCATGTTTCTGCTCATTGAAGAATGTTCTGGTTAACCCTATGAGTACCTGCCTCAGATTAAAAAATGCATAGGTGATGCCCTGATTACCTCCTCTGTAGCTATTACTAGATGTTTACATAGACACTGGCTTGCCTGATGGGCCCTACACACTGCTTTAGCTGGGGAGCTGAAAATCACACTTGGCTGTGCCAGATCTGCACTGCATCCTCCCATTTGCCTGCAGCTTGCCAAGAAGAGGTGGACAAAAGACAAGGACTTTTGGCAGTATAGGGGCATCATGCCCTCATCTGTGCCTTTCCTCTATGATATCCTGTTATGTTAGGATCTTCTGCAGTAATCAGAGCATCTCTGACTTTTCCCACGTTGTTGTTCAAGAGATCAACAGTTACATTTTTTCTGAAAACACTTCTTCACAGTTAAATGAATTTCCTCTTTTAGATACCAGCAGTTTGGGGAGTTGAACATTTGGTCTGGGAGAGCTGTGGGAAGGGATGGCCGTGAAAAAATACAGGCATGTAGACTCTGTTAAGACTGTTGCGTTGCTCAAAGTGAAAGTTTCCACCCTGTTTGGTCTTTCATGTCAAACTGCCTCAGAAGCATGAGTAACTGAAACAACATCCTCCACTCTGAGAAACACGTCTATGTCTCTGCTGAGTCAGAAACCAGCAGCAATGATGTCAGCGTGCATTTTCAAGTCACCCTTTGTATCTTTGCTGGCCTATTCTGCAGCATCAAAAACCAATCGTAATCTTCAAGGTATGATGAATATACAAGCAGACTGTTCCAGACAGACATGGGTGAGAATAATCCTGTACTCTGATCTATGCCAGGGACAGGACCAGCACCAAAATGACTGAAAAGCCAGGGCAGCTATCTATCTACTTTTGCCTCTGTCACTAATATTGCATAGCAACAGCTGATGTTTGAAGCTGAAGGTGTTGTAGTATTACCTAAGAGTGAGCTAATGCATTTCATGAGGGGCTGAGATCTTTTCCAGTCACAACTAAATAGCTTTCTAAAATATGTGCCATAGCTCAGATGGAAGGTATGGGTGTGAGACAAGAATTACTGGGGAACCCCCCAGGTATGTACAACTCATTTCAGATCAAATAATCAAGAGAGCCTTTCTGCCTTTTAAAAAATCTTTGGTTGAACAGTATGAGCTTTTCAGTATCCCTAGCACAATAAACTGTTGTTCAGTAGAAACGTTTTCAGAAATAAATGCTTAAATGAAAACAGCTCATTCACTGTAGCACTAAGGTAGGCCACTTCCTTAAAACAAAGAGGACGTTGGCCTCTAAGCAAATATTTGAAGTAGGAAAAGGACATGTGATTTGTGTCATTTTTAGATTAAAAATGCTGCTTTCTGGCAGTATTCCTGTAAGCAAGTGGAAGTGTGTCACTTGGGGGGGTGTCTCAGGTCCTGGAATATTTCACAGCTCTCCATGACCCTGCCAGAAGTCTAGCCACTTTCAAAAGGCAGGGTTACATTTCAGTTTTGTCGTGCAAATGTACCATTCTCTGCTGCCAGACCTCTTTGCTATGTTTACTGCAAATGTGGGTCACCAGCGCTTCCCAGTGTCAGAATTGCACCTATGCTAAACTGACAGCTACTCTTCCTACTGAAAAATCCACGTTGTTAATATTTTAGAGAAGTATATGAAGAAAAATGACAGGTAAATGTTATTTGTTAATCTGAATGATTGAAGCTGATCTCATAGCAAATGGACTCTGCAATCTGATTCTCTTTGTGTGCGAGAGGAATAAGAAAGTATTCTATAGACTTTTGCTGAACATAGTATCTTTCTGACAATCTCATGTCACTTGCTTGGGAAGGGCTTTGCCCCTGGGCGGGGACCCAGCACAAGGCCAACGAACCTTATGTCCCACTGATGGTCTTTGCTGGGAGTGGAGCAGGATTAAAGCAATGTATTGTTCCCATACGACTTCTGCACAAAACAGGCCCTTCTCGACGTGTCTGCACATGCAGGACTGGCCCACCAAAGTGAAAGGCTAATACACATTCTTTTTGACTTTAAGAGTAAGTGGATAAAGTTCCTCTTCTAAGACAAGCCTTTGATCTTCTTTCTTACACTGTTTCTCCAATTAACTCCTCTTCACACCTTTGCCTGGATGATTCTCTGACCCCAGAATGCAATATACTCCATGCTGACATGAAGCAGATGGCCTGGTTTGCTTCCCAGAGGGGTACAAATCAGGTGTTACTCACTGCTCTAACAATGGCAGAAGTTGTACTATTTCTGTTTACATTGTATGTTTTGCTTTGGTTTATTTTTTGAGGGGTTTGGTGATGTTTTTTGTTGCTTGGGTTTTTTAAATTATTTTTAAATACAAAGTTTAAATGGGGATGCTGGGAGATTCCTTACATACTCCACTGATCGCGGCATTTGAACAGATTCCTTCTCTCCTTCCTTCTACTTCACTATGTGCACTTACAGCCAAAATGAATAGAAAATATTTACAACATACCTAATAACAAAACAATGAGGCATCTTCCTTCCAGATATAACTCAGTTGTGGTTTTAATTTTATATAACCTAACGCAGTATCTACAAAAATGTAATCTTTGTACAAATAAACCCTCAACTCGTTCACACTCCCACAAGAATCATGAATAACAATACTGACATTACGCAGCAATTGCTTTGAATCACTTTGAATTACTCAAATTCTCCATGATACCTTGCCCCTCATTATCTGAAAATAAAGTAATGGGTGGGTATGTTGTAGTAGAAACACAACACTCAGTTGAACACTTGCAAGTCCACATATTTCCCAATAGATCTTGTTTCAACTTTTTTATCTGTGAACCTATTACTTAGAAGGAAGAAGAAGAAAATACATCAGTTTAAAAAGAAACCTTCACAACACGATGCATTTGTTATATTTTACCGTGCTGTAATTATACTAAATTCTAGTATTTATTATACATATCACAGTTCCTCTGGGCTGCTGCAGTTTATTAACAGATATAAAATTGCAAAAATAACAATTTCTCATGTTAATTGCATATCACAGAGCTGCAGTAATAACTGCAGTTTAGACTGAGACCCAGAAACACAAGACTGAATAGTTTTTCATCTCTCTAACCCTATTTTATCCTTATGCATGGTCCATTTCTTTCCAACTCTATAGTTCGAAGTGAGAGCTGCACCTAAACTACCCAGATTTCATACTGTGACTATCACCAAAATACAGGCCTGCAAAGTGCTGACAAGCCAATAAAAGGTGGTGAGAAATATGTGTTTTTGATGTTAAAAAGGTCGGCTTCAACCATTGCTTTTTATGTAACATTCAGTCAGTGTAATTCCACTTGCTCTGAGAAAGAACCCAAGGGCAGGTTTGCAATAGCAGAAGAGAACTGATCATAGCAAGATATGGGTGTGTTCCAGCAGGGACTTCTGCTCACGCCACGGAGAAGGACTGAAGTGTGCTAACTGCATCTCATTCTCCCATAGTTCCATGAGCCATCTTTATCTTTCAGTACGTCTCCAGGATCTGAAGATGACTTGAAAAATAGCTCTGCAATTTGTTCCTCCCGCAGCAAGTACCGCTATAAATGTCAATAAACTAAGCTTTCAGGGGACGTAGTGCAGTCATCTTATCAAAACACTTCACATATAATAAAAGTGTTTGACATATAAAAAAATATCTCCCCTTGCAGAAGAAACAGTTCTCAACTGTGTTTTATCACAATACCTTGGGCGTGCAAAGTACATATCCGTAGACACAGATTAATTTCTCATTCGGTGACACTTCATATTATCACTGGCTTCCTTTGATACTTGTGCTTTAAACTGGTACTTAAGATATCACTTGTTCGAGGGAGTAATGTGACTACAAAAAAAGCTGGAATCTCGGAGGACTCGTGTTTGACAGTAGGAAAAAACACTCTTATCTGCATATGACTACTACATCCAATCTGGCTCACAGGCTCAAAGCATTACGTTCAGCTCAGATTGTTGATATAGCGGGAGGATTTCAGTGCCAGGGCAGTTCTGCGGTAGAATGACGCTATCATCATTGGCATTAAGACAAGCTGAGGGCTTGGGATGACCTAGCATTTCAGGACAGAACGGAGATGTACTGGGTATAACTGTGAAGTTGTGAGGATGACAACTGAAAACGGAAGGTCTCCAGTCATCTGCTATGTACACGGAACGCAGAGAGACTTTTGGGGTTGTAATTGTTTGCCGGAGTTTCTAAGAAAGATGTGAAGTATTAGCACCAACCACGTGAAATGTGGCACTACACACATAAAAACGAAACAAAAAGAAACCCCCTATCACAAGCTCAGCAGTCCCTAAAATACTCAGGACTTGATGAGTTCTTGATGAAATAATGTTTGTGGGCAAGTTCGGATACACTCAGTCATAGTTAGAGAAGGGTTATCTGGCTTAGTGGAGACCAGGAGACCTTGTGGGATATGTGGTACACTAAATGAGGTCATGCTTTTGGTTATGAATGGCAGAGACCTGGATTTACTTTGCCTGCACATAGTCCTCTAGAAGTTATGTATTTACTAAACTAATTATACTGGTCCCAGTTACAGGCCATAGACACAGACAGGCAGCTCCAGAGGGAATTCTTCTCACACATCTCAAACACCTAGCTCAGGGTGGGATGGAGCACCCTGCAGCAGCCTATTTCTCTCCTTCAGCTACAACGACATGTTAAAGAACTAGCATATACAAGGTGTCTGACTTTCTGACAGCTAAAGCCAAATGGGGAAAGCGTATTTCCACCCCTAGAAGAATTGGTGGGTTTGTACTGAATGGGAAATGACCCTTCCAGGTACTGCATTTAGGCTCTCTAGATGAAAAGGTAGCAGGCCTGAGATTTCCTCCTGTGCAGACATCCTATCAAGGGATGTCTCATTTAATGAGCCATCGTTTAAGTGTCAGGCACGATCAAATTACAGAAGCACATTACGGTGTTTCAGGAAACAGCTGTTCACCTCAGCACTTAAGGAATTTGTAGATTAATCTGAGCAGCGTATGTGATGAACATCCACGTGTCATGGGCGAAAGCAAGCTACAAAAATACTTGCACACATTAAGAGATTCCTTTGAGATGCAGCCTTAGCTGGAATTGTACACACGAGGCATAAATCATGGATAATTGAGCAACGGTTGATGTCCAGAAGGTAGCTGGGGCTGATACTACTGGAGGACACAAAACACAACCCTATGATACAGACGATACAAGGGTGTAATGAGAAAGCAGTGACACAGCCAGGACAGAGTAAGGCTTGCACCCTTCTGAAAGAGGCAGCCTTTGAAACCATGGGTTTTTGGTCCGCCAACCAAGCCAGGGATGACGCCTTCTGACTGGAGAGTGCCAGCCACGATGCTCCTCCGAGAAGGGAGAGCCGCCGTGTACCTGCGCAGCTCCCAGGCCTGCTCTCCCGCCATAGGCTGGAACTCATCTGCACATAAGGCGAGGAGGTGGCGGGGACAGAAGGGGCTGAAGAGCCGGCGAGGCTCACGGAAGGCAGGCGGGCCCCGGCCTCCAGCAGGGAGGCTGTTGCCGAGCCCGGCGGCGGCTGGCAGGGGCTGGCAAGGGCAGCGGGGCCGGTGAGACCCCGCGGCGGACAGGCGTCTGCCAGAAGATCAGTGGCGGCCCGGCCTGACACGGAACCGGGAGGGTCCCACAGGCACCCCCGGGTGGGCTCCTTCGCGCCAGCATGACGGAGGCGGCCGGTTCCGGGCCGGCAGCAAGAGCTGGGCCCGTCACGGACCCCACTGGCGGCGGGCGGGAAAGCGGCCGAGCCCCAGGGCGGTGGCGCCGCTTCCTGGATGTGGCGCACGGCGGCGGAAGCGGCCCCCGTCTCCCTCCTGCCGCCGCCATCACCACCTCCCTCTCCCGCCTCCTCCTCCTCCTCCTCCTCCGCCCGCGGCCGGGCCCGCGCCGCTCGGGGCCCCGCCCATGAAGCGGCGGCGGCGGCGGCGGCGGTGGCGGTGGTTGCGGCCGGGAAGAAGGATGAAAAGAAGGAGGAGGAGGATGAAAAGGAGAAGAAGAAGAAGAAGAAGAAGAAGAAGGAGAAGAAGGAGAAGAAGGAGAAGAAGGAGAAGAAGGAGAAGGAGGAGGAAGGTGGGCCAGGTGACAAGGTGACAGCAGGTGACACCAGGTGCTGGCACCCACCTCGAGCTGGAGCTGGAGCCGGGCGCTCTGGCTACGGAGCCCCAGCACCTCTGCAGACAGCTTCTCTGTCTCTGCCAACAGCTTCTTCATCTGGGGTGGGGCACAGGGGAAGCAAAGCTGGTGGGGACCGGCTGCTCCCCATCCTCCCCCGGGCTGGGGGCCTTGGTCCTCACCTGCTGCCCCCGAAAGCTTTGGCTGGAAGAAGCTCTCAAGGCCTGGGCAGCCCCTGGCAGCGGGG
>WUAM01000431.1:20737630-20751188 GCA_024336885.1 Actenoides hombroni
AATTATTAAAACAATGCTATGTCCTGTCCTGATGTGCTACAAAAGAATCCCGACAGATTGAGGTTAAAGAGAAAAGGGAATGCCCAGCAACAATTCTGGAAATTCCTGGGGATTAGGTAGGCGAAATGTAGTTACTGAAACTAGTATTTTCTGCTGCTGCAGAAAGTGCCATGAAAACTTTAATTGGTACCAGTGGCTAGGATCTTTAGTTTTATAGCTTCCTGAAAAGTAAATTACATGCTTTTGACAAACAGAATAAATACTTGTAATTACAACAAAGCGGCTCCCAATAGTGTCATGTGGTGGTGGTGGTTCTTGTCTCGGCCTTAGGTGTGTTTTACATGTGAAGTAGAAGCTTTGATGATCTTATGCCTAGATATTACCCCTGGAGCATTATCTCATAAACCTCCCACCTCTTTGTTATGCATGATTAGTTCTTTAAGTAATTGATTTCTGCAGATTTTGGTCTTCTACTGATAGGTGTGTGGACACGAGAAACCATTCCTGTAAGGACTTGTTTTGGACCTTTGATTGGGCAGCAAAGCCATTCCCTGGAGGTGGCCGACTGGACGGACAAAGCAGCCAGTCACGTCTGGAAGGTCAGTGGATGTTGTTATGGCTCACAGAGTCTGCAGGCATGCCTTCAGCTGGTGATAGCCACCGCATGACACAGCAGCTTTAACGTCCTCATCCATGCCAAAAATCAAAATTACTGCAGTTTGATTGTTTAATGCTTAATGTCAGCATAGCAGAGCTGTATAGCAGGTAATATGCTGGTAATCAGTCCTGAAGTACGATGAACTTCTTTAATGACCTTTCTTTTAAAGGGCCATATGTGGTTTCCAGTATTTGTGTGGAGTTGCAGCAGAGGTTGTGTATGAATTACTAGGCAGCTCTTGTTTGTTTGTTTTGTGTCATCAGTTTTTGAAAGTTCCCTCGGGTGATGAACGATGCATTTTAGGAAAGCTGCTTTAAAGCTTTCTTTTTTCACATCAATTCATATTCAGGAAGTAAAAATGACCTATATAAATAAAACAGGTACTGTTTGCCCAGATATTATTTTTCACAAGACTGGGCTTGTAAGAAAAGCAGCCAAATGCATTTCTGCTGGCAGCTAAAGGTGGTGTGTGGGAAAGATGCTGATAAACCTCTCGGGTAGCAGAGAGGTCAAGATACCTATGCAAAGGGGAGACTGAGGAGTAAGAGTGGGGCTGTGGTCTTGGCAACCAAGAGACCTCCTGGCTTGTTATAGATAAACGCATCCTCTCTTAAAGAAAGCATTTGGCTTTCACTGCATTGGTTGGTGTGTTTTGGCCTAAGGTTGCATTTGTGTTTCCTGGTAGATCTATCACAATGGTGTCCTGGAGTTCTGCATCATTACAACTGATGAAAACGAATGCAACTGGATGATGTTTGTACGCAAAGCCAGGTGAGAACTACCCGCACTGGACTAAGTAGCTTGGAGTCTGAGCTGCAGTCTGTGCTGGAGAATGTGTGCTGATGCACTGGCTGCCCAGAGGGTAATGAGCTTGGGGCCACGGGACTTTCAGGAGTTGCATAGGCATCTTGGACTGGGTGGGAAGAATGAAACAAGGCACACAGTGGAGAGTGTTACAGTGGAACCAACGCACATGCTGGAGTAAACCAGCCCCAAACCTACCTGTATACTTTGTTTCGCTCATTCTAAAGGCCACACATGAAGTACAGTGTTCAGGTTTGGGCGCCACAGTATAAGAAAGACATTGAGGTGCTGGAGCTGGTCCAGAGAAGGGCAATGAAGCTGGTGAGGGCTCTGAGGAGCATGTCTTAATGAGGAGTGGCTGAGGGAGCTGGGGTTGTTTAGTATGAAGAAAAGGAGGCTGTGGGGAGATCTCATCACTCTTTACAGCTACATGAAATGAAGTTGTAGAGAGGTAGGTGTTGGTCTCTTCTCACAGGTCACAACTGATAGGACAAGAGGAAATGCCATCAAATTGTGCCAGGGGAGTTTTACGTTGGACATTAGGGAAAACTTCTATACAGAAAGGGTTACCAAACACTGAACAGGCACCCAGGGCAGTGGCTGAATCACCATCCCTGGATGCATTTAAAAGTTGTCTAGACATGGTGCTCAAGGGTATGGTGTAGTAGTGGCCCTGGTAGAGTTAGATAATGGTTGGACTTGATGATCTTAAAGGTCTTTTCCAACCATAACGATTCTGTGATTCTGTGAAAGCTTTAAAACAGGTCTTTTTCATATTAGCTTATTGTGTATTTACTTGTTACTGGCTTCCCTCTGTCCCATTCCTTTTGGATACATCTGTGAAGATGATGTTGATTGTCTTTAATACTTTATTAGCAAAGTGTCCCTGTGTGATTCTGGCCAACTTCCAAGCTGTTAGAGCTCACAAGAGGTATCCTTTCCAGTCTTTCTGGAGTCTGTGATGAAAACTAGCCAGACTGGCTTCAGTAATGCTCCATACATGATCCACTGAGAAGGCTGAACCTTTCCTATTGCTCTGTGACATAAAGTAGGTTTCCCCTGCAATTCATTTTATTGCTCCCATATGCAAGAGTCAAGAAGTTAATGCTTGATCTCCCAGTGCAGTGGGGCAGAGCTTTTGCTGGTTTCAAATATTGGGAACAAACGTATGCAAGATACAGCTTCAGAAGGTGAATTATCCTATCTTGGAAATGCTTTTCAGGAGTTATTTTTGAAGATAATTTTGCTTTAAGACTTTACTGATATTTACTTTAAGAGCTGGTTAGGTGTTGTGCTTAGGGACATGGTTTAGTGGGTTTTGATATGGCCAGGAATAAGGTTGGACTTGATGATCCTGAAGGTCTCTTCCACCTGAAACTATTCTATGATTCTGTGATTCTATTTCCCCCTTATGTGTTCTTTGTTTCTTAAGGGGATTAATATAAAAAAAAAACATTTAAAAAAGAATGTAGTTTTGTAAGAGATTTCTCTCAACTCACTCATGTGTCTCATAATAATTTTCTGAGCAAAATACCACAGTGGTGTGAAAAAATGTATAATTAGGTGAAGCAGATTGGCTCTCAAGGTCCAGTTTTCCTTTCCTTTACTAAAGAAGGACAGAAGTGACAGACATGGAAGTTTTTATAATGTGCTGACAAGCATTGAGGTTCTCCCATTACCTATTTATAAGAATTTCCTACTCCTTTTTTTCCTCTCTGAAAAAAATCATTATTTCTGGAGGGCTTTTTTTCATACCTGTCATTATTGTCGTAGGAACCGTGAAGAGCAGAATCTGGTAGCTTATCCTCATGATGGAAAAATTTACTTTTGCACCTCTCGGGACATCCCACCTGAACACGAACTTCTCTTTTATTACAGTCGGGACTATGCACGACAGCTTGGTAAGTAAGTGCTCGTCTTTGTTGGCTTTGTAGGGAGTCCTCAGCTTATTCAATCCCTTTTAGTGCCATCTCTGGGCACTGGCACTTGGGAGCACGTTATGTTCCTTCTCAGTGGTCCACATCATAGTTTCCTTTTACATCTCATGACCACAGGAGAACTGTTGTTTTAAAAGTTTCACTATCTAATTCCACTGATCAGGAGTAAAAGGTCACAGTTTCAAAGAAAAAGAGTTGGTTTTCTTCTGTTCATCCATCTGGTGCTACGGGAGTTTTGTTAGCTGAAGATGTTCCTGTCCTCCCCAACCTGTGGTTGTGATAGTTTAGGTTTGGTGGAGCTGTGCTCAAAACCATTCCAAAGTTTGGCCCTCCAAAATGTTTGAAATGGCCAACCTACAAGAGTTGAAAAGCAGGCACCAGAGCTGAAAGGAGCAGGGGTGAAAATCTCTGCTGCTGGCTTGGCCACCGCAGAGTAAGTGTTAACATGGATCACGCTCTGTCAGGCCTTGCTGTGCCTCATTCAAACTGACACTTTTGTCCCCAAAGGTGTCCCCGAGCACCCGGACGTGCACATCTGCCACTGTGGAAAGGAATGCGCTTCCTACGCGGACTTCAAGGCCCATTTGAGCAGCCACATTCACAACCACCTCCCCAGCCAGGGGCACAGCAGCAGCCATGGGCCAGGCCACGGCAAGGAAAGGAAGTGGAAGTGCTCCATGTGCCCCCAGGCTTTCATCTCCCCTTCCAAACTCCACGTCCACTTCATGGGGCACATGGGCATGAAGCCGCACAAGTGCGATTTCTGTAGCAAAGCTTTCAGTGATCCTAGCAACTTACGGACACACCTCAAGATACACACAGGTAAGGGTTGGGGACTTTATAGAGATGTCTGTGCTGGTAAAATATTGGGGCAGGAACTGTTCTCTCTGTCCCCAGGACTGCTTGGCAAGAAATAGCTTGTGTCCATAAAGCTAAGCTCCTAGGGTACATAGAATGTTATGTAGAAACACAGAATGGTAGAATGTTTTGCATTGGAAGAGACCTTTAAAAATCATCTAGTCCAACCCCCCTACCATGGGCAATCTTTCAGTAGATCAGATCACTCAAAGCCCCATCCAACCTGACCTTGAACACTTCCAGTGATGGGGCATCCACAGCTTCTCTGGGCAGCCTGTTCCAGTGTCTCACCACCCTAATTGTAAAAAAATGTGTTCTTTATGTCCAATCTAAGTCTCTTCTCTTTGATTTTAAAACCATTACCCCTTGTCCTATTGCTGCTGGCCTTGGTAAAAAGTCTCTCTCCATCTTTCTTATGAGCCCCCTTTAAGTACTAAAAGGCCACAATAAGGTCTTCCCAGAGCCTTCTCTTCTTCAGGCTGAAAAACCTCAAATCCCTCAGCCTTTCCTCATAGGTGATCAGCCCTCTGATCATTTCTGTGGGCCTCCTCTGGACCTGCTCCAACAGGTCCATGTCTTGTACCGGGGACCCTAGATAGAGCTATTGGGAACCCTGTTATTGCTACCCTAAAATAGCTATTGGGAATCACAGAATGCAAATCACAGAGCTGGAAAGAGAATAAAACTGGGAGTTCAGTGCACTTGAGTCAAGCATAGGAGGCTGTGAGCTCAGTATTGAGGAGTAATAAACTGATTGAGTACAAATGGTGCACACGACCAGCGCATACTCAGTGGGATTAGGGATTCAAGTGATATTCAAACTTAAGTCTGAATTCAGTGGCGTGCAGGGGGTTTGAACCATTGCTGGCAAAGAATAATGGAAGAACTACAGATAAGTGGGAAAATGGGATAAAACATAGGAGTTACCAAAGAGGCAGTAAGCTTTGTACCTGTGTGTTTGTTAGATAAGAGAACTTCTTTTTCTAGACAAAGGCGATGCGGTGCATCAAACGTGGCTTGGCTTCGGTGAAGCATCAGATACAGTTCCTGTGGGAAATTGGTGCAGATGGGGGATGTACTAATGTACAGTGACTAGCTGGCTGCCATGGTAACTATTAAAAAGGAGGCTGCTATTATTTTTAACTCAAGAATTCATCTTGGATAAGCCCAGTCTTGTTAAGTGTTTGCCTGCGTCTCTCTGCTGGGAAACGTACACGTCTACTGGTGATGTATTGATATGCAGAACAGGGAGGCATAGTTGGTGTGGACAAGAAGGAGAAAGTCTGTCTCACAGGAAAGGCTGACGGACCACAAGCACTGGAAGAAGAGGAATCAGTGGTGTTTAGAAGGACAAAGTGCTGAACTGTGCATCATGTGAAGGGCTCAGTTTGAAACACTAGCGTGAAGTGGGGTTTTTTTGGCTTGTGAGCATGGGGTGGGGCATGAAGAGCTTTGGGAATGATGAAGTTGTATGCCTGTTTTTTCCATAGCTACATCTAGACTGTAACTTAGGTAGGGCTTTATGCCAAGGATGGAGGAACTGCAGGAGGAAATGAATCCTGTTCACAAAGAATCTGCTTTTCTTCTGGGTAAAATTTGCGTTTCCGGAAGTGGTCAGGCTCATTTGCTTACTGTATTTCTGTATTCTCTCACTGTCCATTTGTGGGCGTACGTGTGTATTCCTAGGTCAGAAGAATTACCGCTGTACCCTCTGCGACAAATCGTTCACCCAGAAGGCTCACCTGGAATCGCACATGGTCATCCACACCGGGGAGAAGAATCTGAAGTGCGATTACTGTGAAAAGATGTTCATTCGGAGGCAGGACCTCAAGCAGCATGTACTCACTCACACGCAGTAAGTGATCTCCTGAGCTGTGTTAGGCTGGCCAGGGCACTAAATAATGAACCTGAGCAGCCCAAGAGAATCTCCAGTTTGCAGATAGTTTGGCCTGCAGGTTATAGGTTCATCCTCAAAAATGACAGAGAAGTCAAACTGAAAAAAACATCTTGTTACTGGCTGAAGTTGTCCTATTTTAGTGTTTGCAGTATGTTAATGATAAATTCCAGGCATGCACCTTGTCTTGTGAAATGGTGTTCTGGAGGGCTCATTGTGTTGAAGAGAGAGGGATTTAGTTGATTTACATTTAGTAAACTGAGAGAGCTGTTTCTACACCCCAACCTGTGAGAAATCAAACTCCTCAGTGCTATTCTCACCAAGTAGCTTGTTTATCAAGTCTCCCTCACTGTTTGCACCAGAGGTGGGGTGCAGCCATTCCCAGCTCTTGCCTCCCCCCCAGGTCTCATGCATGCATTGGTCTGCTACTCCTCCTGCAGGGAGATGCCCATGGACCGGGCAGATCCCCACTCCCAGGTCCTCCTCCAGTTATCTACAGGCCTTTCCCAGCACCTCAGGTCTCTGCCAGGCCTGATCTTTCTTTTTGCCATGAGAACTTCTCCAGCCTGTTAAGCTACTCTCAGTCCAAGGTCCTCCCTTAAAGGCTGCTTGTCCAAAGCTAGTCCCTTTGCTTATTTGGTTTTCAGCATCTGGTTCTTGTACTCACTTGGAATCAATTGCTGCTTCTGTCACGTTGCCTAGGAGACAGCACAGTACAGCTAGCATGATCAAGACAGACAGACAGACTTGTTTTCCTCCTTGTTCTTATGGCCAGAGCCAGGAGCTCTACTGCGGGGAGGTGTTTTGCAGAGTCATCTACAGAATGTGACTGTTGTGGTCTGGTAAGCCTCAGCTTAGCATTTACAGACTGAGGGATTTTTAACACTCAGCAGCTTTCTTTTCTTTTTTTGTTCTTTTTCTTTTTATCCCTCTCCCCGTTTATGCAGGGTGGGAGGGAGACTAACCTTGCCACCATGGCAATATCATCTGCCCTTGTCAAAACACAGAGCTTAAACAGTTTGGTCTTACTCAAAAAATAAACAAACAAACTCATCCATTATAGATTTTTTTCTTCTTTTATTTCTCACCAGTAAAGAAAACCAGTTGGGTGCAAGTTGCCGTGCAGCATGAGCGAACTAACTTTTTCATGTCTTGCAGAGAACGGCAGATCAAGTGCCCCAAGTGTGACAAGCTGTTTTTGAGGACAAATCACCTGAAGAAGCATCTCAATTCACATGAAGGAAAGAGGGACTATGTCTGTGAAAAATGTTCCAAGGCTTATCTAACCAAATATCACCTCACTCGCCACTTAAAAATATGTAAAGGTCCCACCTCCAGCCTGTCAGCCCCAGAGGAGGAAGAGGAGGAGGATTCAGAGGAGGAATTAATAGATTCTATGAGGACTGAAGACTGTAGGATTAACAATGGAGTCTATTCAACAGGTGATGCCCTCTCTGGACACAAATGAAGAGAGAGGGAAATTTTCTTGGCTGTTAAAACGGGGGAAGGAAAACCCAAACTCTACTTTGTTTCCCCAGTCAACAGCGTCTGGCAGAGGAGGAGGTTTCCATCTGTTTTGGTCTCCACACTACCACCGCTTAATAAACTCTGTAGCCAAAACACTGAATAAGAACGGATCGTGCACGTAGAAGTGAAGAGTTGCTAAGAAGTAAATACAAGGCAAGGAGATTTATTTTTTTTTTTTCACACACACTGTGCATACTTCTTTTCCAAATCACTCAGATTAATCCATCCAGTGCCGGGATATATGACACACCTTGCGTAGCCCTTTAAGTAAAGAGCCACAACCAGAAATGTAGTCAAGTGATTGCAGTGACCTGTAAGCCGACTGTCCTTAGCTGCCAAAGCCACGACAGTAAGAAATGCAAACAAAAAAAACCATGGGGGTAAGTTGATGCATTTTTCTTTTCAATACTTTTAAACTGAAGGATGTAGTTTGGCACAGAGCAAAGCCTGTCAATGTTCAGGTTTCCTTCTAAAATAATAATTACAATGTTTTGATTAAAAACCAACAAAAAAATGGGAGGGGCAGCGAAATCAGCATTTGCAGACAAAACCATTACCCCACTACAGAAAATCAAGTATTGGCATTTGGAGAACAGTTACTGCCTCTTCCCACTCTGGTTCACTAGACCATGTAAGCAGAGGAAGAGATAAAACGATACAGACTCAGTAAGGAAGAGGCTTACAGGTGGGCAGAGAGTGTTTACAGTATATATATTACATCCTGTGCTGTAAACTTACCACCTAAGAGTGAGTGATAGGAGGGTTTGCTGCTAATATTATTTATGGAATGAAGATGTATTTCATTCTGTTGTTTTCTTTAAAAAAAAAATAAAAACGTGGCTCTTTTCTAATGTTCTTTTGTAATATTTACACATTCTGAAAAAAAAGATTCCTATTTCTGGTAATGATGCTAATAAGAGAAGTAACACCACTTTTTCATCATCTGCCTCTCCCAAGCTTTCCGGGGACAAGGGAGGGGTAGGAGCACCTCCATGAACAGGCACAGATAAGAACTTGTCTTTAAACCTTGCAAGATTTGCTGTGTGGTGGCTCCTCTCGCTGTGCTGCATCAGAAAAGCAAGTGGAGCTCTGTTCTCTGACAACGTAGTTGAAGGTTCCCTTGTGAAAAAGGCTCCAGTTCTTCCCCTAAATGGCCTAAATTTAGCTGTACCTCTCCCACAATGCTCTATTTCCTGGTGAGCATCCCGGGTTCTTCAAACCTGAAAAGGCAGAAGGCTTGCCCTCTGAGATCAGTGTGTGAATAAAAAGCTCCAGAAAGACAGATTGAGGGGTTTTGCTTAGTCAGGGGAAAAGCGTGTTTCTTGTACTAACACAGCTTCTTCCTAAAACAAAAAGCAACTTAGAACTACAGTGCCAATTAGTACCACAGATTGAGATAGAAATTACTACACTCGAAGAGCTTAACACAAAGCATTTATTTCAAATGAAAGCTTTGAAAAACTTAAGGCTTTGCAGTGGAGAGCACTTGACCAGAGGTGGTTCTGGTGCTTTCACCTTCTTAAACTTCACAAAAGCAATTGTTTGTTTGTTGTCCACACATTGTTCGCTATTGCTTGGCAGAGAAAGGATTGAGGCAGGAATCCCAACACAGCCAAAATGCTCTCGGTTTCTGCAGAGCCATGCTAAGCACCTGTCACCTGACTAGAAACTGCTACATTGGATTTAGATGCAGCCACTCAACTTCAAGGGAGGGTAAGAAAAGCTACCACCTCTGTCTTTTCCCATCTGCAGTTTGTAGTGATACCTGCTTCACCTCACCAAAACAAGACAGTTACAATAACATATGGGGAAAAGCAGTCAATTCTGTGCCCTGACACTACAGCTCAGATACCAGCTGCTTTAATAGGCAGGGCATTTTTGCAGCAGCACCTGTAACAGCCACCTTCCAGTGCCGGGAGGGGGAAACACTTCACCAGAGGATGAGTATCATTTACCTGCTGGCCTGGGGTAAGGCACTTGGGTGTTTCATTTTAAATGTGAGGAAGTTGTTTGATTAACGTTCCTTGATTAGGTTCCTGATGCTATAAAAAAGTTAAAGTCGGGGGTTGGGCTGACACTCAGTGTTCATCTGTGTCTTCAGATGCCAGGTGGAAATGCCTGGGAGGAGTTAAGAACATGAGCAGGTACCACAGACAGCTTTCACCAGTGACAGTGACCAGCTGACAGCCCTACCCTCATTTTGTGCCCCGAGACCTTCCCATCCTCTTCGGAGTACTAGCTTCTTATTTCAGTTCAAATTCTCTTTATATATATAAAACATCAATAAGCATCAGGTGCTGTGGAACCAGGGAAGAGAAACCCTTGCTGGCACAGAGCCAGGATATTTCTGGTTTGATACTGGTGATCTCAGGTGTTGCAAACACAGATTCTATTCAGGGACTCCAACTTAGTGCCCAATAAATACTCTTAAGACTTAAAAAAGTTACATAGAAGAACTTTTAAAATCTATTAGAAATCTGTCAATCTAGCCTCAAATTAAGGATAAATTATCTATTTTCACTTGTAATTTCATTCGGCTTTTGTTTATTTATTACGCAACTGCTATCTGAAGTAATTTGCCCTTAGAAGATATTTACCTTATCTGCAGTATTCCACAAACTTCTGGTAGCAACAGAACGATATTTTAGTGACAGTTTCTTTTTAAATATCAACTTTACACATAGTAGCCCCTGTTTCAGGGATCACAATCTCACCAAACAAGAAGACTTCTAGAATACACATTAGTCGGAGTCCCATTAGTCACTTTGATTTCTTTGACTTTTGGTCCATCATGTTTCCATTGCCGTCTCCAAATCGTTGCTGCTACTGCCGGCTGCGGAGCTGGATTCCACAGAGCTGGCACCAGCCAAAACATGTCTCTCTCTGTTTCCAAACACTTCATTCACTGCAACACAGACAGAGGATTGCTTACATGTTACTGTTCCAGAGGGAAGTACAGCAGGTATAGCAGAGTGATGGAATGGAATGGAATGAAATGGAATGGAATGGAAGTCCTATCCTGGTACAGTCTCAAAGCTTTTCTCCTTTCTGCAAGTAGCAAGTTGAAGCTTATGTGTCAGAACAGACTCCTGCATATGATCCGTAAAGACAGGTCCTGTTACTTCACCCCCAAAGCACCTCTAGAGGTTTCCCTGTGCATAATTCCTGTACTTAAGTAATGCAAAATGGATGTGTTTTGTAGAGCAAAACATCAAGTTTAAATAATTTACTTCTGGTTTTAGTCTCCCTGGTTTCCACCAAGCTCTTAAAAGCCTTCTCCAAAAATTTAGTTACATGTAGCTAAAACAACCAGTCAAAACCAGTCCTCAATGTTATTCCTACAAGTACTCACAAATGTGATACTTGATTACACCAGAAACGTTTAGAAAAAAATTAACATATAGCTACTAGAAGAAACTACGTATTACAATAAATTCTGGCAAAAGCAGATCTCCAAGTTAGAAAAACAACCCATTTTTCTGAAGCTGAAAACATCACCACATGTGCAGTCTCGAGGTATTTAAAAATATTAACCTACAGTTTCTCCCGGAGCCACAATACATTACTGAACATACAAACACACTCTGGGGGCAAGGGGAGAACCACAAGATTCAAAGAAATGAGAATGTTACCTGCAGAAATCTTGCTTATATCCCAAACACGCAGCCCTTCTCGCTCTCCTCCAAAGGCAAAAACAAAGGGGAAGTCAGGGCAGCAAGATGCGCAGAAGAGAACGCCCTGGGAAGGTGGGAGGAAAGGAGAGGATTTAAAGAAAGGTATTCATCCTGAAATGAATCTGTCATCTGAAAATCCTTTCACCAAGCAGGTTTTAAGAAATGGAAGCTCTCTAGGTTTCCTGAAACTTACTTTGTAAAGACACAAAATTAAAGTTAAGAGCTGCTAATTACACACAGTAAATCACATCTGCACTGTAATGAGAATTATTTACCCAGAATAGACAGATGCAATTATTTTTTTTCCCTAAAAGTTGTTATGTTAGGTAAAAAAAAATTTAGAAAAAAAAAGCTTGAAAAAACCCAGGTTAGACAATAAAGAATGCTTTAAGCACACAGTTTACCTCTTTGGAATCAAGAAATGAATATTACTTTACCATTTTCATATCTCTGGAATGGACTAAACTTGGTCTGTCTCCCAGGATATCCCAAATTTTCACATGTTTGTCAGCAGATGATGTCACAAGGCACCCTTTGATCTGACTGCTTAGTTGTAGCCCTGGAAGATGAAAGAGTGCAGCAGTGTCAGAGCACCACATAATCATTGTTTCACAGAGATGAGGATACATTCTGAAGCAAAGTCCTGAGAACAAAGCAAATATTCTCCTCACACTAAACTGTGTTCCAGCATGAAAGAGCAAAATATTAATGAATGTTTCATGCTGCAGCTGCTCCCTGTAGTGAGAACAAACAGGCTTCACGCAGGCCTGTTTTGTCGCTCAATCCAACAATAGTAACCAGTGGAAAGATGCTGTTGTTCTCCTTACCTCACAATCTGGCCTCCCCAGGTAGTTTTCTTCATTCATTTGCCAAAGACCATCTCTTTTGTCATCCAAGATGATGGTGCTTATTCATATAATCTCATTTTAGACATCTAATCAGATGCTTCAAGTTGCTTTTTAGAAGCTCCTACACTGACCAAATAATTGAAGTGGCCTAAAGGAGGCAGTGTGAAAACCTTCCTATGTGTCATACCTAAATGACCTCCAGGGAAAATATCATTTAAGGAGGTAAACATTATAGTTTATAACCCTGGACCAGATTCCATAGCTTTTGTTCTTCCTCACCCAAAAAAAAGCACAGGGAGCGTGTCCCAAGTGAACAGGTCTGTTCTGACACACTTACCCATGACATTCGCTAAGAAAAGTTATTAAAATACTTTGCTTACAGTGGCTTCCCAGCAGAGATTTGTTTCGTGCACCATGATCACTATGCAAAACTCTTGTTTGTTAGGCAAGGAATCATCAGCACCTCAGTCCTATCGGTTACAGACATCTTCCAGATGTGCATCACCACTGGGGACAAGTACAACACACACACGATTTACCTGACACCTCTTCGTCGTGGGCTTTCAGAGTAAAGAGTGGCTTATCAGAGCGAGCATCCAGACAGTACACAAAGCCATCCTCTGTGCTTGCCTAAGGAAAACACAACATTTTAAAAACAAACAGCCATAATCACTCATCGGGGAAAAAGCTCCTATGAAATAATAACCACCCTCTAGTAAATCCCAGTGACTGGAGAGAGACTTATACCACTTCTCTGTAGGGCACATTACACAGGTCTGCATCCCCAAAGCCAGACTCCATCCAGCTGGTGCCTGAGCTCTTCCATGTACCTAAACTATGCTGCACTGACTTTCCACAGAGGTCTTGATGCTGTACAACTTTTTAAAATTGTATTTTGAAGATGGTTGCACTACTGAGCTTGGCTTTCATGTTAAGCAATAAAATACAGAGCCTTTAGTCTCTTAACTGTCAGATCAAAGTTTTGGAGCTATCCAGTGGCTATGTAATAGCCCATAATAGCAAAGCTAAGTGTGATTATATGGAGAGATCCACCTCAAAAACCCAACAGGACTGAGCAACTGCTTTTGTTGGCTGTATACACAAAGCCACAGACAGGTTGTCCTGGTTTGAGTGAGAACAGAACTAATTCTGTTCTGTAATTTTTCTTTTCAGCTCAGTTCTTCTAACTAACTGCACTGTCTGAAGGTAGCAGCCTGTTCTCACAGGCAGTGTCTGCTCCTAACAGTGATAACACTCCATGGTTAAAGTTACTACCAAGGATTGGTGTGCAGACCAAGGCCACTGCTGGATCTTGTGCACCACATTGGGGGGTGCAGAAAGTGAAAGGCTGCACCTGC
>WUAM01000431.1:20751288-20764221 GCA_024336885.1 Actenoides hombroni
TACTGGGTTTGTATAGATTTGTATATATTCCATTTTTATAATTATTAATTTCATTTTCATTAAAGCTGTTCTAGTTTTCTTTTCTAATCGCTCAGTCTCTCTCCCTTATTCCCTTTCTCCTTCCCTTTGGGGAGGGAGGAGGGTTAACAGAGAGCGTCTAAGGGGCTGCCCTGACCCTAAACCGTGACACAGGTCTAGGCAGTCATTGAGATAATAAAAAAGATCTGGTTTTTAAATTCTGTTTAAAATCTTTATTATAAAAATCTCAGCAAACCCAAGGTATTTCCACTCTATACCAGCTAGGAGGACAGTGCCCTCTAGTGCTGATTTGAAGCACTGAATTAATAGTCAGGATCTTGGTTCTAATTAGCTACTTCTCCTCCGCAATTGCCTCATTACATGAAACACAAAAGCAATTATGCAAAGGAAAAGAGATCCCAGACAAGGAACACTAACAACATGGCAAAGCCACCACCTCCGGAGTGAAAAAGCACCAGCATCAACTGCTTTTCTGTTGTCATAATGAAGATACCAAATAAGTAGCTGGGCTCAATATACTTGAAAAAACTACCTACAACCACCCTCCCACACACTGCATTTTTAAAATAAGCAATGGCAACAGTCCAACTGTCCTTCAGCACCATTACATGAGTCAGAAACACTACAAACACAAAAACACAGGTTAAATGAAACGGCAGCAGTCAACAGACTAAGAACAGAAGAGCAGATAACTCACTAAGAAATGACAAGGTGAAAAATGATTCCAAGTCACTCTTTCAACTTGGCCGCTAAACCGCCACACTCGATGGTTATCTTGTGGGTTTCTGCAATCATAGAGCACAGCTGATCTATGGGGAAAAAGGGATAGGAAATAAAAAACATAAATGAATGAATATCAGGGCAGAATACCTCATGAAGTTTGTTTTATCACTGGTATCTAGAGAAGGTCCACGTCAACTACAATTCCAAAATTAAAATGGAAACAGCTTTACTGTTTAGTCTCCCAGCTCAGTAAGGGATGAAAATCGCTCAGATAAGCACAAGCTTTTTCCATATGCTTCGAAGTTTCATCTCGGTTAGTAACAGTTGTTCTACTGAAACTAAGGAAACGGAGCTTGAATTTACTCAATACATAAGATACTTATCGTATAATTATTGGCATAATTATGCAAATATATCACTTAATTATTATCAGACTTCAGTAAAGTGAAGTAATGACTGTTCAAAAATAATGCACTAATTAGGAAATCAATTTGTAATACATACACAGACATTTTCAGATACGCTTTAATAAAAAGGTATAAAGACTAATTTTTTTTATTCGTGGTTAGGGAAGTGCTACTCCAAAAAGGAGAAAGACCAGATGGGAGTTACTGTGTCCTTTGGGATTCTTTACAGGCATGTGCACAGCCCAGTGGCAGCAGAATCTGTCCCAACCCAAAAAGGTCCCAGATGCAAATGCAAGAAATAAGCGATGTCACCCTTGCAACATCTCCCAATAATTTACATCCACTCTGTGACGCACTCCCACTCTGTACTATAATTAAAGCCAAAGAAAAGTGATCTAGATTTCTCAGCTCTTTTACCAGACATTTTACAACAACAGTTTTAGTCCATATGTGATTTTTAACAGCCTGACTTTCAGATTAGGAAGGCATCTGTCAATATTCATTGATTAGCCTCTGGTCCCACGAGGCTTTACAGGAAAAATCCACAAAGGCAGTCTACTAGTTTATAGAGAGGTGTCCATGGTATCAAAGGGCTAAGTAAAAAGGGATTGAGCAGCTGGTCTCCACATTTCTGGACTTTTCTTTTTACTGAAGGAAGTCAAGGGGGAGGGGAGTGGACAGAAGCAGGTTCCTGACAACAATAAAAGGTTTTTCTCCAATACTGTGACTTAAGCAGATGTAGCAAGAGCATAATAGAAGCCAGAGAACACAAAGGCTTGGCTAAAGACTGACAAGTCTATAAATATTTTAACACAAGCACAAAGTCTTAAAAGCAGAATTAAAGAATCGATACAAGAAAATGACCATTATAGAACAGAACTGAAAAGTTACCCCTATGAGATGGGAGAACAGAGGGAAAGTTTTTTGGCTGGCATGGCTTTTAAGAACTGGCAGTTACAGAGCTAATCCAAACGTGCAGATACAAACCATCTCCAGGCTGCAGTCACAGGAGATTGTAGGATCTGTGACTCTGACTGAGATAGCCCAGTGCAGAAAATGCCATAAGGCCAAATGAAGCAATAAATTCAGTTTGGAGCAGACACGTGGCACAGGCACTGTCAGTCCAGGTGGTTAAAGGATTTGGCTAGTCCCGAGAAAGAGGTAAGGGAAACTACATTTAGGCCACCTACAAACCTGGCTACCTTGCTGGAAAAAAATAATAGCATTACTCAAATTGGCCACATTTACACACCAATGAAAACAGGAGGCAACTTAGCAGGCTTAATTCAACACTAATACCCTCCCTACACATACCACTTGAAAACATTACCCTGACATACTTATCGTAAGATCCAGAAATAAGGGTCTGAGTTTCAAACGGATGAAATTGCAATGCCTGGACCTAGGTAGCAGAAGATTTTATTTAAAACAAACAAAAAAAAAGCATTGAGATAAGACATGCATACAGGAACTTTCTTGGAACAAATAGAGCACATCCCCTCTCCCCCCAAAACCAGCACACTTCCCCCCCCCCCCAACCCTCCTATTAAGCTTGTTGATACTCAGATTTCTCATTAAACAGTGCAAGAGATGCACATTATTTTTATTTCAAACACCCCTGGCCAATGGAAACAAGAAATTTCTCAATATAATTTAACTGAACGGAACCACATGTCCCCCTTCTGCCCTACTTATTAAAAATAAATAAACAATTAAATTAATAAAATGCTGGAGGAGGTAAAAGAATAGCTGCTTCCAATTTGGGGAAAAATGCAAACGTTAGCAAAAAATGAGAATCAGGAGTTGGTCAAAAGCAGTAACTTTATTAAGAGCAAAATAAGGTTATAGCTATTAATAACTAACTTTCACATTTTCATTACTATGCGATTGATTAATTAATTTCTGAAGTACCCATCACTATGGTATTTTAGTATCATTTATTTTAGACCTTTCTTACCTAGAGCAAACTGTAACTGACACTCACTGTTTCCTTAAGAGAGAGTTACAGCTTGACCTATGCTCAGAGATCCACTTTTGTAGCTTATACCAGCACTATCAGATTCCCAATCGTCAGGGTTTTCACACAAACAGCATTGTAAAAACTGCTGTAAGTCTTCACAAGCTTTATAAAGGATAATATTTTTAAAAGCAAATGCAGCATGGATCACAAAAGTAACTAATTCAGAAATTTAAGGAATTCTGCACAGTTGTTAGAAAGTTGCAGATTTTTTTTTCAAAGGGTCCAGTTATTTTTTTCTCTGTATTTTGCAGTGGAAGAAACACAGCAATGACTACATACCTTGTCTGTATGTAGCATCAGGCTGGCTGCTGGCTTACCCACAGACATATCCCACAAAATCACGGTATTGTCAGCAGAGGCACTTGCTAAAACATTCCTGATAATGGATCAAAAAATAAGTTTTAAAAATCTTTTTACAGATACAAATCAATAATGGTCCAAAATCCAAGATACATACAAGAGCCTGATTCTGAGATCAATGCCCTGAAGGCAATTCTGTTACAAGTAAAGACTGCACACAGACTATATTATATAATTATATAATTATATATAATATTATACATATATATAATTATATAATTATAATTTATAACAACACTGACAGTTTTGCTTGTATTTATCCTTGGGCACCACTTAAAGTATTATTTACTGGAAGATTTCTTGACCAACAGGAGCAAGAAAGGCTTTTAAGCATTTCCTTTCCCTTGACATTAAGATAGTGTTTTTAAAGATTACTTATGCAACTTAGTTCTATTTGCACACACATGCAGCCAAGAGCCAGAAAATCCTGGTTTTAAAATATTTTGCTCTCTAATATCTGAGCGTTTATGTAACTACTGAAGATGCAACACTGTACACCCTTCACAGAATGCTGAAAGGAACCACCACTAACATTTTATTTAGTTTACAGACCCCATGTTTCAAGTTAAACTTGACCAACTGTGTTGAGACTAAACACACAGTTGTGAAGTTAAATCAGAAAAAACTCAAAACATTCCCAAAGGCCTGTCAAATACACTGCACAATTGCTACCACTGCTCTTAAATCTATTATCTCAACAGGTTGTTTCTGAATTGAAACTGCTCCTCCCTCACCTTTTTCATTTTATATTAACCAAGTGTTTCTGACTGAAAGAGTTAATGTTCTCCTGGAAACACTGTTCTCCCAAACAGTGTTACAAGAGAACATTTTACAGTAACACCATTATGACCTACAGGCAGAAAGTTATTTATAGAGAGCTGTCACAGCATGTCTTGCTTAAAATAAAAAACAAATAAACAACAAGATATTTAAATACAAGTTGCTCCGTGGAGTTCCTTGGTTTGTCCCTAAGCTTCCCACTTCAAGGCTGCTTTTATTTCCTGAAAGATGAACCAGTATCCATGAGTTTGTAATTCAACACACTAAAGAATTATGTATTCCAGACACTTCAGCTACTGTAGATGTAATTTTTGTGACTTGTCTCTGTATTATCAGCAGACAAACATCTCTAGGTACATGAAAGCTACTCCTTTGTGAGACTGATGGAATGATCACTACCACCTTCTGTGCACATGTGTATATCTGAGGTACAATAGACAGTGCACTGTAAATTGAGAGGGCAACTTATGTGCATTTACTGCATGTCTACGTGGGTGTTGCCTTCTTCAATATCTAGGTAACAAAGCATTACAAGTGAAGGCTTACAACTGCTCATCAGGAGTATGTAGAGCTGACTGTGTATCTTCAGAGGCATTTATGACAGCAGGGGAATTAAATAAATAAATAAATAGCCTGTGTCTGATGGGAACAGTTTCAGGGCTCATGCTGAGGATCTTCTGACAGCTGAACTGTTAACAACCACCTAAGCAATAAAAAATAGCAGCACCTTTATTTCAGTCAGCACATTGTCCTTGACCTCTCCCCCAAGATGGGCCAGCTTTGTGTTGCTTCAATAGCAGGACTTCATTGCTAGTTCGTGCAGGCAACAGGGAATTCTCTCTGCCTAGGATAACCCAAAGGTCAAAGGCACTTCTGTAACTGTGCTATGAGGGCTTTTACACTCCCTTTTCTGTTCACATCTCTGGGGCAAAAGCCAGAGGAAAAAAAACCCAAACAAACCAGCATAACAAGGACTTTCTTCTATACATCTCCTTCTATCTGTTGAAATGGTGTTTTAGGTCACTGGCCGATTGGCACAGATCAGGGTAGCACTTCTGCTTCTGCAGTTTGTGCATCTGACTTAAATGTAGTTGATTTATCAAATGGCTTACTTCCACCTTAACCCTCACTCACCTGGACACCTGCAAATAAGAAGTGATCTGCAGCAATATATAGGTTTGAAAAAAAAATAAATCAGACTTCTAGTTAAAAAAATAAAGATGGGGTTATTTCAGAGAATTGACTCATTCTAGCACTGCTTTCAAATTCAATGTCATATTAAATAAGATTTTGGATTTGTGTGAAAAATGTATGCCTAATTAATGATGCAAAATTGTAACCATCCATTACTATTCAAGTATTCTTTTACCTGCTTTGTTTATTCCATGAAAGATCAAGCACAGCATCAGTGTGTCCTTTCGCTGTCCCTTCTGAAGACAAACTCTGTGTACACAGATATAACATAAACATGACTTTTGAAAATTACAGCTTCAATGGAAATTAAGCATTAAAACACAGTAGTATGAACTCCTTAATGCCTTCACAAATAACATCTTTTATATTATTCTCACTTGCTGCAACAAAGCTTTTGATGGAACTGTCTCTGTAGTATCTGCATCTTGCTTCCTATTCCAGGGTCTCAGTTGGCTCCATTCAAGAGCTTACAGAACTGGTTAACTCCCCTCAGGCTAGTAGAAGAAATTTCATTGTCCCCAGCTAATATGCAGTTTCTTCAGCTTCTTTCTAAACCCTCCTGGCAGTTCTCCCTCTCTTCTCCCAACAAACTGAGCTTTCGGTCCTTGCTACTGCCAGCTCCTACAAATTCTAATTTAAAATGGTTAAGTTTCAAAGTTTGCTGGGACAGCAATTGGAAACCACCCATTAGCCACCCCATTCCTCTTCTGTTCTTAATTCCAGGCCTTACTTATCCATACAGAGAACAATTAGCTTTTCAATTTCTGAATGGTATCTTCAACTGCAATTATAACTCAGTGATTTTCAGAAGCGAGTTTCTCTTGTGAGAATGAATTCCCCTTCCAAGGATATTTTTTTCTGTTGTTTTTAAAACCAAAGCTCTGAGAACTCAAGAAGTAAACCCACGATTACACAGACTGGTTCTTTAGCTGACTAACACTAGAGCGCTTCTTCTTTTGGGAAACCAAGATTAGCTATATGCCCAGTGTTCACCTTCCCTATTTACTCAAGGGAGTCTTTAAGCACTTCCTGAAGCATCTATTATACATAAAATCTAACTTATGTTACCTTCCATACGTGTTTTACATAGCAAAGAATTTGGACAAATCATAACAAGACATTCAGGCATACAACAAGGGTCAAATTCAGCTCACATAACTTAGCATCCAGTCTTAACTGCTGTTTTTCCCTTTGGTAGTTATGATTTTCTCTGCAGTCTATTAAAAGAAACTCAGCCATTCCCTGGGTCTGTCTTTATGCATTCACCTTAGACAATCTTGACAACTAGGTTAAAATATGCTTCACTTTTAGATAGATAAAGCTCACAGAGATGAATCCTGAAAAACTGTACTTTATTCATGTCAACCTTGTCCTTTGTTGATCAATGCTTTTTTGACACTCCAAGTTACAGGAAAGTATCTATTCTATTGCAGAAAACCATGACATTATCTCCTGTAACCTAAGCACCATCTTTCAACATGACAGATGGAATTAAACCAGATTATCTATATTTTTTTTCATCATAGGAAAAAAAAGTAGTAACGATGTTATCCTTCCTCCAAGTTTTCTCCATCCCACCAGCAATACTTACTTTCTTTCCTTTCTTTTTCTTCTTTTTCTCTTTCTTGCCTCCAAGAGAAAAGACTGGTTCTAAGGATTCGACTATATCAAGGTCCCAAATGTCAATAACCGGGGTCATGTTACCCACTGCAACATAATTTCCTACAAGCAGAAATCCAAACACAACCACATGTATTTAGAGTTATGAAACAGCATATTTGGCAATCCAGCTGTTGCTTATTTAAGTAAAACTTATGTGCCAGGATCTCCTATTTTAATATATTTGATGTTTACAACTCACAAGCAATTTAAAAATATCAACTGTTGCAAGAAAAAAATTCACTTGCTCTCAAATACACTTCCCCTTCAGCACAAGCAATTCTTCAAATAAGTTGTTCCACATTTTTCCCTTAAAAAACCAACAAAACAAGAAAACAAAACCACATTTTCTGTGCAATGGAAAAAAACCCCCAAAACATGTAAAACACAGGACAAAGGTTATAAATACATAAATATGTATAAACTTTGCTGTGTTTTACAATTAATCAACAGCAGATTAGAGAAGAGTTTGTTCTGGTCTGCTAATTGGCAATAATGTAATTAGTTGTAATAAAAGCAGTGTTTTAGTCAAATCACTTGTTATGGCAGTACCACTCAGATAACTGTATCACCAAACCAAAATACCTGATAATCATTTTTTCCGTCTTAATATCCTGGGGTTATTTCTGCTTGTACCACTGACTGAAATCATTTAGTGACAACATTACATTTATATACTTTTCAAGTAAAAATTATTTAACTGAACATTTACAGTGTCCTTTGTAATTTACCTCGTGATTCCTCAGGACTAGGATCAAAATTCAACCACTCCAGACTTAGAGGGTAAGCGGGCAAGATAATATCATGATGTACATAAAATGAGTTCTCTTCATGATTGTAAACTGAAAAAGAATTAAAGACATAGAAGCTGTTAGTCAAGAGGAAAAGTAAGCAACTATAAACAGTGCACTTCAGCAAAAAGCAGATGGGGAAATCATTAAATTGTCAAGGAGATCTAGAATGTAAATTCACAGTGTGTTCAGAGTTTTAGCATAGAGGCCAGAGACTCCAAGTACTAATGTTACATTCTACAGAATTATGCAAAACAAACAACCTCCTCCTGTGTACTTTAGATAAAGAAGTGACAAGTTCAGGAAAGTTTAGACACTTAATTCCTAGCATACTATGCTACTTTGTAAGATCACTTCAAAACTGATGCTCTGTATCCACCACTTTCCACATCAGGATACATTAATGAAGGTTTAGACGTTCATTTTACAGAAACAGCAATATTAAAAAAAAAAGAAAAAGAAAAGAACAACAATAAAATATTCCAGATGAAATCGAAGGGGAAATGAAGGTTAAAGACAAACAGATTTCAAATTAGAGGACACTGAAGAAGTCAGAGGAAATTACCTTTAGCAGGTTATAACTAAGATACAGGAAAAGTTTCGGTAAAGCAACCATATACTAAACACAGCAGTCCCTTCCGCCAGCTATTTTTATCCTTATAATAAAATAATTTACTAACTGAATAGCTGAGAAAACCCATTAAATACTTTAATAACATGGTATCATCACACACACACACACACAAAAAAATCACTGTGCCATTTTTAAGTGTACGTGACAGACGTCCAGATACTAACCAAAGTCTTCAGTGAACTAAATAGTCTTAGTAGTTAATGAAGACAGGGCTACCCAATGTTAGCAAGCACAGAATCCTCTGCTATTGTTTTAGAAGTTTATATTGTGGTAATAAAAACTTGTGAACACCTCCAGATCTAGAAAGTGCCAAATGCTCTTATCTGAAGAGACGTTTTCAAATTTTGGTCTTGCTGATTCCTTAAAACAGAACACTTTGCTTACAGAAGTACCCAGATTTTTCCCCAAGCACCACCATAAGAAAATACAGTAATTTCAGCACTCAGTAGTGTGCTGCAAAAGAAGAATCTTTTACACAGTAAAACTAAACCCATCCCTAGAAAAAGTGGTATTCAATCTTTCTTAAGGATCATCTCTACTAAAAGCAAAATGATGATCAAGGTGATGATTCTTCTGCTCCTAGCCGCGGAAAGCCCATTTTAAAAAGCAAGGAGAAAGCTCAAGGGAAAAAAATCCAAACCAAACTACTCAAGGAAGCTTGCATGATATGGAAAATAAGACTGTTTGGAAGAAAGATCATATGTTCAGAGAATATAAATGCCATAGTATTTTCTAAGTGACATTAGAAATGAAGTAAGGAAAGGAAATGCTATACATCCTGAAAAAGGGACAGTATCCTCCAAATAACAATAACTCCACCTGGAATACTCTAGTTCTGGAAAGTGGCCAAAGCACTGTGACATAGAAAAGAAGACAAAACACACAGGGCAGATGGGCAGAAAACAAAAACTTGCAAAAACCAACTCCCCCCCCACCTTCTACACAGTCATATGGAACAGGCTAGGCAAGATATATTCCCTTGGTTCACTGTAAAGAGTAAGTCCCGTGTTACTTACCATGGACCTCCAAACTACAGTAGTCTTTATCAGCTCTGCCACAAAGGACAAGATTGTCAGTGGGCTTAATCAAAAAGTCTTCCTGTTCATATTGATCCTGAACAGCAAAAAAGGAGAGGGCAACGGGTGGTAAGCAAAGCAGATAATTGCACAAAAATACACGTGCTCAAAAAGTTGAATCAGTAATAACTTTTAACCATAACTGAAAACACTCACAACCCAACACCCATCTGCCTAAAACCATCTTATGGTGGTAAAGAGAGAAAGGCAGGCACCAGCCTCTGTCATGGGGAGACTGAAGAGCTATTATATAGACTGAAGGACTGTTTATGTGGACCTAGATGGATTTAGAGAAATGTTTAATTATAATTTGAGGCCACCACGACGCAGCCCATTGGTGAAAAGAAAATCATCACCAGGAGCCCACATACATAGTTTATTTCCCTTGTGCTCTCACGCCTTGAGCATTTGTAGTGTAACAACATTTTACACAATAAGCATTCTCTAACCGCTCCTCACATCCAGGAAGCAATTCCAAGACCACTAAACCACTGTCTATTTTCTGGAAAATACTTCCAGAGAAGGATTGCCTACAGCTATACAGGGCATTCAGCTCTACCAAAATAGATGTAACCTCTCATCTAATTTTCATTGTTACTGAGGAATGGAAGGCATTCAGGGAACGTTTGCTAGTGGAAGACTAAGAACTGTACATGAAAGTCAATAGTCTTACGCAAAACACCATCCTTCAAACATAAACACATACAAGACTTTCTGGACTTCTTGCTGCAAGTTTCATTTTCTTTTTTTATTCATTGCAAGCATCTTTTCAATACTTGAATTTTCTCAAGTACTGCAATTCTTTGAATTCATCAAGTTAATGTTACACAATAGTAAACCTTCAGCAGTACTAGTAGTAAATACGAAAAGACAACATAAAACACATGTTGAAGAACTCTTTCAGAATTTGAGAAAAGGATTTGAGCACAGAAAGAAAGGCCTGAGAAAAAGGCGTTCATTTTTTCCTGTGTTTGCAAGAAAGTTAGTTTTTCTGACACGGAGTGAACGCAGCTTGTATTCTCCCTGAATCCCCTGTGTACATGCCTCTTTGACTACAAAAATCACTTTTAAAGCATTTTGCTCCTCTATGCGTACACAGGAGCAAGATAAATTATCAACCAGTCAGTAGAACACAGAGGAAAATAGACCATGCCCTGAAGTACACATAGCATGGGAACTTGTTTTGAAGTTAAGATGTATGCCTTCCTCCTGGAGCTCTGTAGCAGTATGTAAAGTCACCATAACAACTTGTCTGAAACAACACATGTCTGACAAAGTCCCCTGACACGTGAACTAGATGTTGTGGCAGAAGCCTACAGCTACTTCTTTCTTTCAATCTTACTAGCTTTGTAAAGAAACCAAAACAGTATAAAGAGGACAGCACACAGAAAAATCTCAGAATCTTTATGCTTAGAAGAGGTCTCAAAAATTCACCTACTCCTACTCACCTGCCCCAGAGGATCATAGTCTCTCCCGGCTGCTCTCCAGATTACGTGGTCTCTTCTCACACAACCTAACCTTGTAACCGACTCCTATAATCTCTCTGTGTAAATGAAGTCAATCACAAATTGCAATTTATCCTCCTGACCTAAACTGTGGGCGATTCTCTGGAATCTCTCCATATATTTTCTGAAGAGGCACCCAATATTGCCCAGGCAATACCAATGTTAACTAGAAGGATGGCTTCATATCTCAAACACTGCAACGCTGTTCACCAGAAAAAGACGAATGAGCTGTGCAACGGGACAGCACTGCTGCCACAGTTAGCTTGTGTTAGACTGCAGCCAGAGGCTTCTTCAGCCCCTGTAGAGCTGCCACCAGGCCAGTTCCTCCAAAGATATTTCCTACGTGATACTTGGTGGAAACTGATTCTACATGGTATGCTGCGTGCGTACGTACAAATATGTACAGAGACATATATTTTCATGCCATACCTCTAATTTGACATGTAGCCTGAGTCCAGTTCAGCACGGTTTCTTCCACAAACTGGTGGAGGGTGCAAGAGTCTTGTAATCTGGGAAGTTTTCTAATTTGGGTCATTAGTGGTCTGAGATTTGTTATGTTTTCAAGCATCTTCTGTGTCTCACTGTCCTGGGTTTAGCTAGGATAGGCTTAATTTTCACAGGAGGCTGGGAAGGGCCTCAAATCAGCCAATGGGATATTCAATACCATACTGACTTCACACCCCATTGTATAAGGGGGGAGCTGGCCAGGGGAAAGGAACTGATTCAAGCAGTGGCCTGGGACAGTAGCATTCAGGCAGTGAGCAGCTGCATTGTATATCACTTGTTTTATATATTATTTCATTAGTATTATTGTTATTACTGTTGTTCCTTCTCTCTTTGTGTTGTTCTCTTAAACCATCCCTATCTCAACCCATGGGATTTTTACCTTTTTTTCCCCCGATTCTCCTTCCCACTCACCAGATCTGGGGGGGAATGAATGAGTGAGCAGCTGCGTGGTCCCTAGTTGCTGGCTGGGGTTAAACCACAACGCCTACTAGATGGGTGACAAATCCTTGCGCATATAGAAGCACATGGTTTAAATAATGAGCCATTTCACCTGAACATCTGACTTAAATGTAAAAAGCACACAGAGGGGAGTGCACAAAGCAACCTTAAAACAGTTCCATCTGATCAAAAATCTGGCACAGCTTTGGAAAAGGACTGCAAGCACTTACAGACCCTAAGGCAGTATGGCAAACTAGAATGATTTTTAGATTTATGCTGTTTAAGGTGTTTAACAATAGTACTTACAGTGGTTTTTAGAGTGATGTAAGGATCATGCTCATTACTCCCATATACTGCCAGAGTAGCCAAAGAGTCTCCAAGTTTCACGTCACCTAGATGGCAATTTCAGAACATTGTTTTATACGTGTCAATGACAGGTGAAGTTAGAAACTGCTGTACCAATACCTGTATTGCAAAATATCAGGAGGGGGCTAAATGAGCCTCCAAGTTCCAAATATAGGAACCTCAGCACCTTCTTAATGCTTTCAGAGACTTCTGCTGCTCTGCTTCAGCACTACAGCAGAGTGACAAAGTTTCCAACATGCTCTCAGTTCTAGTGTCAGGAAGGAGGACACTGAACTGCTTCACTCACTAAATGACATGCAAAATTGGGACAAGGAAATAATTAATATATGAATTTCCAGCATTTGAAACTTAGCATTGTTGTCACGGTTTAGGGTCAGGGCAGCCCCTCAGACCTATAACAGACGCTCTCTGTTAACCCCCCTCCCTCCCCAAAG
>WUAM01000431.1:20766350-20843466 GCA_024336885.1 Actenoides hombroni
AGGAAAGGAAAGGAAAGGAAAGGAAAGGAAAGGAAAGGAAAGGAAAGGAAAGGAAAGGAAAGGAAAGGAAAGGAGATAGGTAGCAATTATGCACATAAGTATTACAGCTTAGAGAACTGCAGTTACAAATCATTATTTTTACTCTGTTTTAAAAGTCAGTCCTTAAATGTTGGGTGATTTCAACACTTCATCACACACACTTACTGTTGATGTGGAACTGGGTTCTCAGGGTCTTCTTAAGAAAAGAAAACTTGTTTTTCTTAAATTATTGTTCCATGGTGCCCCAGGCAGGAAGCTCCCAGCAGATACCTGGGATAGTAACTGTGCTGTAGTGCAGTACAGCCCACTCACCCCAAGCAATCAGCCAGGACAACTCATAGGTCATAACACACCAGTAAAAAACTTATCTTCTTGGTATTTAGTGTCCAAAGATGACTCAACCACAGAGGTGTGAGGCTTGGGAGAGAAAGCAGAAGTTAATTTTTTATTTTGGATGGAATTCTGACACAACCATTGGAGAAATTTTTGGGATGAACCCAAAGAGCTGTCATAATCAGGACCAAGGGGGTATAGCTGACAGAAGTGTCTGGAAGTGTCTAGTCTCTGCTAGCTGGAATAAATGGTCATGAAGAAAGATACATGCAACAGGAGACAAGGACTCAAATCTCTGTCTCAGGCAGCTGTGAAGACCAAGTTCAGATCCTGTGGAAATAAAATGTCTCTGACCAGAAGAATTGTCATCAAACATTCTCATAGCCTATTCCAGACTAACCTTGGGCCTTTCTTAAAAATAGCTTCTAAAACTAAAAAAGGATTCAATTTTACCCCCTCCATCATCAGAGATCAATCAGACACAGCAGTATTTCTCCTCCAGAGCTGATTTGTGCCTGGAATCTCTCTTAGACCCATTTCTTATCCTCTGATGAGCAGAGCTGAGTTTCTTTTTATCCTGACAGACCTCCACAAAGTAAGGCAAGACTCGACAGCACTGATTTTCATTGTTTCAGTTTTGTCATCAGTTCTGTTGTCAGAAACTTTTGCTTGTCTGAATTGGATCCGCATTTAACCCATCCTGACCTACTGCTTTTCACCAGAGGATGCAAGTGCCAGATAGTTCTCCTTGACAGGAGGTGTGTGCCTGTATCCTGTTCAAGGTGTCATCATAACAGTTCAGAAAGATTCAGATGGCTTACGGTACCTAGCTAAGCAGAGCACACTTTTGTTCTGCCATAGATTTATCAGGTCAAGAAAAGCAGGGTCAGTGGGAAAAGTCAATGGCTCCTCTAAAAGGATGGTCCAGCTTCTCTTTTAGGAGTTACATCAAGGTGTCCAGAGAGCTACAGTACTATTCCTCACACTAAGTAAGGGTGGAAGAGAGAAGCAAGTTGGTTGATGAAGGGGTGATACTGAAGCAGGTGGTGCCAGCAGGCTCTCCCACAACTCTTTGAAAACTTGAAGAACTCCAGTATCCAAGGCTCTGCAGGGACTTTGGTATACTTTGAACAATAGCACTGTCAGAAACACTGTAAACTTGTGTGTCATGTTCTAATAACAGCTGTGAAAGGTACTACAAGGTCATGGAAAATGTTCACCCTGCAAATCATGCAGGCTGTAAGCAAGAAAACAAAGGGAATTTTATGTGTGTTGAGAGAAGATATGCTGTAGGCTTATGGCTGTGTTTCCCACTTCTTCAAATGAGAAGTGGGAAAAGGGATTGATACACTAGCATGGCATCTCACTCCAAAAAAAATATTCTGTTTTCTCAAATGAGCTACAAAATATTAGTGTTTCTGTCCCAGGGATGCTGAACAGCTAAAAGCAAAGTCACAACATCAAGAAGTCCTCTAACTTGGGAAAGAAAGGCATACTTAAGAGTGGCTTTGAAACACCAAGGGCAACCTTAAAAGTCCTCAAGGTTATCTTTTGAGTCTCTATTTGCATTCCCCATGTGTTCTGTGAAATACAGAGCATGAAGAGTGGGAGAAAACCAAAGGAAGATCAGATCTCAGTAGGGCAGCATCTTGTCAAGGGTGACTACATACCCTGTTTGCATATAGCAGCATAGCCTGAAGGGAAGAACTTGAACTGGTAGCTAGGCATAAAGTTAAGTTTTCAGGTAGTTGAAACAAGTCTGCTTTGGTTTCCTTTCATCCATGATCTCCTTAAGGAGTTCTCTGGGAGAGCACCAACCTCCTCGCTTTAAAAGAGAAAACATTTTTGCTCCGAGTCTTATTCTCCCAGATCTTAGGCGTTGCTTTTGGTGCTCTTAACTTGATGGAATAAACTAGGTCTGTCAAGTATCTTTTAACTATGCCTGTGTAGTAATAAGTGTGATGTCAATGTGAACCAGATAGACTAGGATTTAATAATCCTTGTAATATGGTGAAGGTGTTACCAAGGCAGAGAGGTATGCTTATGGAGCATCTGCTTTCCCCAAAATGTGTGCTGAGACCTTGGGAGTGAGAATCCCATCATCCCTGCAATGACTTCTGTTGTTTAATGCTGGAACCAGCATAAAGGAGGGGAAAGAAATATTGTCGGTGCCTCTCAGCAAGCTGAGAAAAGATGGTTGGATATGGAGAATTGTCATGTTGTCACATACAACCAATAGACAAAAATAAATGCATTGGTAGAAATCCCGAAGTAGAGTATTGACAGGAAAAGAGTGGTGCAGGAGAGGAAGAACTGACATGTACATGAAGGCAGGACAGAGTCAAGGACCCCGCAAGCTGTTCTGGGCCAGCTTACACAGAGAAAGTGAAGGAAGTTGAAAAGGAGCATAGAATAATACAACATGCTAAGGGTTTACTATTAAAGTCAGTAAGCATATGAATATGGGAAGAAAAACAACTGGCAGTGTTCCACATGTTGGGACTCAGCCAAGTTATGCAAGTTCTGCCTTGCAATGCTTGTTCTCACAGCAGGTGGAAAGTGGGGGTCTGTGTGTGTTCCCCAGACATCACTACAGCCTCCAGCTCCAGGCTTTGCCAGAGGTCCACAATATCAGCGTACACTTGGGTGAGCACCGGGAGAAGTGGCACGTGCCCATGTGGCAGGGCTACATCACGCCTCTGAGGGTGGATGGACACATCAAAACACCTGAGGAAACTCACCCCAGGAGTTGAGATAAGGACAGTTTAATAAAATAACACAAAGAGAGAAGAAAAACATCAGTACTAAAGATAGTACTAATGAAATGATAGACAAAGCAACTAACAGAAGCCAGGAAAGCTCTACCTGTGCCCAAGATGCCAACTTTTCTTGCTCTGGCTGCCCTGAAGCAAGTTAAAAACAGGCAGCCCCACCCCTGGCCAGCCTTCTACTTATATAGGGTGCATGACTTCAGTATGGTATGGAATACCCCATTGGCTGGTTCAGTTGTTTATCCCTGTTGTGGCCCCTCCCAGCTGCAGCCCCTTCCAACTGCTTGGGGCAGCAGCTGCTGGTGATAATTAACCCAAACTGAACCAAGGACACCAGCCCACATGCATATTCTGGAACATTTACCTTGAAACATTCACTAGACAAAATGAAAGCCCCTGCAGAGGTGTTCATTAAAATACATGTCTCTGTTGACATGGAAAATTTGGCTGATACTGCTACACACCTAGGAATCACAGAGTCGCAGAATGTTAGGGGTTGGAAGGGACCTCTAGAGATCATCGAGTCCAGAGCTGGAACACCTAGAGCAGGTTGCACAGGAACATGTCCAGGTGGGTTTCGAAAGTCTCTAGAGATGGAGACTCTGCAATCATTCTGGGCAGCCTGTTCCAGTGCTCCATCACCCTCACAGGAAAGAAGTTTCTCCTTATGTTTAGGTGGAGCTTCCTGCAGCCCAGTTTGTGTCTGTTGTGTCTGTTGCCCCTTGTCCTATCACTGGGCACCACTGTAAAGAGCTTGGCCCTATCCTCAATATGCCTGTATATAGGTATTAAAAATACGCCTGTATAAGCCACTATGCAGAACCAAACCAAATTATTTCTGAGTGGTTTCAGTGTTACTGCTACTTTCCAAGTAGTCAGACTGAAACACACAATAATCTTTTTTATGCTACGCAGATGCTTCTGCTGCTGATTCCATCAGCAGACCTACATTAAGCACTTCTGACAGTGCTTTTGCCTCAGGACAAAACCTGAGGCTCCTCTAGGTGAGCCCTACTATGTAGTATGGGCGGTTTAGACATTGCTGTCCAGTTCTGCTCTGTAGAGGAGAAAACACAGCAGTGGGCAAGACTGTTCTAAACCTTAATGAGCTCAGTGAACATGTGCTGTAGCCCTCAGTCTTGTAGCATGTTGAGATTGTCCAGAAAACCTCAAAAACATGAACTGAATGCAGCAAAAGCATAGATGAATTTACAGAGAACCCGGGGGAATTGCATTAACAATTACAGCTCGACCTCCCTATTTTTCTCAGTGAAGAGTTAACTCAGACACCCAGAAATAACGTTTTTGCAGTGTTCCAGTATTACTAGTTGAGAAAGGAGACTGATCAGCCCAGTCTGCTCCTTGTGAAGGTTGCTTTGTCTTCCAAATACTGGTGAGGCAGGCAAATTGGTCTACACATCTTATAAAATATTGTTAACTGTAGGGTTCACTACGAGCTTCTTTTCAAATTCTGCTCCTGGACAGCTGAGCTTGCAGAGCCCAAAGGCACCTGACAGAGCCAGAATCCTGCTCTGGACAGTCACCCAATTTGGTGAGAGCCGTGTCTCACTCTCACAACTCACATATAGGCCATACTTAGAAGAATGTTACCACCTTTTGCCTCCTGGACCAAACTGTTTCTTAATAATCTGGTACATTATGAAGAAAGGAGTTGATTCCAAATCTGCTAAAACATACAAGACAGAAAACATTGTCAATTAATTAAAAAAAAAATTAAGATGTTGAAATACAAATATTTTTCAAAGCCTGAGTTTTATGCACATGCCAAAGTTAATCAGTTCCCTCTATTTACTTCTGAATTCCCTCTGAATTTACTTCTGAATTCTGAACGCACTTGCAACAATGTGGTGTAATGAAGCAAGTTTCCAGCCTTTGGGTCTTCATGCATCCAGTCTGTCTGGCTATGATGCATTTGCAGATGCTTAATTTTAAGCACCACAGAGCTCCATTCTGAGGTCTTATGTGCTCATTTCTTGCTAGATCAGGAGGGCTCAGAGAAAAGTTTTGAGAACAGGCTCTGTGCCACATCTTCAGGCACACTGCAGCCATCCTGACAGCAGTGTATGGGGGAAAACAACACCAGGACTTCCAGAGGTAAAATCCCTAACGTGTGTCATTTCTGGGAGATGGTTCTTGGCAGACGCCCAGTCCTGCTGCTGTCTGAAGTACATTGAGAAACACCTGAATAGGAGAAGAAACAACAAAAACACTCACAGCAGCCATTTCCTAGGCTAGAAAACAATGGAATTTTTATTGAACAGAGATGGCTCATAAACACACTCAAAGGAGTTCCACCTGCTGTTCAGCAACATTCATTGCCATCTGATAACAACCTATGGGGGCAGCTGTATAAAATAGGAATAAAATACCAAATTGCTATATTCATTAATAACTTTTGCTTTCCAAATACAGAACCGTATGTTATTTAAAGTCTGAAAATAGACCACAATTGTTAGCATTTAAACCAAACCTTTATGATAACAAATATACAAAAAAGGCAGTCAATATATTAAACATTTAAATCAATAGCATACATTTCTCAGAGGTAAACATTGAGCAAACAAAGCCACCAATGATGTTCAGAAATCAGGTAAAAGTTTAAAGGTCAAGCTCCAAACACTGTAGCTTTCCTAAAGCCATAGTGGTATTACACTTTTATCTAGCCCCTAAATTGAAAACTATGTAGCATAAACATTTGAAAATACAACATTGGCTATCCGGCAGGAAATTGGAAGTTTCTTACGTCCTCATTGTATTTATATTGAAGCACCTGCAGGGGCAGAGGGCAGCAGGAGTTAAGCACTTTTGTTTTGCAAGGTTGGGGTTTTAGTTCTGTTATAGATGAGGGCAACCGCATCCTCATACCAAACACAAATTCCAGCACTGACAGAAGAGAAGTATTGGCCTGACTAACAGTGTGAAGAATCAGCCTTGCAACTTGTGTTAAACAGAATGGGACTCTCATACCTGCCTGTTTACTGAAAGCCTGTGCTATTTCTACTGCACAGAAAAAGTCTCCTTCAGTAGTTGATCTAATGCCTGAGTTTGAAAGCTTGGGATACATACATACGCTCAAAAATAATGTGACAAATTTACTACCAATATAAACATGTTTTAATGCCAACAACTAATAAAAGTTCATATTGCAGTATTGCTCACAACATAAATGTACAATTTGCACAAAACATGGCTCTTCAACATGAATATTTTGCAAGCTACAATATATATATATAATATGTATAATTTCTTTTCTTAAAGAATTATGTGCCAGAGTGCATGCAAAGAATTTCAAAGCAGTAACACAACAGGAGCAATCACTTGTTTACAGGTTACTAAAACCATTCAACACAGAAACACTGGGATATTAGATAACAGACAGACAGGTAGATGTATATACACACTGCTTTTTCATGGACCTTCCCATGTTATACCAGAAATGTGGATTCCTTATAAGCTCAGACCCCTCTGAAAGACTGATCCAAATAGGGCTCTGAATGTTCTCCACACTCTTTGACCATAAATCACTTCTGTTGGAGATAACAGCAGAGGAGGCACTTGTCCTTTAGCCAGGAGTGGAGGCAAGCCATCTTTTTCATAGCCAACATCTGTTCCAATTCCTGCTTCTTCACTTCTAAGCAGTGGGTGGTGAGCATCTATCCATCCTATGTTTTGGCTGGTCCCAAGCAGTCTCCAGCAGCCTTTACAGTTGGAAACCCAAGACTGGAGAACCTGGATCTCCTAAAGAGCAGTACACAGCACTGCCACCATTCTAGTCAGATATGTACAAGGAATGACATGTATCCTCTGGTTTAAAATTTACATAGAGTATATACAAATAAAGCTATTCTATCAAGGTGCAAGTTTATTATTCTCTGGTGTGTTCCAGTGAAGATTTCTTAAAAACCTCTATATAGACCCACCAGGAGAGTTTACACAAAGTTGACATTGGTGTCATAGTTCATTACGTAGTCTTCATTCTGCAGACTCCGTAATGGAAACTCCTGTCGCTTTCTCCTGAAGTCCCGCTTATGCACAGGACTGGATTTGGTAGACTACAGTCACATGTAATATAATTTCCTTGACTTCAATACATTTTTAACTGGAGTGAATTGGCACCATGTGTTATATATTATTCCCCCTTCCCCCCCCCCCCCCCAGGAAGTCATCAATCTCTATGAAATGAGGCAGGACATGTAACTGGACATCACGGGGTTTGCATTTCATGTGCCCAGTCCAACTCTCCCTGCTTTTGATGGGACTGTGGTATGTGAAGCTAGCACAGTTTAGCCCTAAGGGTATGTCTGGAAGTCCTTGGCACTATTTTACACTAGCTGACGGCAGGCCATGCCCTCAAAGAAACTTAAAAAAAAAAAAGACCAAATGTAATTTACTAAACAGTAAACATCAGACTGATCCACTAAACAGATGGATATGGAATGCAACTTGTCTAAAATTAGAATGGCTGATGTTTTCTTAGGCAGATCTAAATTCATAAAAATCTTTCCCACCCCATGCAGACCTCATTCTGCAGCATGTAAATGTATAATAAGGTCACTGGAAACACAAAGGCTGTGATCAATGAGCAGAAGGAAAGCCTACCCGCTCCCATTTCTCTTCAGCAAAACCCTCACAATTGTGCAACTAACTCATGTAACGCAAGTAAATGTTTATGATCCCTGCTGAAGTAGGGCTGCTGTGTGGAATGACAGCAGGATTTGGCCTTCAGCCTTTATGGTGTACCAACCACAACTGTGCAGATGACTGGATGGGAAATTATATCTGCTAGTGCAGATATAAAAAGACCATACAGCCTTGCAGTAACTCCCGTTGAAGATTCCCACTGACTTCATGAGAGAGAAAGAGAGAGAGAGAAAAGGCTTTAACAAGTGCATTTTCTGCACCACTGGAGTTAAATTTCTCAAAAACCTTTCTCTAATACCATGTTCCTCTATTTTGTAACTTGATTATAATGAGGCATTCAGAGCAGAGTCTTTGCACGTCCTCTCAAGCTAAGGGTAGTATTTCACACTAAAGACAAAGATCTGGTTAGTTTTTATCTTTTTCATAGTAACACAATAATAAAAAACCAACTTGCTGGTTTCACATGCCACCCTGCCTTTGTACAGTGTTAATAAAATGACATCTAGCAATGACAAATGAATCATAATCTCACTGGAGACTTTAAAAGGATCAACACTGGGGTCTAAGATAACCTAAGGTGCACTCAGAGAAGATGCTTTCAGAGTTTTCCCAACATTTATGCTAAAGACCTGATTATGTGACAGGACACGTAAAGGTTTCCGATCTTGCTGACTGAATAAATTATACTCAAGGGGAAATTATGTTCATTTTAAGAACAGTCATTAAAAAAATCAAAAGAGATTAAATACAAACACACATTTTAAAATAACATTCAAGCTGTGGACACAGTGGACAAAAGCTGCCAGTTCAAATTATGTCTGAGCTCCTCTATTTTTAATACATTCCCTTCTGCCTTGTTTCGGAGTACCTTTAGTTAGTGTCTTCAGTGGAGTGGTTTGCTCTAGAACATTAAGAGCACGAAACAGGCAATTTTCAAAATCATCTAACAAGCTTGAGAGACTGACATCTTTGAATGAGCTACAGCTGTTTTATCTGTCTTTTTGAGGAAAAATATTTGGTTCCAGAAACATTTGTGTTTCTTTGCTATACTCTTTCTCTACTGGAAAACATCTGCCATCCTATTATCTATACTCTGATTATCTGCTATTTTATTTTTATCCATCATAAATGGATAAGCAAAGAGGAAAAAAGTTTCACCTGGGTTGTTAACTGTAGATGACCTCAAAAATGCCTGTGAAGCCACAGGCCGGTATTTAAGCTACATCTGTGGGATGGAGGACAATGTATCTGTGTGTGTTGACAATTACTATTGGGTTGTGTGGTCTTTCATTTGCTTCTCAATAAAAAGTGAAGTGAAATGTTGCCATAAAGCCCTAACAATGGATGGCAGCAAACAAAACTACTCTGCTAGAGAAAAACCCAAATTCGTAACAATCGTAAAAAGTGCAAAATAATAATAACCATTCCCAGGTTTGTATTACACAAACTGGAAGTCTGCCTAAAACCTGCAAAAAAATCAAGATTAACTTGATGGTTCTGCACTGTTCTATAAACCATCTTATTTCTAGCACATCCTTTCCTCTTGTTTTCATTTTTCTTTTGTAGCTTTAAGTTTAAAGACATCTCAAGGAGACATGGGGGTGGATGTGAAGAGGGAGGAAGGAAGCAAAGAGTTGTCCCACAGACAGTGCTGGCTCTTCTGCCTTTTCAGGATGCTCTCATTGGGATTTCCCCATTCAGTAGTTGTTTTCAATTATAAACACAAAGATACAAAGCCATCTCTTCAGAAGTGGATGACAGATCAAGATAGTGCTTTCTAATTATGGATAGGTGTTCGGCTTGGAAAGTGCAAGATGTGCAAAGACTTCAAAGGTGACATAGTATGAAAGAGAGATGGGAAACAGACCTAATCCACAGACTAGAAAAATCAATGAAAAGGCTTCCAGCGATTTTCATGGGGCAAATTTCATCATGCTTTCATGTTGGGTTTATGAATGATACTATATAGTAGAATCTTAACTTGTATTTTTCCTAGAACATTCATATATCCTTCATTTAACATGTAAATTACTTCTTAAACCTTGTATCAAATATTTATAAATGCTAAACTAGGTACAAAGTGAAAGCCATTTGGGAAAGTGGAGTGGAGGGAGGGTTTAGCTGCACTAATGGATATTGCATTAACGCTTAGCATCAAGGAAGGCTGACTGCCATTAACAAGAAATCTCATTACAAACATGATTTCACGCCTCATAACATATCCTGTAGATCTGTTTACTGTCCATCTCTATCTCTCAAACATACAACCACACAAAGACAACTATGGACAGAAAATTCAAAGCATTGCATATGCTTAACCTTTTCTTCCCAATAAAAAAAACCCAACCAACGTAACACCGAAAACCACAAAAGCAGCAGAGAATGTGCAGGTTGGATGATACAGGACACATTATTTTACAATGCTACTTCTGTCCTGTATGACTTAAGACACTTTGCAGACTTCAACTTAATCAAAAACATGATCTGAGATAACTAATGCACAAATGGCATTACAACAACCTTTCAGATGAGCAGGACTGCAGGACACTCTAGTAGCCCACCTGTTACTGAGGATGTGCCTGTGAGAGAGAGAATGTTCTATTTCCTGTGGGTTTTTTTTCTGCTGCTCTTCATTATATTATGATTCAAAAAACACAGGATCTAGATCTCTCTGCTGTGTGGTAGTTGGCAGAGTGAAGAGAGTGAGGAAATGGAGCACTAACCTTATCTTGGGGCTGTGAACGGCAGAGATGCATTATTCAACCTTGCACATAATGCTGAAGAGATCAGCAGGAGGAATGTCCTGCATTGCAGAGAGTGGGATTTATTTATTGTATGCATAATGCTCAGGTACCTCTATTCCCCATTGGTACAGCACATACAGCTGTACAGCAGCTGCAACACTCAGAGAAGCAACGTACTGGTCAAAATGTACTGATGGGACTTAAATAGGTCAAGTTTTTCGAGTATTAGTTGGAATTTATCCAGGAACGTGCGGTCAAAGGCTCTCAGATACTTTCTAGTTCCTTGTATTCTTCAATGAATAAACTCACAGCTTGAGAAAAGTGCACATTTTACCACGTCCCCAGATGGCACAATTGGGCCCAATAACCACAAGGCAAAAATCAGTTCCCAAGGTACTGAACCGACTGTCCCAAATTTGTCTCTCAGTGGTCTAGCCAGGCTCAAGAAGGTGAAGCAGGGTGTTTGATCTAGTGGATGCCTGGATGCTAGCGTAGCAGCAACTCTGATGAGGCTCCAGGGGCTTTCTTGCCCTCTGTCCTACCTGCTGCCCCAGTGAGGTAAGGCCAGTACTGGGACACAGTAGGCTTTCAACTATGCTCAGTACCAAATCTCAGCCTGCAGATGTGCTGTGAGCTCTTTAAAAGCTACACAGGACACAAAGGACCAGACTGGAAAGGCTCATTTAAAGCCTCTCACGTGGTAAGCTATAGGATAGTCAATTTATCTGCTGCTGGGAAGGGGAAAGGCTAAGGCTGGACTCTCTTGAACCTGTGGCTTGAACAAGTCCAGATGTTCTGAACCATGTTAATCCGTCCCTGCCAGAACATATGAGGTGTTAAGGCTTTGACCTTAATTAATTAAAATGACCTCCTAACGCACTGGTTATTTCTAAAGTGGCTGGGGTTTTTGTGTGTGTGTGTCTGAGCATCTCTATTTTCCAGTGTGGCTTATTTTAAACCATGAATGATTTCTGACTGGGTATTTCAAAGAGTTTTTTTCTCCATCTTTGTTTGCTTTAGAAAGGCAATAAGAAACAAGATTGCCTCTCACTGCGCTGGGCAAAGCCGAGTAATGGAAGTTTTAATGAAAACACAGCAGCAGAGATGATGGGAAGTGGAAAGACCAAAGTTAACCACTCACAAAGGAGTTCAGGCAAATTCACTCTTGCAGCTGCAGCATCGGAGATATTTATAAGGACAAAGAAAAGCTACCAATTGCTAGAGCTCCATGGCCATATTTGAGCAGTGGGACCGAGCAAACCCTCTGTGTGAGCACTGAAGAGACCAAAGCCAAATGGCCTGGTTGAGGATGCTGAGCAATGGGTGGAAGATGGGGTTGCTTCCACCTTTCCTCCTGCCCTGTCTTGTGCCCTCTCCTTTGATTTCATGTAAACTCCAAGCTGAAGAACAAATGGAGCAGGAAATAGGGAACACTATACTTCTGGAATCCGAGGCAAAAAACTGGGGTTAGACATTCAAACTTTTGTTCTTAACCCTCTTTCCTTACTGAGACGTCTTCACTAGTGTGCCATCCAACATGGACAGAAACCTAATCTAAGCACGCAGTGTCATCATCACCCCTGCAGGATGAAAGAACAAAACTGTAAGCCCAAAGAAGGATGAAAAATTCCTCTCTAAAGGAAAAGAAATGCCAAAATTGCTGTTCTGGTATATCACATGCAACCACGTGGACAGATTGGAGCCAACTAAACAACATAGCTTGCAAACCTCAAGAAGTTTGTAGAATTTAACCTATCTAGCTAATGCAATCTCTCTTGCAAGTCACTGCCATGTCCCCCGGGTGTTTTAGTGACCAGCAGTCCAAGCAAAGCACAAAAAGCATCATCTACCGACACTACTGGCTACAACGACCACATTTTGAGCCCTCTGCATGTGCCCAAGAGAAATACATACTAGGCCATCTATAGCCATTCCATTCAAGAAGCCTTGAACCAAGCTGAAACAATTACAGTTTAATGGCAACAAAAAGAAACCGAATACCTGCTTCCATTCCACACTGAGCTTGCTCCCCCAGTTCTTAGGCTCACTGAAGGCAGCTGACAAATGCCCATTAGCTGCTGCAGGTTTCCAGATTTTCCCTCTGATTTGGGCACAACATTCCTACTGTTTTCAGCAGCAGTCTCATTGAACTCAAAGCTGAATATTCAGCATTTGCCAATTTTTGCTCATAGACGCCAGTTATAAGTGATAGGTCAGGTGGAATTGTGATAATCTGGTCAGAGTGGGCAGCCTCAGTTTTCACCCACTGAAGAAAATGGGCCTTACCTCAAAATAAAGAGGTTAAACCCCAAAAACCTTAATTTTGGTATAAATGTGTGGAAGATGCAATTGGAAGTGCTGCAAGTTAGAGATATAAATGTTGTGCTTATAGACAGACATCTAAAATCAGCGATGTTCTTGCCGATGGGGTTTCAGATATCACTTGAGTGATATTTCAAGCCTATCCTTCTGGAAGCTAATTTATTAACTATTAGGACAAAGCCCAAGCAGCTTTTTTAATGCTTATATATTTCAACATCTCTGGGCTAGAGGATGAAAGCAACATCAGACCCTTCACTTCTGTAAAGCACTTGCAGAGCCTCACATGTCAAACAAACTAAATTCAAGTCTTTGACTTTAGGTAACTCGCATTCATAAAAAAAAACAAAACAAAAAACCCAACTCCGTTTACTTCAGAGGCAGCTTTAGTGAATGCAGGCTTCAGGATGTCATCTTTTAGCAATATTTTAAAGACAGAGACAGCTCCTGAGGGACAGTGAATACCTGCAACCAACTCTGACAAGTTCTGCAGGTTCTCCGCTTCTCCTAGGATTTAGCCCATAGACAAGAATACTAGCAATGGCTTTTTCTCTAGGGGGGAAGAAGAGATGCCCTTACTTTCTTCTCACCCTACCACCTCAGACCAGTTTATTTCAGTACAAACTGAGGATTTCCCCTTTTTCTTTTAATCTTCAAAGAGCAGCACATCATGCTATGCTCTGAAATAAAACTAGAATCTCCAAAGGCCCCCAGCACACCACACACTGCAGCGCATCCAGGACTTGTGCAACAATTGGTATGAAGCCAGTGGATATTCAGTACAAAAAGGCTGTGTTAAAAGCAGCATGTGGAGGATTCAGCAAGCAGCTCTCATTAGTGCCAACAGGAGCCTGGCTACTAAACCTTCACACCTCTTTAAAGATGCTTCCTCTGTCTTTAATAGAAATTTGCATGTATCTGCTCCAAAGCTGAGATCAAGCAGGCAAAAGATTTAGCTGGGGAAAAAAGTCCCAGCCATTCAAAAGCTGGCCCTTTTCCAGAACGGAGAGCATCTGGGCACCAGCTGTGTTTAGAGGACAGCAGGCTTAAGGAATAGATTAGGGGAATATCTGAGAAACAAGTAGACAGTGCTGAAATTTGTCATGAAAAGAATACCGGCCTTCCTCTGTGATGTCCAAAACCTTTGCTCCCCTACATTCCTCATCCTTTTCTCTTCCCAGCTCTCAAGCCAATTGTTGGAAAATTGCCCATTCAGAAGAAGTAAGATACCCATCCTGGGCTTGGGCTCTAGAGTAAAAGAAGTAGGAAGTGTGGAAACTGGTAGCATGTAAGGCAAAGTGGAAATGTGAGGAAAATATGGAAGCGAAGGGAGGACCTTGTAGAGAGGCAGAAGGAAAGAGCTGTAAGAAAGGGCCAGGATGCCTGTAAGTCCTCAAATATTACTGCAGTGGATTAGTATAAAAAAGGCGGATGGAAAGGAACCAGAACAGCCCTTCACTCATTACTGACTGGAAAGTTATAATTTAAAAAACAAAAAACCAAATGCAACCAAAAAGAAAATCACAAGCTTTTCTAAGGATGTTGTATTTTTTTTCCATTTCACCTAGATTAGAAGAAATATTTTCACTCATATTTGTAAATTCAACTCATACAAAGACCAAAGAAGTAGAAAGTTTTTTTATTTTTCTAAGATGATAACACCATCTTTCTAAAAAATGCTAATAAAATGCTCTGCTGGAAACAGACTTATCTGATAGGGATGGTAGTCATGGGCACCAACTGAAACTCACACTGCTTTTTAGATTAAATTGACAACAGAACCCTCCCTCCCCAGACCCAGATTAATGGAATGAAGAATCCGTGCAGGAAGCCATGTATAATAAAGTTCGGAGATTATGAAACAGGCTAGAAGACAGGATCAGAATTGCAACTGATCTTGATGAAGTGGGGAAATTGCCCCAGTTAAAGCAAAACAAATTTAATAAAGACAAGTTGAAAGCAATATACTTTGGAAGGTGTAGTAAACAAATGCACAAATAAAGATGGGAACCTGGGAAAACTGCAGTGAATCACCCAGGAACTCTAACAGAAGACAGACTAGATTAAGGTAAGCCATGGGATGTTCTTGTAGAAAATATTCTGGGATATATTTTTTGATGTTTTACATAAACCACAGGAGACAGTTACTCTGCATTGCTTGTTACTGTATAAACCCCCTGCTGGAGTACTGCATTTTGGGGAAACTGGGAAGTCATGAGGGAATTGACAGCAAAAATCAGAGACCTAGAAAATGCTAGCAAAGAAACTAGGAAAGACTGACTATACTTGTGAGGAAAGTAGGATGAGTCCTCTCATACACAAATAATCTTGTAGGAAGATCTTGTAAAATCACCCGTTCTTCCTGTCATTCAGGGCTTGAAGGGAAAGTGGCTCAATTTTCAGTGAAGAAATTCCAAATAGACTCTTAGGAAAACCTTGTGATTATGAGGATGGTGAGGATCATGTATCCCTGTCACTGGAGGTTTCAAGAGCCTGCAAACTGCACATTTTCTGGTGTGGTTCAGCTATGCCTCAGCCAGCCTCACAGCATGGAGAGAAATCACACTTTTCAGACTCTATTCTGAGGATCCACAAAGGTCTGCTGACTACTTCCAGGAGAAATGAATGCCAGGGTTACGCAGGGACTGGCTCTTCTGCTGCTGAAAGTGATGGGGTTTGCAAGTCAAAAAAGAATTGAAAGTCACGATTCTTTTTGTTTAAAGTCCCTTTCAGCTATACTTCTATGACTTTGGGGTTACCAGTGTTTTGAAGGGCTAAAATTACTCCCTTATAAATAAATAAGCTGCAATCCCTTCCTGTAACAGCTTTGAATGACAGGTTCTTGGGGACTGTTATCGGTAAAGCAGATCTCACAGCAACAGTAGGTGCCACGCTTTCCGTCATGCTCAGCCATCCAGATTCTCAAGCCCCTGAAGGAGCAAGGGACACAGGAATGCATGCACCGATGCAGCTCTGCTGGCAAATGCTCAAAAGACATGACCTTCATGGGGCAGCCTGGGCACAGAGGACTCTTCATATCCCTACAAAAGCACAGTTCATATTTCAGGTAGAAATAGGGGTACAGCACCTGTGGCTATCATTATAACGTTAGATGCCAGACTGCCTCTCCACAGGTATACCTGTGGGTACGTTTCCCAGAAACATCTATTTTTCCTGTGGACACGTGTATGTAGCTTCTGATTACTTTGTTGGGCACTACACACGTACCCAAGGGAAGAATTTTAATATCACCATTGTTTGAAAAACTTTGCCATTGTAAATCGCGAAGCTGTGGGGCGAGGTCTGCTCTTATCTAGTTATCATTGGCATGGAAAGATGGGTTTCCACGGATGAGGAGGCACACTAAATGACAACAAGCACTCCGATGTGTTGCTGTTAGCATCAACCATGGTCTCGCTTCTCTAAGACAGCAGCATTCATGTAGAAGCTGCCATTACCTAAATGTTCCAGACATCACCTTGTGTGAACATTTACTATGCAGGAAAAAAAAAAAAAAGACAGCATGACAGTCAGTTAGGCTATCTGTGACGACAGTGGCAGTTCCGGTATTTTTGTAATTTGCTGCAGAAACTATAGAGGCTTTAAAAGACCAAGCACACAGCAAGATTTACACCTCAGAGTCATAAAACAGCTTCCTACCGTGTTGATAACTAAAGCCAAAACTGTGTTCTCTAAGCACGCCAAAAGCTATCAACATGGAATAACACCCGACATAGATACTTCAACAAAAGAACATGAGGTTAACATGCACTGTCAAAATAAAACTTCCGAAGTCTGAACTGGGCACAGTTTCTGAACGGCATGCTGCAAAATAAATATATTAATGTCACTTTGTCGTGGAGAAGGCAACGTCTTTGCCTACTTCTTGCTGTGGTTTTCAGAGATAGAGCCTCAGGAATGTTGTGGCACGTAGCACTTATCTTGCTAATAAAATGCTGCAAAATAAATGAAGCTTTGACATTAAATCACACGCCCCATCCCACCCCATCCAGACCCTGCACTGTAGATAACCTATACATTCTCAGAATACAGCAAGAAATCATTCTACAGTACATATTTAATTATAATTTAAAAAAATCTAAACTTGGACACAATCTCTGGCCAGTAGCAAAGTATCAACACATTACTGAAGTGGAGATCTGTTATTATCCCTTCACTGTAACAAACAGAAGTCAGCATCTCGAGAAGGGTCTCCAGGGGTATCATATCACAACCGATCGCACCAAATAAAAAAATATGCTAATTTCACAAATGAAGGTTGACAAGAAGTAACATTGCATTTGTCTTGGCTAAACGAAGCACGAACGTAACATTTCACAGGTACAGTTACCATGCAAATGCATGTTGAGTTTGTAATTGGTTTTAACCCCAAATCACGAGTAGCATGCAGTTCTCCTGCCCCCCCAACTACTGTATTAGAGACAGTCTGGGTAATGTACCTCTTTGGCGTAACCATAGCCTGTTAGGCAAGATTATACCACCCTAGGAAAGAATACAGGCAAAACTTGATCATATGTATGTTTACACAATGTACATTTTACCATTTAAAAAAACAAAACATGTTACATAGATTCTCAAACACAGCTCTGTTGAAAATTAAATTTTAAGCTTAAGAAACAGATTTTAAACTACAAGGCCACCCCATTATTTTTTATGAACAATTTAAAAAGTTCCCACCCCTAAAAATCTGCCAGTATATTTCCTCAGCTGTAACAGTCTTACCCACTCTCTAATACAGTTGATCTTTGCTCGACAGCAATAACAGTTCTTACATTTCTTAAATGCATGAGATAATGGACTCCGGGATAGATACAGTTCTTGAATGTGTAATACTGGAACAAATCCACCTTAAATGATTAATCGGTCAATTCGGGTGTGCCCCGGCACCACTGCTCGACCAGGGGCTTCTGCTGTTCACTGATGTGAGTTCCAGCTTTTGTTGGCATCAAGCTCCACGACCACGTGCCTGCGTTCAGAATGTGAGTACAACAGCGATCCACTGGACACTCTTGTACCGCGGCTGCTCGAAAACACGGAGGAGCTTTGTTTTCTGTATTCCCTCATTCAAATGGGGCAGCAGCCCCAGCGCAGCACCTTTGTCCAACACAGAACTATTTGGATGCGAAGTAGAATTTTGTAATTTTTTTTTGTAATTTTTTTTTTTTTTTTTTTTTTGTAGTTGTTTAAGCAACTGCAACGTGTTTGAGCAACTGCAACAGCAGACTTAACTTGCAGGGTCTTTATTAGAGGGTTACCATCTTCCTCGGGTTTACACAATGGAGCCCTTTGAAGAAGACAAATGAATTGACTGAATCCTTGTGGCCAACGTCCTCTGTAAGTCCTGTAGTACATTTTGACCAGATGTTTCTCCGTTCTTGTCATATAGCAGCTGTTTGAAAGCTTCGTTTTCAATGAGAACCATCATATTTTTTAGAAAGTAGCCTTCACAATAGGAAGATAGTTCTGTGACTCCGAGAAACTACAAGAAGTGAAATTAGAATAAGATAACCATTCTGATAAAACCCACTCAGCGAATACAAGCATAGGAGCTGCACACAAACAAATACATAAGCTAAGCCTGTCAGTCAGGCACAGTAAGTTTACAGATATATATATATATGTGGGGAGGGGAAGGAGTTAACTGAACAGTACTTTATGCTCATGGTTCTGGTAACAATTCCTTGTTATATGACCCTGGTTGTTAAGGAAACAAACTTCTGGGGGTTGAAACTGCTCCCTTGGAAATTGGTGGGAGTTTTACCACAGAATTCACCAGACCCATGATTTCATGCTAAAAGTTACACCCTAAAACCACAGGTCTGGGAAAACATACTACAGACCGAGTCTCATAAATGCCATCCTTAGCAAGGATGGGACATACAACTGCAGAAACCTGTCATGCAAAGTTTCACACTTTGAGGAATCTTTGGAAGAGGAATGGAGGTTTGTAGACCACATGGTTTGGGGCTGTCAGTATCTCCCTCACGCTGGACATGGTATCAGGGTACTAAGCTCGGATACTACAATGTGTGAGCAAACCTTAAATGACCCGTACTGGTCATCACCCATGGGCTAGATCCTGTGGTTGTACAAAGAGTATAACCACGGTATTCTACTATAAGTGTAATTGTAAACCATGGAAGCGTAGAGATCAGTGCTCAGCCCATCCTCCTGCCCAAGTAAGCTCCTGCTAGGTCCGAACTCTAAGTAAAGTGGGAACCTTTGGCTGCCTGAAGGGCCAGAAGTGCTGGGGCATTGCATGGCTTTGGATCCAGACTGGAACAACTAAACAGCAGTGTTGCTCACCAGCACCACCTCATCACATTCAGAACTAATAATAGAAATCGCTAAAAAATAATGAATAAAAGAAAAAAAAAAAAAAAAAAGGAAGAAAATTAATACAGATTAGGGCTAGGTAGAACCTGTCTTCCTGAGGAAAATGAATGAATTTAACTTGATTTCAAAGCGTCCAAGTTTTCATCGAATTATGAGTGTGTTATTTTGTACCTGGATGTGAGCATATGTGTGAATCTGTATTCTCTGAAACACACCATTTATCCCTATTCACAAGGTTGAGGAAATAATGTACCGAGGCCCAGACTGGAACCTGTGCAAATGCTGAGTGTTATAGGCATGTCTTTGAAACTTCAAATAATTTTATTGGGAGTTTGGGGACATTAAAACACAACTGCTATCTAGTGGCAACTAATCAATCGCCATTATAAATCCAATTTGCCCAGTTACTTTATTTCTTTCTGGAAGTAAAGAACAGTGACAACGGCTTTGAAAAATTAAACCCTTAAAGTGATACTAATCAAATGATTGCCTTTTTAGATGTTAGGCCCAATGCTGTTTAAAATCTGAATAATGGGATCAAGTGATCCCAAACTGATGAATTTTGCCAATGATACCAAACTAAGTGGGGAAGTGGACACTTTAGAAGGGAGAGCCACCCTGCAGGAAGACATGTATAGGCTTGAAGAGTGGGCTAACAAAAACCTTATGAAGTTCAACAAGGCCAAGTATAAGGTCTTGCACCTGGGAAAACATAATATAGAAGAGTGTGGCCAGGGAAATACTTGAGAGAGTCCAACAAAGAGCTACAAAGATGATTAAGGGACCGGAACATCTCTCTAATGAGGAAAGGCTGAGAGCCCTGGGGCTGTTTAGCCTGGAAAAGAGAAGACTGAGAAGGGATCTTATTAATGTTTACAAATATCTGAAGGGTGGGTGTTAAGTAGAAGGGGCCAGTCTCTTTTCAGTGGTGCCCTGTGTTAGGATGAGAGGTAATGGTAGCAAGGTGAAACACACGAAGTTCCACTTCAACAAGAAGGAAAAACTTCTTTCCCGTGAGAGTAACAGAGCACTGGAACAGGCTGCCCAGAGAGGTTGTGGAGTCTCCTTCTCTAGAGAATTTCAAGACCTGCCTGGATCTGTTCCTGCGCGTCCTGCCCTAGGTGTTCCTGTGCTGGTAGGGGGGGTTGGACTCAATGATCTCCAGAGGTTCCTTCCAACCCCTACCATTCTATGATTCTATAATGCAGGAGTGCAGCACAGGCTGGGATCTACCCGGCTGGGGAGCAGCTCTACGGAAAGGGATCTGGGGGTCCTGGTGGTCAACAAGGTCAACATGAGTGAACAGAGTGCTGCTGCAGCAAAGAAAGCCAGGTTGCATCATTGGGATGTTGAGTTGCATCAGCAAGGGCATCACCATCAAAGATAAAGACGTCATTATCCCACTCAACCCAATGCTTGTCAGGCCACACCTCGAAAACCATGTTCAGTTCTGGTCCCTGCTATGCAAAAAAGATGTGGATGGGCTGGAGAGGGTCAAAAGCAGGGTCACAACAGCAATCAAAAGACTGGGCAGCATGCCATAAAAGGAAAGGCTGAGAACTGGGTCTGTTCAGTCTCAAGAAAAGAAGGCTTAGGGAAGATCTTATCACCATGTTCCAGTATTTAAAGGGCTAAAAGGAAGATGGAGACTCCATTTTTACGAAGAGTCACATGGAAAAGAGAGGGGTAATTGGTACAAGTTCTGTGGGGGACTGAAGCATCTCTCTTACGAGGAAAGGTTGAAGGAGCTGGGACTATTTAGCCTGGAGAAGACTGAGAAGAGACCTTATCAATGTCTATAAATATCTGAAGGGTAAGTGCAAGGAGGATGTAGCCAGACTCTTTTCAGTAATGCCCAGTGACAGGACAAGGGGCAACAGGCACAAGCTGGAACACAGGAAGTTTCATTTAAATATGAGGAAAAAATTCTTTACTGTGAGAGTGACAAAGCCCTGGACCAGGCTGCCCAGGGGGGCTGCGGAGTCTCCTTCTCTGGATACTTTCAAAACCCACTCGGATGCAATCCTGTGTAATGTGCTTTAGGCAATCCTGCTTTAGCAGGGGGGGTGGGACTAGATGATCTCTAAAGGTCCCTTCCAGCTCTGAGGATTCTGTGATACTCCTGATTCCGATTGAACATAAGAAGAAAATTTTTCACAGTGAGAACAATCGACTATTGGAGTATCTCCCCAGGAAAATAGATTCCCCAACATTGGACACTTTTAGGATTCATCTGGACAAGGGTGCTGAGCCATCTTGTTTTTGTGAAGAAAGGTTGGATTAGATGATCCTTGAGGTCTCTTCCAAGCTGGTATTCTATGATTCCATTATTTTAATACTTTTAATTCAGTTTTTAAATTGTAAATCTGACCAAATCCACACGGTCTCACTTTCCTACCAGTACTTCACCTCTTTAACTCAAGGTCTCAATTTTTTGTTCCTACATCTCCTTTTACATAGCTCACCACCCTGCTAAACCCTGTCTACAACCTAAGCCCCCAATACACACAGCTTTCCAAATCTGTGCTCACTTCATGCTGCACTTCCATGAAATCCTATCTTTCTCTCAATCATGATGACAAAGACTGTGCTCTGTGTGTCTCTGGGACAACCTGCTTGCACATCTCCATCTGGAAAGGCAGGTTTCAGCATCATTCAAGTTCTTGCAGGTTCAGCTGAGTTTGCAAAGTAGCAATGACTAGAAATGGTACCTACAACAGAAGCAAGTTACTCAAAACCTGCTTCTTGCTGATGCGGTGATTCCTGGTTTCAGTGCCTGCTCACCTTATTCCCATCTGCACTGTGGTCTAACACAACCTTCTTCCACACTTCAGAGAGCAACATGGAAAGGCAGACGGTTGGCTGGCAAGCTGCTCTTGAACTGCTTGTGAACTCCCCTGGCTCAACAGGACCATCTGGCCTCTTCCACCATCTACCATTATCTTGTATTCACATAACAAATGAATGAAGCTGCTGCATGACAGGAGCAGAATGATCTGTGCTCAGATCAATCACCTGCATGTCACACAGATGGGGAGCAAAAAGATCTGAACTAGCTTTAAACCTGTGAGTTCAGGTCCTGGAAACCTTCTAGCTAAAGCAGTATAAAGCTCAGCTCTGGTAATCCACTGGAAGCAGGGTAAATTAGCCCATGCAGAGCTCTAAGGTGATGTGGGATTTCATTCACAGCTAGCTTGGCTATCTCTGCAATGCACCACCCACATCACCACAAACACGACCCAGGCCATAAAAACCTCTCAAGTACATGGTTTCCAGTGCCTCCAATGGGAGCCGCAGGCAGAAAAAACTTGTGGGCTGGGGCCCTTATAGGCAAACAAGGAGCTGGATTTAGTCACGGGGCTTGTTCAGTCCCAGCATCAGCAATGACCTGTCCCTCAGACAGGTCTAAAGCTCTGCATAAGGACTTGCTTCAGTCAGGATGTACGTAGCAGCCACATTTCACAATGCAAAGAGAACCTGTGATTTTATAACAAAATTACTCATTTTACTTCTAGTAACAGTAATACAAATCGAGAGCTTCCCGCATGAGCTAGAACATAACTATTTTTCAAATGATTCCTGCACTGCTGATTTTTTTCCCAATTACAATACATCGACCTGCAGATACACCTCATTTCTTATTCATTTGATAGGTGGAATTTTATGTTATTTGAAATGCTGATTGCATGTTATTTGTACATCAAGACCTAACATTACTACTCTCTGTAGGAAATACCCAATGATGGGAATGGAGGTCAGATCTGCAGGGGTTTGGAGCAATCTGCAGGATTACTCTGTTCAATCAAACCTTTGTGTCATGTTGCACCATTTTATCTTTTGTATAAACTGTGTAAGTTATAGAAAAAAAACCACCTAAGGAATTCTTTAAAGATATAGCATTGCAACTATTTGTATATAATATCCATCTTCCAATTGAAAGTCTAACTACTAAGCACATGAGAGGAGGAGAAAAACTGAAACTAATAAATGTGGCAACCTCTACCAATGAGCAAAAATAGGTTTTGTGGGTCAAAAAATGCCATGCTTTTATGTCTAATGACTCAGGCCCCTTCACAAGCTAAGTAAATAATTTGATTCCAATAACAAGCTGTGAATCTCTCCTCTCCAAGGCAAAATTCTCATTACCATCCTTGCACAGCTTGGAGATGTTGCACTTTCACGACGTGGCATTTTTATATACTGACAAGATGTCACCAGCATTGAGTGTATCACCCCAGTGGGCTTCAGGCAGAAGGAAACAGGAAACTGTAATGGGAAAATAGAGCTTGGAAGGTGAAAGAGAGGTGTTCTATTCAATGAGGTGATTCCTGTTGAGTAACTCCAGCAGTCTGAGTTGCCATGGTAAGGGACAGGTCTGCTACATGGTGGTACACTCAAATTGAGTTTGAGGCAGTTGGAGAAGGGGGTGAGCAGTTGCCACAGACGCTCTTATACTACATGATTTGGGACTGTCACTATACCAGGTAATCTATTAGCCACTCAGTCCCAGTAAATAAAAAATCTTAGGTAAATAACAAACTGTCACTACTTATCATAAAACTGACCTGCGAGTATGACGACAGACACATAACATAAAAGCATATGTGGTTATTTTTACCTTGGCATGATTATAAATATCCACGCAGTTTTCTGTATTAATGCTTTTTGCGCAAATGATCTCACAGTGTCGTTGTAAAGCTTCAAGCTGGAAAAATTTAGCAGCAGAGAGAAGCTAAAAAAAAAAAAGCAAGGGGAAAAAAAAAAGTCAGAACTGCTGAGGAATACAGAATTGGAGCTTCCTTCTTACTGTTTCATTATATTTTTTTTCTCTGCCCCTGCTTCAGCATGAAAGTACTGACAAACAGTCAGAATGAGAAGATTGCTTGGTTGCTTCAACTCTTTGCTGTGCCCTCTAGATCACACTGTGGGAAGCTGTACAGGGAGAGAGCACAACAGGCTGCTCAGAGCCACAGTACTGACTTTGGAATGGGGTCAGGGTGGGAGGTGTGAGAGAGAAGAAGGAAATGGCAGCTTGGAGAGTCTTTGGTCACTTCGCAAACATGACTCTGCAAGGAAGGATCTGCGATTACATTCCGGGAAAAAGTGATTCTGGTTCAACTGTTCCCCAAGCTCTGGCTGAAACAGAGCACCTGGGCTGGATGCAGTGATGTCAGCAGAAGGGCCAGGAGCAATAGTAAGTGGAATTCAAACCAGATGATGATGACCATCCTGGGCAGTCTTAAAAATCTAGAAAAGCAATAAACCTCAAATCTGTCACCTTAGCAGGCTCAAGGAAATGGCGTTAGATGTCCATATGCTCCTTGCTCTAGCTCACGAGCAGCAGTAAGCTCATGCCTAGGCCACGAGCACTGAAACAGTGTCTGGCTCCATGTTACTGCAAGGAGTGGGTGCACAGCAGGGTACAATGCAAAGGTGGGAACCAGCTTGGTGCAAGGCACTGCCCAGTTAACACTCATTTTAGCGTCACGTGTCTGTATCGCTGCACCACCACAGCTCTCTCGCCTTCAAGACTCAAGCTGACCTCCCTCTTTGGCCCTGCACCCACCTTATGGATGTACTACCTGGACTGGCACTGCCTTGGGATCTCTGCATGCCACTGTACACTGCGGGCATGACCTGAAGCTTGTGGGGTGAAAATGGCTTAAATTTTGAGTTCTCCAACTGGTCTCAGTAGTGCTAAGATTTCCCCTGTTGCTACGTTTCTGTCCTTTTACAGCAGGGAAAAGGAATTTCATTTTCTGTCTTTCCTTGACAGGGCATTGCCTCTGTATCTTTGCTCTAGCTTAGGAAGCAGATTGGGTTTCTTCACTGCTTGACACCTTGTCTCTAACCCAGCCAGATCTCCTAAGCCAAGATGTTCAGGTGTTTAGGCATTTATACAGCCCTTATCACTTAGGACTGTGTGACAAAAAACTATCCCCTGAGTCCCCAAAGGGCTCTCACTCTGCTAGGTAGGAGCTCTGGGGAACAAAACCCCGAAACTTCCATGACATTCTGACTTCTACGCAGTCTGCTCAACCTCTGCTTTAAGCCCATAAATAAATCCGAGAGCTAGAAATCTGCAGTGCTGATGTGACAGCAGCCAGCTGGCCCCAATTATGAATTGCAGCAAAGATTTCTGTGGTGTATTTCTGGTGCTTCTTGTTATCATATTTGTAATAAGGCAAGTTGCTAAATGCAGTTTTGAAAGATAAAGCCAAATCCTATTCCAGCTGCCTCTCTGGCTCAAGCAGTCACGTGCTGCTTTGTAATTACTTTAAACTGTGAGGAACCGTGGCCAGATCTGTTATCAACAGATCAATCAATCAGTCATACATTCCTGAGTCACAGAAGTTTTGAGATGTCACAAAAGTAGTGCAAGCAGCCAGCTGAACTGCAGCACAAGCTTTCTAACAGCTTAGGTGATAAACACACGTGTCTCTATAAAGCTGTTGCACTGCCTAGTTCAAGACTCCTTATTTCAGAAAGGGTTAGAAATTCAGGAGTTTCTTTCAAAACTGTGAGTGAAATAGGGAATCGGTGACCTTTTCCTGTGAAGATCAGAAAGTCAAAGTGGGTATGCTTGGTTAAAAATCCACCACCTGCACTGAAGAGGGATAATTTCAGTCCTGATCAGTTCCATCCTCTGGTTGCCAGCAGGGTTAGTACAGATGTCCCTGTAGCCCTCAGAATCGATTCGCCCTGGCTGCTCATACCCCAAAGAAGAGTTGCTCCCAATTTGTGGTTAACAGTACTTTGGTACAAGCCAAGCCTCAGATAGATGTCCCAGACAGCAGTGTCGTAGGGTCAGACTAATGTAGGCAACAACAGACATCATGGTGGCAGACTATAATCCGTACACCGACAATGACCAGCTGTTTAAGCAGCTCTGATTTTCCTATTTACTGTCTTTTATTCTTTTTAGCTGCTATAATTTGGTGATTGTAAATAAGAAACACTCCCTGAACGACTATCAAGAATTTTCTCAAATATAGTTCTGGTTAGTTGGAGTTGTTATCATAGCTGGCAATGACAGCACACAGTATTGGGAAGAAGGTGACTTAACATCCATATGTGTTATGGATGTGTGGCTACCCTGAAGGCTCAGTCAGCTCCAGCTGGCTTGGTTCGGCTTTCACAAACAGGCACAATGGCACTGGGTGTTTTACATGCAGTGAGCAAGGGGCAAAGAAGTCTCTGTATCTCGGGGTGCAGCCTAAGGCTTTATTCAGAAAATCTGACAGTTACATGCTTGAGACTGAACTGTGACTCTAGGGGGATTTCTCCCATTGTTAAAGCAAGGTACATGCCCAAGAATTCTCCCAAGCGAGGAACCAAACAGGAAACTTATTACACTGCTGAGATAGATCTGGTTTATTAGCCTGAGCTAATAAACCAGAAGTAAGAGTGTGGCAGAGAGAAGCTGACCAGCCCAGCTGGAGCAGAGCACCTCACCTACTAGGCTGAGAGGGGGACAGGATGGAATACTATGCTGCTGGGGGGGAGGGTTGCTTCCAGATTTTGGTAACACCAACTTTGCACTTCCTTGAAAGAGCTCGCAAAGCATCTAACTAGGTATTTTTATTTCAGACACTTTTTTTCTTGATCATCGTATTTTTTTTAAACTTTTTATTCTCTCACAGACAATTTTATACTGGTAAAAGTTACCATAATGGGTTACTAGCAGGACTGTGGACAGCCTGGGTACTCTGGGTGAGGCACTGGTGGCTCTTAAGAGTGCTCATGTCTTGCCCAATGGCACATGCCCTTGGGTGAACGGTACACGGATCACTTAGCATTGCTTACACTGCAATTATGATAAATGTCTCTTACCTCCATAATTTCATTATTTTTAATCAGGAGTGACTCTGCACCTCCATAATAAAGATACTGCATAACAAGCTGTAATAAAACAAAGGGAGTGTTTATAAAAAGCAATCCAGGACATCAGGAAACAGGGGATGATGTGAAGATTGTAGGCAATACCTGAGGCTCTCCAAACACCACCAAGGATTTGTAGATAAAACTGGCCTAAACTTACTGATTTCAAGATATATTTAGTTACTTAGTCTCTCTGTACAGTTCGATATTTTCTTCTCACAGGTAGTCTAACATCCCAATCCTCACCAGTCCCATTGTCTGGACTTTCTGGTGATCTCTAAACAGTTTGCAGGAAGCTGATTAATTCATTCTGAATTTTCCGTGTATTTGCCTGTATGTTCAGTACCTTATTGATTCAGGAAAATACAGCATACATAATGGTTATTCCCTTATTCTTTCCCTGGCAATGGCACTCATACCCTGCTGTGTGGGGGCATGTATGGATAATGAAAAAGAGTGGGGGAGACTGCACTGTAAGATGAGCCAGCTCAGATCCCTCTGCAGTGAGCTTCCAGCAAGCCTGAAGTTATGGTAGGCAGCTGGGAACTATCTGCAACGGTTAACAGTCGATACATGGAACTGTTTGAGCTCTGACTTAAATAAAGGGAATCATATACATGTATATGCTACAGATACAGAAAGCAAGCTCTGAATTTTCACAGCAAAAAAACTGATTGAAAGATACTGCTAAGGAAGGAAATCAACTGTGTTTCTTTCAGGCCTGTCCTTTAAATACAGAAAGAGCCAACAAGAGAAAATAGAATCAAGTGCTTTACCTTGACATGCACTGCTTTGTCTGCATAGCTTGCATAGGTGAAATGCATGCTATTTTCTGTGGTTGGGCACGACATTTGCAATCAATAGCACTCTGCAGCCTAGTGTATGAATGGAGATGATGCCTTTGCTCAGGAAAATGCTACTTTGAGCTACGTGTTTATCAGCTGCTTATGTACTCATTTGAACAGGGCATGTACAATGTTCTTATTACATTCCATTCAAATCCAATGTCAGAACTGACTTTACCTGAAAGATGGGGTACTTCACATAGTTGATCTCAATACAAGTACTATCAGATGAGGGTTTGCTAGACAGCAATGCTTTAAACCTAAATAAAAAGGAGCAAGATTGAAATACCAGCCCAATTACCTCTGTGAAAAAGTACGGCAAAGTGGAAGGACAGCATCAGCTCTTGCAAAAACAGTACACTGAAATGAATGGATTTGTCACCAAAAAGCATCAAGATTCAGACAACTGACATAAAATAAAGTTCAAACCAAAAGGACAAATCCTCTCTTTTAGGAGATTTCAAATTGAAATTTTGGGAAAATACAGCTATTTTCACAATAGAATAAAATGTACATAGGAAATTCAGATTCTATAATGATGCATATTACAAAACCATAGAAATTGTTCCTTTTTCCTTTTCTTTTTTCATGGAGGCAACACGATCCTTTAGGAAGACTTGCAACATTTAAAACCCGCACATCTTTTTTGAAGGAGAGAAATTTTGGTCTATGTCCATTATGCTGCTTTAAAAAACATTTTGGAACAAAATATTAAAACAACTACAGTTAGACTTTTAATACTTCTATGCAGGCTTAATACAATTGTATAAGAAGAGGCAGGAGAGAAAACTGGATAGGTTGCTGTTTTCTGACTATAAAAACCTGAAATTCAGACACAAGTTTAAGAAAAAAACCCCCACTTTTAAAGTTAATAATTGCAGATTTATGTGAGATATATACATACGTAGCAAGCTATTTCTCAAAATCAGATATTCCCATTTGATCAGAGGGCAAAAATGGGAAATGCACTCTCAGAAATATCTGACCTTGTACTTGCTCTTTTTGGTAATTCCTCTGACCTTCCAGTAGAAGTGCAAAGCTTGGCTTATCTATCAAGACCAGCATTTGCTGGATGGTAACCTTTTCCATATCACGATTGCATCTTGTTAATTAAAATATGGATAACAATTCAATTGCTTTTAGTAGTGTCAAACCCTATTATGAATACAATTTAGCAGGTTTAAAGCTGGAGTTTTGGAATGTGTTTGTACCTGTACCAGTAAGCTCTAAACCAAAATACCCATTTCTTAATTGAAGGCAGGGTCAGATACTGCAGCTGCTTTATGCAAATCTCTTTGCTCCAGGTTGGCAAACACATCTAGGACCAATTCCCACATTGCTCAAACTCTACCCCAACTCAGTGGCTTGTCCCTACCACATTTAAAATAAGCTCTTATGGAGGGTCAGCTAAATTTGTTTAAAAGCACATTGTTAATGATAAAGCTGCATACAAATAAGGTTTGTTGGCAACTTTAAGGTTGTGATGAGCTGGGTAACCCACACCCAGCCTTCTGAGCACAGGGAACAGACTACAGATACTGCCATTGGATATAGTACAATAGTTTTGTAGTTATTTAATTTTATTTAAAAAACGTCAAATGCTGTCAATGAACTGTGTTATAGCAGCTTGTTTTTCCTGGAGACTGTCTACACTAATGCAAGGCAGGATTTAGCCACTCACAGGATAAATGGTTGTTAAGAATCAAAATATTCAGATTCCCCTACGATTGAGAGCTGGATGCAGCAACAAGCTCCATGCAAATGTGCCTCAGTGAAATGAAGCCAGATGCACGGCCAGAAGCACGGATCAGTTACTGAGTGGGGATCTAGTGATGGGAGCACTTGTTAAATGTCCTGCAGATCAACCAGAAACAAGCTGCTTAAATGCTCTGCTTAGGAAAGACTTGAGGATTGGGCCACTAGCTCTGAAATAATTGTAACAGCAGGGTGTGTGTGTGTATGGAGCAAACCCACAAATTCAAATATTATTTTTTGTTAAAAACCAGAAGCGTCTCATTTTACCTTGGTGATGCAGTAAATAGCAACACTCTATGTGCATAAAATGGTCTTCCTTCCACCAGAAATGTAACATCTGACATCTCTTTGTTGTTAAGAAAATGGGGATCTAGAATCACAAAAAGAAATTAAAAAAAAAAAAAGAGCTAATAACTTTAGTTTGGAAGAGGTCACGAACATACAGAATATTTTCCTGTTTTGACAAAAGAAGACAATAGCATAAAGGGGTATTGTTTTTAATGAGTAAAGCCCATAAAGCTATTTTGGACAGCCTGAGACAGAAGTGCCCCAGACAGCCACATGGAGTTCAGAGGAAGGGAATTCAAAGCTTTGAAGACCCTGATGACCTTTGCTGAGATAACAGCCAGTGTCCCAGCCGTGCGGAGCTGGCACAGCCCCCCAGCTCTGCTACCCAAAGCAAACTGCAGCTGAAGGGATGCTGGAGGACCCTACACTCATTTATACCCTATTACGCCCCTCTCCCCGTGTGTGGAAGTCTTTGTGCCAAGGGGAAGAGGCTCCTGGAAAATCACTCAGGTCTTCTCTCAGTCACATCAAAACAAGCTGGGCTCTGTCAGCAGGGCTGGGAGGGCTGAGCCACGGCAGCATCACCTGCAGCCAGCCAGGGCGGTTTGAGATGTGGACAGTTGTTTGGCTCCAGGCCCCAGGCTCAGATCCCAAGCCTAATTAGCAACACAGACAAATCTTTGCAAATTTACGGTCCCACTCTAACGCACCTGATGACCCTCCTGATTTCAGCAGGAGTTTCAGGCCAGTGAGTCTGGGGCCCTTCCTTTTTCTAGTTCTGTTTTTCAAATTCAGGATTTTCTCTGACTTTTGCCACCCCTTCCCCCCCATAGCACCCAGCTAGTGACACAGACTTTCCACAGCTCTCCTTGGAGAACCAGCAAGTATCTTCAAGTCACGCTTACCTAGGCGAGAGGTCTGCTTGCGCTTAATTTCAACGAGCTTTGGAATGGGGTAAGGTCCATAGCAATGAGTGAAAATGACAGAGAGCTGCTGGCTGATTACTTCGTTCTAAGCAAAAGAAAACAAAAATATACAGCGTAAGCTTAGTATGCAAGATAAGATCAGTGTGCAAAGATGTTAAGGCGTCATCAAGAGTTGCCTGTTTTGAAGCTGAAGAATGTGATCGATGAAGCTTTCCTCAAAATCAGAGTTTAGGATTATCAGTATTTCTTAGAAACCGCAATTCTCATTTATTTGATCGCTATGTCTTCTGTAGGAATCAGTTAAAATGAAAAGTCCTCTCCTTGGATCAGAGGTTTTCTTTTCCTAACAAACTCCATAGCCCCTCTCCCCTCCATTGAAACAAAGCTCCTTTACAATAGCAATTTAATTTCATTTGCAAACTTACTGCACTGGAAAATTACTTTCTGTCATTCTTTAGAAAATGGTCATTGGTCACGTTTTAGAAACTCAGAGCTATGAAACAGATACAGCTGCACAGTCTGTGTGCATTTCTAAGCATAACAGTCTCACAAACAGACCCTCCCTTGCAGAGTGACTGGAGCATCAGTCTGCCACTGCATCTCCTCATTCAATCCCGAATGTTTTATTAACGTGCTCTTACACCACCGGCAACAGCCTGGGCACCACTGTCTTGAGGAAGTCACCAGACCTTCACAGAACCAGGTCTGGTCCCTGGCTGTATCCATTTCTGCCCAGACTCCAGGTGCAAGGCATCCTCAGGACACTGTCCTAAGCACCTAAGAAACTTGAGTATTCGTACACCTAAGTTGCAAGGATAGCAAAATGGATTTAGTCTTAACTACTTAAGTCACAGCCAAAAGCACAATTTAAAAGCTTTTGCAAATTTTATCTCACCCTTTGCTGGTAACCAGAGCAGGTCTAGCGAGTTCAATGGTGCCACGTGGCTAATTCATCACTACATCTTTTAACTACCCTGTTGGTTAGTGATTTCCCTTCCACACCAGGAAAACCATGAAAAAGCAAGGTACTTAGATATGAGTGAGTCCAAGGCCAAAGAAATAAGCAGGTGAGGAACAACAACAAAAAAAATTCTTAACAGAAACATTTGAGGAGTGTAGATGTTACAGTAAAAATATCTTCAGGCTACGGAGCAGAAATTGCAGCCTTCCTTTCTCAGAGCACATTTCAGCTCAGTTTTAACAGCGGCGCTCCTTAAATCCCATGAGGATGAGGAGGTGTGGCAGACATCCCGTAATGACTCCCTTACTTCACCTAATCAGATGGGGTGGGAAAGGGTAGAACTGTGCCCTCACAGGCACACGCTGATGTCAAAGGAAATTACACGTGCTTGCCTGCAGGCAGGAGTTGGCTCCTGTTACTATGTCAGATGTAGCCTTGAAAGAGATGCTAGGATAAGAGTACGACTGATACTGATAGACACCGTTTAGCATGGCACAGGGACCAGCCCTTGGAGAGGGGCTCACTGCTGTGGCTCTGAGACAAGGAGGATGTCTCATACCAGGAGCATCTCTCTCTTCAGCATCTTCCAGCCGGAGCTTTGCAAAGCACTTCACAAAGGGAGTGAATCACAGGGCGAAAAGAAAAGGAAGGTTTAAGGGCAGATTTTAAAAAAGGAAGTGACTCAGCTGCTGGGAGGGCTGGGGGGGAGAGCTCTAGACAGGGCAGAAAGAGCAATTGCTTCTCTGCTCAGAAGGGCTGTGCCGAAGCACCGCTGCCGACTGAGTCAGCCAGGGAGGAGTGTGTCTGGGGGGATGCTGATTACCAGCAGAGCAGCTCCCAGTTGGATCCAGCAGATGCTAAGAAGTCAGTAAATACAACAGAGGATGGGGATAATTCTGTGGTTCAGAGCAGAGGGATGCTTCTGGAAAGGAGAAATGTAATTGGAAGAGCAACATTCACCTTTACCTGCAGTGGATGAAAGTAGAGTAACTGCACTAAAGAGGATAGCTGCTGACAGCTCCCTCTTGAATCTGCTGGGGTGCACAGGTCCTGTCTATGCCACTGAGGTTTTAGTGGGTCTGTAAAGTCACCACTCCCAGCCACAGCTGTGACTGGGCAACAGCTTTTAACAAAAACACGTATGCGTCAACAAAGACAATGCATCTCCTCCTTCAGGGGTGCCTGTGAGAATGCATAAATGGAAAATCTGGGTATTGACCTCCCAGTGCCTCTTTTGGAATTGGAGGTCTCACACACCAGTGCAGGTCATGGCACCGCATACCAGCACATCCACGTACATCAAGACCAGGCAATAACAGGCCCAACCCAGTCACGCAGCTGTGAGAGGAGGATCCCTACTCCATCCAACATGATAAACAGGTTGTGCATGCAGACAACCCCACGGGAGCCTGCCTACACATGTGAGGTGCTGCCTGCTGCCTGGGTCACCACTGGGGCACGAACCCTGTGGTGTGCAGATACAAGCCCATTATAAAGACACCTCTCCAGTGACTACCCACAAGCCTGTGGAAAACCTGGTGTAAACTAAGCTCTAATTAGCTGAAGATGTGATACTTTCACATGAGAGATGCTTAAAAACCCTGAGGCACAGAACAGAGATAGGACAATGAGTAAAGAGACCTTAAGACCAGCACATCAAAGGAAGCGAGGCCATCAGACAGACAATGGCTTGATGCATTGTGGAGCTTCAGATATCCACTGCAGGACACTGATCTCATTTGGCAGATGGGAGGTTGGAGACCTTTGGCTTCTGTTGATACCATGAAATACTTACAATGCATGCCACCAAAGAGCCAAAAAATGTTCTTGGCCAGAATGCTGAAGCATGCGTTCATTTAGAGTCATTGCTGACAAACAGCAAGTCTTCTCCCCAGGACACGGGGAGGGGAGTGGTGAGCCATTAGAGCAGATCAAGCTCACCTCCCACAGCACCCCACATGCAGACAAGTTCACGGGGCTGTGGTCCTGGATCAGCTCACTGCAGAGCCTCTGCTGGCTTTTACCAATAAACAAGGCAAAAAGAGGGAGCGTGGAGGAGAATGAAAAAGGATGCTTTGTCTGTGACCGGATGGTTGAGGAAAAAAAATTGACTTCTTAAAGCCAAATCCTGCACTTGGAGTAGGCTGAGCTGGGCTGCCTGTGAAGTAACTGGGAACAACTTCTGAGTGTCCACAACCTGGGGCATCAGCATTGCTCTGGAAGAGAGAAGAACGTGTACGTCCTTTTCAGCTTTCCCCTTTGCACAGTGCTCACACTGGGAAGCTCAGGTGCTGTCCTGGTTACCACATCCAACCCATTTAAGCATCAAGCTGGATAATTCTTCCCTGTTTATCCTATCACCCTACTAGCTGACTGTAAAAGAACAGCTGCAAGAGCTCACTGCAGCAGTTGTGGGCGGCAATATTAACACTGGAGGAGTAAAACAAAGTTTGTTTTCTTGTTACAGTTTGATGTTGGGAAACTTTGTGCCAGGATGTGTGAGGCTGAGATCTGGAGCAAGGCCAGCTTCCTTTCAGACATGGGCGCCCATTCGCAGTCAAAGGGAGCCGATGTGCATCTTCTGCTGTGGGAGGGGGAAGAAAGCTTGGCATAGGATGCAATAAAAATATTTACCTAGCCAAGGGGTAGTTTACAGATAGCAAGAGGGAACAGGGAACAACAGTGCATCTTCTGAGGGAGATGGTGCTTCCAGCAGAGAGTTGGTCGTTGAGCAAGCAACTTTGCTTTGTAGATATAAGCTGCCTCCTGACTTGAAAGCATTCTTCAGCAGAGATCTAAAGGAATTCCCCACTCCTGGTGAATGCACTTGAACTGTGAGGGGAATTCGTAAATTCTTTTGAAGCAAAGCTGAAGGTTTTCAAGTTGCTGTAGCAGAGATGACTAGTCGTTGATCTGAAAAGAGGTGAAGACTTGGGTGGGGAGTACAGCAGTATTTTTTCCTGAATGTCCATCTGATGAAGGTCTATGGCAGGACACAGGAAAGGCTCCTCCAGTATTCAGCACATACCTTTGCCCCGTTCCAACCTACCCTAGCCATTCTGAGATGTGGTCCTACAAAGTACTGGACACAGCTGGTAAATACATAGCCAGTTTTCTCCAGTATCTGTGGAATTTGTATCTCATCTTGGTGGCTATGCTCCAAGCTCTTAAGGGGAGAACTCAGGCTGGACTCCATGCTTAGGCTAAGGCTTTGCTCTTCTCTCATCTTTGCTTCAAGCTGCCTCTTCTTCATAGTCATATTCCTACATGACATCTTTCTGGACTGCTCAAAACCCACTGGTTAGTTCTCCTTACTGGCCTGTAGATATCCCACCACCTCCAGGTGTCTGCCCTCTACAGTGGTAACAAGTTATGCTACTTTTCTTTGCCTCTGAAATCCCAAGCAGTACTTTAAGCTTTCCTTCTATTAATGTCACCCTCATTAGCTCAGCCCCATTAATACCCATTTAACCTAACTGTGCCAGGACCTCTGGCTAATTCCTCTACCACAAAGCTCCAAAACCAAAAGCTCACCACGTTAAGCAGAAAAATCACACTTGCACTTCTGAGTTTGGTGTCTGTTAATACACATCTCTCCCCTCCAAGCAGAAAAACCATGCTGCTCGGGGAACAGGGGTGTGCTAGGAAACATATCTTTTTTCCCCTCTCTCTCTGTGCCTGAGGATGCTGGAACAACCCAGCTCTCTGCTAAATGCAGAGCAGCAAAAGTGCTGCTTCCAGTCACCCATTCCACGCGTAGTCCCTGGCAGCGGTTCCGGCAGCAGCGAAGCCTCAGGATACCCAAGCCCATAGAGGGCTCATCCATGAACTTCCTTCCATGACATGCTGGGATGCCCTTGAACTATTCCTCTATTTACGCTCCTCTCTTCCCAGAAAGAGATGGAAAAGAGCAAAGCAACAGAAAGGGCTTTCTGCAGAACCCCAGCACTGAGCACTCAAACTCTATGAGACTTTCTTCACAGTGTCCCTGAACCTTCTCCACCCTTGCTGAGGTGTTTCCGCTATGGTCCTCTACCATAAGTCACTTTTGCCAGCTGCCTCAAAACTGATTAAATGCCACTTTAGAGGGTCACTCCTAGGTGATTAAGCAGCATACACATAATTAATATTAGTCAACAGCCGCAAAGGTAGGGAAGCCCTAGAGGTTGAAGATACAGTTAAAGGCAGTGAACTGCATAACAAAATGGGTTTTGTTAGCGTGGGGCTCAAGTCCTTCCGCTGCAAATACAAACGGAAAAGAACTAATCACAGGTAAGGCAAAAATGGACCCTTCAGTTAGCTTCTGGGAAAGCTGCCAAACCTCCCTTTCAAAAGGCTCTTTATATCACAGCTGTGCATTGTATGTAAAAAGCTCAGATCCCTGGGCACAGCCTAATCCCTGGGTGAGAGCCCAGAAAAGGGCAGGTGTCATATCCATGGCATTTATTTATTGTAAGTGAAGAAAACGGCTTCTGCCTCTGGGAGGGAAACATTTTAGAAGGCATATAGAGGGTAGGGGGGGGAAAAAACCCCAAACCAACAAAATAAACCAAATCCCAAAGCAAACCTATGTTAGTACAAAGCTGCATCTGCATTACGAACACATGAGACAGGGTTAACAGTCTGTTATTGACATGCCACTCTGTACCTGGAGTTTCCATCTCATATGGAGAATGCACGACGTACATGTGTGGATTACTTGCGTCCTGGTTACTCTGAACTGTTTAGACACAGAAGTACTACAAATGACAACAGGCAATGTTACAGATGGCTGCAATTACTTGAGAACAGTGAAACCTGCCTTATGAAATCACTCAAAGTCCCAGCCAAAAGATCAATCATCGAGTACAGGCTGGGCACTAGTTATCACACAGGAAGGCATTAGCTACTCCATGGAACCCATAAGCGGGCACTTTAGCATCCTGGAGTTCTTCAGGGTTATTTTTAGTGCAGTACTTGGTGTGCCTGTCTCCTCTGTGGAAAGTACACATTTTTCTTCAGTTAAAGTATTTCAGTCATCAGCCAAAATATTCCATTTTCAGGTGTTAATTTTTTCAAGAATGATAACATATTATGTGGAGAACAAATATTCTAATGAAACCTGTCATTAAAAAACTAGATTTTCTGTTGAAAAGCAGTTTAACAAGGAAGTAAAATTTCACCTAGCACAGAGGGGTCTTTCGTGACCCATGGCCAAGTAAGAGAAACATCCACAGCACTGTCCCAAGCAAGGGCTTTCCTCTAGGAATAGATTACAACCCAGTGCCTGCCTGAGCACTGTACGGGCTTTACTGCTCCCTTCTACCCCTTCCTGCAGAACAGGGTAGTCTGGCTCCATACAGCAAAACACAAGCTTCACTCAAGCCCATTTTAAATACTTATTTCAGCTCATCATGAAGCAAGGGACAAAAAGGGGAATTTTCTAGCTTCTTCACCTTCCAGTGCCACTTTAAGGTCACATGCAGACCTTGGGGGAAAGCTGATGTTTGCTGCCACTGTGCCTGGACTTTGTAGAACAGACACACGAGCGGAGTCTGTTGACATTTTCTGAGGAACCTCTCCCGACATTTGTTTTAGAGGAATTAAATCAAGAAAGACCACAGCAATAAAGAAGCAGGATGCCCATCTCAAGCTTCAGCTCCTGAACATTTTGCTGCAACAGAGCAGGCAGGTGTTTCAGCCTTTCGTGATGCTTTCCTGATGTTAAAGATGTGAACATTTTTTTTCAGTAGTTACTGCATCTGTGACAGAGGCTACGTGCTGCTGTTTCTGAAAAGTTATATTGAAAAAAAACCAACAACCATCTTTACTTTCTAATACATTTTTGATTCCAAGTGGCTGAGTACTGCTAAGAGTACATTAGCTTTTAAACTATATAGACTAGGTTTCTCAAGACACCCACATGCCTGAATCCTTTTTGGAATTCTAAAAACTGGTTATTGTTTTGAATTGTTATTTGTTCTCAGTAACTGTCAACACCAGACTGACAAGAGCCTGTGCACTCCTGCAGGTTTCTTCAGCTGTCTATAGGTACATTTGTAGAGGCTGGGAAACTGCAGGAATTTTAAATTCTCAGGAAACATCTTTGCAAAGTAGTTTCCTGCACCTTTCAACAAGCCTGGCTGCACAATGTGCTCAACACCTCGCTAAAGGGCTAAATTTTAGAATAAATGACCTTGTCGCTGACAGAAATTGAGGCCAAGGATGAAGAGAAAGTGGCAGACCGCAACCGAGAAATGATGATGAAGGATGCCTCCCATGGCTTTTCAAGCTGATTTTGTCTTGGACAATACAGTAGCAGGAATACTCCTAAGTCCTAAACCAAGTGTTCCTGGTGTGAAGCACCTCCGTTGTCAGGCTGAGGCATCTTCAGAGAATGCCTCAGCATGTGCACTCAATGCACATGGGGACTAATACACACACGTCACTGATGGGTGACCATAAAGGATCCAAAGTAACGGCAAATAGCAGCTTCTTGCCCATATTAAGGGAGAGAAGGGAGAAAATTTTAAGAGAGGTTATATGGAATTAGAAGATTGAATTTTTTCCCTCAAAAAATTAGGCCAAGGACAATCTGATGTGAATTGCTGTACATAGAAAAAGTAGTTGATGAATCTGTCTCATAACCCCGTTCTACCAGCAATGGTGCTGACTTGTCTGCATGGATGGAGCTGGGTGCTTTTAATGACAATTCAAGCTCGTGCTGAGCTCCAGAGTGGAAATCTAAAACCAATCTCCTCCAAAGGCCAGATGTGTTTAACTTCCAAGGCTGTAGTTTTGCGTCTCTCTCTTTTCAGGTTGTGGAATTGTCAAGATCAAACTGAAACAGCTCAAGATTTCTGTAGACAGAGGACAAAAGCATTCTGCACATTCATCACGTTATCCCCAAAAGCACCTCCCTGCAAAAACAGAAGAGCTGACCTGTGAGCCCCACCTCAGGCACTACAAGATCTGGGTGCAGCCTTCATGCAGCTCTTTTAAAAGTCTCTACTTTGGGGGACCCGATCTCCGAGCCATGGCCAGCCCTCGAGCACATCTATCTACTCCTTAGGCAAATGCGGTCCTCTGACACGGGACAGGAGGGCAATCCAGCTCAGAGCCAAGCTCAGGCAAAGCAAACGTTAACTTTTTCTGGAGGCAAAGGAGAGCTTCCAGTGAGAAGTTTGGGTGTTTCCCCAGGACATGAAGAGCACAACACAGATTCCGACAGGCAGAAACTCATCTGCATCTTCCTATCCCTCTTCTGTAACAAGATGTCCTGTGTCATCTTAGCTTTGAGGGACTCAACTCTGCTCTATGCAGCAGCTGAAGTCTAGCTCAAGGCTACTTGTTCCCAGAAGACTTTCACTGACTTTTGTCTCATGCAGCTCTGTCCAAACCACTTCTAAAAGGATATGTTTGTGTGCTTGTCTGCCACAGAGATTCAATCCAGCCTGAAATGGCAGCACCTTTCCCGCTCATCTTGTGGCCCAAATCAACCACCAATTCACTGACATTTTTAGTATCAGAGCTTTCCCAGTTTGAGTTTTGCTTGCTGTTAGGAAAGTGTCTTAAACTGAGCTCTCTTTGTCCTTTCCACTGATGCTGCTTTCTCAGGAGTACCTCATCTCTGGTCTTTGGTTTGGTAATGACCCAAGCTCACTGCACAACAGCAGGAACCATGGGGAGAGTGAGTGTAAAGCGATCCTCTGCCTGTTCTCGCAGCTCTGCCTTGCCAGCATGGAAATACTGCCACTTCTCCACTCTCCATCCAATTCTCAACGGTGCAGCTGATAAAGACATTTAAAGGCACGAAAGGAAATGAAAGTGCTCCGTCCCACTGGAAGCCACCAGGAGCTGGGTATTGAACCTTCATTTGTGCTTCTGGAAGTCCTCCTCCAGGGCTTTAGTGCAGCAACAAATAACCAATGTGCAATCTATTCACTGTTCTTCCCCACTTATCTCACTGCTTGAAGAGAGGCAATAAAATTAGGAACTTCAGCTCAGCAGTTTTGCCTTATTTGCCAATTTTTGTTGCTGTTCTGTGTTCCAGTACCAGGACTTCTACAAATTGTATTTTTATTGCTCTTGTCAGCATCCCAGTACATAAATGGGAACGGAGTGCCACCCTGCAGGACACCAGCATTAGTGCTGGCTGGTGGCAGAGCTCCCACATAAACCCTCACATCTGGGCCCTCTAGGAACAAGCATTTAAAAAAACCAAACCCAATAAGACAAAAGGGATTCCTTGTGTCCAACAGTGTTCTTGTAGGTATTGGTTATTTTCTCTCCAACCTTTCCATTTTTGTAGTATCTGGCCTTTTTGCATGGCCTGGGAACTTGCAGAAACATTTTGTCCCACAGTGCAAAAAAGAAGGTCGGGGCAGAAGGCGTACTTCCTGCCCTGAGACCTGCCCTACATTTCTATGAGATTTTTGGAGAGGTTCTCTGGTCAAACTACAAATTTCTGTTTGACTTATCCAGGTTGTCACAGCTTCTGAGGCCGAGACCGTCACTACGAGGCACTGAAAATCTGGCTCTTTAATTATCTGAGTTTCCCTGTTCGTAAAGGGAGGATAAGATCTTTTTCCATGTCTCAACTCATTAATACTTGTAAATTGTTCTGAGATTATGGGATAGTCAGAACTATTTATAGTAGTGCAAAATGCTATTTCTATTAGGTGCAAGTTGCCATGCAATTAAAATACAAAATATATTAAAAAAAAAAACCCACAATATATAGCAAATGGGACATCTTGTTTCACATCAGCCAAGAAATGCTAAGTGGCTCTGTGTTTCCTACTTGCTTATTGCATATTTTTTGCCCTGAAAAACTCATTAAGGAAATGTACTGGGCCAGACTGTGATGTTTAGCAAGAGTCATAATCTCTCTCGAAGTTTCCAGCCCACAGGGAAAAGGATGTCCGTGTGGGCAAATCAAGCTCCTCTCCCCACAGCTCTACAAAATGCAGAGTTTTACAATTTGCTGTCGAAAGAAAGGGATGTGAACCAGTTATGGTCCTTGTGCACCTCTTAAAGGAGATTTCCATTCTGTGGGTATATATAACGAACAGTCTCTGCTCTTAGCATTTCCAGAGAAGGGGAACAGAAGATCCTTTGAATCTCAGCATTCCTCAGCTGCCTTCTACAGAGTGACCAGGGAAAACTTTTATTGGCTCATTCTCCTACAAATGAATTTATTTTGATTCCTTCCAAAGGGTTACATAGAGTCTGTCCTCATTTCTGTCTGGGAGAGCTTTGCGAAAGGCTGTTTGGACAAGACCGCTGCAATAACTCATGCCATTTGCAGACAATCTGTAAATCCTTAACAGTGTCCCAGAATGATTCATTATTTTTCTAAGAATACGAAGTAGTGTATGTGTGCGTGTTTGTGAATATGCATGCTCATGAAGAGTGAAGACAGGCAGTTCCCCTAGGCCCAGAAGCAGGAGTCACAGCACAGATTTCTTCTTGTGTAGGGGTCTCTGTGATACTTCAGTTGTTTCATGCCTCCACATTTTAGGTTATAAGTGAACCCAAAGCAGAAGGTAGCAGTCTTATTTGTTTCCTGGTCTCCTACAACACACCCTGGAAGATCCAGTCTAACATGTCCTAAAACTATAATCCTCCGTAAATAACTTATTCTAGCGATAATCATTGGCCTTGGGTTCAGCGACCCAGGTGAAGAGCAATCAAAGTCACCCCTCATCCTAAATTACACAGCCTAAACTTAAACTCCATTAAGTCTTCAATACGCTTAGTTTATACCAGCTTTCAAACCAAGCAGCACCTTGCGGGTGCTTTCTAGGTGAACGTACATTAACCCAAGTGAGTTCAGAACAAGGAATTCACAAATCCAAGGATTTGGAATGATTTCCTAAATGCTATCTCAAATATTCTCCATAAATACCTATGCAATACAAACCAGTCCCAAAGGGAAGGCTCCTGGGAGTGAAAATCAGAACAATTTCTGGAACAAAAGTTCAAGATTTGCTCAGGACTGTAGTCCAAGCCCTCTTTTGGATACAAGAAATAAATCCATGTAGGCTTTCACTACCTGTACTATAGTCTGGAACCTTCTAGTATTGCGTGCCTATACCAGAACCTCTCCCTTTTCAACATTATTTAGGCTATTGCTGCACGTGCTAAAAATTATTTGCTCCTTGTTGTTACCTGTACAGTTGGGTAAGAAATTATTTTCTGGTAACAGTGAAGTTGACTGGGCATTCCTTGGGAGCGACTGTCAGGGGGACCAGTAGAGAAGAGACCGTTGGCTATAACAACAAGTATCAGAAGGAAGTGTCCATGCTTTACTAGGTAAGGTGTTTTCCTCTCCCTGCCTGCCCCTTGATCACCCCCTTTGCTATTATACTTGCATACCCAATGGTACCTCCCTCAAAAGGTTTTGTTAGTCTGATTTGTCTGGCTAAGAAAATGTCAGCTGTAAGAAGAAATCTGGGGAGGCTGCAAGTACAAACACTCACACAAAAGATTTGAAAAAAAATTATCCTGTTCTGTGCTTGTAGAAACCAGTCTCCCCACAAGTGTAAGAGTCCAAATCCCACATGAAGGGAAGAGAACGTCATGTGAGAGGTTAAAGAAATGCAAAGCAAACACGAACATTAGCTTTGTTGCAAGGCCCTGTAAAACAAGCTGAGTAAATTACTCTTTGGGTTGGTTTGGTTATCAACATCCCTTACTGCACTACAGTGACCCTTTTGACTTTAATTTCACCACTATGCCTCAGCTTCTGTTGCCTCTCCAGCTTATTGTTAGCATCAGTATTAAGCTGTTCTAGCAGGAGACGTGATTAGATCGTCTGTTTTTAACCCATGCTTCCACAGTGAAAAAAACCTGAAATACATAGGACTAAAAAAATAATCCTATATGGTCTATGGGACAGCTGTGCAAAACCAGTATTGCAAGCATTGTTTCTTACAGAGTGGGAGTGACGCTGATTTTGTTAAAACACATATTTTATCCTACCTTGCTGGCTTTCAATATCTCGAACATCAGAGGCAACCCTTGCGTGATGAGCTCCTCTGTGTACTCTTCTTCCTGAATGGATTTGAATTCCTTTAGCAAGCACTGGATGAGGGGTCGTCTGTGCTGCTGGAAGGACGTGCGCAAGGACTCCAGCCATGTGTGCAGCGTCCAGGGAACACCTATGGATGGAGGACAGAGCTCATTCCCAGCTTCAGAGAAGGATGTGCCCTTTTTTACCTTATGTTAAGATTTTAAGCAAAAGCTGCCACATAACTCTAGAAATCAAATTCCTATTTATCCTCAATTGAGAAGGCTGGTAGTTGTCAGGACATCCTAGACCTAACGCACATCGGCTTTCCTCCAAATGCTAAGGGAGGACTGTGGTCTCTCTGCTCATCTAGCCTTCAGCTTCTCTGCTGAGACTGCCAATTTGTGGTAATTGCTGTGGTGCTCTGTTATGTAAAAGCCTTTTGGAAACTAGATTTACACTAGCTCATTTGTTTGAATGCAACCCTGGAGAGACGTCGAATGGTAAAAAACTTGATTTTGGTCACTACCCACCTGGATTCAAAGTGGTGGTCTTTAGATTAAAACTTTCTTTAAGCACTACCCCACGTCCTCTCCTGATCATTACTATTCTCCCTAAACAGCACTGGACAAGTTAAGCAGATCAGCCTTTTCAAGTAGTGTGTTGTGGCAGAACCACTCTCCAGGAACTTAAAGAGAACTGCTCCCATGCACTGAGTGAGAAAGCACATGGAGCTAATGTACCTCTGCAGGCATTAGGCTGGATGTGACCCAGTTTCTGCTCTTGCAGAATGGAGTGGGAGGAAATGCAAGCCTGGTGTTCAGCTATAAACGGAGTTTCCTTCTATTTCAGCAAATGTCCAGCACCTGGAAAGCAGCCCCGTCACTCTCCTCTCATTCATTGCCAGGTCTTTGCCTGCTCAGCCCACCCAGAGAGCCACTGCTCAGACCACCACACACCCTGACCCACGCCACGTATCCCCGGGGCAGGAGCACTGCACCAGGCAAAGGCATGTCAGGCACTTGGGTCTCTCTCTCTCTAAATGCAGAGCTGTAAGGATGGTCAATACACAGTCCAGACCGATTTCCCTCCACACTATGCAACTACCCTCCTCACGGGCAGAAGTAATTTCCCAGCAGGCTGGTATGATGTTCAAGCCTCACACTGGCAGAGCTGGCACATCAGGAAGCCAGTTTCCTGCTCCTGCCTTCATAGGCTCACAAACCTCAAAAAATAACAATGTTTTCATGGTGGACTGCTTTACGGAAGAGCACAAAAGAGGAGCTGTTGGAGGTGGCTCACGGCAGCCAAATACCTGCCCTACAGCCTTACCTAATGCTCTGCCATGCAGCTGTGAAGATCGCTGCTGGTGGAAACCACTCTGTACTGCAGAAAAGCACCAGTGGCCCCTGAACAGGGTGCACGGTGGAGCTAAAACGGTCTGGAAACCTGCCAGGTCCCCCATTACCTTCTGCTTCCGCAAGGGCTGAGGTAGGTGCAACTGTGGTCAGTTTAAGCAACACCCCATCAGGAGAGATGTGTTTCTTACAGCAGACCCTCCCTGGAGGAAGAGGAGAGAGGGCAGCAGGACTGACCTATGCTCCGTATGTCAATGGTCACATCGACGTAGCCGTGCTCAGCGCTGTGGTACATGGCCTCCTTCAGGGCTTTCAGCTTGGCCTTGCTGTTGCGACTGGCGCAGAGCGGAGCCGCTGCCGAGTCAGGCAAGTCCGTCCCCTCGGCCAGGATCTCCTCCAGTGACAGAATATCGCTCTTCTCCTTCTCCGGCTGAGCAAGCAGCTTACGAAAGACATTCCTGTCAATCATAGCATGGCAGAGAGAGGGAGAGGGAAAGAGGATAGGAGAGCAAAGTCAGCAGCTTGGCTTTCCTTGTGCCTGGGATACTTGTTGCGATGGGGCAAGTTAGGACACTTATCCAGGAAATTACTCCAATTAACGGCAGGATGGGCTGAGAGCAGTCCTGAGGCAAGCACCACTCCTAGGAGCCCACCTGCACTGCCTGAGCCACGTTGGCAGGATGCTGCTGTCGTGACAGGAACTGTACAAATGTCGCATGAGTAGCGGCAGCTCACGAGAACAGAGTGCCATGAGTTAAATGTGACTCAAGACTTCTTCCCACAGTGAGGGAAGGACAAGATGCCTCTGGGACAATCTCTCTGGACTTTCACCATGACAGCCACTTGAAAGGGGAGCTGCTTGGAGCTACCAAAAGCACTACCACTCGATTAACACTCAAAGCAGTCTGGGAAAGCTGGAGCAGCTAGACATTCAACAAGGACAGTCAGGGCGGGTTTGAGCACATTCGGGACTACTCCTCAAAGCCACTGATTCCGCTGGGCCATCAAATAGCAAAGCCCAAACTCAGAGACTTGGTGCCCTCAGGTTGGTACCTGTGTAACATCATTGATCTCAACAGAATTGATCTTGGTTTTGCAGCTATAAGAAGTGAAACCAGGCTGGCCCGCATCCCACCTCCCCTGTACTCTGACATCCTCCCTGCACCTGCTCGGACTCCGGTGTAGGATGGCAGTGGGGCATGGCACGTCCCAGACTAATTTGCAGCAGAAAGGGAAGGAGGAGGAAGTGTGCATGAGTAATGTACAGGTAGGAACATAAGAGCCAGGGCCTGCAGTGTGCACAGCCAGTAAGCAAGCCGAGGAGAGCCCCAGGTCCTCTCTGGCCACAGGGCTCCCACCACTCATGCCAGCTGGCAGCGAGGCCAGAGCAGTAAATGTGAGACCCCCCCCCCCCATAACCAAATTGTCCTCTCTGTCCCAGGGATCCCTCTCAGGCCCTCCAAATGGGCAGCGTTGTGCGAACCCGCCCTGACATGCCGTTAGCATGTTGTTAGACTGGCAGCTTGTCTCTAAGCAAACAGACGGTAGGTACTGGCTCTAACCTGTATCTATGTTCCTCTGGATGGCTACAATCAGAAAAGTAGGAACGTGAAGATCATAATACTAATCCATTACACTGCAGTCAACTCCTGAGCATTGCAAGACCATGCATGTCAGGTGCTCATTTCATTACTTGTTTTTTTTTAAATTTGCAGCATACGTACAACATTAAGACACACGGGACTTTACAGTAAACACAGATGCAGAAACTCTATTGAACAAAAATTAAGGCTGCAGTAGTACAGACACGATTCACTCAAACTCGAGAAATACATCAAGAAATTCAGAAGGAATGTCTTTGGCATTCCTTTCTGCCATCACATCAGCTGCCACTTAACAACCAATGCATTGCAACGCACGAGAAGGAGTCCCTTTCCTTTTCCTTAAAATCAGCTATCAGAAAGCAGCTTGTACCACCAACTGGTTAAATTCACATGCTAGCAAAAAGCGTTACATCTCCGCTCAGCTGGTGGCATGTTTAATTGTTCATGCAGAACTTTAACCCGTCTGCTCAAACCAGATGCCCAGGCAAAAAATAACCACTTGAAGGATGCCACTAGACTTGTTCCCACTCTACCTGTGTCCATGTGCAGCAGCCTGACTGAAAGAGTTCATGTCACCTTGTGGAGTCATGGAAATGCCATTCCTGTACATTGTTCCTATCATGGGGTCAGCTCCTCGCTCCAACAGCAAACTGACCAGTTCAAAATTTCCTGCAAGTCAAGGGATGCATTTTTACTTTTTAAAAAAATCCAGTATTTGCTCACCTAAACCACAGACCCCAAATGAAAAATTTATTAAGGTGGGAGGAGAAAGTCCTTACCAGCAGCTGCTGCCAACTGTAAAGGCGTTTCAGAGTAATTTTCCTCTCCATGCTCCAAGGAACCTTCTACCTTTGCTCCAGCATCCAGCAACAGCTAGAAAGAAAATTCACCATTTAGAGCAACTGGGGTATCACAATCTTCACAGTTCATGACCAGTGACGAATGAAAGTCTAATGCTTCTTGTTATCTGCAAACCAGATACGATGGAGACAAGTGACATGCAAATTCTATCCACTGTTTCACAGAGGCAAACTGATTTTTTTTTTTTTTGCTCATTTTATGGTGCCAGACACCAGGAGCATCAGTGACCAACTTCAGAGCCAAAAAAGTGTAACCCAGAGTTTCTGAATGGGAAATGGGGTAAGGTCAGTGCTAGGAAGTAATGCGCTGAAGATGGAAGTACTGAAAATTAGCCTGACAACCATCCTTCCTTCATGGTCTTCTAGAAGCACAGCACCGTCCTAAAATGGATCAGATTTCAATCGCCTCCATCTTTTATATACAGACATGGCCAAAAGAAAGGCAATTCTTAAGAACCAATTGCATCAATGAGTCCAAAAGCTGTGATCTCCATCAGGGGACGCTTCCACGTAAATGACAACCATGCCGAAACCAAAAGTGGCCAAGGAGAGCAGGATTGAGCCTGTGCTCTAGTCCTCTCTTGGCCATTTCTGTCTTGAGGTCTTCACAGTTTTGGCGCTTCATTAAGTGTGCCACAGACATAGTTGTTTTGAAGAATAAACCTTCTCAACTTTTGAGATGCCAAAGCACAGAACCAGCATATCCCACACGACACCTCGATAGGGTAAGGAGAGCGAGTGCTTCTCCCTCTTTGGAGCAGCACAAGGGCTCACCCACCAAGGCAGAGGTTTTGTGTTTGCTAGAATATTTTAGTGAAAGAAAGTGTAATGAATGAATAAACACACATATAAAACAAGTGGTCAGGAAGGAGCACAAGGAGTTGTCAGACTTTCTTTGGTGCAACTTTGCTTTAAAATTGTCCTATTTAAGCCTCATATTGGTTAAGGTTTGAACAGCATGTTCGCTACATAATAGGTCTATTATATATCAGTACACTCTAGAAGAAGCAGAAGTAACCAATATGAGTATGAGAAGAGGATACTGGTTTGAGATGGATGTAATTAGAACTGAAAAGGAGAAACAAAAGAATGAGATGCAGGTAGGGAAATACAATAATACCTGAACTACAGGAATATGTCCATGCAACACAGCAAATGTCAGAGCTGTCCAATGGCGGGTCTCAGGGTGGACGGATGGGTATTTATGAGCAGTACTGACAACCTACAAACAAATTAAAGTTATTTTTTTAAAGAGCTATATGTAGTAAAATTCAAACTGCCTTGACAGGCAGGCATGTGAGGGAGTAAGCGAAACAGAAAACCTGGGAAAGGTGTTTTATAAGATGATTGGCTTCATGTTATTTTTTCCTGCAAAAATTTTCTCAATATTAAAACTGTTCATGCTGATTTGACAGCCTGAATAGAGTTCATACCAAATGAAGTCTTTTTACCAACTACTGTAGCTCCATCTAAACCACTGGCCACCAGATACTTTTGCACGAGGTCAAAACATCCACAGCTAGTTACAGCAGCACACACCGGGGAAGCAGGGATGGATCAGGACACTAACAGCTAAGGACTGCTCCCACTGACTTCTCCAGACTGTGTAATAACAGGCCCAGGTCTTGGGACTGCTCCAGGCACAAAGAAATTCTTTCCACATAAATCAGTATGACTTTTGTCACTGCTGTCATGAAAGACACATCACAAGCCTTAACCTAGAGTTCACAGCCATGCTTCCAGGCTGCTCCCCTCCCACCAGAGGTAAAAAAAGACATCTGAGAAGTGAGGGTATAGAGTAGCACTTCAGAAATGTTTTAAGAAAACTCCTTTTTACTGCCTTCTCCTGTCTGAGTTGAGTTAAAAGAGCGGGGTGGTGACAGTTAAAAGAGATGCAAACTATATCCTTAGAAACAAAATGGTATTTTTCACAGTGCTCCTTCCATTTTCTACGCCTTAGTGCCTGGTGCCTCTAATGTCAACGTTGGGGAAGATGAATAACCACTCCTTGCTTTAGTTTCCCTGCCTTAAAGATGGGGGTATTAATATTGATGAGATTCACAGAGATGGTAAAATCTAATGAACACTTGCAATCCGAGACCGCACACTCGGATGGAGTGTGACACTAAAACTCAAAATCTTATTATTGATCTTCAGAGAAGGACCAAAATCAGAGTAAAAGATGCACCATCTCTGTGTCTCATCAGCCAGCTATGATTTCACTACCTTGTCTGAAGTACTTTTAACCACGTAGAGGAGTAGGGCCAGTTATTAAATGTTTAGTTCCATTAGCAGCTTGCATTTCCAAGCACCACATGCAGTGTTTTGCTAGAAGCACACAACCAGGCCCTCAGTCCCAAGGACAGGGATGAGGGCAAAATCTGAAGAGCCCATGCAGATCCCCCAGTTGGCCAGAGGAGCAGATCTGCACCAGCACCTGGCTGCTATGGCCCAGATTTGCCAAAGAGAGAGCTCAAAGTGCAACAGAGGTCTGCTGGCCTCTGAGCAAAGGCATGGGGCTCCTTTGGGTCTGGGTTTGCTCAGAAGGAAGAGGCCTGTTCAAACAGCTTGAGCTTTGGGGTTTAGGCTGGAGAGCAAAAGCAGCAGAGGGTGAGGATGGGCAGGATCATGGTTCAGAGAACACATCCAGCTCCTCCTCAAGCACAGATTCCCACCACTGTCTGGGGCAGCCCACGGCAAGTGGTGAAGAAAATTAAGTCATTTAAACTCCTTTGCTCCTTTTTTTTGGTTAGAGCTCTTTCCTGTTAACATGGTGTTTGTAAAAGATCTGTGGTTGACCAGGCTTTTAAAGCCTCAGTTGAGATCTGTTGAGCAGCTACAGGGCTCACTGACTCCAGAGCAAATTGCAGCTTCTCAGCACATCTGGAAATGAGTCCATTTTCATTAAAGATGGGCAATCAAAAACAGAGGCACCCAGCATTTGTGGCTACTTTTGGAAACATACATATATATAACTGATTTGCAAAGTGAAAGGGAGAAAATTATGCAGGCACCTGACAGAGTATTTATTTTTGTTCATGGTTGATTTGTCTTTTTTTTTTTTTTTTTTTTTTTGTTCTAATTGCCCAATTTGCACAGTTGGTTGTGGTGTGCACAAATCATCTTATAATTGCACACCATAATTACTCACAGTTCTTGTCCCAAAGTGTTTTCATTTGATTTTAGAGCAAAAACTCTACAGAAATGAATCAGGGAGGTTCACATTCCTCACTGGAGCTGTTCTCTCTGATGTCAGCAGTTTCAGAAAGACAAAACTGTTTAAAATCTGCATTTGGCTCAAGGCTGGAAGATTACTGGAGCAATTGGGAGGACTGCTCCAAATGAAAATTTGTCCTAGGAATCAAATAATGCCTTCTCACCTCTAAGCCACAGGCAGTGTTAAAGGAGAGATCAGTCACCATGCCCATCCAGCCTTTGGTGTGCCCATTGAGAGTGCTAACATGGGTTCAAGTATTTAGTTATTGCCAGCTCTTGAGGTTGGTGTGCTTGGATGTGGAGAGCTGAAATCACCAGCTGATTTCACATAAGGGACCAAACAGCAATCAGACAGTAATGGCTATCAGTCTCTTACAGGTGACATCCATTTCTACTTTTAAATTAGATTTTTTAAAAGTGCAAAACGTCTGGCTGAAAGCAGTGACTACAATTTATCTGCTCACTCAAGTCCAAACAGAACAGATGGAACACAGATAAGTGAAGTAGACAGCTTAATTTACTCATGACCTCAAAAAATTGAAACTAGAATCATTAACAAATAATTCTTCCACAGATTTTCAAATGGCTCTTTAAAAATGTACATACCTGCATTGCACAGTCAGACAACGATCTGTTTGGTGACAGACTGTATGAGTTTGTGATGTGCATTCATCAAGGAGACGTTTATATTCTAGAAGCTTCAAGCTCCTCATTCAACAATTTTTAGCCCAAGGCACTTTACAAAAAAACCCAAACCAGTGGAACCTACATTGCACTTGCGTACTGGGGATGTTTAGCTGGAACGTCCTAATGCATAGAAATACTCGAGCTTTGGCAGGTTATCAGATGGGAGTTTCTTTTGCCCTCTTCATTGCAACTCAGCTGAGATTCAGGGAGTCCTTCCAATATCATTAGGGCTGTGCTTCGTGCTAGTGCTGATGCCTGTATTCATTTGCAGTGAGCAAACACATCTACATCAATATTACCTGTGGGGTAAGTCCGATGACTTGACCACTTCTGTGCAGTGAATCCCAATGTTAACCTAATGCAGTCTGATTTCAAGTGGTGCTGTCCAGGATGAGACATTCATTTCTTTTAAATTCTTGGGATTTTTCCTCTGCTATAGTTTCAGGGGATAGTTTAAGATGTAAACAAGTAACAGAACAAAGATACAACCAACAAAAAGTCCTCACCTCAGCATTCAGATCTGCTCCAGCATCTAGCAGCATCTGCACCATAGCCTCATCACCCCTGACACAAGCATACATCAGTGGAGTCATGCCCTATTCATGTTTTGGAGTTAAAACAAACAAAGGAATTGACAAATTTAACACAGAACTTTCTTTGATTTTTAAAACCAATTATTTAAGTATATATCATCAAAACTAACAGTATGTATTTAACGAAAGCTATTACCTCTGTTACAGACATGCCCCTCAGACTAGCAAAAGCCAACCATTTTTGTAAAATCTCCATTTTTGTTGTCACTTCTGTAGACAGTTTGGGGTTTTTTTTTAAGTTATCCTTAGCATGGTGAGTGAATCTAGGTTTGTCAGCCTCATCTCCATATACTAAACGGAACATCTTTGTCTTTGGGGCCCCACAAGAGAAAAGATTTTTTTATCAAAGCAAATGTACTTCCACTCATATTTTTAAAAAGACAGTAATTCTGTAAGGTTTTCTATGATCACAGCTTCATAAAATATAACTTTTTAATTACTGAAAGAGCCTTTACAAACATCCCAAGCTCCTCTTAAGATAGACTAGATTCAGGCACAGCTCTTTCGACATCGATACCATAAGGGGCTGGAAATGTAAAGGCTTTGTATAGCACCTCCTTGCAAACAAGGACTTAATTTTAAATGAAATGCCAGGCAGCATTGTTACAAGTTCCTGTCTCTAGGGGGAAAAAAAAGCCCTGTTTTGAAGAAAAGTAGATTAACTGACCCTTCACTATAGAACCACCACAATGCAATTTGTATTAATCTGAAATACCTGCTGCGGCTGATCACCATTTCCCTTAAGGTTACCACAGCCACAGTAATAACTATGAGTCTAGATGAAACCATGAAAAAAACTTAAAAAATATCATTAAATCTACCATAAATTATAACAGAACAAGATAATTATTAAATACAGTAGGGGGTGTTGATGAACAGCCACCATTTGTTTTGCAGTAAACCCACCACAGCACGCAGCTACCTCTGATGCATATTTATTGCCTACCTTGAGGTCCCCTGTTAAATTTGCTGTCAGACAACAGCCCGTTTGCTGTTTAATCTGAGTGCTGCCATGAAGCTCTCTTCAGAGAAACTGGAGGCGCCCAGCATGGCCAGGCAGAGCCATGACACCGCTCTTCCTAGCAAGAGCCCAGCACCACTGTTTTTACTCAACTATCCCATTTTCCTGTTTGCATGCAAGGCTAAGGGTAGTGGGTGCTTATGTACGGAAGGGCTGCTCTTGCAAAGAAAATATAAATTAAGGTTTGTCCCTGAAAAGTACTTGGATCCTCCCTGAAAGACTTTGAGCATTTCACAGGATCAAATCTGCAGTGCACTTATGGAAATACAGAGTAAGGGAATAGGCATTTGGAGCCTCATGCCACTACTAAAAAAAAACCAAAACCAAGTTCACTCCAGGCAAGGAGAGTTCTTGGGTGACTTGAAGATACTTGCAAAGAGAATTTTAAACTACTTCAGCTACAGCCAGTGGGAAAACATTTTATTCGTGAGTCAGTAAACGCTACAGGAACAAACAGGACCATAAGAATTACAAAAAATTCTGTTTGGACCTTGAAACACGGGCATGGGACTGCAGCTTAAAATTAAATACATGTTCCTTCAACTATTTTTTCAATTCCTGCAAGTGGCATCATTTGATAATTAATTCAAGTGTTTAGCACAAGGAGTCTAATCAGATCTGAAGAAAAGAATTTGAAAAGCCTGTCCTGGGGCTCCCCCCACCACAAGATGTAGCGTGTGGGCAGCCGTGGTGAAGAACCCCACAGCAACGCCTGGAGCAAAGAGTCTGCCTGGGGACTGCAAGGGATACTTTGTCCCTGCTGAAGCTGAAGAATGACTAAAAGGAGCCCAGAATGTCATGCTGCAGTATCAGGGTTTTAAAGAGTTAATGAGGTTTCTAACCTCCCTCTCCCTTGCACTGCTGCCCCTGCAGCTTTTGCCTCTGCGAGTCCCCCCTAAACTTGCTCTGCAGCTCAGCCTTGCACTGCAGCATCACTCATCCCCCCTCTCTCTGCACATGGGAGGAATGGATTTTTAATGAGCCCATCATTAGTGTTCAACACACACAGGAACAAGGTAACAATGTGTACAATCAACACTAAGGGCTTTTGGCAAAATAAAAAATTACTCTTTCTTTCAGCTTTGTATCACTTAGGGCTCTGTCCTGCAAGATGTGGGATCCTACATGTTGGATATTTGATCCAGCAAAGCATTTAAGCACAGGCTTAACTTTCACTCAAATAGGATGTAAGCATGTATTCAGAGTTAAGCATATGATTAGGTACTTTGATGAATCAAGCCAGAGTGTTCCCAGGTTCCAGCCTGGAGGACAGAGGAAATACGCTGTGAAAAGTTTCCAGGTTCAGACTAACTAATATTATTATTATTATTTTAGAATTATAATGTATGAACCTTGGCATGAGCAGTACAATAGTATTTTGGGAGGGGAGGGAATACTCCCCTCTTCTAAAGCTTTTCTCAAATGCATCCATAGTACTGATTCAGACTGAAGCTACTGAACAGCAATCCAATTCACATTCTTGGAGCAGCTTTCATCTCAGAAGACCTAAACCCACTAACCATCCAGGTCCTGTCCCAAGTAACCACCTCAGGGTGGCAGCCACCTGCCTCCTGCCAAAAAGGATGCCACAGCTCTGGAAATGTGCAGTGATACTTTCATCAGGTGCACCAGAAAATTCAGAGGACTCTTATTTTGAAACAATAGTATCCATGGCCATGGTTTCCCTGTGGGAAGGAGGAACCATCTCAGTGAGCATCAGAGTCCATCAGGTTGCTGCTGGTAGGTAGCTGCAGAGGCAGGTTTATCCCCAGATATAACCACCAGCCTCACGAAGGTCTAACTCCAGTGAAAGTTAGGCTCCTCAACTGGTGGATGTTGGCCACAATGACCAATGGAGGGGTAACACTACAGAGATACTTTCACATCTGGAAGGTCAGTTCAAATTGGGCTAAACTGAAGAGAGACAGCAATTAATCATTTCCTGCTGAGGGTTCAGTGGTGCACGTGAAACGTGTTGCAGATCTCAGGGCAGTGTTCAGTGGGAGGACGTTCACCTCCCAAAGCCCAGCTCCACACTACCATTCATGGCAATGAAGCAGTTTTAAGTATTCGGATCAATGCTAAGCTCTCTTGGGATCTTCTTCTGGCTTCCCGCGACTTAGAACACTTTTAAGATTTCAGGGGATGTATCCACCCTCATGCTGAGTTACCTCAGTATCAACAAATCACTACACCTTGAAAAGATCACAGACATTCACCTTGAGGTGCTTTAACTGAATGCAGAGTGATGCAGGGAAAGTATTATGGTCCTGTCTACGCTCAGCTGAAAGCTGGGGCTTGTTTTCTGTAATAGACAGACAAAACTCTCATATTTCACAGTTGCTTCTTGATGTTTCTATCTCGTTACCTGTTCACTCATGCTGTTAATCCCATCCGGCCCCAGCAAGGATATGGCTTGTTTAACCAGATCCGTTCGGCCACAGTTGAGCATCCGGAAACCCAGGTCCTGCTTGAACTTCGCTTCAGTGGCAACTGCATCCAGTTTCCGAGATGCACAAAAACAGTCGTCGATTCTGTGGACATGAGAAATAAACTCCCTCAGAGGACAATCAGAGGACAGACCTCTCTGTCGCTAGGAAAATAATATTTTGCCCTGTCTTTTGAAGGATGCAGGTCATGCACACATTCATTCTCCTTTGACCTGGATGTTTGAGGGAATTGCTGAATGGGAAATGCTAAAGCAAGCTAATGGAGATTGCCCTTGGTCGATCTTTGATGGGACAAGTTACATATATTATAAAAAATTTTGTTTCCCAGTTTAAGCAATGCAAAACCATTTTCACAGCACGTTTTCTCTCTGCATGGTGAGGTTATCTAGTCCCCCTGATGTCTGAAAAGTTTCAGTGGCTAAGTAAGCTTTGAACTTAACATCAAATGGATGTTTAACCATACAAAGAGAAAATAATGTCACTCCAAAAGCCTTCAAGGATCTTACCAGCACAGCCACAGTAACAGGGAAGCCTTTCTGGAGCAGAAAGTGCGAGTAGCAGAATCTCAGACTGGCTGAGGTTGGAAGGGAACTCTGCAGGTCATCTGGAGCAACCCCCCACCCCGCTCAAGCAGGGTGACCTGTAGATCAGGACACCATGCAAGCAGGGAGAAGGCAATCTTGCCAGGTAACTGTGGCAAAACACCACAAATCCTTTCTGGCTGTGTCCAGCAGATTGTTTTAAGTCCCTATTCAAAAGACTGCAAAATGTAAACTGCTGAAGATATCCATTTCAAATGGAAGAAGAGCTAGGAGTTATTCAGCCAAGATCTGAATCTACAGCTCTAGAGAGAGACAGGCAATTCAAATCTGATGTTTACCCAACTCAGTTTCATCTTATTAAAATACAAACTTTCTTTTCTTTCATGCTGAGGAGTGTCTGGGGCAGAGGGTGGAGTCCAAATCCACAGTGCTTTTGGTGTGAACTTGGATAAAGGGCTGTTTGGAAAAACATCACTTTCATTCTCCAAAAATTCTAGGTCAGAAAACGAGGGGCTACTTAGGAGAGAAAAAGAAAATAAAGATCAAAAGTGAAAAAGTCAAACATACGTCAAATGTTTGTTTTCTATTTCATATGTAAAAAAATGCAGCAAGCCAAAAGAAAAATAGAAACAGCACATCATTATCATTTAAATTTCTTCTTCAAAGTGCTTTATCAGAGCTTTATGAAATATATAACACTGCTTAATATTTAACAGCAATATGTAATGAATACACTGCTTATATAGAAGCAGTGGTATGTACTGAGCTTCCTCTTTCAAGAGAGGAAGAAAAGTGAGACAGAAAATACAAAATATTTTGATCAAAGCTTCTGCACAACTTAGTACTGAAACTGGCATCTGAGCTCAAGCTTGCTCTCTGCTGTGCTGGGGCACAACCAGTCTGGAAGACAACAGATATTTTGCTGATGTTCATTCTATGTGCTCAGTTTAGGTTTTGACTGATAAAAAGTTGATGTCCTAAGAATGCAAACAAGGTATGCTTGGAGATCATTACTCAGGGGAACAAAGATGACACTTCATCACAACAGTATGCTGCAAGATTAATGCACAACACGCGGCTACAATAAATACACCGTAACAGCAACAACAGATTCTGCACCAGTAATATGCCAACAACAGAGATGAAGAAAGCAATGCCCAACAAGGCTTGGTTTTCTGCAGTAGTTTTTTGAGTGAGTTGAAAGAAAAAGCAAAACCGGCACAGATATGCAGGGCTGAGGTCACCAAAACCAAGATACACAGGAGCAAGTGCAGCTTAACACAATCACACCGTATGGCACATTTCTGACACAAGAGCTACAGCAACATTTGGCACTTGTTACCCCCATGGCAGGAGATGCTAGAGATCATCTGTGTCCTCCTTTAACGTAAGGCAAAGATAAAGCAAGCTCAGAAGTTAGGTAGTGGGGGTTTTGGTGCATGGAGAGAGTCTGGACCTCCCAGATGCAGCTGACCTGTTCCAGATGACTCTGGGATGAAAATGAGGTGGTTCCTCAGCAAAGTGCAGCTATGGAAAGATCTAGATATCCTCTGAGGACTGCAGAGGTGTCTGCCACTATGAATCACTGACTGTGTTAAGTCACTGCTTCATCATTTGTACTGAGGGATGTAACATACACTCTGAATAAAATGGGTCAAACTCAGCACTGGCAGAAACTGGCAGAGCTTCACTGACGTCAGCCCAGCTCAGTGCATGCAAAATGATAGCTGATGATCTCCTCTTTAAAAAAAGCCAGATTTTGACCTCAGTTGCACACCCACACGAGGGAGGAAGGAGGAACAGGGACCTATCACACCTATCCTATATGGGCTGCCCAGATCTCTGCTCTGACATGGGTTCTGAAATACTTCTCCATGAGTAACTCCTCCATGAGTCGGCTCTGGTTCCCTAAAACGTCAGTTCATGGGCTTATTATAGCCAAGGAAGGGGACTCGTTAATTACTGCTGATATTGTGTATCAGCAAATTAGTATTCCTCAACCAGCTGGAGGGATAAGGGGCTTGGTCCAAGGGCTCCAGGATGCTACAGCTGTACAAACACTGCAAGGATAACATGGATGCAGAGGAGCACCTGGGCTGCAAGGCTGCTTGGACACCAGCTGTGACGAAGTGTGATGTAGACCAAGTACCACGAAGCAAAAAAACCCACAACTTAGTACCACTACCAGTAGTCCGTTGCCTTTTTATAGCCCAACAAGGGCCCGTCCTGAGTTACGGCCTCCATTTATGGGACGTAGATCATTGCTGGTGCCACCATTGTCATACATTGACTAATAAAAGGGATAGTGATCAAACTGGGAAGTTTAATAAAATAAGAGCATGATGCAAGGGAAAGGAACAGAGGATGCTTCAGAAAAGAAAGTGTAGCAATGTTTCAAAAAGCCAGAGAGATTAATGAGTTAAGGAAAAGGAGATTCAACATATACAGATAAAAAGCAGTGAAGAGACAGATCAAAAATGATCAGGAACTAAAAGTACAGAATAGGAGAACACAGTATCACTTTTAACACTGGAGAAAGCCAACTGGGAAGATGGTACAGCAGACAGACCAAGCAGTCGCATTTCAAAATGAAAAATAATAATAAAAAAAAAAATCAAACCACTCCCAAATCCATCACAAATCAACCCTAAGCCATCACCCCACTGCATTCGCTCCCAAGTCCCCTTTCATACCATTAACTGCGTAATATTGATTCCATATTACACTGCATAAGGGGATGCTGCTCCATCACAGACACCATCTAGTATCACAAGCATTTAGGGAGGCAAGATAAAAAAGGGGGAAGGGAATAAGCAACCAGGTTTAACTCACTTAAGATTTCTTTGGACTGCAACAAATAACACCGAGAAGCTATGGAGAGGTGGGAAAGGGATGGGAAGAAGCTTGACAAATAAGGCTGATGAGGAACGGTTAGGTCAGCTAAATAGGGTCACTTTTAGAGTTGTGAAACTGTGCCTGCAAAGCAAGGGAAGCCAACATAAGCACAAACAGGGCTGGAAACCTCTCCAGCTGCACAATCAGTTCATGGCCCTTTTGTCAAAAAGTCTTTGTGATCTTTCCAAGCGCATGGGAGGCTGACACCGGCTCAACAGTGGGATGTCCCTTCCAAGGCCACCTTGGTTTGTTGCCAGATTCTGATGGCTGCCAGTGCTCACACAGGTTGTTATTTCCCCAAGACCTCACCCTACAGAAAAGGCGTTTTTTCACTGAAGGGTCAGGGAATGCTGACGGGAGGAGCAGATGTCCATAAGGGGTCAGCTCTTCTCCCCCTCTTTTCCTAGGGACAGTCTCAGGACGGCAGGACATCACCATCCCAAATGCTGGCTGGCTCAGGTGAACTTTGAGGTCGCCCAGAGGTGATACAGTGACAATGGTAGGACTGACCAACATCCTTTGAGGGTGATAACCTCTCTCAAAAGATGGAGCCCATTCTGGATTTACCTATTTGGCAACCCGTGGTGTTGGGCACACTCCACAGCATCACCACTGCTAGACACGTGCTCCCACTCCCAGAACCAAGAAGTAATATGCTTGAGTTAATACACACTGATCATAGTGCTTATGCTGAACAGCAAATCCATCCCTCTAATTCAGGGGTTCTATCACCCAGCCTGTAAACTCCCTAACTGGTACCTCCCTCCCTTGAATCTAGCAAGCAATTGCCTTTATAAGTAAAAGGAAAATTAGAAACAGGTGAAATCTTCTTGATTTTGTATTTGTAGCAAAGCTGTGACCACATTTTTTAACTTACAATGCGATACAATTTTCTCCAAGTCCTCTTTTACAGATATTGGCTTCTACAGCAGTTATCTTCAAGATCGTTACAGTGTTGCCATTGCACATAATTAACTTTACTGTGGCTTTATACGGGGAATGCCATGGTAACACCAATTATTCACAAATGGTCACTGTCAAATGCTTGATGGTCACCATGACACTCTATCGTACCCCGAAATACTCAAATCTCTGAAAGGAGTCAAAGCTAATCTTCTTCATTTATAATGGGTCCTAGCAGTACAGCAAATTATTTTCATCTTTTCTCAAACTCGCATTACAAAAACGTAAGACAGCACTTCTACAGCAATGGTTTAAATGCAAGGGTTGGGTTTGGGGTTTTTTTGTTTTGTTTTGACTCAGCCTGGCTAAGACAGGGTCTGTGCAGATCTTTAATAAGTTACTCATGGATATAATACATTTGGGAAAATGGATGATTCAAAAGCAGTGTTTCAGTTGTAACTGGTAGACACAACAGTTCTCTTACTACATAGCTTTTTAATTATTTGTTCTTTGGGAGGGGTTATTGCTATAGTCAGTAGCGGACAAATGCTCTGTAAATGTTACCCCAAAAGAGAAGCTGGAACATCTTAATCATGTTCTAAGCTATACGTGCTGGCACAGCGTGCTAATAGTTGATTCAAAAGAAATGGAGTGCAGACTGTGATGCACAGCAGGACAAACATTCACCTCTGCTGAAATGAACCCCTCATTGTCCTGATAGCCAAACACCAAAACTTTGTTTGTCCACCTGGGACCTGATCACCAGCCCTTTCAATTAAAGAATTATAATCTGTTGATTACGTCCATCTTTTTAGCCCCGTGGAGTTTGTTCAGTCTGTCTCTGTCCTAAATATGAATGAGGTCTCAAGCTAGAGATTATAGTTCAGCTGGTTGGAAGTCTGGAAGGAGTCATATTTTAGCCAGCAATATACATGCATTTGCAATGCTGAGTTTCCTGGGGTCAGGGATCACAGTTTTGATCTGGGTATGCACAGCCCATAGCACAAAAGGGTCCTGTTCCTTGCCTGGGGCTCTTCAGTGAGACTACAGACACAAATGGCAGTAGTAGGAGTGGCAGACGATTTGATTTAAATTTGTGGACGCTCTTTTTTTCCAATGCAGTGCTTTAAAAGGGACTATAATGTCGATATTAATGTCACTGCAGTACAAATACTATACTGAGACAATTATTTGCATTCTCAGTTTTGGAGGGAGGGAAACATAAGCACAAACATGTTGATCAAAGTGACAAAGAGGGCTATTTTTTAAAGCAGACATAAAATATTTCCATTTACTTTAATCAGGAGCCAAATTGAGACAAGAAAAAAATAGTCCAGATAGTTACTAGTCAACCTCTTGTTCTTGTCAAAGGCCTGAGAAAAAATTGGTTACAGATACTGGAAAATACATTAAAAAAAGTGATGTGACTATCAAATGAAGACTCAAATCTATATTTCAAAAAATTCTTAATATTACAGTCACAGGCCAGGAACCATGTTCAAACTTGAATCTGACTTCAGATTTTGAACAAGGCAAACATTCCACAGGAAAATTTGGGTACAGATTCACCTTTCATGTAAATAGATAACATAAGTCTTTACCTCAAAGATGTTACGTTATCTGTATCCTGATTGTTTTATTCAGGAATGTGTATTGAGACAGAGCATAAGAAACAGTAATGAACAACGGGCAAAACCCAAGAAGGCTGGATCTTAAAGCCCATAAAAAAGTGTGTTCTGCCCTAAAAGTGAAGGTGAACATGAGGACAAGGTCCTCCCCTTCAGTAATTTTTTTTTGTTACTGTTGTCTCCAAGGGGCTGGTTGGCAGGAGAGGTTGAGATTCACCTCAGGAAACCTGTGCTCTACCTTTTAAGTAATAAAATCTCCTTCATCCACTGGCACCATCTGCCTCAAGGGACTGCTGGATTTTGTCAAGTAGCTTCTTTGCTACCGCTTGCTCGCTTAGCATTTTTGTGTCTAATTACAGCAATAGCCATGTCTGGTGTTAAAGGATTAGTGAAAATTTGTGGGAAGAACAAGGATATTCAAGGAGCTAGGCAGACACCGACCATCCCTACTTAAAAGCAGCTGTACCTAATTGAATGCAGAATTTCTTAGCCATTTTCTACTCTCTCCCTCTCCAGAAACTCAGCCCTTTACCCAGCATATTTTAAGACAGAGCAAAGAGCAGTGGAAGTATTTTTTCTGCCTTCAAATCTCTATTTATTAAAGCCTATTTGTATTTTCATGTTCTAGTACAAGCTCAGGATTTCCATAAATAAAACATTAAATGCAACTCTTCCTCTTTCACTTTTCATGTTAGAATTGCATATGTGTGGTATAGTATTAAGATGACACGGCAAATGCTATAGACAGGTCTGAAAGAACAAAGTAACACATCTTCCCTTCACATATTCCTGTATTTTTCCCTTTCCACAGCATTAAGAAAACTCTCTAGAATGAGCTAAGGATGCTCTCATGTTCAGTAAGCCTCACTCTTGAGGTTGATAATCCTATTTTCCTATAGTACCTTCATTAAGAGGGATGGTTCCAGACAGAAAAGCAGACTTAAGCAATCTCAGGCCAAGGCTAACTGGAAATTAGGACTGATATTCAATTAAAGACAGGTTTTCAAAGGCACCCAGACACTGAATTTTCCCAGCAACATTTCTGGATCTGAGCTGTAAATGCAACTGGGAGCCCTGGGTGAGGCTGGGATGGGGCAGTGGCATATGGGACCAGAGGGTTAATAAACCCAGTTCTAGGCTGCAGCAAGGCTTGGATCCATCTACACTTCCAGTTTGAACTTACTTATGACTGGTTAACATTCACATATTCCTGTGTCCGTGCTGCCCTTTAAACAGTGTGTTTTTCCTTCTGTGGTATGTACTCCTGATGTTTTTCTGGAGAAGAGTCATATGTTCCCTCAGCACCCACTTTGCTCAGCTGAATAAGCCCCTTTCTTCTAGTCTTCCTCCATGAGAACATTCTGTCAAAACTCAAACCACCTCAGCCCATTTCTCTATACCTCCTCCAATGTGAATATTTTCTTGACCTAGACACAGGAGTTCTGGTTCCACATCACTTCCTACCTAGTTCATGTACAGAGGCACCAATATTTTCCCACTTCTACTGGAAATATCTCTCCCGATGCATCCTCAAAATGCATTTGCTTTTTTTCATGGCTAAGCAAAAATCTACTTTTGTGGTTTACAGTTATTCTGAGAAGAAATAGTGCTCTACAGTCTTTACCACCACCTTTCCAACACTCAGCTTCCACTACAGTATACATTATACTACCTATATAGAGTATATACTACCTGAACACCGCAGTATGCATTTTTCTAACTAATCTCCACATGTTTGCCTTCCATTTGTGGAAAACTACATTTCATCCCATTTCTTTCGTCCCAGTCCTCAAGGTCATCCACTTTTTTCCTGGATGATTTCCCAAACATCCTCTGTGAGGACAATGCCTCTCAGCATCGTGGCATCAGCAAATTTTAACTTCATGAGCACACTGCTAAGATGTGTGCCAAAACCCTTTCTGAAAATTAAAAAAGACCAGTTCTAAGAGTGAGAGCTGAAGACGTCTACTTGTAATGTTACTGTGGCCATCCTTGCCACTTCTCCTGAAGCCAGCCCCTGCCCACTTTAAAATTCCTCTACTAAACGCCATCTTCTCCATCTAACTAATAGCTCTCTGCATGAACTGCATCAAATCATTCACTCAAGTCCAAATAGATGAAATCTACTGAATTTCCTTGGGGTACAAAATCAGTTATCTTATCAAAAAGTTATTAGATTAGTCTGGCAAGATCTATCTTTAGAAAATCTGTGTCACATTTTATCCCATTTTTCCCTCAACAACATGTCTTTAATCAGTCTCTGCTTGAAAAAACATTTGAAGGCCTTGCATTAACAGCCTGGAATTTTCCTTGGATCATTTTTTATCCTTTTCAAACTTTGGACATTACTATTATTAATCCTTAGAGTTACAGCACCACTCTGGGCTTTGTTATAAATATTTCTCTCTGACCCTCTGATTTTGTGAGGCAGCTCTCTCTCATCGCTGGGATAGAGGTTATCTGGTCACGCCAATCCAAGTGCATTAAGCTGTATAATTTGCTCTTCTTTTGATAACTGTTTTTCCATTTTCATAACCTTGTTGCTATTACTTATTTTTCCTTTTCCCCCAGGACTTTCCTCCTGAAAAAAAGCAGCAAAGTATTCACATAAGTTCTGGGGTGATGGCCTCTGCTGGCACTTATGCACACCTCTACCAGGTGCCTCCTCAAGGCCAGCCCTCACAGATACCAATTTCACCTCTACAGCCCAGAAAGAGAGAAGAAAAGTGTTTATGCCCATAGTCAGAAGCAGAGATAAGACCCAGACACGCAGCCAGGCAGAAAGGGATATTTACTGCATTCACTATGCATGACCACCGTACACTTGGGGAACCAATCCGTATCTCCAAAATGCTAAAGTCTGGGAGCAAGCAATTAAAGGTCATCAAGTTATGGGTCTCCATCTGTTCACAGGCACAAGCCCTGTCATGCTAGCTCCTACTTCAGCCAGCTCTGCCTTAACCAGCAGTGATTCTGCCACCTCCAACTAAATTTGACTGGAACATAAGGGGGGCTTCTGACCGTACCAGCAGGGTCAGCATGCAAACCCCGCTGCCTGGCTTTGTCTTCCAGCATCCCCTAAACAGCCAGGGACTGCAAACAAGGGACTGTGATGCTTCTCGTGGGCATGCTGGTAGTACCTGAGCCCAAGGGGTCTCCACAGGTTCTATGTTAGGATGAGATGGGGCAAGACAACGACAGACCCCTGTGGGACTCCACTCATGACGAGCCCAACAGCAAAAATACCAATTCACATCACTGCTCTTTGGGTATAGCTGCCAAAAAGGACTTCAGAAATTAAATAATTGTCCCGGGCTCCTCCTGCCACAGTGTGGTACCTGCCTCCAGTGTGTGGCTGTGGTGCACAGTAATCAACACCACAGGGAGCAATCTCGATTCTTCATCATACAAGAGAAAGGCACGAGCTTTTTCATCTATGGATCAGCAGAAACCACTACTCAAGATAATTAAACTCCTGGTTCTCCTCCAGGAGAGCTGGAGCTTTGCAGCTTGGGCAAAGGCACAGGGGATTAACAAGCATGAGAGGGCTTCGAGACACCCCCATAGCTGCAGAGAAATGTCCAGTCTCATGAGCAACACTTCTAGAGGATCTTGGTGCCATGGGGACATATTTAGTATTCCTCTTCATTCAGATACCAGGAAGATCCCTTGATGTGGGCTAGGTCAGCAACCCCGCAGGGTATTCCTTCCCCAGTCAAGCTGGGGATCAGACGTCCAGCAGGGATGTTCAGGGTTTAGAAGCCAAAATCCCACCCTCAGACAGTGCAAGCTGAAATGCCTCCTCCTGCATCACTCCATCACTGAAGATGCTGCCCATCTGATTTCCATCAGGTGAGTGCAGAGCCCTTCTCAGGGGTGAAGGGGCTGCCTTCCAGGTCCAGAAACACCTCAGGGAAAGGCAGCTTTCCCAGAGAAACCAGACAGGGTATGACCTGGAATCAAAGAGGTCTGAGGCAATGCTGAGGGTAGAAGAAAATAGTTCAAGTAACACATGGGAATTGCCCTTCATAGAGGGGAATTACACTCACATCCTCAAGACTGTGGATTTATTTTTTTTTCCAATTTCTGTGGCTTCTATCAGAACGATCACGTGCACATGCACACACAGTCACACACTAGACTAAATCCTTCTTTTAACCTTTGACTGGCAAGAAAATAGTCTTTTATCTAGTCAAGTGAAGAAGTGACCAAGTAACAGTTTCCTGCATGACACTACCACTTCTCTTGGGTCAGTTTGTTCCAGCATCTTTACATCCTCCAGGATTGCCATGATATATAGCAACCAGAAATGAATCCACTGACCCTAATAAAAAGCACAGCAGCCTTTGTACTGAGCAATACAGGATGCTCCTCCCTTGCTCTGTTTCTCTGCAGTCAGCCTCCAGTCCCCATATGTAGTCAGCCATTAGCAATCCTCCCCACCACATGTCGAACACATTAGGGTTTTGGGGTTTTTTTTATTTTAAACAAATGTCCCACAGAATGGAGGAAGGAAAGACATGCAAAGAGCTTCTTGTGTTTAGGTGGAGCAAGGGGAAAGGTACCCCTTGCAGATGTGATGATGAGGAGCGGACAAAACCAGGCACCTGGTTTGCAGACAGACAGACCCAGTACAGAGTGAGAAGTGACATTACCTTATTGCAGTAGAAAGGCAGGTCAACACAGATTTTACCGCTGTATTCCTTTTGGCAACAAATTGCCTTCATTAATAAAAAGTCTAGAGCAGCGAGCAGTGCACCCACCTTCACCAGATTTATGCACACAGTTCTCTACTGACTACCTCCAACTGCCTGAGGTAGCCCATAAGGGCTTGGGTATGGGCAAAGCTTTCAGTTTGGTCTCCTACTATGACAAAGAGTATTTTAGACACAACTTGGGCTTCTGTCTCAGCTAGCTGTTGTGCATACATCAGTCAATCCACCAGTGAAACTTACCTCCTTGCAAAAGGTGGAGACAACTGGTCTATCTAAAGCTTCCACTCCTGGGGGAAGGTGACCTCTTATATCCCTGCTCATCTCACAAGGCTGGGGAAAAGGAGGAAACTTTCTGGCATGCCTGCTGCTTTAAAATCAGGAAGAAGACAGGCAGCTCCTGCCTGATTCCAGCTTCTCTCACTGCTCTAGCCAGACCAAGAGCAGCTCCTCTTTCAGGAGATGAAAACGTTGCAAGAAATTAAGGCAATGGATTCTTAAAAAAGTATCAGAAGAGAGGAAAAAGAGAGGAAGTATTGGAATGAAAGGCAGGAAGGAAGAGATGATTTACAAAGCCACCTATAAGGAACCTCACTGCTGGAGTATGTGACTGTGCTGGGAAGTATCACATGAATCTGCTGGGAGACCTCCATGCTGTAGTTCAGTTAAGAAACTGAACATTTGGTTTTTATCCGAACTGATCCCAAACTTCACAGCCTTTGAGATCCTGCCAGTCTCTCTCTCTCCTCATATGCGTGTTTTTCCAGTGTGCAAGCTGATTTTGCTTTATGATTTGTAATGACAGGTTGTGAACCCACACTGTGGAATGAAGCAGGATCACGTGGGACTATAAGAATATTTGGGTTCAGGTCTCTGTATTTTAGGGACTAAAGAAGACTACTAAGAAGAGCCTAGAAATTGAACCAGTTTCAAGGTTCTACTTATTAAGCCATTTCTATAAAAGTCACAAAATATATCAAGCTAACTTCACTTAAAATCCTCCAGCTGTCATCTGTCACACAGCTTATTTGAAAAGCCATCCCCTGCAAAGCTGTTGTATCCCCCCTCCCCTCCGAGTGTTTCCTTTTATGGACTTGATGCTTGCTGAGGAGTTGATAATTGAAAACACTCCCTCCCTAATGGGGAGGCATGAAAGGTTGGCACGTGGCTTAGTGGAAATGAGAAGTGCTGAGGGTCTGTGCTGAATACAAATAAAAATTACAAGCCACAACATTTCAAATTAACAACCTGATACCTCACATTATTCTTCGGAAAAGTTAAGTCCTTCCTTTGATCTCAGGATTACAGGCAGCCAGGGTTTGATTTGCAGCTACGCAAAGAACCTGCTGCACTATGTTGGCAGTAGGCACAGACCTTAAAATAAACTCCAAAGTACATGGACACTCATTTGCCAACCTCTGCCAGCACAGTAAATTGGGACCTCAGTGGGTGAATTGGGTCCCTGAAATCAAATAAGGGCACACTGCAAAGCCTGGCCTCTCTAAAATCCAGAATTTGTCTCAGGAATGATTTCTCTTTTCATTCCCACCTGATTAATCCCAGGCTGTGCTCTTCAGGCTCATCCCCACTTGCAAGACAAGTAGGACAACAGCAATAACTTCTATTATTTATTAAATGAATACTGAATGGCAACTTTAAACTAAGTGCTGATTTGCTCCTCAACATTTAATAAATTCTTCTGAAGCATAATACAACTCTCAACAACTTACAATAATTTTGAACCTCCTGGAAAATTGTCTAACAGTTGATGGCATTACACACGTATACGTGCATATACAAGCATTGACAAAATGTAACTTTAAGAATGGTATATTATGGGGTTTTTTTTTAATCTACAGATATTTAACTATGTCTACCTTAATTTTCAAGACAGATGAAGTAGAGCAGAAACATTATTGCCTTATTTGCAATCCTACCTTAGTACTGGAAAAGGTATTAAATGAATTGTGCCTTTTCAAAATCAAGTGCTAGGTCTTTAGGAAGTGCATAGTACCTATAAATCCTGACATTGCAGTAGGGACACACAATGCTGCACTTCTGGAAACAGGGGCCAAGATGGTCACACCAAAGAGAAGCAATTACAGCCAAGATCTGAAATCTGAAACGCTCAAGACTTCACTTTGGAAATTCAGCATCTTTCTTCAATTAAATATTGAATAGCTGTGACTATAAAAAGCCTAGGCAGATTTCGAAGTAAAGTATTACACTCTCTGGTGAAAGAGCCTGTCAAGGCCAAAGTCCACAGAAGGCAGCTGCTCCGATGCGGGTTGTCACAGCTAATCATGTCCATCACCCCTCTGCTCTCTGTGTTGCAGGAAGAATGCACCTACTGCTATAGGAAGATGCAGACTGCTGAAAATTGGGGGTTACGTACAAATTTGTGAAGCAATAGGAGTACTTTCTACTTTGGAAGATTCAGAATGCCTTTTCATATGAAAATCACAACCAAGTATATTCTTGACTCCAGAACAGCTCTAGATCATGCTTTTATACATGTACATAATAATAAGGGAAAACAGACACTAAAACCAATCCTGGCAACAAATATTTTAAGACTTCATTAGAAAAACAAGAGGTTGCATCTGATACATGAAAAAGTAAAATTATTTAGGCTGACATTTACAACTAATCTGAGCTGACATTAGCACGAAAAATACAATTCAACTGCAAGAGGTAGTCTTACCTATAAGTTTAAATGTGCCCTTTAAGCATTACTGCTGAAAGCAAAGCCCTGAAAAATATCTGCAGCCCTGCCAATTATATTTTGGTATTTTATAGCACAGCGACACGAAGCAGACAATTAGCAGATTTCAGCCCCTCATTAGCAAGCAGAACCTAATAATAAAGAGGAAAAAAACGAAAACCACCATATGAGCTCTGCCGAGCGGATCACAGGCTCGATTCCAGCTGTGAGTTATTCAGGCACCCCCATTACCATGCAACCAGCTTATCCACGGATGTGAGCAAATACCAGGAGCCGATTGTGCAATGCACAGAGCGACGAGCCCGAGCATCCATGCACCTCTGAAGGCGGTAACAGAGCCCTCTGCCTGCCTGCTCGCTGTCACTAGGAAAGAGAGACACATCTCACACAAAGCAGACAATTTTTATTTTTTTTTTGGTGGGGACTTACTTTAACTGTCGAGGTTCGCAGTCAACTCCCGGCAGTAAGAGCCTCGCTGCCTGCCGTACGTCATCGCTGTCCACCGAGAAACTGCGACGGTGCCCCGCGTGAGCCACGGCAACCCGTATCCACTCCATCAGGGGAGGCAGCACAATGAACGGCCTGGGAAAGCACACAGACATCAGTGCTACAGTACACTAGCGTCCAAAGAACAGGTATACAGAGAGAAAGAGAGAGGGCAGGGGGGTGTGCCTGTGTGTGCATGGGTGTATATGTGTGAGTATATATATATATACGGAGAGAGAGAGAGAGAGAGACAAGCAAAATGAAAGCATGGGAGAGCAAACTGGCTCAGCAAATTTCAAGCAGGTTTAAATCAAGATGTCTCACCCTGTATCCAGAGCAGGATTATTTGAAGAGGGAGATTTACAACCCACGCTCATTTACGGGGCTCCTGCAAGGTCAGTGCACTCGCCTGGCAAGCCCCCCCCCCATTCTTCATAGTGTATCCTGAAAAGAGGACAGGAGCCTGGCACGGGACCACATCCTGCTCTGGCTGACGCACCAGGCTGGGTATGCTCCCCTGCCACTTTGCAATAGGGTCAGGAGAACAAACCAGGGCAAAAAGAGGGGATGCCCCCACCCCAGGATGCCAGGAATAGAGAGGAGATGCCTAAAGAAGTCACCAGCATCTGCCAAGGCAATGAGTACCTTGTGCTCAGTGCTGAAAGCAGGGACCTTTGCAGCTGATCCTGCTGTATTGTGGAGGTTATTGGTGAGCAGTGTCAGAAATTAGACTGTTTTGTTTCACTTTTAGCAGCATCAGACTGCCACACCTTTGGGTGCCAGCTATTCTGACACTTGAGCAAAAATACACGAAACCACCCCAAAAAGTGGGTGGTGGGACTCTGGGCCACAGCTCCCACTTGAGTAAAGTGTGGACACTATCAGACACATGGTCCTTCACTCCACAAAACATGGGCAGCCCCATGTCCTAGCAAGAGCTGCCCCAATTCGCCCCATTTATGCTAAAAATTACTTGGGGACCAAAAGTAAAATGCTAAGCCTTAAAGGAGAACCATAGTTTCAAGTCCTAGTTTGGAGTTAAAATAAATAAATAAATAAATATCTGCAGCTGAACATCGTGGAAGGTTGCTGCATGTTAGGTCAAGGTGGACAAAATCCCCAGAGCAACACAGGCTGCAGCAACTGCCTTCCTGTCCCCAACAGATTTCCATGCCCACTTCATCACCTAGCTGGGGTGCCCAAACTGGGTATCTCTTCTGCAGCTGTACACGGGAGACAAAGTCTGTGTGGGGAGGGGAGGAGGAGGGGTAGAAGAAATCCCTCTTTATAAAAATATACCACAAAATTCTTAAAACTGTAAAAATCATTAAAAAATAATAAATCTCTCCAAGAGCTATTTAAAAAATTATACTGAAAGCCCTGGATTTAGTCAGGACTGCTGAAAACTATTTAGAGATAGTGAAACTGTTTCATCCACACCATGAAGCAGATACCATGGCTAAGGGATGTTAACAGAGATTGCTACAACAATTAAAAAAAAAGTAATAAAAGAAAAAAAAAAGAAAAAGAAAAAAAGGAGGAAAAAAAAGGAGAAAAAAAAAAGAAGAGATGAAACTTGTAAATTATTATTGTCCTGAAGGAATGCCTGTAATTAACCTGTTGTTACCACCTCCTCCTGAACCTTATTCTTTTCTTTCATTTCCTATGTGGCTTACTTCCCCTCCTCTTTAACTGTATATTCCCATATTCCCTCCCTTTACTAGGTCACTATTTCATCCTAATACTGGAAATGTTCCTTTTAGTGCATCAGCATTCCCTACTTTTGCTCCTTTCAATTCTCCTGCTGCTTTTCCTTTGATATTTTTTTCCCTTACTTGCCTTCCTTTTTGTGGTCCCTTTTCTCAAAGGGGGAGGAAAAAAAAAGGTCTGGATTAGGTGACCCAGTAGGCAAATACTTTACATTCTAAATATCTAACTTTACCCCAAAAGGATCTACCCTGAGAAAAATTATTTAAGATGATGTTGATTCTGGAATATCCTTTTCCTATTTATAGCTCTTTATGTCATTTATTTCTCTTTTGAAGACTTGACTTTACACAGCTCCAATATTAACATTCTTGAGGATAAGATATTTCACAAGCATCGAAGGACAGAGAATCCCCAAGGCCAGTAACACTCGGTGGGACACTGGGTTCCCAAATCTCACAGGCACTTAAATGAACAACCTGGTTTTGAAACATGACATATTTGGCTGACTTGCCACTTTCATCATTATTGTATTCAAACATCTCGCCTTCACCTCAAGACCAGGTTGCACTTGTTTCCAAGTCTTTTTGCTTTCCCCATGCCACGTAAGGAAGCAGATAAGGACAGAACTTCTTCTCCCACCGCTACTGTGAAAAGATTTCCATTTGTTGTTAAGGTGGTGGCAGTCAGAGGAGAGAAAGAGAGAGGGAAGAATCAGGGCTGTATCTGCTCCTGAAAGGTGCCCTGCTTCCCAGGTCACCTGTGACATGTTGTCAGAGCAGAAGGGACCCTCTCTCACAGCACTAAGCTGGAGACAAGTGATCAGTGGGAGTTGTTTTCATCACTTGCTGATCAAACAGCAGAAAGGGAGCTGCAAATCACACTGGTAGTGTAAGAAAGCATATAGTTACACACTAAACTGGGTGCTAGGAAAACATTTAAAGGGAAACTCAATTCTAGGTCACAGTTCGCATGTGTGAATGTGGTCTGGATCAGGGAAATAAAGATAGGCTCGTACGGAGCCTTCCTATAACATCTGCTGGGTGAACAGAAGAGCGGAAGGCCAGGCCTAAACAGAGGACCTGGGGGTTCATGCTTTCGTCTCCTCTCTCATGCAGATCAGAAACTCACCCAGCAGAAAATCTGCCCCACCACAGTAAGGAGTAAAGCAAATAAAATTATTTACAGGACCTGTGATAATTTCACCATAAAATTGCATTTTTTAAAATTTTTCCTGGTCTTGCAAACTTCAACAGAGAAATAGAAATTAACGTGGCTATTTGGTGCAAGAAATCCCAAAAGGGAAGAGAATTGGTGTTTGGTGGAAGTGGGGAGATTTTTCTCTAAAGGCCAATTTCAGTCCATACATGAGGACACAAAGTTCACTCAGAATACATTACATTTCTTTTTCTGAGGAAAAAAAGACCCACCACTGCATATCTGAGCATGTAATGGAATTTGTATTTTGAGAAGGGAACCAAATATGGTTGAGTGCAATAGGTTAAAAATACCCTTCAACAGCCTATGCACAAAGTGAAGGGGATTTGTTTGTCGTTTTGGTTTGGGTTTTTTTGGTTGGGCTTTTTGGGGTGGTGGTTGTTTGGTTTTTTTTAATGCTCTTTGTGTGCCAAAGGAGAAAGAGGAAAGCAAAGTTATAGGGAGGTGACAACCCATAAGACAACATGACATCAGCAAGACAGAGTTCACTTTTCAAACGACACTGTGCAAAAACACATTAGGTGAATCCATCACATCACTGGCATATACACTGATTTATCTCTGCTAGACAAAGGCAGGTAACAACCAAGAGAGTTCAGTACTTTTGTGTTATAGAACAGATATATAGCAGATAAGTCACTTAGCTGTTTTGGAAGCACACACCTCAATTAAGTTAATCTAACTACAGCAGAAATGTGCTGGGATTGACTGCTTGAAGGATGTGGGAAATCAGGATTAGCTTGACTGCTACAGAAGCACCCTACTGGGGTGTGGGTCAGCAAGTGCTCTGACCTCCTCCATCAGCTCAACTCTGTACCTGTGCTTAACTTTAAACACATGCTCCTATCCTCTTTAATGCACTACAGTTCACAGTTAAGCATGAGCTTAAGCAATGTCCCAAAAAACTATGTTTTTTGCCACAGGCTCATATTTTCCTGAACTGCCACGTAGAGGAAAAGTATGACAGATCAGGATGCAGGGAGAGGTCTCTGCATAGAGCAATCCCCATCCCATGCAGAACAGCTGGGTGGTGAGGGAGGGATGAAGGAGGCCCAAATAATGCCAATAGCAAGGGGTCGGACCCTTCTGGGCACTGTCCCCCTGGTCCTCAGCAAGGGGACAGCTGGGTTCTCTTGGAACATTCCCTCCACAGGTCCCTGCTTGAACAAAAAGGGGAATTATGACTGTCCCATGAACTCTCATGTCCCCCTGGTTCCTCCCTCCACAAAGCATCCCTTCCCTGGTCCCACGGCAACCCCATGCCCCTCTCACAGCTATTTTGGAACAGGTGGGGGTCCCATGAGCTCCTGTGCCTTGCAGACATCTGCAGGCAATACCCATCCAGCACTCCCCAACAAGCAAAGACTGCTTGCTTTCCTCTCCCGTCTTGGATATCACATGTCCTTCTCCTCATCACCCTCAGATGCGGCAGCTCCCCACTGGCATCTGCCCACTCCTGTAGCTGGCACCCTCCCTCCAGAGAGGGGCTGACAACCCCTCTGTGCCCAAGCAGATGTCAAACCCATCTCGCTTTTGCATGGCTGATGTCTCTGGGGCACTTTGGATTACAAAACAGCTCATCAGGAAAGCAGATGTTATGGGGGGTAACCTAAACATAATGCACAACCCACTCCAACTGTGCCATCTCAACAGCATGAGGTATTGCCTAAAACCCACACTTCCCCAGAGACACAAGCAGCAGTCCTGGGTTTCCCACCATTTACCTCCTTGGCTTGCTGACACAGAGATATTAAAAGTCCCCTCATGCATATGCAATAGCTCAGGCTTTTTCGTTGTTATTCTTATTACTGTTATCAGGGGCAGTATACCTGTATATAAACAGGAGGAATCATCCGATGGCAGAGCATGAGAAATGTGCACGGTAAAATGCAATAATATGCTTTGTTATTTTTTGCATGAGTCTGTGAGGAGACCGATGAAGCTCCTCTCTAGACACTGCCTGCTGCGAGGCCAGAATTGCAGCACTCCTACCAATCCCAGCTCCCAGTAACCCCTGGCCGTGGTTGTTCCCTGTCCCTATCACCTTTGCCGGGTGCAGACTCCTTGCTGCTCACTGACCATGACATCAAGGTCCACATTGCCACCCAGTCCTTCAAGAGCAGAGCCACCACACACACACCTCATCCTCCTCTTGATTTCCTAGCAGGTTAAGCAGTTATTCTCCCCAGTTGCTCCCTTTGCCTTGCAGAGATCAATCCACCTTTTTGGCAGGGCCCCCCTGCCAGTAAGGTGGTTTCCTGTCTCACTCCCTCCTCCAAGTTCTCAGTGTGGGGGTGACTCCTCCTGAGCTCCCCTCCAGCAGGTGACTCCCTAAACATTTTTGCCAGGCAATGAAAGTCCCAGATGAGAGACTGTCACCTCCTCTGGTGTGCAGACTTAAACCGTCTTCCTGATGGCACACTCATTACCTTTGAATGTTCCTCATCCAAGCTCATTCCTCCTCCACCACGGTGGCTCTCAAATCCCAGACAGGCCACCAGCTCCTTGTCCACAGCAGAGCCTGCAGCACACTCCAGGTCCAGAAGCTCATTAAGTGTGCACAAGAGATTTTCCCAAATAATCACAGTTCTCAAAGAAAAAAAAAAAAATCACCCTTTCAAGTGCAGCACAGCAGCCTATTTCCAGGGCACTTCACATTGCTCTTCTTCAGATGCTGAGCCCTTGCCGTGCCACACACACACATTCATTGCATATATTAAATTAACCCTTACAAGTGGTCTGGCTTGATGGTCTGCATCATGATGAGAATAGCAGAATTGTTGAGGGCTAATCCTATTCCGATGTGAATTCCCATAACTGTGTTGTCTCTTCTTCAGTTTCACCAGCTGCAAAGTGGACACAGCTGTGTAGAGACCTGACCTTGCTTTAACTTAAACACATTCTGTATGGTTCAATTACTACAATTGCTCTGTATGATTTCTGTTTGCAGGATCCTTCAGCTACTGAGGTATCTGATCTGGTAGTACTGTCGTGGTAGGTGTTGAATTTCTTCAGTCACTCCAGCCAAGGAGTGATGACTGCAAAACTTTGCAGCAATGGCAGCCAAAGTGCTACACACAGGTCACTGCTGTTTTTAAATTGCAAAAGCAATCAAGGAAGAGTTAATGGTGCTTCTGAGAAGCATAAGGCTGCACTATTACAAGAAAAAGCCTATCTAGACAAAGGTAGGAAGGTGTTTCTGCTTGCAGACATGAGTCAGCAACTTCAACATTAAGGAAATATTTTCATTTGTTTGCTTTGTTGCTTATGTTTTCATGGGTGGTTTTTAAAGAAAATCCCAATATATGAATCAAAAAGCACCTGCAGTTCTGACAGTTTTCCTTTAGAACATATAATGAAACCATATATGCTAGTCCATTTTTAGCGCTATTGGAAGATAGAAAAGTATGTTTTTTCCAATGTTCAGTATAGATTTTAGATGGGTTTCTCGTCTGCAAAACTCCTATATTATATTTATGTCATAAGCTACTTGCCTTCAGAGAGACCAAATACTTTCTGATGCCTTCATAAAGCTGCCAATCCCAATCCTGCCCAGGGACCCACTGGCACCAACTGATGCCCCATGTTGAGTCCATGCAGCTATCCCATGGTAGGCATCTCCTCTGCCACCTAGGAAGCCCAGATAAGAGTGACCCAAGAAGCCAGCCTCCAAAAGAGCCAATTCTGTGTTTTTTTCAGGTCAAAGGATCACATCCCCTTGCTCTCATGCAAGCCTCAGTGAGACCTGCCTAGGCGAAGGTTTACCCTTATTCTTTCATGCACCAAGACATGGGTGCTCCAGAGTCCACAAAAGGGTATCTGCAAGTCATGGTTCCTGAACTTGCATCCAGCGTTTGAACACACCATCCCTGTTGCCTCTCCTGCACTAAAAACATCAATGGCCGAGACCTGAAACGCAATCGAGTCAAAGTGATGACTCGCCCGGCAACACTTCACATGGAGTTTTGACATCAGATTTGACATGATGGGCTGTGGCACAAATCCCCAACGAGGTGCCAGCGTTGGGAGCACGGTGCAGAGCGGCCGGGGTAAAGCGCTGTTCTCGCAGTGCTGCCACACAACTTTCTCTATTATAAAAAATCCTTCTGTCATCCTACGAACAGTCTAAGTCTAGCTTGATAAATGAGGTATAGAACACAGTCCCAGCCCAGCAAGGATATACCATCTTGACAGCTGAGCTACGAATGCTGCCCGAACTATTCCTTGTAACATGTGCAATCTCACACTCTGTCAGCAGCTGCCAATACCATTTCTGAAGGGATTTTTAAGAAGTGAAAAGTTTGACATTTAGGATGCAAATGTGGAGGTTTTATGTAAGAATGGATCCGACATCTTTTCTCAGTGGTTCCCAGTCAAACCAAGCTTCGTGTTAACTTCAAGTTCAGCCAGGCCACGGTTTTACCATGTGAAGTTTTCAATTACAGAGTGGATAAAAATATATAGGGTAATACAGGGCTATGCCATACTGGCACATCAAGTATGTGTAATCCTCTCTTTAGATATACGTTGCAAGGTTCATTCAGGTTTCATGGCAGGACCTCCACATTCTCAGCACAAGTACTTCACTTGCTCTTCATCAGCATTCCCCACCATTACTGCCACTCTTCACTGGAGACTGCCCTGCCCATGGACTTTGGACCACATAACAATTTAAATCAGGGACACACTTCTCTGGTTATTTTCTTACCAAAATTATTCTACAGGTATAATCTGTACTAGAGACATGGCTGTATCAGTTTCAAAGCACGATGGTGCTTTGAAAAGGTTCAAGTTATTTTGTAGAAGTGGAACACTTCTCTCATTATAAGGTTGCTGCATCACATTAATTAGCCAGATACACTAATAACTACCCAAAGCATGGAACACATTTCAGATGATAATCCAACCCCTTTCCATTAATCACAAATGACCACAGGCTACAATCTGCACGTCTGGCATGTGCAGGGAACATGTATATTTTTGTGTGTGTGTCCTCAAGTGTTTGCAAGGCAGGGAGAAAAATAAAAAGCAAACAATAACCCATGGGAGTTTCTTAAGGGATTGCTCCACATACAGGGAAAAGTAGTGAAGGAAAAATGAAAAGAAGATCAAAACTAGACAGGTATCCATCAACTCAATTAAGACTGCAGGGGAAAAGCTAAAGGCTGCTGGGTGGTACAGGGAGTTAATGCTCCTCCAAGGTGGAGCAGCAAAGGAAGCACTGGAGAAGGAACTTGGCTGCCTATGAGCAGAATTAATGGGTGGTTCTGGACAGGCTGAGCTGCTGCTTCTCAATGAGTTGTTAATGGGGAACATGGAGAGTTAGGAAGTAATACGGACTTTGTCAATACAGCTGTGGAGAAAAGTGGGTAAGGAGCCACTTAAGGAAAACATCATCACACAAATCTGCAACTACAGATTCTGTGCTTTCCGGTCCTTAAGAAATTACTTGCAATAATTTTGGAAGTGTTATAGAAGCTGAGAAGCAAAACAGAACCACGGGAACGATCCTTTTATTAAACCAGAAGCAGCAAGCAAGAAAGAAATCTTGGCAACAGTGGCCTCAGCTACAATTTCTTTCTTTTTTTTTTTTTTTTTTAAATTCCTGGGAAAGCAAAAGGCGGAACAAACTCAAAT